>MU270012.1:5047822-5652322 GCA_021432705.1 Caranx ignobilis | reverse complement strand
ACCCCACAGGGGGAGGTAGTTGATGCAACCATCTTTGGCTGGAGTTGGAGAGTTCCTGATCAGGGAGCTCAATGTACAGCAGATTGTGGAGATGAATGCCCACACTGCTCGACTGACCAGCTCCTGGAGAGTGTTAGTCGGTGGATCTCTCTGCATGAGTACATGTTGTCTCCACAAAATCCATTCTACCTATGCTGGGAAATTGTAAACTACACTAAAATCTCAACAGGAATAAGCATATTTGAACTGTGCTCCACTAATGACACTCAAAAGGCCATCTGTCTGATATTGGAGGCTTATGCCACTGCCTGCCAAAGTGCCCAGGTCCAGATCAGGGAGTGGAGGAACAGCACCGTCTGCCGTAAGAAAATTTACTGAGACATTTCATGAACTGGTTACTTGCAATTTTAAACTAGAATTAGAATTAATTTCAGGTTTTTCTGCTTCTATTCATTTTCACTATCATACTTAATTATACTTAACCCACTGGTATCTCTAAAGCACATACATATGTAGTGAGTCAGGAAACTTAAAAGCTCATGTGTACAGTTTCTCCTTTTGTATTATTCAGTTTTTTCTTTTTTGTCTCCATCAGCTATGTCCTGCCCACCAAATAGCCATTATGAGACCTGTGGTACAGCCTGTCCTGCCACCTGTGAGGACCCATTCATTTCAAGCCCCTGCTCCCTGGCTTGTGTGGAGACCTGCCAGTGCAACTCTGGGTTTGTCTGGGACGGTGAAACCTGTGTTCTCTTGTCCCAGTGTGGCTGCATTCACAAAGGCCACAGTTACCACAGCAACCAGACCTTCTGGGCTGATGAGGGATGCACTGAACAGTGTTTTTGTGACCCCCACACCCACCGGACGAAATGCCATTTGGAATCATGTGGGCCTGATGAATACTGCGGCCTTGAAGATGGAGTCAGAAGCTGTGTGAAGCTCCCCCAGCAGATGTGTGTTTACACTGGGCATCACATGTTCACCTTTGACCAGTACACCTATGATTTACATGGCACCTGTCAGTACCAGTTACTTGGCATATGTGAACAGAAACCAGGACTTGATGTCATTCAGGTTCATGCACAGACAGATGGACACCTTGAGTCAGAACTTCATGTCCTGATCAATGTGAGTGGTGTGCTTGTGGAGATAAACAGCAGAAACACTGAGAACATTGAGGTGAGTGAGTTCTGTTGTTGCTGTGTATTTCTTGCCTTTCTTGAGATGTCATGTCACATTAAGTTCTTTTGACTCAGTGATAGACCTACATAAATGACCTAATAATTAGACCAAACTTGACAGAGATTACTTTTGAAAATGTGTTGCCCTTTGCTGACTTTCTAATGCAATGTTGGCACCCCCTACAGGTTGATGGTGTCAGGAGGAGCATGCCATATCACTTTAGCCCCACTGCACTAGCTTTCTCCTTGGGGCTGCACACTTACATCTACACAGACTTGGGCTTTGAATTTAGCGTCAGCACAGAGGGCATAGTTGGCATTAGTCTCTCCCATAAATATGCCAATGCTACCTGTGGACTGTGTGGTAACTTCAACTCTGATCCGACTGATGACCTCACAGCAAGTGGCACACAGGAGCATCTCAGTCCTGAATATTTTGGAAAAGCTTGGCGAAGTGGGCAGAAGCCTTGGTGTGTGGAGGGCTGTCTAGGAGGAAGTTGTCCAAAATGTTCACCTGAGCGTCTGGCCCGATTCTCTGACCCAGAGGCTTGCGGAAAAATTCTGGAAGTTAATGGACCATTCAAACATTGTCATGGCAAGGTGGACCCCTCCAGCTTTTACAAGCACTGCGTCAGTGACCTGTGTCTTCATGGAGGTCTCCAGCCTGCACTGTGTCACTCCCTGGCAGAGTATACTGCTGTCTGTCTTTCCCACAAGGCTACAGTTAATGCCTGGAGGAGTCCTGGATTCTGCTGTGAGTGTTAATGCTCTGAGATCTGTTGTGCAAGTGAATTAAATTAATATCCCCTACAATTGTAACTGTGCAGTGTTAAGTTCAGCATCATTGCACATCAAATGAAATATAGGGTTTTTACAAATGCCTGTGCATGGATGTAACATTTCATCACGCTTGAATTATCAATACTGATATTGATCACATAACATGTGGAGAAGAGCATGGCAATGATTTGCATTTAAATCGCATGTACTGAGAGTTGGATTTTTTCAGTGTAATTTAGATGCAGTCTGATGTGACTCATTGGTATTGAGGCCGCAACCTTAAGATGCTATTGGACCACTAGATGGTACTAATGCATCACTGGTCAACCCTGACATTTACACCATTTTCCTGTCTTCCTGCTCCAAATGACTGATTTCTGTTTCTCTACAGACCTGTCCTGTCCCTCCAGTACCAGTTACAACACAAGTTCTGCCTCTGTTCACCTCTGCCTTGGCTGGCAGAATAAAATAGTGGAGATGCCTCTAAACACTTGGGAGAACTGCCTGTGTGAAAAGGGTTTTGTTCACAGTGGCAGCCTCTGTGTCTACCCAGAAAACTGTGGCTGCTTTCACCGTGGAGAGTACCTCAGGGCAGGACAGGAGGTGTCTACATGCGAACAAAGCTGTTTATGTCATGCTGGGGGACACATGACTTGTAGTAATGTCTCCTGTGAAGAGGATGAGGAGTGTAAGCTTATTAGGGGTGTTCAAGGTTGCCATCCCAAACCCAAAGTGGCACACTGCTCTGTTGATGGATCCCTCTACACCACGTTTGATGGACAGGCATTTGAATTTCACGGTTCATGTAACTACACTCTGGTGCAGACATGCTCTCTCAAGAAAGTGGATGTGGAGCCCGTTTTGATTGCTGCACAGGGCAACCACAGTGAGGGCAGGCAGATCTACCTGCAAGTCAATAAAATGTATTTTAAGATGTCAACATCTTTTCCTGGAAAAATTCAGGTAATGATTTCACAACCTTCAACATGACTTACTGTTCATCTCTTAACGTGCTCTGTAAAGTAATTTTTCACAGCATACCCAAACTGTATCGCGTGTCTAAAAGTGAATTATTTCACCCAGGTAAATGGAGTTTATGAGAATCTGCCATTCTCCCAGAACAACTTCACTGTACATCAGAAAAATGGATGGATAACCATCAGGACTCCTCAGTCACTTGAGCTTCTTTCAGACTTGCGAGACCACATTCAGATTAAATTACCAAACATTTACCAGCACAGTACCTGTGGCCTTTGTGGAAACTACAATGGAAATCTCAAAGATGACCAGCAGCTGCCGGATGGCACCATGATTTCTGATGTTGACACCTTTGGGTCATCATGGAAGCTGCACAGTGCTGAATCAACGTGCAGCGATACATGTGACAGCAGCTGTCAGCTCTGTCAGGCCCCTGTGCCAGAGTATACCTCTAACCTGTACTGTGGCCTCCTCACCCACCCAAGAGGCCCATTCTCCTCTTGTCACCATTTAGTGTGTTCACAGAAATACTATTCACTCTGCATGAAAAACCTTTGTGTGGCAAAGGGACAACACTTGACCCTGTGTGATGCTCTGTGGGCCTACGAGGCAGCATGTAAAGAAGCAGGAGGGATGCCTAACGTCTGGAGAAACACCACCGGCTGTGGTAAGTTTTAACAGCTTTCCGATGAAATGCTTTTGAAACGCAGACCTTGAGACTGACTTTTTACTTTGCAGCTTATCAGTGTCCTCAATTCAGCCACTACAGCCAGTGTGCCAACGCTTGCTCCACATTGTGTCCTGAGATTAACCAGGCAGTTCAGTGCCCTAGAGACTGCGAGGAGGGCTGCCAGTGTGATAGTCAACACCTTTATGATGGCCATGTCTGTGTACCAGAGGAGCAGTGTGGTTGTGTACAGGATGGGAGGACGTTTAAGGTCAGAATTAAGCACTTTATGTAGTTTTTTTTTTTTTTAGAAAAGAGTGAGTTAAAGTTCTCCTACACTTACTAATTTTACCAGTCCATTTGTTTGTTTGATAAGAGTTTTATTCAGATTAATGTTTTACAGTATCAGTTAACTGATTTTTTTTTTTTTTTGTTTTGGTGTCTTTCTTTTTTTCTATCCTCAGGCCTCTCAGAGCAAACTTCTCCAAAACTGCACTGTTAACTGCACCTGTGGGCCTCCTCTCATCTGTGAGCAATACTCATGTCCTCCACTGCACAGTTGTGTAGTGTTAGATGGAATCATGACCTGCCACAAGGAAGGTGACCATTTAAAACTGACGTAACATTTTTAGATTATTGTAATTACTTAATTAAAACTAAAGGTAGTGTATTTTTCTTTAAGCAGAGAAAATCCCAAGTCCATGTGAGGGAAAATGTGATGAAATGGAGAAATGTTTTCTGAGTAATGGTGTGCCCATCTGTAAGAGTCATCGGAGTCTGTGTTGGACCTGGGGAAGACGGAACTACCACACCTTTGATGGGCTTGATTTTGACTTTGAGGGAACCTGTACTTACCTGCTCGCAGCCAGCAAAGGACCAGCATGTGGTCTGACACCCTTTATTGTGTCCAAGAAGAATGACTGCAGAGGCAACAGAGCTGTGTCCGCCACACAGGTGGTAACCATACAAGCTTATGGGTTCATCATCGAGCTCAGCAGTGAAAAAGACGGCATACGTGTGAGTATATCAGTTTCTGAGTGAAACTGCAAATCAAGCTTTACTGCTATCTCTTATACGTCTCTCCTTTATTTTCAGGTTAATGGTCAGCTGACTTACACTCCTGTTAATTTGTTGCGGGGTAAGATTGAGGTCTCTTACATGGAAGGCAAAAAAACTGTGCTGAAAACTGACTTTGGTATGCATGTAATCTTCGACCAGAGCTCCACTGTTGTTGTTACACTGGACCCACGCTACAAAGGCAGTGTGTATGGGCTTTGTGGCAATTTTAACGGTGATCTTCATGATGAGTATGCTGTAACTACACCTGGTTCCCCTCCCATTAAGACAAGTGTGGAGTTCGCTGAGTTTTACAAGCTCTATGATGGCCACCATGGTTGTTGCACTGGCTGTAAACTGGATGAAGGGGCCTTGCTAGCAGATCCTGTGTCAGACATCTCCAGTTACAGAACACGGTGTGCAGTGCTCATGGGTCATAATGGTCCACTTGCCAACTGCCATGGTCATATCAATCCATATTCTTTCTATCAAAGTTGTGTAGTGGAACACATGCTAAATCGACTGTCGGATGATGCTCTTGATAAGGCCATAAAGTCTTATTCCCTGGTTTGTGAGGAATCCAAGGATGGCTACTACAGTGACGTCACAGTGGGTAAGTAGTCTTATAGAGTAGTGCAGTTTAATGCTGTTAATTTCTTGTGATTATACTGCTGGAATATTTAAATGACATGCCAATAAATCATTTCAGATGTGCAATGTCCTCTAAACAGCCACTACAAGACCTGTGGATCAGCCTGTCCTCCATCCTGTGAATTTAATGCCACATTCTGTATTAAGATCTGTGTTCAAGGCTGCTTTTGTAACCCTGGCTTCATCAGGAGTCCAGAGGGCTGCGTGCATCCTCACCAGTGTGGCTGCACAGGCTCCAGAGGCAAATACTACAGCCTTAAATCAACTTTCTGGATTCCAGATGACTGTGGTCAGCTCTGTACTTGTGGACCAACTACTGGAGAGATCCACTGCCATCCAGCCCAGTGCCCCAGAGGAATGATCTGCAAGCAGTTACATCACAAAAGACTGTGTCAACCTGAAAACCCCCTGAACTGTACCATTGTAACTGGGCTGCATTTCACAACCTTCGATGGACATCATTTTGACTTTAGAGACAGTTGTTCATATTCATTAGTTCAAACTAACACCAACCTAATTGGACTGACACCTTTTATCATCACTATATCTGATGCCAATTGCTACAAAAGGTTTTTTCATAGCCTGACATTAACACTCTCAGTATATGGTTTGGAAGTGGTGGTTAAAAAAAATCACCCAGGAATGGTTTTGGTGAGTTCTGCATAAGGTCTAATTGCCAGACTTGCACTGAACCACTGTCTGTAATCCTAACGTGCTCTATTTTTATTCTCAGGTTGATGGACTGCACAAGTCCCTACCATACTCGGATCCGATGGGCCATGTTGATGTCTACCGCACCCCTTCATCGATTGTCATTCACACTAATGTGGGATTACAGCTGATCACCTATAACAGCGGTACTCTAATCATTGTCCTCCCCAGCAGTTATGGCTCTTCTGTCTCTGGGCTTTGTGGGAATGCCAACAGTGACCCTCACGATGACCAAATGATGTCCAATGGAAAACTTGCTAAAACTACCCTAGAACTAGGCCACAGCTGGAGGACTCAGGGAGCAGAGACCTGCAGGTCCAACTGTTCCTCAGGACAAAAGCAGTGTCATGTTGAAACACAAAGGCTTTTTGAAGGCAGTGATTTTTGTGGGGTGCTGTTGAATAAGCTTGGACCATTTGCATATTGTGCCTTAGTGTTAGATCCCAAACCTTACTTTCACAGCTGTGTAGCAGATTCCTGCTCTTTCAATGGGCACTACTCAGCACTCTGCAGTTCCATTGCATCTTATACTGCTGCCTGCCAAACAGCTCACCTGCCTGTCAGACAGTGGAGGCACGACACTTTCTGTGGTGAGTATGACTCACATGTGCTGTGACTTATCATTTGCTGTTATCATGGCAAACACTTCTGATTTTGGACTCAGGCATAATTTTGATATGTCTGTCAGTGATCTTAGACCTTCAATCTCACTTGTTGATTTGTACAGTTATTATGTTGTGGCAATCTTTGTGTGAGGGTTAGGCATATAGTTTTTATCCAAACAAGTGTCCTTCACACTGTTTCTATTATTGCATGTAACATCTCAGCACTGTTACAAATGGGAATGCAGATTACAGGTGTGGAATAGAAACATTTACCAAAAGATTCATATAAGGATTCATATAAATATGGGGCTTATTTGCTCTTGTTTCTGTCTTTGTCCTCCTAGGCATAGCATGTCCTAAGAATAGCCACTACGAGCTGTGTGGCCCCCGGTGTCCTGTTGTGTGTGCTGGGCTGTCTTCTCCAGTAAACTGTACTGGAGGCTGTGAGGAGGGCTGCCAGTGTGACCCAGGCTATGTCCTCAGTGATGACCAGTGTGTGCTGCTTTCTGACTGTGGCTGCATGCATGAGGGACAGTATCACCCTGCTGGCCACTTCTTCCTAGTGAAAAGCTGCCAAAAGTGCAACTGTAAAGGAGGAGAAGTGACCTGCAGCCCCATGGAGAACTGTTCCATAAAGGATGGCCCTGTCTTGCAGTACGGGGTGTGCCAAGTGTTTGCTGGCTTTGGCTACATCACCTTTGATGGTGTTATCCTGCCTCACCATGGTGCTTGTACCTATGTACTGTCAGCCCTCTCTTCTAAAGCCATCCATGACTATACTGTGCTACTTAGCTTTAAAAAAGACAGTAATGCCATTTTCACAATCAGAAGAGTGGAGCTTCATTTACCTTTACTTAAAGTGTCTGTTGACACTGAAAGTCTCTGGAAAATACATGTAAGTTCTGCAGTCTCTGTGGATTTGTGTTAAAGATTAGTTTTATAAACTTACTGCTCTTGACACAACTTTAATTTATGTCAATACTCAGGTAAATGGAGAAGAACGCAGTGTGCCTTTTGACAATGGAGAGCTTGAAGCATACCAACTTGGCAACAGACTGATTATCATCACACCAGCTGGGGTGGGAATTGACTTGTCCTCGACCCAATACCTCAGATTAACTGTACCGCAGGTATATGATTCCACAGCTTCTGGCCTCTGCGGGAACTTCAACGGGGACAGGTATGATGACTTGGAACTGAGCAATGGTCACCTTACAGAAAGCTTTGCAGACCTCCTGCACAGCTGGGCAGTAGTGGTTCCTGGGCAGCATTGCACTGACACATGTGGGAGGCAGTGTAATGAGTGCAGCCCGTCCCCATATGAAAGCAGGTTTTGCGATGTCATGTTGGAGAGAAATATTGAATTCAATCATTGCTGGAACAGTAGCGTAGAGCGTGATATCTACAGTGCAATGTGCATTAAGGCAGTTTGTGGCGGGGCGGGTCCCATGGCTGCCTGTTTAGCACTGGAGGCCTATTCTGCAGCCTGCCAGGCTAAAGGAATACCAGTGGGACCATGGAGACAGAACACACTTTGCTGTAAGTAAATATGCTTGGTCATTGTTGAGATGAGGAGCAAAATAAGCAATAATAGCATAATCTTAATTTTGTATTTCCTACTACCAGCTCTCCAGTGTCCTGACCACAGCAGCCCAAGGGAGTGTGTTGACTCCAGCTCCAGTTCATGCCCTGCTCTGCTCCAGCCTGGTCCTTCAGTAACTGGCTGCTCAGGGGGATGTCAGTGCAGCTACGGCAATGTGTTTGAAGGGAACCATTGTGTATCTTACAGTCAGTGTGGGTGTGTTCTTAATGGTGTATACATCAAGGTGAATATTTAAACTTGGATATGCACTATTTCAAGGACAGCTTATTTTTTGTAATCAAAGCTCACATGCAAAATGTGTCTTGTCCCTTAGATGGGTGAGCTACTGTACACTGAGGACTGCACCCGGATATGCTGGTGCCACACGCTGGGTGGGGTCATATGTGAGGATGCAGCCTGTGACCCAGGGCAACAGTGTACTCTAAGGAATGGTTCCTTGGGCTGTCATCATAGACCAGAAGTTTGTAAACTCTGGGACAGCTTCCAGATTTCCACTCTCAGTGGGCACCATTTGAGCTTGGAACCAAATTTACCTTACAGCCTGATGTCGCTCTGTGATGAGTCCAGTGCTCAGTGGTTCAGCCTGGTCTCATACCACGGACCTTGTGATGGTAGCTCTTCCAGGTCTGTCACTGTGTTTCAGATCCTCCTCCCTGGAGTATCTGTTGCCATACAGGAAGGCATGGTGAAGGTATAATTGAACCAATAATTTCAGTGGCCAGAAAGTGAAACATTTTGAAGTTTTCCGGTGTTTGTCCTAACTCACTGTCCCCACCACAACAGGTGAACGGACACTTTGTTCTCCTTCCTTACACACTGTCATCAGGTGTGTACCTGTCATCTGGTGTGACCCAGGACAAGTCAGAGGTCACAGTGATCTTGAGGAGAGACACTGGGATGGAGTCTGAGTTGGGGATGGAGATTGGCATTACCACAGCGACAGTCAAGGTTCCTGTGTGGTACACAGGCAAATTGTGTGGTCTCTGTGGAAACCTTAATGAAGTCCACTCCCACAGTTCAATCAAGTCATGGGTTCTCCCCGACTTCCCTGGCTGGTATGAAATCCTCTCCACAACACCAGTACTGTACTGTATGTACTTTCACTAATGACTGTGTGTATGTTTAAAAAATTAGGTCAGTAATGAATTGTTTTTTCTCTTTTCACAGTGGCTTCACTGGATGATAACTGCCCGTTTTAATGTCCTGAGTAAATGTGTATTGTTGACTGTTTGTTGAAATACAAAAACAATTTAAAAACTTTATATATTCTGTCATTTGTATAGGCCTTATCCTCTCATGCATTTTACATAATACTGGCAGCACTCTTATCAGCTGGGAACATACACCTTATTTAAACAAGGTCATCTCTAGTGTTGATTACATAGCAACAAAAAATGGAGGGTGCGCCTTGATCTATGTGTACAGAAACTAAACCAGGCTTACTGTTGCCCTGCCTATTGGCCTTCTTACTGCATGAACGCCAGTTAAATATTTGGGGTGGTTTATTTTCTCATTATTAGAAAAATTAAATGGGTCTAATGCAAACTTTTAAGGGTCAAGTCATATTTAATCAAATGACCGTTGCAAGTTCATTGACATGCTGGTTTTCTTTTACAACACACAAAACCAACATTAACCACCCATCAACAAAGATTGATCAGTACCATAGTATTATCTACCCAGCCAAGGGACACATTGTAAAGCAAGCGTAACAGTGTGTCTTCAAGTGGCTTGAATACACTGTAAAAACTGTGTGTGTGTGAGAGAGAGAGAGAGAGAGAGATAAATGTAACAATGTCTCTAAATGTCCTTTATATTTAACACTGTTTAGACTGTACTGTCACCTGCTTTCTCAGTATTCATTGATGTGATCCACAAATATTCCCCTTTTTTGTATTTCTCTAAACCCAACCCAATTATCAACCTTGGCTGATGTCTGCTCACAGACTCTTGGGTAACTGTCAAGATAAGTTGTGATTTTGGTCCTATCACATTCAGTCTAAAATGGATAATATTATTTGGTTACACCAGTATATACATTAGAGCTGAATGGGGGGCAAATAATAAAATTGACCTATATCACCAGTAGCACTGTTTCAATTAGTTCAAAACTGGGTCATACTGAAGAGATTTAACTAAAAACTCGTAATGATATTATTATTATTATTATCACCATTATTATTATTATAACTTATTATTCTAGATAATTTTTCTGCATTTGTAATTTTTTTTACCAAAGAGAAAAGAAGAAAAATATTGTTTTTTAAAGAAAACTGTCCAGGTTGATAGAGTTTTCCCTCAAATACATAATAAAGTGTGGACATCATGTGAACTAAAATGAAACACATAATTACTGTTTATTTTCTACACCAATACAAATTATCGAATTACAGAGTTCATACAGGGACTCCTGGGATAGGATGATGTCACTGGGTGTGTTATTAAAGAAACAATGAATAGATGTATCTGATACTGGACCTCACACTTAAGTCAACATACATCCGGACCTACAAGTCATTTCTTAGATCTGCCTTAATTTGTTTTAGAGGAAGGGTATTTTTCTAATGCAGTACCTGTTGTCTTCAGTGATTTTTGATTGGCTGCTGTGGTAGGCTGTTTTTTTTACATCAGAGAATATAAAGGGATTGAACCATGGAAAAATCTCATCACTCTTAATCCTAAGCAGGTAGGCACTCAGAATATTGATGATGTCTGTTTGGTCAAATTAATTTTGCAGAAATACTGAAAAAAATATCTATATTTCTGTAACTTAAAGAAGAATTTCTGTTTTTCAGTCATGGGTACTCTGCTGCTGCTTTGTGCATTGGGGGCAATACTCAGCTGTAAGTATTTTTTGTCATATTTGTATTTGTTGCAGGATGCAATTTATTTAAACCTCATTTCAATTTATCGTATCTATAATAATAATAATACTTTTTTTATTTATTTGCCTTTACAAATGCTCAAATTCACTTTCACATAGATAAAAAATATAAACTAGATCAAAGTTAAAGTAAAGGGAAACTTCACAACAGCATGAAAACAGTACCAGACACATAGTCATGTATTGAAACTTATTTAAAAAAAAAAAAAAAAAAGAAAAAGGTGTGCTCTGATTTGAATGTTGGGAGGTGTGTGCAGTCTCTGTTTTGGGAGTGAATTCTAGAGTGAGGGGGCAGCACACAGGGGGCAACAGAAAATCTTCTGTCCCTCATAGTTTGGTGCTTGGTCCAAACCTTGGTCCATGCTCATCACTTGTGTTAAACTGAACAAACAGCAGCACCAGTCATGAAAATCTTTCTCTATTTTTTAATATCTGTGAAATACTCTGTCCATCATAAATGACTATTAGACCTGCTTGAATGTGGCTTAGCTCACTAAATCAACCACAGCAGCATCCCTCATACTATGACCCAGCAGGACATGAAGCCAAGTGATCAGTTAAGTTTGAAGGAATTAATCCAGGTCGTGAGCTCCCTTCAGCTGAGAGCATTGTTGTGCAGCCATGCCAGGTGTGTGTGAGTGAAGCAGAATGTTAAACAGGTGAAGAATTTGAGAGTGCAGCACAAATAGGATAGTCATCTAAATTGAAATTTGCTTTTGTTGGGAAGAGCATTTACCGTCAGCTGCTATTGACTTGCAACTATTACACTGAATGGGTGAAACAGGAGTGTAATCTAAATCCCCCAGGCCCTGACTGAGCCCAGAAAATGTTCCTTTCACAGAATAGGCACAGATATTGATAATATTTCCATTATGCAATTATATTGTCTGCGAAAGTGACTTATTGAGTGCTGCTGAGAAGCAGTCAAGTGACTATTCCTCCGTCTAAATCTCTTACAATAGTTATCAAGGAAAAAAGCAATCCATCCATTACAGAGTAGCATTCATCCCTGCTTTTTAACTTTGAAATGAAGGCATTTTTCAGTCACTTTCACTTTGGTGTCATATTGTTTCTTTGTACTGTGTATGTGATCCAAGAAGTATCAAGCCAAGTTTGTATTTCCAGTCTGTGAATCCTTTGATTGGCTTGGCACAAATAGTCTAATTCATTTCCTAATGCTTTTTTGACACATTTTCTTTATACACAGGATTTGTGAAGCACAATTTTATACCTGACAACTTGTAACTTATAACGAACTCCTGTTTTGACATGACTTTTTTTTCTGTCTTGCCCTGTCTCTCAGGTCCATCTAGCGCTGGATGGGCTGGGAGGGAGTTTGCCCTGTCATTCATGGAGAATTACCGTTCACATTATGATGGACCTCGCTTTCAGCTCTATATCACTGCTGTTCAGCCCAATGCTAAAGTGAAAGTCGAGGTGCCTCCCCTAAACTTCAAGCAAGAGAAAACACTAAATGCTGGAGAAGGGGTCACAGTCTATCTCCCTAAAACTGTTGAGATCTACGGCACTGTGAGGTCTCCCAAAACCGTGCGCATTGAAGCCTCAGCAGATGTAACTGTATCCTCCCTCAGCCACAAGCATCTCACAACAGACACCTCTGTGGTGTATCCCACCACCGAATGGGGAACAGAATATTTCATCTTTACACCTTATCACTCACCCTATAATTCCAGAAAAGAGTTCTCTGTGACAAATGGAAAACAGGTCAATAAAGTAGAGATTTTCCCACAAGGCACAGTCGTATTCAATCGCCGTGCCTACAATCGTGGCAGCCGCATGATAATTGATCTCAAGCCATATGAGAGTATCCAGATCCAGAGCACACACGATCTCTCTGGCACTAGAGTTGCCTCCCAGCACCCTGTTGCTGTTTTTACAGGTCACACTTGTACCTGGCGCTTCTCCAAATGTAACCATGTTTACGAGCAGCTAATACCAGTGAGCAGCTGGAGATCCAGCTTCATTGTGCCTCCCCTGAGCTTCCAGAAAAAATTTGACAGCCTATACATCCAGGCCTCCCAGACCACCCGAGTCACAGTACAAAAAAGCAATCATGAAGATGCTTTCAGTTTGACCAGGGGTCAGATAAAGGAGATCAGTGTCAGCAATAATGATGCACTGTCCATTCACGCTGATCATGGCATCCAGGTTCTCCTGCTCTTCAATGGCATCCACTACGGCTGGTTCAAATACTACGACCCTTTCTTGATGACTATCATGCCTACAGACCGTTTCTGCACCTCTTATGCTCTAAAGGCTTTATATGGCTTTCGAAACAAAGCCCTGATTGTGGCAAAGACCAGTGCAATAGCAGAGCTGCGTATTGATAATAGAAACCTACGCCTTGGAAAAAGGTGGAAAAAGGTTAAAGGGACAGATTTCTCATGGGCAGAGATGCCCTACAGACGAGCCGGTGGCAGCAAACAACGCATTCTGTCCAGCTCTGGTTCCCCCTTCGCTGTTTACAGCATAGGAGTCAGCTATATGAATGGTTATGGAGCCCCAGCACAATGTATAAAGCCAAGTAAGAAGCACATGGCTGTTCCTCATGATATATGATGAAAATTATATTGACTCAAGCAATAAAATATTTAACACTGAAGATAGAATAACTGGATGATCTGGACATCAAATTCATATTCTTTGTTTTCTAGTGTCTTTGTCCTGCAGCAGTATCACCTGCAGTGCCAATGAGGTGTGTGAGATGAAGGGAGGGATTCCCTCCTGTGTCCCAAAGCCAGAGAACAAGCTTGGTACCTGCTGGGCTGTGGGAGATCCTCATTACCGTACCTTTGACGGACGATACTATGACTTCATGGGTACCTGCACATATGTGATTGCTAAAAATTGTGGAGAGGGTAATCTCCCTGCATTTGAGGTCCTTGCTCAGAATGAAAACAGAGGAAGCCTCAGGGTGTCTTATGTCGCCCTGGTAACAGTGAAGGTGTATGGCATCACCATCACAGTAGTTCGGTCTGAAACAGGTCGTGTGAGGGTAAGGCTTTCAATTTCTCTTAGTAAAGGAGTGTTGTTCAATATGTAAATGTTACTTCAATTTAAAAATTAATGTTTAATTCCGTTTATTATGATGATTAGTTTTAATTATTTCCTTGTGTGACGCATTAAAATGCATGCATTCAAATGAATCAAATATGAATGTGGTATCCTCATGAAGTATTTTCTATTCCTTTTGTGCAGATTGACAACACACTGTGGGGTTTGCCAGTTGTCTTGAACAATGACAAGCTAAAAATGTTTCAGAGTGGTCGCTCTGTGGTCATTGAGACTGATTTTGGCCTGACTGTGCGATACGACTGGGAGCACTATCTTGTGGTCACTCTGTCCAGCAGTTTTGCTGGTAAGACTTGTGGTCTCTGTGGAAATTTCAACGGCAACCCCAGTGATGATTTCACTACACCCTCTGGCACCCAGGCGAATGGGGTTGTGGCCTTCGGGAGCAGCTGGAAAGTTGCAGGGTTGGTTAAAAATGCTCTGTGCAACGATGACTGTGTAGGTGGGTGTGAGCGCTGTGAGAACAACCTGATGAAGAAATGGGGAGGTGACTTGTTTTGTGGCCTCATCACACTTACAGTAAAAGGACCATTCAGCAAATGTCATGCCACTATTGACCCTCAAGCTTACCTGGAAAACTGTAAATACGATGTATGCATGGGAGGTGGCCTTCGACATTTCCTTTGCAGGGCACTGGAGGCTTATGCAGACGCCTGTCAGCTTGCAGGAATCCAGGTTCAAGATTGGAGGAAGATGGCAAAATGCCGTAAGTAAAGCTGAAATAATCACTAGATTAACTTAGTTTTTTTCTCTCATTATTGATCAAAGCATTTGTCATACACTATTCTCTTTCTTCTCCCTAAAGCTGCTAAATGTCCAGCCAACAGCCACTACGAACTCTGTGGCAATGCCTGTCCTGCTACCTGTTCTGATCCCAATGCTCCTGTCAAATGCAAACACCCCTGCGTGGAGACCTGCACCTGTAATGCAGGTTTTGTTCTGAGCGGAAGTCGGTGTGTGCCTGCCGCTCAGTGTGGTTGTACCTATGAGGGTCGATACATCCCTGCCGGGGAGACGTTCTGGGCTGACCAGGGCTGTCAGAAATGGTGTAAATGTGTTGCTGGAAGGAGAAAGGTGGAGTGCCAGAGTAAAGGCTGTGGGGCAGGGCAGCAGTGCCAAGTAGTTCAGGGTATAAGAAAGTGCAAAGCAATCTCCTACAGCACCTGCCGGGCTACAGGTGACCCCCATTACATGACCTTTGACAAGAGAAAGTTTGACTTCCAGGGAACATGTGTTTACCAACTGGTTGGACTCTGCTCCAAAAACCCGGAGCTGGTGCCCTTTGAGGTGCTGGTGCAGAATGATCATCGGGGCAGCAAGGCGGTTTCCTACACCAAGTTAGTTGAGGTCAAGGTGTATTCCCTCAGCATTGTCATTACAAGGACACACAAGGGCCGGATTTTGGTAAGTATGTGTTTATTTGTTCATGTTCTCTTCTAAACATGTCATTATATTATGTAAGTATAACTATGTATTCTTCACCAGGTGAATAATGAGCTGGTCAACCTGCCTGTGACCCTGGCTGAAGGACAGGTATCTGTGTATAAGAGTGGCTGGTATGCGGTAGTGAGAACAAACTTTGGCCTCAAACTCTCCTTCAACTGGGAAAGTGCTTTGTATGTCACACTTCCCAGCAACTACATGGGAGCAGTTTGCGGACTCTGTGGCAATTACAACGGCAAAGCTCAGGACGACCTGATTCCAAAGAATGGTGGCAAAGCTGTCGCACCAGCAGCTTTCGGTGCGAGCTGGCGAGTGGCTGAGATCCCGGGCTGTGTCGAGGGCTGTGAAGGGGTTTGTCCTAACTGTGACATTACCCAGAAGGTTAAGTATGAAAGAGACGATTTCTGTGGTATGCTGAAAAACCCCAAGGGGCCCTTCCGTGAATGCCATGCTAAGGTGGACCCCAATGGCTTCTTTGAAGACTGTGTTTATGATGTTTGCCTGTATAAAGGCAGAAAGGATGTGCTGTGTGATGCTATTGCCTCATTCACATCTACCTGCCAGGCTCTGGGAACCAAGGTGTACAGCTGGAGAACCAGTCAGTTCTGTGGTGAGAAATGCAATCACTTACATTCACAACAGACAGTAAAGACAATAGCTTTTCACTATTCTGTGAGCCTGCTCCTTGTCCATGTACTGAATTGTGTGTTTCTTCCTTTAAGGATATAATGTAGCTTTTTAATAACATATGATATCTATGTCCAGTAAAGTGAAAAAAGGAGTCACTGAAAAAAACACTCACTTTGTCTTTTTTGTGCCTTCATGCTCAGCGGTGAAATGTCCTGTCAACAGCCACTATGAAGTTTGTGCACCCGGCTGCCCTGCCACTTGCAAGAGTCTGACCTCTCAGACAGACTGTGATGCTGTGTGTGAGGAGGGCTGTTCCTGTGATGAGGGCTACATCCTCAGCGGAGACATCTGTGTCCCCCTCTCAGACTGCGGCTGCCTCTACAATGAGCGCTACTACCGTATCGGCCAAGAGTTTTACCCCAACGGCAAATGTCAAGAAAAGTGCAAATGCACACAAGGTGGAGAGGTGATTGATACTGACAAGAACAGTTTAAAATGGCAGTAGTAATAATTTGGTTATGGTCAATGTGAACTTACAGTATGGCATTTCATTTGCTTCTTGTAACACATTTCTGTTTTTTTTTTTTTTTCTATTCTCAGGTTGAATGTGAGAAGTTCTCTTGTGGCCCTTACGAGAAATGTAAAGTAGAGAATGGCGTCCAGAAATGTCACCCTGTCGGTAAGGGTGTTTGCCATGCATCTGGTGACCCCCACTATCTCTCCTTTGACAGACGAAAGTTCGATTTCCAGGGCACCTGCACCTACACGCTCTCTAAGAGCTGTGGGCTGGAAGGCACCCACCTGGTGGCCTTCTCTGTTCAGGTGGAGAATGTAAAGTGGGACCGAATAATGAACAACAAAGTGGTGTCTGTCACTAAGCTGGTTGCTGTGCAGGTCTATGACTTTACTCTTATCATGAGGAACAACATGTTTGGAGTCCTGGTGAGCAATTCTTATTCGAACAATGTCCATGTTTGGAATACAGTGATATATTTTTTACCTTGCATCACATCACAGCAGAAATATCCAAAAAATTTAGAGCAAACTGACAAATATTTTAACACATACCATTAGTGATTCTTTTCTGCAAATAAGACTTTTGCCTCTTTTTTGTAGGTAAATGGAGTGTTTAACTACCTGCCTCTGAATCTTAATGATGGAGCTGTGCAGGTCTATGAAGAAGGCAGATATTATGTTATTGAAACAAATTTTGGGCTGCGTGTCACTTATAACCTGGTCTACCACGTGACAGTCACAGTGCCTGGCAACTACCGTGATAAGGTCTGTGGCCTGTGTGGTAACTTCAACGGGAACCAAAAAGATGATTTCCAAATGCCCAACCGCCACGTCACCAACAACGTGAATGAATTTGGAACATCATGGAAGGTCACCATCCCTGATGTGATCTGTGAAAATGGCTGCGAAGGCAACAACTGTCCAAATTGTCCCCCAGCTCACATGGCTGTGTTTTCAAAGTCCACTTACTGTGGCATAGTCACAGCACCCAAAGGTCCTTTTGCAGTCTGCCATAGCAAACTGAACCCAAAGCCATACTTTGACGACTGTGTGTTTGATGTGTGTGCTTCCAATGGGGATGGAAACGTGCTCTGCGACAGTGTAGCGGCCTACGCCGTCAACTGTCACATGGCAGGAGTGGACGTCAAAAACTGGAGGACATCTTCATTCTGTCGTGAGTCACAAACAGAAATTTACCTTCTTGTTTTTTTTATTGTTCTCCATCACATTCACACTGTAAACTCAACATGTCTGCACTGTCTCTTCTCTAATACACATTTTCAATGTACTGTGATGATTTATTTCAGCCATGAAATGCCCAGCCAACAGTCACTATGAGGTGTGTGCAGATGCCTGCTCTGCATCCTGCCCAGGCTTCACAGGGATCGTCCAGTGCTCCACCAGCTGTACAGAGGGATGCGAATGTGATGATGGCTTCTTATTCAATGGGCAGACATGTGTTGAAGAGGATGGGTGTGGCTGCTATGACAATGGAAGAACTTACAAGGTGAAGTTGCACACTTCAAGGTCACTTCAAAAACCCTTGCCACAGTGCTTGATGTTAGCCAAGTTTTCTCATGAGGCTCAAAAAGCAGATTGTCTAAATTTGTGTTTCAGCATAATAGAATAATATGGATCGTTCTTATACCAGTGATTTCACTTGTGTGTAATATTCCTCTTTGTAATGACCCTGCTCTGTGTCCCCAGCCTGGTGAGGTTGTGTATGAGGAAGACTGTAACACAAAGTGCACCTGTGATCCAGCTAAAGGCCTTGTCTGTCAAAAGCACTCCTGCCCTCCAAGCACCAAATGCATGATCAAGAAAGGAAAGCGAGCATGCTACAACACAGGCAAGAATAACAACTGTATATTCATGTTATTCAACTTAATTAACTGTGTTGTAAATAAATGTACAATTGAATTAGTACTGAGTGCAAGTCTCCAATATTTTCCCTTTGTGTAGATCCCTGCAAAGATGCCAACTGTCGGGTCAAGGAGACGTGTCGTGTTGAGAAGGGTGAAGCTGTGTGCATCCCCCAGTATACTGGCACCTGCTGGGCCTGGGGTGACCCCCACTACCACACATTTGACGGTTACAACTATGACTTCCAGGGCACCTGCAAGTACATCATCTCCAAGACCTGTGGAAATCTAGATGGTCTAGTGCCATTCTCAATCACAGAGAGGAATGATAACCGAGGAAACACAGCAGTTTCCTATGTCAGGGAGGTGTATGTTTCAGTATATGGCTACTCCATCACCATGGGCAAGAATCAAATTGGTAAAGTTATGGTAAGATTTGACTTTCTTGTCTTTATTGGCTTGTTGTATCTGTGTGTTAATGTGTGTGTGTAAAATGTGCACTTCATTTATTTATATAGGTGGATGGGGAACTGCTGAATCTTCCAGTGCACCTGGGTGATGGTGAAGTGTCACTGCTTCAAATTGGTCACAAAGTAGTGTTGAAGACAAACTTTGGCCTGTTTGTCAGCTATGACTGGAACTGGGAGCTGGTCATCAAGCTGCCCAGCAGCTACTTCGGCAGTGTCTGTGGTATGTGTGGCAACTTCAATGGCAACAATGGTGATGAGCTCCAGAATCCAGCTGGAGAGAAAGTCTCATCAGTGACAGAATGGGGCAAGAGCTGGCAAACTCCTGACCAGGACAAAGACAATCCTTGCTCGGACACATGCATCCACAAAAACTGTCCAACCTGTGATGATGGCCAAGCTAAGCGCTATGAGACCGAGGCTTTCTGTGGGGCTCTCACAGCCACGACCAATGGTGTGTTTCAGAAATGCCATGAAAAATTGGACCCCAAGGCCTTCTTGGACAGCTGTGTGTATGATATGTGTCAGAACAGGGGAGACAAGAGGATGCTGTGCCAGGCATTGGCCTCCTACAGTAGCCAGTGTCGTGAGGCAGGAATAATAATCAAGGGCTGGAGGAAAAAGTTTGGCTGTCGTGAGTATTTGTGAGAAAGCCTTTTGTTTAATATTTCAGTCAAATACTTCCCTTTTATTGTTTAGTAATACTATTTAAATTCACTTCCCATCCAGCAATGAACTGTCAGCGTCACAGCCACTATGAAGAGTGTGCCAGCCCGTGCCAACCATCCTGTCCGTTCCCTGAACAACAGCAAACCTGTGAAGGCTCCTGTGTCGAGGCCTGTGTGTGTGATGCAGGTTATGTCCTCAGTGCCGATGTGTGTGTACCTGCTAAAACATGTGGTTGCTCCTATGAGGGTCGCTATTACAAGCCAGGCCAGCACTTCTGGGCCGACGAGGTTTGTGGTCGCCTATGTGAGTGCGATACGACCCTGGGCATGGTGACGTGCCGTGAGGCATCCTGCTCTGCCAAGGAAAGGTGCACCGTGGAAGATGGAGTGCGTGCCTGCCGACCCATCAGTCTCGCCACATGCTCTGCCTCAGGTGACCCACACTACCACACGTTTGATGGCCGCAAGTATGACTTCCAGGGAACATGTGTATATCAGCTGGTGGGACTGTGCTCTCAGACACCTGGGCTTGAGCCGTTCAAGGTGACTGTGCAGAATGACCACCGGGGAAGCAAAGCTGTGTCCTACACGAAGACTGTCAAGGTTTCCGTATATGGAATCACCCTCACCATCAGCAGAGAATACCCCTACAAGGTCCTAGTAAGTATGGATGATGTGAAGCATATAAGTGATTTGATAAGAGATTGAAGAGGTAATAGCAGGCTTGTTTTTATGTGGACTTTTGGAAAGAAATGGGCACAGTTTGTAGTTACAGTACTGAAAATAAAAACAGGACAGATATTCTGAGCCTCGTACAATACTGGGGGATGATCTGATAATTCCTTCTGTCATTGTGCTAATTCTGACATCCCTCGTGCTCTTCTGGAAATAAATTTAATTGCATATTAAGGACCACAGAATTATTAAATCTTTAATCTCCTGAAAACATTTCTCTCTCCCTCCCTCGTTTTTGCTACTCAGCTCAATGGGCAGCTTGCTTTGTTGCCACTGGATTACAATAATGAGCTGGTGGTGTATCTCAGTGGCTGGAAAGCTGTTGTGGAGATCGCTGCTGGTATCACAGTGACCTTTGACTGGCGCAGCACAGTGAGCGTTACTCTGCCCAGCAACTACCAGGGTGCAGTCTGCGGTCTGTGTGGCAACTACAATGGAAACGCTCAAGATGACCTGACCATGCAGAATGGCCAGATCGCCCCAGACGGATCCAAGCTGGGAGAGAGCTGGCAGGTGGCCCACGTACCAGGCTGTTCATCAGTCTGCCAGGGGCCGTGGTGCCAGGCCTGTTCGGACTCCCAGAAGAAAGTGTACCAAGCCCAGAAGTACTGTGGTATTATCGCTGACAAAGCAGGGCCTTTCAAAGATTGTCACGGCCACGTGGACCCTGCCCCTTACCTGGAGGACTGTGTGTACGATTCCTGTCACTATCATGGCCACCATGGATCAGTCTGTGATGCAGTTGGAGTTTATGTCTCAGCCTGTCAGAGCCAAGGAATCACCATCCACGCCTGGAGAACAGAAACCTTCTGTCGTGAGTTTACAGTTGTGTTTTCATTTTTTTTTCCATACTTCAAAATGTATTATTCAAAATATATCCATCATCTTTTACTGTATCCCTCTCCCTTTCTGCTAATCCCATCCCACAGCAATGGTGTGTCCAGCTAACAGCCACTATACCCTGTGTGCCACGGGCTGTCCAACCAGCTGCGCCGGCTTAACATCCCATACCACCTGTCGCAGGCATTGCACAGAGGCCTGCGAGTGTGATGAAGGCTACCTGCTGAGCGGGGGTACCTGCGTGCCTGTGAGAGACTGTGGCTGCTCCTACGGTGGTCAGTACTACGGGAGAGGAGACATCTTCTACCCTGAAAACGACTGTGTGGAACAGTGCGTCTGTGGAGAGAATGGTGCAGTGTCATGCCAGCAGGCCGAGTGCAGAATAGGGGAGACCTGTAAGCTTGTAAATGGAGTGAAAGGCTGCCATCCTGAGGGCCAAGGCAAGTGTGTCGCTTCTGGGGACCCTCATTACATTTCCTTTGATGGACGGAGGTTTGATTTCCAGGGTACCTGTGTCTATGTACTGGCCAAGGTTTGTAATGATGACAACGGCCACTTGACACCATTCACCGTTACTCAGGGGAATGAGAAGTATGGAAATGGAAAAGTGGCTGTTACCAAGTCGGTTACAGTAACAGTCTATGGTTTTGTCATTCACATCCAGCAGAGAGTGCCATGGAAAGTTATTGTGAGTTTAACATCTACATCCACCTTTGTGTTTACATATGTTTGATTATTTTTGAACAGAAATATCTTGCTGATGTGATTCAACTTCTTCTTCTTCTCCAGGTTGATGATGAATTCGTCAACCTCCCTCTTTCCCTGGACGATGGGCGTCTCAGAGTCACCCAGGAAGGTCGCAACATAATTGTCCGAACAGACTTTGGACTGACAGTCCTCTATGATACTGTCTATTATGTTGAGGTGATCGTGCCTTCTACATACCAGGGTAAGATGTGTGGTCTCTGTGGCAACTACAACAAGAACGGTGGCGATGACTTCATACTTCCTGGGGGTAAACAAACAAGCAGTGTTGATGAGTTTGGGTCGGCGTGGGTGGTGGACCTGCCTGGGCACGTGTGTGGAGGCTGTGGTGGAGAGTGCCCCGTGTGTGATCAGGCCAAGGCTGCTTTGTATGGAAAGCCCGACTCCTGTGGCATCATGAGTGAACCTAATGGGCCTTTCAAAGCCTGTCACAGCAAAATCAACCCCGCCACATATGTGTCTAATTGCGTGTTTGATGTGTGTGCTGTGGACGGCCACAAAGATACCCTGTGTGACAGTGTGCAGGCCTATGCTTTGGCCTGCCAGAATGCAGGTGTTCAAATCCAGCCATGGAGGAGCGGCTCCTTCTGTCGTAAGTTATGCACAAAAAGTTTTTCAGCTAAAGAATTATCCATGTTTTTTTTTATGTTTTATATCCCAGCTGCACATAAAAAAGCCTCACAAATGTCTTCTTCTATTGTAGCTGCTTCCTGCCCTCCACACAGTCACTATGAGCTGTGTGCTGACACCTGTGTTGGGACGTGTGCCAGCTTTATTTCTCAATTTTCCTGCTCTGAAAGCTGTTTTGAAGGATGTCAATGTGATGACGGCTTTGTGTTTGATGGCATCGAATGTGTTCCCTTGGACAACTGTGGGTGTGTGTACGACGACAAATATCTGACGGTAAAAACTGTGCTGAAACTTTACTTTGTTGTCACACATAGAGACCGCGCAGCAATTTAAAGTTAGTCATGAAAAAAGAAACTTATAAAAATGACTAATACTTTTTGTTAGATAACTTGGTTTAATACTACACTCAATATGTGTTTGCAGGTGGGCCAGGCAGTGACGGACAAAGACTGTAAGTCCAAGTGTGTGTGCCAGGCGTCTGGTCTGGTGAAGTGTGAAAAACTGTCCTGTACTAGTCAGGAGGTCTGTGGTGTGAGAGATGGAGTCAGAGGTTGTCAGGCCAAACAGGGCCGCTGCAGCATCAGCCAAGTTGGCCACCTCAGCTCCTTTGATGGCATGTCGGGAGCCGTGGGAGCTCAGGGGGCATTTGAAGCGGCATCTCTGTGTGATGAGACATCTGAGCTGTGGTTCCGCGTGGTCGTGGATGTCAGGGTCTGCAGTAAAGGGGCATCTCCTGCTGTTGCCACTGTGTACGTGTTCTTCAAAGAGGCCACTGTAGCAGTGAACAGTGAACGTGTGACCTGGGTGAGAGGAGCTGGAAGGGACGACATTAATTAGAGTGATGTAGGTTTTTCTTTCTCCTGTCTCAACTCATTTTTTGCTTCTTCTTCTTTCCCCATCCCCGTGTCACCTAGGTAAATGGCAGGAAGGTGTCTCTTCCCAGCGTTGTGACAGGTGAAGTATCTGTCAAGCTCTCAGAGAAGGCTGTGATCATTGAGAGGACATCTGCTGTGCAAGTCACCTACTCAGTCTCGCAGGAAGTCAGCGTCATCGTTGACGGCACCCTGTCCGGTAAAATGTGCGGTGCCTGTGGCAACTACAATAACAACTCCAAAGATGACATGAAAACTGCAGATGGAAAAATTACCACTGATGTGTCTGTGGTTGTTGGCTCCTGGAGCGCCGGGGACTTCTCTAGATGGTGAGTGGACAAAAGCTGTGCTGTGAGATTTCCTCTGTATTAATCTAATGGGTAAATTACTGCTACATTTAAGGCTAGGATAACGACAGAGCTTCCTACAGCTACAGTACATGCTCTGATCAGATTGCTCCTGATGTTAACTTTAATTGTTTAATGGATAACAACTTTGCTCTTAACCTGCAGTCCTTGTTAGAGTAGAAGCTTCAATCTTGAACTCTATCTTGCCCTTTATTATACAAACTGCAGACTTAATTTGACCACTGAAATAATCAAGCACAGATCAGCGAGAGATGGGACGGTGCTATGACCATTCAACCGCTTATTCTCTTATTCTCAGCAAGAACTAAACAAGGACTCCACAGAGCCCTTTTAAAGGAATGAGAGTGTGGTTTTTAATTGCATTTGATCCAATTTAATTAAGAAATGCCAGAGAATCCCCTATGGTAATTACTGATTAAAAAGCAGGTGAGGCTGACAGGCATGGCCATCAAAAGCTACCAAGCTTGCAATCCAATCACTGCTTGTCATCCAAGGACACTTAAGACTCATCTGGGTGCAATATTAATTTGAGCGCTCATCTTTAGTTCTGTGTTCTAGCCTTAAGTCAGTCCCTCAGAGAATTAAGTTTTGTGCATCCTCTTCCTCCCTTCATTCAAGGTAGTTGTCTTCTTTATCCATGTTTTCTTTTTCTTTTTTCAACAACAGACCCTAAACGCACCAGAAACTACCACTCAGAATCCATTCTGTTCCTGAGTGTTTGCATTTACCTTTAAAATACAATGCTCAGAAGTGTTGTTTGTAATCTTTGTTGTGCCTGGGTGAACATGTCTTTCCGTTGCTCCACTGCCCTTTGACTGCAACCCCCCCCTTTTTTTTCATTTCAGTGGCCTGTAGAGACGTTGGCTTCAAGACGATAGAAAACATCTGGTATAAAGGTAAAAACTAAACTTGTTTCCTCTCAAAATCCACGAACCGATGCAACCACGCAAAAGAAACAGCTGCAGAGTGTTGTTTTTACATCACTGCTTTTTACCCCCATCAAACAGGATGAAGAACGTCAAGTTGCTCAGGCTGCTTGTTTACATCCTTGCTCATCACACTTCTCCACTTTCTCTTGATTTCATTAAACCGGTTTTGGCTGTTCACAGGAGGTCTGCTCCTCTATTGTTCATTTTGCAGTTGTAAACAAACCTGGTTCATTCTTGAACAACATCTCCATCTAGTGGTTTAAGAAATTGTAGCATCTCTGTCGTTTTCCCAAATAATAACTTAGAGCAACAAACAGTCATAAATCTTTTCACTGTATCTTTATATCCATACAGTTTTAAAAAAAAAAACAAAAAAAAAAACACGTTTTATTGTGTGTTTTCCTCACTCTTTTGACCAATAAACCATATTTCCTGTCACTGAGTGTTTGTTATTTGTGAATGAATCCCAATGAATTCACAGTGGTTTACAGTGTTTATGACTAATTAGAAATGTATGACTCTCATAAGGGTAATGAGTGTGTGCCCTCTGCTAATGAAGGAGGAACTATTGTCTGGGTAAAATCACTGCACTATAGATCCTTGAGGTAGAGAGGGGAAGAGAGAATCCCTCACACCCAGGAAACACTACCCTGTATATCACGGCCTGTGTTCCCTGTATTGTGAAAGGACCTGCTGCTCTGTCCTTGCTACTGGTGGAGAGTGGGAATCTGGCAGTTTGGTGTGGGAGAGACCTTGGGGAGACAGTTTTCATATAGCTGAGAGAAAACATATCTCACAGACAAGACTTGTGCTTGGCTGTGAAAGCACGCTAGTGTTTAGTCTTTCACTTGAGTGCACTGAGCCACTTTTCAAAGCCTGTAAATTACACCACTGTACTGCAGGCTGCAGTGTTTGATGTTACTTGTGTAGCTGATATTTATTTGGCTTTTTTTTGGGGGGGGGGGGGGGGGGGTGGAAATGAGCATGATCTACAGTTCATTATGAAACCATGTTTTACCATCAGTGCTGGCACCAATCCACCTGGGAACAGTCTCCTCGAAGAAACACTGAACTGTTGCTCTGCTTGCAGTTGTTTACCTCTGTGCAGGGCAGCCCGGGGTAATTTTTTTGGGAGTCACTTCAGTTACTTGAGCGCACCCAGCACCCCGCCCCCCCCCCCCCCCCCCTCCCTGTCTCACTCCTCAAACAAGACCAAGGAAGGAACAGTCTTCTGCTTTGTGCAGCCGAGTCCTGACCAGACTTCCACAGGATGCAAAACAGAGTTATTCATCTTTAACCAGCACCCTTTTCACGTGTTATAAGAAGGATTTGCTCTGCAGATCTTTTCTTTTTATTTTGCGTTGAATAATTGGTGGAAAACTTCTGAACAAAGTTCGGCTCACTGGGCGGAAAGGGCTCACATCAGACTTTACAGGAGGCTCATTCACGGTAAGTGTTTGATGAAGCCCGATCATTGCTCCCCTGCAAAGAATGCATTTACTTAAACACTTTCGTTGACCATAGATGGAAGAGAAAACTCAGATGCACAAGATTTCCAAAACAGCCTGTGGCGTCCATGTGTTTGTGCTCGCAGAGCTTTTCCCTGGTGTTATTTTATTGCCGTTTTCCAAGCAACTGAATCTGTTATGAACACGTGAGCGTTTAATGGCAGGCAGCCTGGTGCTTCTGTTGAGATCGTGGTGTTTTGTTTAGTTTTTCGTGTGTGTGTGTGTGTGTGTGTGTGTGTGTGTCGGGGGGGGGGTATACTTAATATTACCTATTACCGCGGTGTCTTCGCGGAGCTCTTGTGTCTAGACATGCCACGCCATCTGAGAAGTTCATAGTGACATAACTCCACAGCAACACTGTGGCAAAAAGTTTTACAAAAGCCCTTCATTTTGTCTATCGAAGAAGCTGAATCAACACGTGATGGACAGTTGAAAACTTGTATATCTGTAGTAGACCTGGTAGACCTGCTCCCACATAGGAGCTGTCTGTAAAGGTTAATGGTAGTAAGCCTTTTCTCCCTAATTGCCAACTGCCCATGATAATCCCATTTATTATAATCCATGATAATTAATTTTTAAGTGTTGGCTCCATGTGCTGCTTCTTCTGTCTGCCCCTTATATTCCTCTACATCACTCACAGTGCTAACAAACAAGATTATTGGATTGGTTCTTGTTAGAATAACTCACCCTGTATTTGTTTGATTAAAGCTGATTGACAGGCCTTTGTTCTTAATCCTGCTCCCAGGGTTGAAGTGTTCATTTCTCTCCACTCCAGATCCATGTTCACACCCCCACTCTAGTCATGCATGAATCCCCAGGAGTGCTCTGGGCAAACGGAGGGGAGAACCGTGGCTTTACAAACGTAGGCTTTGATCATTGCAATGCAAAACATTTTATTCCACGGCTTAGATTTTCTAAAGCTGTTTGTACCTGCATTACATTTTTGATGTCACGTCTCTGGGTTTAATTGGTGTTGGCTGTGAAGCTGACAGCAGTGCATGAACATGCTCTTTGGCCGTGTAGACCTTTCTACAACTCTCGCTTCCAGTCCTGAGTCTGGTTGTGGAGCCTAAGCATGTAAACCAACGGGTGTAAGAAAATCTTAAAGAATGTCCAGGGTAATATATAGACAGAAAAATATTCCCAGGAGGTTAACGCCCCATTTGTAAACTGGATGACCCAGAGAAACCAATCCAAAGCCACTGACAAAATATCAAGTGCAACTCAACACCAGCCTTACTTGCACCCCTCTACTGCCAAGCTTCATGTTCTGAGGTGCAGAGCCTGAAATAGACCCTCCTCCCTCACCCCACAGTCGGCTGGCTACATTATTAAGACACATCTTCATAATTTCAATGACACTCTTATGTAGCTTCTAGCTGAGATGGAGTCCCTTCTCATTATGGCACATTTCACCACTTTAATACATAAAATGCTCTCTGTGGATCTGAAGGGCACTCTGATGAGGTTTTACCTACCCCACAAGTCACTAAGAGTTGGGGTATCTCAGCCTCTGCTGCTGTTCTGTTAAATGAAGTGCTCCGTGAACAACATAATGCAAAACTTCAGCTTAATCTGCCTGAACCAGTCGGTGGATAAAGTAAACAAAACTTTATCTTCGCTGAGTGTTTGGTAGTTCATGGGATGTACTAGACCTGAGCTGATGAAACACCCTTCTGTTCACAAAAGCAGTTTAATTATGTTATTGAGTTACTTTAGACTGAAGGGTGGAGGGTATGTGTCTCATTGTTGTCAGTGTTCTTACCAAGCCTGTGCCTGTTTGTTTCATCAGCAGGTACAATGGATCTTGTGGTGCTGGTGGCATTCAGCTCCTGGTTGGCTCCTGCACTCGGTGAGCTTCCTTTATGTTGAAACCCTTCCTGCTGTTCTTCTGTTGCTTCCCCTGTTCTGTAGCTTTACTTTAAGCCCCTCCACACTAAAGCAGTTGATGTTGTCTGTACAACAGGCTCAGCGTTTGGCAGGGAAATGGTGGGTAAGTTTCCTGCATTAGAGTGGCCACTGGCAATGCATGGCCTTTTTGAAACCTTTTTAGTTTCCGCTACCGACTTATTTGGTACGACTGCTTGCCATGTGCTCTTTTTGATCAAGTGTGTATTAAGACTGTTAGCATTACAAAAGTGGTGTTTCCAGTATAATTTACATTTAATATTTTCCATCTTTTGTCAGCGTTTTACTGTGAGAAAAAGGATGTGTCAGAATAGTGTAAATGTTTCCTTACACTCCAGTTAGAATAATCATTTATTCAGACTGCTGCCAGGTTTTCCACTGTTAATGCAGGTCCTGGTCTTTGGTTCGTTCCTCTGTGTGCTGCATGCCATTAGTTGAGCCTGATGTTAAGCAGATTTTCCTTCAATAAACGATTTTATTTATCTTCTCTCTTGGACTTCATTTCCTGAGGCTTGTCAGCGCCAACACTGTAACATGTGTTTTTCATAGATTCACTATTTACTTATTGTTCACTTCCCTGCAGTGAGGTCAGGTGAAAGTTCACTCCATCGCCTCACTGTTCAGTAAATGGAATTTCAAGACTGTTTATGAAAAATCACAGTTCCAGCTGTGTCAGACTCAGTTCACATCAGGCTTCGCTAAAACACAAACATCAAGGACACAACTCGCCAGGTGTCAGAAAAACCTTTCAACTTTTAGCAGGTGAACCTATAGTGATGAGCCTCGGGGATAAAGTAATATGTAACCTTCAAGTCTGATTTTGCTGATTATCATTGCACTGCAGTCAGTATCAGTTGTCAAGGTTGATACATGTGCTACTGAGGTGTGCTGACATTTTTAAAAGCCGTAAGAAATGTAAAAGTAACAGATGAAAAGGAACAGAGATTCAGTAAAAGTATTAATATCACATCCAATGTGCTGCTTCAGGGTTTCTCACTCCAAACACTGGCATTCATATAAACAATGTCTGTTTCTGTCTTTATTAGTCCACCGCGCCAACTTGTTCCTAATAATTCTGGTTGTTTTCATGATGTTGCTGAACCTGAAGGAGAAATTGTGATTTAAAATTATTACCAAAATCAGTAGGCTTTCTATCAAGGCTTTAGAAAAGGGGATACACAACATGAATGCAGCCAACATGTTTTCCCAGATGGGAGCATGGAGATGTGACAAGAGCAGAGGGGTCTGCTCATTCCCACGTCACTGACAGGACACAGACGAGCACAGTTCAGGGGCTAAAACATAAACACAGTAGGCAACCAAAGGTGTGGAGAGTAGAGTCACTGCACGGCACCTCTGTCGGAGTAGCCCTTCTCTGAGGTTGAGATAGTTTGATTTTCCTGATGGAAAGTGGAACATATATGTTTATTGTAAAAGTTGATGTGTGACAATAACACAACCCGTCATATTATGAAGCTATTTAAACTGAATTCCTTATCCATAAATTATTCCTCTTTGTAGGATTATTGCAAATCAGTACGGGCACTTTTACCCGGATACAAGTTAGGCTTTGAAAGTAGTGTACACAATCTCTAGTGAGTGATTTGCTCCTCTACCATCAGTGGAGCCATTTACTGACATGCAAATGTCTATTACAGACTAATGGTTTTCTTCTTTTTTTCCACAGCTTCAGCAGGGGGGGAGGACAAAGGTGAGTGTTACTTGAATAGAAGCTCAGAAAAGTCAAATTAAGATAAGCTGCATACTTGATTTTCTCTGGCACATAAATTGGTACTGGCACCAAACAGCCTAATGAATAGATGAATGACTGATGGCATAAAACCGCTGAATGGCTGTCATATGATGAGTGTTCTCTGAAGTGTGTCAGTGGGTAAATCTGCTTCTCATTTGTTTCCCTTTTCTGTTCTCTCCCACCAGACTATGACAGTGCTTTTGAGTACGGTAAGTGTCGAGCAGATGAACGTGGTCTTTTACAGTCTTACCCTCTGCACAGGAAATATCCGGGAGGTTGAGATGAGTGTGCATTTTCCACTTGTTTTTCTAGAGAAGTGATGGAAAACTTTCACCCTGGGGCCAAGCTTCTGGAGCCGTCCCACTGCAAATGCTTCTAATCCTGTCCACTGTGCTGTAGGTCTGATGGTTTTCACTTCATCAAGGCCTCAAACTGCACAGAGGGACTTAAGATCTGCATTCATTTTTCACTATAATTGTGTAGTTGTTGTCTTTTAGTATCTTTGGGCAGTAGATAATTTCTGGTGTTCTCCATACTGCCACTGTACCATTCCAACAAATACCCACATCCTGCTAAAAGACAGCTGAAGCAGTTGTTTCCAGTTTGGGAGTCATGACCCCTCAGAAGGTCCCAAGATATATCTGATGGGCCACAAGATATTATCATGAATAAGCCTGGAAAAACGTATTTCTGTTACACAAAACTGTCTCTCTGATGAAGTTGTTGATATTGTTATCTTCATAAAGCCTTTGGAATGACTTGAGGAATTTCTCATCTGTTTAAAATCCCCCATTTTGATCAAATGTTGATTAAATAATTAAAAATGATTGATCATCAGTGTTGATTTGCTGTGTAAAGCATTGAACCACCCTCTTTTATTTGACATCTTGGGAGTGAACTAGGCTAGACGATGTCTGATGCATGTAAACAGAGTTGTAAAAGTGTTTGTTTTAGTAGTAACAAACACACTAGATGACGTTAGTGCTTTTGGTAAAAAGCTATCAGATTACCTCTTCATCATAACTCGCCAGATATAAGACAAACAGACCCTGCTCAGATTTCTCATGCACCATTTTATCTTACTTACTGGTCCCATGAGAGCCAACTCCAGAGTTAAAGTTGACTGTAGTGTTTACACTTCTGGTGACTGCAGCTCCCAGGAATTTGTGGCGTCCCAACACGACTATTTGGGGGTCTGCAGAGTATGTGTTTTCTCTCTCTGAACCTTTATAAGCTGCCATGCAATTCTTCAAGTAACTTTGTGTTTCACTTCAGATTATGAATCTCTGAGAATCGGTGGCCTGGTTTTCGCAGTGGTCCTGTTCCTCATGGGGATTATCCTCATCGTCAGTAAGTGTTTCACCGTCTCTGCAGCAAAATGTGTAACGTTGAGCTGTCGTCACCACACTGTGATCCCTGTATGAGTGAGTTATCCAGTGCTGCAAAACAAGCAGGCTTCTGTTTTCTCTCAGAGGTCTGGTTGGAAGGCAGGCGGATGCTTCTTCCACAATCTCAGCACTTAACAGTCTCATGCTCGGTGTATCACAGCAGCCCTTTATACCTTATCCCTTTATTCACTGGTGGTGTCCTTCTAAGGTTCTTCCTCTTACCTGCCAGCACATGGTACCTGCCAGTGGTAGCAAACCCGACCGATAAATAATTCATCGTGTCTCTGCTGCACTTTCTCTCTGCTCCTGGTAGTCAAGATCACAGCGGATTCCCCAACTGCATCTGTACAGAACAGGTTGTTGTGAGAGGGAGAAATCACAAACATTTTGAAACTGCCTGAACTGTTACTCAGGTTTGTAAAGGCACAATTTTGTGATTGAGTTTCAAGCCCAAGAGTTAGCACATTGGCAAAAAACACAAATGTGGAAACTGCCTCAGAATTGATTGATGAGTTATATATTAAACATAAGGTAATAGCGATTCATATAAATTTATTGATTTTTGTTTTTAACACAAAAAAAAATCACATCTGTCCATATTTTTAATATTATGTGGCTGTAAAATTAAAACCTGGTTTAGTGAACACTTGTGTTCGTGTGACATCAAATGCCACTGAGGCGGTTACAAGTCTTAGAGACCGAGCATGACACACTGGTTAAAGAGGACGAACCCTATCAGTTTATTCTCTGACATTTAAAATATTGGAAAAATTTGATCAATGACCGATAGGGAGAGGCACCTTTGGCGGCCCCTGGCGTCAAAGCTAGAGAACAGGAGAGAGAACACAAGAGTGTTACCTTTCAAGATACTCACAGCTTTATTCTTAGTCTTTTGAGTATGTAGGTCGCTAGTGTGGTCTGGTCCAGCTTTTTTACTGACCACAGCAACAGCTTTTCTAGCCATTTTTCATGTTGACTGAAACTTCAAGTAGTGTCTGTAACATGATACTTTACAGGATGAACCCATTAGGAAACTTTTTCTTTCTTTAATTATGAAGTTCAACAGGATCTACTGGTGCACTTATCTCAATCAATTATCTCTTTGGTTTTATCAACATTAACTCAAGTCACTGTGTTTACTCTTCTCTTTAAGAGCCCGAACAGGACCCATGCTGAAGTTTTGTGAATATATTAAACAGTGTAACTACAGTCTCTATATGTTTAGGTGGCAGAAGAGGTGAAATATTGAAATGCTTTTGTGGTCTTGCACATGTAAACACTAAGAAATTTTATTCAATGCACCGGCTCTTGTATTTTAGGTGCTAGTTTTTGCTGTTAGGTATATGAATATAGTTTTGTGCTGGGGCCAGTAAGCTGAAAGCTCATAAGGCCTCTGGAGGCTTGCAGCCCAGACGGCTTTACTGGCATAAAACTGTATTCATGTACCTATCAAAGCTTGGAGCAACCTCTTGTGTTGGCACAAAAGATGGTGTTGGAGGTGCAGCACTGACACACATTCTTTTTCTAATTCCGTCTGTACAACAACAAAGTGGCAGTTGTTTAATTCTTTTTCTTGTGTTTTCCCTTTTTAAAAAAACAGGCAGGAAGTGTACCTGTCCAAGTAAAGACAAGCCACGGTAAGTTGGACACAAAACAAAGCAAATTTTTGCAGAATTTTGTTTGTTTCAGATTTTTTGTTGCACAGGGCCTTTTTCATTCAACAATGGAAACTTTTCATTAACAAGTTTTTAATGTTTCTTTAGGCCCAGGGTTCCTGATACGGAATCAGGCGTCCCAAGAGGTAAATATTTCTCCTCCTCCTCCCCCTTCTCCTCCTCTTCTTCCTCCTCCTCCTCATCCTCCCCCCCTTCTTGCTCCTCCTCCCTTAGTTACATGTTAAATGTTGTTCTTTTCTTCACAAACTAATAATCTGAAACTCTCTACAGCTTAGAAGACAGAGGGACAAGGAGCAGTGGGAATACGGTAAGTGTATTGCATCTGTCCAACATCTGTGAATCTATTTTCTGCAAAAAGGAAGCAGCAGGAGATAGTTCTACTGATTAATCTCCTGTCTCCTTTTCTCTGCAGTGTTACTGACTGGTGCCCTTAGGTGGCAGCATATCCCTTGATCACAGCTGAGGACAATCTTTCCATGAACACACACAGCTTCTTTCAGTGTCACAATGTTACTATGCACCTTTGTTTTATTTTTCTTTTTAATGTTTGTATTATCAGTAACAGTTACTTGGTAATGTACCAACCTTATTATGTGGCAGCAATAGTGTGACAATCATTTGTATTTTGTGACCAATGCAAAAATGATAAAACAAACAGTTTGAAAACCTTCAGATTTTTCTTCTTCTTTTTTTTTTTTTTTTTTTTTTTTATAAATGATTATCCGCCCATATCTGCAATTGGAAGTGGACTAATGCAGATAGCCCTGTATTGTGCTGCACTCCTGCTTCTGCTGACACTGCAGACAGTTTGGTTACACATGCAGTAGTAACTGCCAGCAGTGAGAGTGTGAATGATTTATGCACTGCAACGTTCAGCACTTGGAGAAGGCAGAAGAAAGGGAAAAAAATCAGTCTTTTTAATTTGACCAATCTGTGTTGAGCCATTTATTGGCAGATTTTCCACTGTAGTAAGCCTGGCAGCCTCTGCGCAGGTAGAAGCTGCATATGTAGGCTGTATTTTCTCCCTGTTGTTGCGGGAGCAGGCTGACTGCACTGCACAAAAGACAACAAGTGAGATGCAGAATGGTGCATTTTGATCATTACACATTTCTCTGGACAAAAACCTGTCATTCAGAAAATCTAAAACAATAGCTGAAAACACAATGTACAGACAGATTATATAATATCTTCTAAGTGTAAGGTACTCAGATTGTTGATCGTAGATAAATCATCTTGTCTACTTTACTGTGGTAAAATGCCATCATCTGTTGCCCTATTATTTATTTTCCCTTTGGGCTAATGGGGGTGAACCTACTTGCTCCACAACCTGGCAGATTTGTTGCTATGGGGAGTACCCCCTGGGTTGCACCACTTATCAGTGCCATATTTCTCTGTGGCCACCAGGGGGCTCCTTTTGAGTTTACATTGAGGGTTCACTGAGCAGCTCTGCCTGCTGTCCTGTCCACAATTCTGCTTTCATATCCACTCTCCAACTGCAACCCCGCAACCTGCTAAATTTCTGGGAGAAGGAGATCTTCTACATCTTTGCAGAACAGCCATGGCCACCACAGGTTTGATCCTTCTTTTCTCTTTTATAGGCTTTTACTGGTTACAGTACATGTCAGTCAAAAGCTCCACAGATTGTCTGAGCCTTCTTGCCTGGTCAACATATATGTCATAATTGAATTTACCATATTTTAATTAAAGGAGATGTTTTATATCCGTATCTGTCTGAAGTTCATTTTAATTGCAGTATTGTTTCTTTCATGTCAAAGCCAATTTACTGCTGATGCATGCATGCATGTGTTAGAACAAAGGGAGTTCAGGAAATAAACAAATGAACAATATTAAGATATTTAAGTCTTGTTTGTGTAGAATGGAGCTCTCTTTGTGGCAGAGGGGAAAACTGAGGAAAGAAATACAAACTGCCAACTCAGCCACTTGGGAGTGAGGGTTCAGCAACATGCAAGCCGCAGTATTGACACCCAGATATCTTAACAGTTTGGCTCAGGCTGCAGTTGGCAACACACTTATATTTGCTAAATACACTGATATTGTTAGAGAGTAGAAATCACTATTAAGAGTGTTATGTTGGTTTAAAAATGACTTTAACACAGCTGTGATTTCAGGTGGCTCCTTAAACTGCAAAATCACCCATAAAACACTTTTTATACTGCCCATGCTCCCTTCTTTGTTGCTGTGATCACACCCCTGCTGCTGCTGCTGCTGCTGCTGCTGCTGCTGGCTTGTAACCCACTTTTCTTGGTGCATCTTTTTCTGCTGAGCAAAGATGCTGCATTGAGCGCCTCTCTGTGGGGGGAAAAATACTCCTCAGGAGATATGGAGCCAAGCCTGCAGATCTAGAGAGAGAGAGAGAGAGCGCTGCAAAGCTTGCTTTCAAATGTGCGGGAATAAAAATACAAAAAAACTGAACATCTATATTTCCATTTGCTCTGTAACTGATCAGACTCTTGTTTTCCTCCTTTTTTCAGAATCAATGTTTACAGACCGAAGTGATTTCGACTATGGTAAGATTTACGCAGCATTTATTACATCTACTAATCAATTTTTAGCATATCACATATTGATCTATTGATCACACTATGTTTTAAGTTGATCATAAACCCCTGTGGACCTGTGTGGTAAAGTACCATGTGGTTTTGTCCTGTGTAGATTATGAGACATTGCGGACTACAGGGGTTATCCTCGCTGTTATTATGTGTGTCTCTGGCATTTTAATAGCCCTGAGTGAGTATAGGCTTGCTTTTCAATATCTCTTCAATACAGAGGCTTATCAAGTATGTATGAGCAATTTTACCTTTCTAACTAATCTATCATTCCTCAAACAGGTAAAAAATTCACAAAATGTGTAAAATCCTCATCCAAGTAAGACTTGTGCAAGGCTCAGTGGATGACCCGCCTGTGCATGCTGTATGACTTTGACTTGAAGGACAAACACAACCAGTGTGGAAAAATATCTTTTCAATATTCTTCTCTGACTAAACCTGAGTCTCCCACAGCTTTTCCTTTCCCTGTCCTGGATGCCTCATCTCTTAATACCCCTCCCTGTTCTTGCATACAAAACCCCAAACACACTTCCAACACATAAAAGAAATGACACTGAACCATGCGTTGACTAATCACGTGTGGGTATAGTGGGTTGATATTTTCTTTAACTCTGCTGCTTGCGTGCGTCACAGTCCTCATGTGTTGGTAGTGAGTGGGCAGTGTATTTTCTCAGCTAATCGCATGCCGCTTGTATGGCCAGACAAGAAGAAAGACAAGAGCTGCTGTTTGAACGGGACGAAAAAAAAAAACTGCATATTGGTTTACAGTTACTCTCTTTTCACTCAGAACTCTGTGGCCTCAACTCTTTTTGAAAGTTGAAATCCTGTTGATGGATAAACTTGACTAAATGCAATCCCCATGTTGAAGTTGAGGCCACAGTTTTCAAACTGCACTACCAATAATTGATTATCAATCATCTTGATGAATGAAAAAAAATTAATATTTACTAATTTCCTGCTTTTCTATTTCTGTTTACAGTTCCAACTCATCTGGTACCCAAATACCAAAGACAGAGGGTAAGTTCATTCATAATGTCCAGGTCACTCTACTCTCAAAATGCAGGGATGTCAGTCTTCTTTCTCACTGATCTATTTTCTGTTTCTTTTACAGTTCCTCCTCAAACTGTATAGAAAACATAGCATATATTTGAAAGAGAAAGAGGAAGTCATCACAGAAGCCACAGCAACACATACATGCACAGACACACACCGGTTGTTTATGACTATTCCTCTTATGGATAATTTACCTGTGTTGGCTGGATGATCAATAAACAGGGGTTTCCATCACACCGAGTCTCCCACTGAATTCTTCAGTGTAAAAAATCATGTGAGACAAAATAAATGAATATAGACATGCATAAAAAATACTCCAACCATGAGATGTGATTAGATGTTCGTTTAATAAGACAAATCCAACAGTCTCTCTTCCTTACATTGTACTGTTGTGAAACAATAAAATGAAGAACATGATTACAAATAGACTTGACCGTTTTGTATCAATCAGTGCATGCATTAATGGATTGTAACACTTGTCTTTACCTTAGTTTTGTTTTCTGCTGGTATCTGCTTTTTGCTTTTCAAAATAAAAGCAATAAAGATTAGCATGACAACCTTACAGAGAAACCCATAGATAGAATCAACCATAATGTCATATAAAATAAAATAAAAAAAAGGTAAAACAATGCAGCATCCATGATATCTTGATGAAAACAAAGAAGACAGTGTTTGGTGATGTATCGCACTTTGAAAATGCTATACTGGATGAATCATTTGTACCAAAGTGTTGGTTTTGGGTTATGTTTTTAACAGTTTGAGCTATTGTAAAATGAGGTGAAGGTATTAAAAATGAAATGATTGAAATGATGAAAACCTACATCATGATGAAAACACAAACAAAGATCCTTTACTCAACAGAATATTATCAGTGTCTTTAATGATATGGATGAGGAATTATGTATAATAATATAATATAATTTACTAAAGACACTGATTTTTTCTGCTTTACAGGAATTCACAACATGTCAGAACAGACATGACACAGAGGTGATAGACAGCTCAAATTGTGTTCATCACTCTAACCACAAAGGCACAGACAAAACCTCATTTCACCTATGACTAAGGTTGATTGTCATGGCAGAAAAGGTCAGTGGTAACAGAGCTTGAAGAATCCTCCTTCGATGTGAGGGCAGATAACTGTTGTACCCGTAGCAGGATGGTGTAGTTTCCATCCTGCTAATTTCTGTAGCCAGGTGTAAGTGGGACTGTTCAGAAAACATCAAAACAATCGGATGGAACTTTAAATACAGTGTTATTGTACTTTTGTTCTTCATGACTCATGATTAAAATGTACAGTTAGTCAGCGCACTTACTCATGTAATGTCTTTGTGATAAGAACTTTCTTTGTTCATTCAGTTTCAAATACATAACAGTTTTACACAGTAAAGTTTCTTTTTCCATAAAGAAAATAAGATACTAAAGGTCACACACTTAAGTATGATGCATACAGACAGACATTTAAATTAATCGAATATCCTCGTTTTTTGACACACGCATTCTTAACATAAGCACACATGCTGACTGAAAACAAAACCATCACTCAGTGTATCAATATGATAACTTATCATGATGGGGGGTTTTGACAGGAGAGTCAGGGGGCTTTCAGGGACAATGTCCTGAGGTACATACTGACGATTTCATAGAAATCAACATAAAACTGGGAGTGTGGCCTTGTCAGAAAATGAATATTACTTCACCTTCCACAGCACCAGCACATTCTACTTTCTGAAGATAACTAATGTACTTCATTTCTGGTCATTTCATAAGATTTCATTTCAAAATGTTCAGCTCGACACCCGAGTTGACCAAAATAAATATATAAATTAAAATGCCACAACAACCGCAAAAGCAGGATCGCCTGGAGAAAAGGCTTGTGGGTGGAGACGACATTTTGGAATAAATACCTGAGCTTGAGCGTAGAAAAATAAATAAATCCATACATTTCTACAGAAACTAAATTACAGCTAATTTAAGATTTATGCATTGAAACGTCGTGTGTATAATCCAATGTGAATTACAGCTAGAGGTCAATTTGCCAAACTAGTTTGTTAATGATACACAGGTCAGTGACTCCCAGTATCTGATAAGAATGTCCCCTTCTCAACAGAGGAAACAGACTCACTCCCTCCAAATGGGGATTACAAGTGATTTAAATCATTCCTGGTCCTGCAAGGACATGTTACGTCGACGAGAGGAAGCGTTTCGTTTCTTCAGCATCATCTTGAGCTAGAAATGGAAAGATGAATTAGGATGATAATGGATTAGTCTCGATAAAGGCAGGACTACATAGTGCGGATGTGGCTGGCTGTTAAAATGACGGGCATCTCACCTGCTCTCCCTGGGGTCCGCTCTGCAGCAGGTGAGCTGGCTGGTCGTTCTCCAGGTTGCGGATACTGGGATCAGCTCCTCTGCTCAGCAGCAGCCGCAGGATCTCCTCCTGGTGGGGGTTGCCATGGAGACCGGCTGCCATGTGTAAAGCCGTGTGGCCGTGAGCCTACAGCGAAAGTGTTGAGAATGCAGCATGAATCAGACTGTTTACAGTCATGTGTGTATCCAGTATTTGCCTGCACCCACACATAAACACACAAACACATGCAGATCTAAAATCCAGCTCTGAGTTTCATGTTGGTGTGAAACTCACTTTCATGTTGACAAAGTCTTTCATGTTGGGCAGGGGAATCCTCAGCAGATAACGCACCAGATCAATGTTCCCCTCCTTTACAGCCAAGTGCAGCACCGTCTTGTTACTTTTGATTTCCTGGAATTGCAGAATTGGAAGAGATGGAAAAAACATAATGAAACCACAAGTCAAACCAAGACATTTAAGTGTCAAACAAGAAAGACAAGACAAAAGAGCGAGTGCGAGTGGTGTGGGGGGATTGGGGGTGGCTCCCACTATGACATCATCGTAGTTAGATAAAAACCTGGGCACTTCCCCGTGACCTGTATGTTCACTAAAAAAGGTCGGAGTTTAGCATATTGGACTTTGATGCCTATGTGAGCTGTCCATCCTTTCATCTGTTCATGCTCTGTGACAGTTCATATGACATTCAGAAAAGGGAGAGCTGGGCTTTACCTGGCTCAGAAGGGTCGCCCCTGCGTTGAGCAGCATCTGCACACAGGAGAGCTTCTCCCCAGCTTTGGTCTGAAGGCTAACATCTGCCATCCCACTGGCAGACAAAGCCTTCATGGTCACACTGTGAGAGATGGCGGCACAGTGCAGAGGAGTCATACCTGAGGCGAAGAAACAGACTCATTTAACATATGAATCAGGGCTGTGTGCAGCTGTGTTAATGCAAATTCCTTGGTTAGTTGGTTAGTAAACGGTTAGATTACCTTCAAAGTTTCGGGCCTCCAGGTTGACAGGAGGTCTGCTAGACAGAATTGCCTACAAAAAAAAGGATACTGTTAAGGTCTGCCCAGTACTTTTTGTTTTTTAACCTGTAGTTCAGTCTGACTGGTGCTTTACCTGCAGAACCCCAGGGAAGCCATAATGGACGGCAAGATGAAGGGCCGTTTGTCCTTTGACATCACAAGCGTTGATGTCTGTTCCTAACGACAGCAGGTCTTGTACAATCTCCGGCTGGTTTGCCGTCACTGCCACCAGTAAAGCCGTCTGCAAAATTTACATCCAACATAGAGTCTTATCTGTTTGTGTTTGATTAGGAAAATCTGTGCTTTTGCCAAAAAGTAAGTGCAGTTCTCACAGTGTGGAAGATGAGTGTTTTCTTTTCATACCTTTCCCTTGTGTTCTTTGGCATCAAGCCTCCCTAAACCCCTCAGTGTCTCTGCAGCAGCAAAGGCACACTCCCTGAGTCCCTTGGCAGTGTAGATGTGCAGGATGCTGACAAAACAAGAGCACACGATAAATTAGTTTTAAACAAGGCTGGAAAATTGCAGTAATCTCCACAACCAATTTCACACTTGTCCCTTTCACAGTTTAATCCCCCCACCCCACCCCACCTCACCCCATTTTATCTGACTTTGTAATCGGCGAGCATAAGCGCCTGACTCATTGACATCTTTTTTGAATCTTTCTAGGATTACTAAACTATGCATGTCGCTCTCAGTTTTAGCTTACAACTGAAAACGAAACTTGTACGGAAGTAAATAAACTGTGTGATCACACATGCACATTCATACAACATGGTTATATCAGTGGTGAAGAAAATGTGTACTGTTCTGACTCCTCTCTCACAAAAGACATTGAAAACCTAGGGGTTCAGAGTAGTCATGTAATGTGTGTGTGTGCGCACGTGTGTACTATCAGTGTGATACTGCAATCTATGATCTCAAAGAAGACTGAGAAGAACCATAGTTTCCTTATTCTTCTGGGGGGCCACCAGCAAATGCACTGAAACCAACATTCTCACACGCAGGCATTCACTTTTAAACACTCACGTGTCTCCGTCTTCGTCCTGCCCGGTGGCTCTGCTGTAATCCATCCCACTCAGCAGCATCCTGGCCTCTTCCAATTTGGTGGCATCCATTGAGGAAACAAAACTCAGCTCTGTGCTATGACTCGGTCCCAGAGGTGTCCAAGGTAAACCCATACCAGAATCCGCAACTGTCATCGCGCACTCCTGCTATAAAAGAGTGCAGGATATGATTTAAGACAAAAACATTGCAATGCAATTATGTTCTTGTTTTACAAAACACTTTGGTTAATGTCTGTGACGAAGGGAGTTCTCTTACATATGTCTGAGACATTGTATCTACAAATGTTTGGACCGGCTGCTGTGTGTACTCAGGTGACACTGGGAGGTTGTATGTTGCATAGCTGGGTCCTGGATGGCTGCTGTAGTAACTGAGGGTAGGCTCTGGTGCTGGAGTCCACTGTTCATAGCCCACTGCCATTTCTGAGAAGCTGTTTGATGCACCTAGAATGGACAGAGCAGAAATTACAGGATAAATTGATCACAAGCACAAAGCTCAAGTTTCAATTCTGTAAATAGCAATTTTAATACAAAATGCTTAAGTTTTAAAAGACACGGGACACTTGGCTAATGTTGTTTGGCCACCTGTACAACATCTGATCTGACAACTGATCTAAAAATCTGTCATAGATGGGAAAAGTTTGTTGGTCTTTCAAATCAACAAAAAAGAACCTGTTTTCAAGAAAACGGGTGTTCCCTTGAAAACTACAAATTGTCAAACAAGCTGGTGGGGTGGAGAAAAACGAAAAAAAAACTTCATGACTGCAAAGCTTGTCAAGGATGCTGTACAGGATGTTTGTCAGAGAAAACTTCATGAACTTCCATGACCTCAGAGAGCATCACCGCAAGATGCAAACCCTCCTTATGCCTCAGACTGCAGCTCACAAAAACATAAAAAAAAAAAAGGTAGCAAAGGTTTCTGGATCAGTGACACAAAAATCTACTTCTATCAAAATGATGGAGGTGCTGGTTCTGTTACAGAGCTGACACACTGGCATTAATCAATGGATTTACTGCTGATGGAAGCAGCAGGGTGAAATCAGAGGTAAACAGGAGCAATATGTGCCAGGAATCAATCAAATACCTCAGAACTCAGCAGGACAATGATCCTGAACAAACAACTAAAGCAAACACTCAGGTCCAATCCACTGAAGACAGAAGCCTGACTAAAGACAGAGAGAGACCCTACAACAAGCATGAGGTGAAGCTGGCTGATGCTCTGGGAGAACCTCAGTCAGTTCTAGCAGATCTATTGGTTGAAGACTTTTTTCCATTAGATATTGTAAATGCTTCATTACATTTGTTTGCCTCACAGCTCTTTCTCTTATGATGTAGACCATAAGACATTAATGTAGTGTTGGGAAGGAAATGCATCTCTTACCTGTACAGGTAAACAGTTCTGTTGATGACAAGTGCTGAGTAAGAGAAAACAGAAGCAATCGTGAAAAACAATGTCTTACTGATATGACACTTAGTGAGATACTCTGTGTGTGATGGCTTACTGTGACTGTATTTGGGGGAACGGGACTCGTGCTGGCTGTGGAGGACGTCTCACGCCTTCTCTTCTCCTCCAAGAGTTTCTTCACTGTGGGCAGAGTGCAACACGGCTTCTCCTTTGGCGCTGAACGTAAAGACAAGAAGAGTGCCTATTAAGTCATGTCATGTCTTGTTTGCATTTGATGGGCATTTCTGTCTGTTATCTAACATAATGGGCATCAAAGAATGAATCAATTATTGAAAAGATAATGAGAAGATAAGTGGGTAATAAGATAGGCCTAAATGTTTCATGTGTGGTCATAGATATCTATCACAGTTTCCCAGAGCCCACAGTGACATCACTTTATCTGGCCTCAGAGATGCTGAGACTAGATTTGTTTTTTGATTGAAAAAAGATTAAAATGAATGATCTGTTGTTACAGTGAGCAGCTAATTATTTTTAGTTCATTCTTTGAGTAAGTCAGTGAATAGGCTAATTGTTTCAGCTCATCATCGCTCATCCTATAACAAAATTTACATGGACTTGTTTGTCTGGTTAGAGCAATTAAAGTACGCCTGAATAGACAAAAGTTTTCAATGAACAGCAGACAGCCTTACAGTGAGCTATCATTTGGATTATGAAACGCATAGTGTCTTATTTACTTTCACTGGAATATATTCATGTCATCATGATGGACTTAAACAGCTATACTATTATTCTAGGCTGAAAAATGTGAGACCATGGCAACACAAAACATAAATCATCATTTTATGCAGTGCAGGTGTAGTGAGACAGTGACACTAAGGTGTGTTATCACTTGGCTTTTGCTGCCTGCTCAGTTTCTCCGTAGTGGTTTTCTACTCACCTTTCACATCAAAATCAAATCCATTCTACTATGAGTACATTTTCCCCCCCTTCTGGTATGAGAGTATCATTTCCATCAAACAGGTAAAGGAAATTAGAAAAATAGGAAAAAAATAATGCAAAACAGAATTCTGATGTTTCCAGTCGACATAATGTGACCACACAGGGCTGTTTCCTCAAAAAAACTTTACCCCACACGTGAAATACAAAGTGATATTTCCACCCTGTCTGTGGAACCCGGAGAACAAAGATAAAGCTCTGACAACAACCTCCTCCATTAGGAACACAGATCTTGCATGTGGCCATGTAAACCAGATTCATCAGAAAACCTTTAGCATGGGATTGCCACTGTTTATTTTCTATGACATCTTCCTGTCTCGCTCCGTTACGCTAACAGAAGCGTAAACCACATCCTCCACAGCCTCTGGTGTTTGATAGGCACGTCACTTCAGCAAGTGTATTGCCTTGTGCTTTCTATTGCACCTATATGTCTGGGAGGCAGAGCAAAAGGAGGGTGATGATGTTCTTTTGACACTTTGCTCTTTTTGTTTTACTCTGTGAGTGTTGACTGCTGGGGTAAGCCACACAAGACAGATCTGTTCACCGAGCACAAACACACCCGCCTGAAAAATACTCATTCTCACTCAACAGTGAGAAAGATATGAGCTCATGGATGTGTCTGTTAACATTTCTGGTGTGCCCCCACTGCATGACATTAGTGCATGACATTAGTCAGAACATTTTAGAGCCAACAAGTTTCATTTTCAAGTTGCTAAGGTGTTACTACATGTTACTCAATCCTGACTCATTTGGTCTTTGTGAAAAAGAAAAGCCGCCATTGGCCTTTTTGCAGGTGATGTAATGCTGTAAACTGTAACCTCACAATCAATATCAGGCAGTAGAAGAGGAAATTGCCTGATGACAGACGCTCTTCAGCACTTATTAGCCTGATCTGACACATCAGCTGAGAGAAACTAAAAGTCAGGAAATGGCTTTCAATTGCTTGTCCAAGTGTGAGAGGCAACCTACCCCATAAATTGCACATAAATGATGGGTTTACATGATCTGCCCCCACACTGCTTTGGGCTATTCTGTGCCATATTCAAATAGGGGTTGTGGAAACCCCTGGACATTGAGTCATGTGCGTGGGAGGCTGGGGATTCCGACAACCTTTCTCTTTTGGCTCGGTCCTCAGAGAAAGAAAGAAGCAGCAGAGAGCCAGCTTCCTCATTTTGTGGTCTAACAGACCCAGCACACACAACAGAATATGTAATCACTCAGGCCCGTGTCAGAGAACGCGTGAATAAAGTAAGTTAAGCGAAACAAGCTGAGATGTCACGTCACACAGCTTGCTTGTCTGGCATTATTCAAAAGGGGAAATGAAAACAAGCCAGAAGGGGTGGGGGTGTATCAGGGTTTCCCCAAATGATGCTGTGAATCTTGGATTCACCCGAATTGTGCTCTGATTCAATGAAAACCGAGAGAAAGACAAATACATGAACACATCAGTAAAATGAGTGACTACTTCATACTATCTTACTACTTCAACATTATCAATATATAGTATAGTTCATGTATAAACATGTGTCACATAGAAGATACTGCATATAAACACACACAGTAAAATACACAGAGGGAGTTTCAATCTGATTTAAGGTCCAAAGTAAGAAAGTCAAAACAAAAATTCAAATGGGCCTAGTCAAATTAAATGTATGAAATATAAAGTTGTGAGCTTAGACATAACATCTAAATCAAAATGTAATGCTGCCACTAATATAATTATAGACCACTCTGTCAACACTATCTGTCTATAACTGCAGTACCTTCTTTCATCATTACTGTCACATTGACTATAAAGCTGGACTCAATGAAAATAGGAAAAAAAAAAATAAGATACCATCGATAAGACTTGTCTTCGGTCATATTTAACAAAATAAAAGCACAAATACTCACATTTATCAAAGTGCATGTCAGAACCTTTTGCTTTGAAGTTTTCAAGAGGTCGTCTTCTGAGCCAATAATTTGTTCAAAACGGGATAAACGGATCCACACAGCTGGAGGGATCAGTGATGTTGTGTGACGTTCTGGTTGCCCGAAGTCTGTCTGACTTGTTGTCTTACTTCTGCTGCTTGTACACACACAGAGCACACGTTGTTCCTCATCACCGCCCCCAGCTGTGTCCACGCCCTCCAGCAGAGGGGAAGCACACATTCATCATTATGTCAAAGGTGATAGAGTGATACAGAAGTGAACAGAAATTGTCCTCGCCAACAGAAGGCAGATAAACAGCCATTAGCTCTGTGACAAACAGTTATCACAAGTATACAAGTAGATACAAATGCACACTGTAATAAGGGGCAGTGGTGGAAGAAGTATTCAGATCATTTCAGTATAAGCAGACACACACAATACAGTATCAACATCGTATTACAAGTATAAGTCCCATATTCAAAGAGCTGTTTAATTAGAAGAAGAAAAAGTATTAAAGCCATTAATATAAGTAAGTATGTAAGTGTAAGTGCCAATTATGTAGACTTCAACTATAATACTGGATATTATACCAGTGCATTAATGTGTAAGCAGTTCAATATTGCAGCTTGTTGGTGTTGAAGTAATTTGGACAAATTTCAACTGATTAATTGTTGAAGTTTGATATCAAATAATGTAGATCACATTTTACAGGATGATGTTTTCTTTTATGGGTTAAATACTAATCTGTAACTTTAAGTTTGATTGTTTTTACATGTACATTTCGCTTTAGTTACTATGGGCTAAATGCCTTCAGTTTGTTGTAATCTTAAATCACATTAAACAAATCTCTTCAGTAACTTCATATATCACTAACTGTGATACAAAACAACAATGGTGACAGGACAAAGACACACACCACAACAGAATGCTAAACACTGAAGAGTAATTATTTAGAATAAAGTTTTTAAGAATCGAAAGAAGTTTAATTTAGATATATTGTCGATGAAAACTTAAATTTAATGTGTAATGTCAAAATCTTTGACGTATGTATCTGAACATAAGTGAAAATACATTTTCACATCAATATCAATGCCAAATACCTTAGAAAACTAGAGGAGAAATATGAGTTATGTCATGAAAAACTGATCATCAGAAAAGGGTGAGAGTAGGCTCTGTCAATATGTTTTGAATTTTCATTGTTGGGTTTTATTTGTCAGATCAGATATAAGATTGTGTGTTTGATAAAGTGTAATTTCTTTTCAATACCCAGTGTAGACAGTGAATTACAGGAACCTATGTGTCATCTCAAAAACAAGAAGACATCATAATGGACGGAACACGATGATATATCTCTTTTTATTAAATGACTAACATTAAAATCTCTTTGTTCCATAAACACTTGTTCCATAAAGCATTACAATAGTATGGAGCGATTATAGCCTGTTATCATAAAAGACACTTTAACCAACCAAGACTGATAGATTTAAGTGTAAAAAAAAGAATTTGTTTAAGTGTGTGAAAGGTGAATTCATGCTTAGATCAGAGGTTTAAAAATAAACACACAAAGCTGACTGTCTGTAGATCTCAGGCTGAGAAAAGAGGAGGTGACGAAAGGAAGAGTCAAAGAGTGTCAGTGTGTCACAGGAAGGTGATCAGGCTTTTCTCTGTACTGTATGTGCGTTGTACTACAGAATTTTCTACTTTTCCATATACAACTAAAAGTTAGACTAGAAAAGGCTTTTTGAAAAGAATTGAAAAAGAAGTTTAATTCAGGTTGTCACAACAGTGTATGTTTTTGTTCATCAGTCTATGGTTTTCATTTTCCATTAAGTGTATTTTTTTTCCTGTTTGTCTGTAGTGTTACGGTTCCAGATTGCCCATGTCTCTACACTCACTTTCAAGTCTAAATCATTTGCCAAAAAACACACAATAAACAAAGTCACAGATAAAATGATGATAATGATAATGGTGATGATGATGATGTTGATGATGATAATGATGATGATGATAATGATGATGATGATGACGATGACGATGACGATGACGATAACGATGATGACAACGATGACAACGACGACGACGACAGTGACTTTGATGGCGAGGATGATGACAGTGACTGTATTATCATTACTATCACATTTTCTATATCCTTAGTGTCATTATTGTGAATTATTCATATAGTGAACACAATATCTCACTAAATACTTAGGCAAATATCATTTTTATGTAATGTGAGTTAAGCATGATTGGGGTGGCTTTTGAATTTGGGCCTAATTCATTAATCATTCAAACACATGGTGGTGTCCATGGTCTGCACTTGTTTAAATGAGCTGCAAGAGTTATGATTTTCATATGGAAATAACATGAAATTCGATGGACATGTTATCAGTGTTGTCATGGAAAATTAGGGTCATGTAATTACAACAGATGTTTCTATATTTGTCTCAGTGGATGTTTGTGTGTTGTTGTTCTGAGGTATAGCCAAAACATGATTCTGTTATGAACGACTATCTGACTATTCAAGTTTTTCCCAGTCCATTTGGCAGTATATTTGAAAGAAATGGGACCTTGGGGCCTCTTTGTCTGAAGGAAGGCAGTTTTAGGGCAAAGAAGGGAGTATATATAAATATATATTTAAAAAAAAGTATATATAAATAAAAGTATGTATAAATATTACTAGAAGCAACAGAGTGAAACTTGTAGACCATTAAGAGATTTTCAGTTTCGCAGTCAGTGACACATTTTCGGTAATGAAGCCTCACAGCTCCCTCTGCTGTTGCAAAGAGTCAACATCAGCCTAAAGTCAAAGCCACTTTTGACCCAAAATGAAACTAGGCAAACCACACAGTTAGTACAAGTCGTACTTTCTCACAGTTAAACTCGGCAACTACAAGATGAATCACAAATACACAAGCTTGATGACTTTAAATGTGACAAGTTGACTGGCTAGTGGAAGTCCAAGGATAACTAATCCTTAAATCAATGAATTAAGTAGCAGAAATAGTTGTTGGTAGAACAAAAGTATAAACCATTGAATGTCAGTATGAGGATACCTCGCTGGGTGTCACGTATAACACAAGTTTGTTGTTGATGGTGCCTGGCCACTAAGAGTCAGCAGAGTCACAGTATGGAACGCAAGGGTTGCATTTCAACAACCTACGCACTTACCTCTATGACTGCAGATGATCTATGAGCAGAAAGATCTCAGTGTTCAGGCCCTGAAGAAGATGCAGTTTGTGTTCACAGCCTCCACCTTCTGGCAGACAATACAAAGATACTTGAGGTAGAGAACAACATCTGGCAACTTTTGCACCTAGATGTGTTGTTATTTTAACCTACAGAGTTAAGTGTATGACAACAGTTTTCCACTGGTTTCTGTATTGTCATACGGCAGCATATTGCACTTTCTGTTAGTTATTTTCGAAACCGTAGCAAAAGGTGCAGCAACTTCTTCATGAAAATGTATTCTACTATATTCTACTTAAATTTATAATGTCTTTGTCACAGTGAAACCATCAGCAGCCAGGCTGATAGGCAAAAAGGCAAAAAGGCAAAAGGGCAAAAAGGGCAGTGATTCATCTCGCCAGAAGACGGAAGAACATTAGTGTTCAGCCTTCAAAAGTGAAAACTAATAGGAAGCACAGTCATATCATCTTTTGGATTCCAGTCAGCGGATCAGTTCGGGCACAGCAGGTATGAGAATCTTAACCTTCCCAACATTTAACCATTTAACATCTGTCCTTTCACATCACAGTGGTTTCGTATGTAGTTTTAGATTTAGGCTCCAGAATATCTGGTGATATTTTTTATGAAACACTTTTATTTTAAGCGACTGTGATGACAGAATTTGTCGCATAAAACGTTGATGATTAATGAAACCATTTTAATTATTTAAGAGAAATCCTTTATCAGTATGTTTATATTTTTTCATCTCCCTTTATCAAAGGCCTACTCTGTAACTCATGACTCATTGTGACACCAGAGTTGTGGATATGTGCAAATCAAAAAAACAAGGTCAACCTCAACTGTCCTAAATGATTTGGGTTTTTTTTCCCTCACATAGCACTGGCACTGAAATACAATGAAATCTGAGGGATATGTAAATATTACTGCACTTTTGAAGGGTGTTATGTAAGACAAGTTTTGATCTGTTTTTGTCTTTCAGTGGACTGAGTGGACAAACATGGCGCACAACAAGTTTGTTGTCTTTGTCCTATTTTTTCTTTGCAGTAAGTATGATTTTAAAGCTTTCGGTTCTTATTTTTCAACATGCACCCATGACATTAAGGGGGTCTTACACAGGAAAATGAAACCACATACAAAATGCAGGGCGGAAACCCAACTGACAGAGGTGTTGCTGCAATACAACTATAACAAGTTTAAGTTCTGATGGAGCCTTTGTTTTTCTTTTCTCTCTCCATAAGACTTGACTGGAGCATTCGCTGGTATGTACAACAGAAAGAGGACACACACAAACACACAACTCTGAAATTCACTTTAATGAATGTTCGCAGTTAGACCAATAAGAGCTATAGCCCACAACCACACATTATCAGTCATTGTTTCCACTGACTTTGTTCACATCCTCCCTCTCTGTCATCCCACTCTTTAACTGATTATTCACTGACTCTCTGTGTGTGCCAGACACCGCTCCAGCTTGCTACAGGCTTGAGCCCGGTACTATAGCAGGAATCATCTGTGCAGATGTGTTGTTGACCCTCATCATTGTGGTTGTCACTTACAAATGTGCCAGCTTTCGCCGTCAGAAACTAGACAATGGTAAGATGGTGGGGCTGAACTGAGTCATGTTCTTTATGCTCCTCTGAAAACTCAATTAGCAAATGCATCAGTGTTGATAAAGTTTTATCAGGGTTCCCTGCTTGGTTTCATAACGGTGCTCATGCCATGTTTTATCATTATGTGCAGCTTATATTTTGGAAGCTGTCTCCTCTTATGTTGATAAGAGTTGTTTTCACATCATATTTCAGATATGTCATTTCATCATATTACATTGTATGACTGTATACATACATAAGTACATATAACTGTCTCTTCTTCTCTTCACAGCTGACAAAGTGTACATGAATGTCCGGAACAACTGCAAGAGCTAATCTAAATATGGCGCAGTACAGTATGACATTATGACATCATTTTTAGATTGTGCTTTTTAAACATATGATACAATATTCTGCACTACTTTACAATAAGATTATAAAGGATTTATGAATGGTTTACAGCACACATCATTTTGAAGTTGCCATTACACATTAGGTATAAAAGGGCAACAGTTGTCTGTTGCTTGCCAAATAGTGAGCCCAAATTCATTTGTAGTGTTCCTCATATCTCCATCATCAAGCAGATTGATGAGCATGGAAATGCACAAATGTATAAAAACATAACTTGTTAATATTTGTTTATTTAGAAAATGAATTAATTATAATTATAAACTATTCATAAATCCCTTATAAGGGTAATCTTATAGTAAAGTGGTGCCAAAATGCCAAACTATTGATTACTTTTTTATAACATGTTTATAATTGCTTATTTATCATTTAGAAAAAAATTCATAAGGGAAGTCTCGTTTTAAAGTGCCATTGTAACGTGGTGCCAAAAATGCTTCAGACGACTAATTGTTTTATTTATTTACATTTATATATAAACATTGATCAAACAACTCAGGCGGCCTGTTAACAATGGGGGCAGCTGATGTTAAGTCCCACTGTGTGTTGAGGCGTTGTGGTTAAACTGCTGTCTGCTGTTTCAGGCGGATTCACACATTAGCTGAAGCTTATTCAGTATATCTATATCTACACACCAGATTCTGTTCATGCAGGGTTTTCTGTCACCACTTTGGAAACCTTCTTATTCCCTTTGCTCATTGTTGATTATGGTCCTTAGTAGTTAATGTTTGGGAAATCATTTCTAGTATGTTTTTTTTAAGTGTTTTTTTTTTTTGTTTGTTTGTTTTTTTGTTTTTGTTTGTTTGGTTTTTTTTAAACAGAACTGACAGAGTTTCAGACTCTCCTGTAAAGCAAGGTCTTCTTTTCAAGTCAAGCTAATTCTTCATATATCCACTGTATGGTAGTTATAAAATGTAGGGATTTTGGGGGGGGTCGAAAATCTTACGATAGCTAATGAGTCGTAAATATTGTTAAAGCAAAGATCTTAAAATAATAAATGTAAGCAAGTCATCAAGAAAATGCTTTCAATTTATTGTGTTTGTGTTGACAGTATACGGCCCGTCTTACAGTGTAATTGTGACTGTGTTGAAAGAGGCAGCTCAGGTTCCGGTACCCACAGCGAAAGATAACAAGAACAGAGAGGTAACTTGAGGACATTTCAGAGGAAAGTAGAAATAAAGTATTGTAAATAGTCCCTGTTATGTAAATCACCCTACAAGGAGGAAGAAGAAACTTCACATTATATTACAGGCCACATATATTGTTCTTAGTGTGAAATTTAAAAGGGTTTAAAATACTGGTTTACAGTACCTGATATTACACATACTGTGTTCAACATCAAAAATTCAAGATTTGTAATATTTGTCTATGGTATGATTTATTTCTCCTTTTGTCTAACATACCCAGTAGTTACTTCCTTATCTTATGTGGTTTTGTTTTGTTTTTTTTACCTGTGTCTAAACATCACTCTGAGAGCCAGTGAGTGTTTAACCAGTGGGCTACATCACTCACACGACAACATATCAGAAACACCTTACATTTGAAGTCAGTATAATGATGTTAAGTTATGAATGTTGATAATGAATTTTGTAAGAGGCCCATGCTGTTTACAAGGTCAGAGGTCAAAAAACCCAAAGCCATAGGTAAAAACTGATCTGTGAAGAATTAATGAAATAGTGATTATTTTGCCAGTACTCTTCTTCTTCTTCCTAGGAAATCCTACTTCCCATGCATGAAAAATCACAGAACTTTGCACAAAGGTCCAGTTCCATGCCAGATTTGCTCATTTGCAAGCACATGTCAAAAGTCTTCATGGGGGGGTGGCTGTCCTCCACAAAAATACCATATGATATATGAAAAAATTGAGCCAACAGTGCATGAAAACGTTTGTACAGTACTTGAACAGTATTGTAAACATATACTAGCCAACTCTTGCTAAATACTTTTTCAATCTTCCTGAAAAAATTGACAAAATTTTGGAGTCATGGTTGATTAAGTTTGGCAAATATCAGAATTCTATCTCAAAAACAGAATTTTGTCATTTTCAAACATCACTTTTTCACTTATGGAGCAAAAAACTGATTGTTAAAAACAAATGACCAACATGTCCATGCTGTCAAGATGCAACATATTTTCAGATTTTTGTCTTGATTACAGAATTTTTGACATTTTGACAATTAAAATCTGCCTTGACAGCTGCTGTCACCATGGTGACTGGCCTAGTCCATTTGTGAAGCCACACATATCTCACCATAGCCAAGAACAGTATAGGTTCTGTTCAATCACTGAATATATGGCTGCCCATAAAGTTGGAATGATTTTGTTTTCAGACACATTCCTGTTTTTATTCCCATTTTAAAGGTTAATTGTGGTTTAATTTTCACAGCGATATGTTCGGAAGAGATTGATCAATAAAGTTTTGAGAAGGTTATACATTTTATCTATCAAAAATAAATCACATAATCACAATCATTTCATGACAAGAGGTCAAAAAATATTTTATTCCAACTTTATGGGCAACCGGGTAATGACGCTTAAAAGTCTATTTGTTTATTTTGTATTTCCTATTGAAAATAGTTTCACATTTGTGTGTGTGTCAGGTGTGCTTTCATTTCACTGACAATACAGCATCATCATAGACAAACTTGTGGTTGCCAGTAGCTCAGAGCCACTGGCCAAGCGTGTGCACTCAACCACAGATCATGAGGAAATGCTCGATCTGTATTGTGATCACATTTGTTTCAGCAGAAACTGCAGGTGTCATCAAACTGATTTTAAGTAGCAGTGGCATTACTCGGACTAGTTCATTTGAAGATAAAAGTCGAAAAGCTGCCTTGAGATCCAGTGATGAAAAGTGACAGAATGAAAAGTTTTGCTCTTTATATGTGACCAGCGACCCTCACATGAATGTGACATTACAGAGAAACAAAACAGCAGCTTCCTCTTCTCTCACTGGACTCCCTCCTCCTCCTCCGAGTGTAGTCACAAGCTGATGAACCCTCACACCCATGACAGTCCTGGTGGCAGATCATCTGTGAGCACTCTGGCTTTCAACATCTTGTTTATGTGCAGCGACACACACGGCCATTTGGAAAGAGATCAGAGGAACTGGTGGCCATCAGACTCTCTCTCTCTGTCGTTTCCTCCTCGACCTGAAACCAACATAAAGAAGATGTCTGACGGTCTTTGTATTGTGGGTTCGTTGTTTGGTGAGTGTTGTGTCATATTTGTGTTTTACCATGTGTTCTGAATAACAAATGAGTGTGGGCCTCCATCCAACTGTTACCTCTTTGTCTTGCAGGATCTCCAGAGGAACAGCAAGGTATGTTGTCATTCTAATAAAGTCTCTCCTGTGTGAAACTGTCTGATGGTTTATGTTTCAGTTCCATGTCTCCGATCCTCCACAGAGTGTAGCTCCTGTTACCTTATAAACATGGAGTCTGTAATCGCCATTATTGCCTCTGACATCATTTTGACCGTCCTCCTCACTATTTCTGTGTTCTGCTTTGCAACACACCACAAGAGAAGGAGAGAATGGGATTCTCATGATGGTGAGCAGTACATTCATCCCCATCACTGCTAATTTGTGAGTATGTTGGGTGCTGATGTGGCAGTAACTTGAATGTGAATGTTTTTTAATCAGGTAGAAGGAACCTGCCACCATCAGTATCAAAGAAAATGCCAACAGAGGCCACAGAGTCTCCCTATCAGGTAAAGCAAACCAACATCATCAATTAAGCCCCAAAGAGGAAATTAGATTGTTTTGGGTTTAAATGACATATCGTTCTTTTTTTTTTCCCCATGATGAATCGCTTTTACTGTTTTGTAGGAGTTACATGGAGTCCAATCAGATGTGTACAGTGAGCTCCAGCACTTTAGGAAATGAAACAACAAAGCTATAAAAAACCCCAGCAAAGTCTCATCTGTCCTTATAACACTCACACTCCACTGTTTTGTTTTTCACTAATATGTGGAATTATAAATAACAAGAAGCTTTAACAATGTCTATATGTTTCATGCACTGAGCACTGTGTTGAGCTGAATGTGCTCGCTGCATCACTTTCTTGTTTTTTGTAAACCTTATATAGTCTCAAAATGTGTTTGTGTATATATCTTATTATGAATTAAACTACATAGAAACAAAGAAATCAAACAAACAGATGCAGTTTTTTACATTTTCGTTCTTTTTGTATTTATATTTTGGAGAGTGGATATTTTCACATTACAGTGAACATACAAAGACTTTCAGCACTAGATAAAAGAGACACAATTCTGTCTTTAGTTATCAAATGCAGTTGTTTTTCTGACGTTTCTCATGCTATACCTTTTGTATCAAACATCACATTGTACACACCTGTGCTATTCAACACAAAATTGTCAAAACATATTTGATCTATCTTTTCACATGATCACATAGCAAAAAATGCATGTAGAGATCTAAATTTGGCTCAGAAAGTCCCAGAAGCAGCTGTATGTGGAAGCAGCGTGTCTGCCTCATGAGTCAAAAGCCCCTGACTCATTATGAGGAAGAGATGAAGTCTGAAAAGAAGGAAAAACAATTATTTGACTATTATTCAACATTACATGCTTATTATCTTATCCATTAGTCCAACAAAGCAAGATATAGGATGCAGCTTCATCTTGTAACTAGATGAGAAGGAAATGTAGGGAATTTAAATGTGGTAAACTTCATACAACATGTCATAGAGTTGTTTCCCAAGTTGAGTTAAGTGGATAAAATGGATGGATAAAAAAAAGTCAAATTCAGGGGGAACAAACCTTCATGTGATCACCAGGGGACCTGGCTTTTGACTGGAACAGACAAACCACTGGGCTTGTGTTCTGCATATAAGAGAATGTGAATCACAAAAATTGACAGCACTTTCAGGAAACTACTCGAACAATACTGACTAATGGAAGAAAAAAAATATTCTTACCAATTGGATACGTTTCAGAGCTGATATATTCTTTGGTTTCTGTGGGAATATTGGGATCAATTGTTCAGCCTCTGATCACCCTGGGCATAATTCTTCGAACAATGTATATTGTTTTATATAATGTAGAGTCTGGTCGTACCATCTGTATCTCCTGTGTTTCCTGCTGCAGCCACTTGGCCATTGTTTTCCTCTGCACTGTCCCAGTCTTGCATTTCTCTACTTTGGCCTTGAGCCAACATACCATTAACTCTCCGAGCCATTCCTTGGAGATTGGCACCTTGACTGGCACTGTCAATCACTTTGTCTCCACTTAACCAGATAAATTGTTTTTCTGACAAATTTCCATCTTCCTTGGCAACTACCATCATTCCCTCCTCACTGTTCAGTTCAGTCTGTTCTCTGCTGTCATAGTCCTGAACCAATCTTTTGCTTGCACTCACACTGTCTGTGCCCATTCCTGTTTTCCTCCCTGATGGTGTGTTATCAGTCACCACTATGGGAATCCCGACCTCATGACTTTCTGTATCTGGGAAGAGTAAAGGTAAACATCTGCATCAATCTGCATTGTTATAGATATTATGATTAATTATAGCTAAGAATTAAGCTGCTGCACCCCTGCTTTCTCCTCCATTTTTCTCAGATGCTCCAGGTTCTGAAATATTGAGAAAAAAAACTTTTTTTTAAAGAAAATATTATTTTCTACAATTACATGTGAAATGAATGAATCCCACTCACCTGTAAATCCATTGGTGTCATAATTTTCTGCAGATTGCGCATCTGACACATCTGTGAAAGAATTTGCTGCTGTTTACAACAAAATCCCTCTGATGACAAGCACTGCTTTGTATTTCAATGTGTGACATACAGTACCAACTCAACTGACAGCCAGTAAATAAAAGAGATGCTTAAATGTATACATAACTTTTCTATTATTGTGCACTATTGTATACATTTCTTTCATTAGGGAAAAGTATGAAAATCACCTTCAGAGTCTTTGTCTGTCACAGGTTTACTTGGAGGGTTTCTGTTTGCTGTAGACATGAGGAGAAATATATGCTGATCATTGACGTAGTTCTCACAATAACATACTGTCACAAAATGCTTGCCACAGACCACCTTGAGGATAAAGCTGCACAATAAAGCAACACAAATCCACACATACAATGTCTCTGTTCTCTTTTGTGACGTCACATCTTGATTCTTAGGGAACTAAAAGTATATTGAGGATCTGGTAAAAACGAGATGTCACCTGTTGTTGAACAAAATGTATCTCAGCATGTCTAGCTGCAACATTTTCAATCACCTGTTGTTTTTGCAGGTGTAGTCACTGTGCCAAGTGCATCTATAACAACAGTAATGAAAAGAGTATGAGATAAAGGTTCACGGTAATAATTTAAACAGTAATTTCCTCTGGCTTGAGACAATGGCACAAGTATTACCTTGCTTGTAAGTAAACAACAATTAATTGACATAAGGATGATAAATAAATAAATAAATAAATAAATAAATAAATAGGCTCACCATTCAGGAAGCTTAATACACTTTCTCTTCGTGCTTGAAAAGACAGAAAGAAAGAAAAGGAGTGACTACTACTGGCCTATCTAATAAATGTTAAATAAGCACAGAACAATACAACATTTGATTAACTTCTCTTTCCTCGGATGTGTTTACCTCTAACTGGGGCTGTTAACACCACAGTTGCAAATGGAAGAAGTAGGAGACAATACACAAAGCTGAAACAAATAACAAAGATTTTGGTGAGAGATGCACAGTATGCTCCTATTTGATGTATATAGCTGGGAAATAAAATGCATCTCAGTGACAGGTGACTACAAGGACAAATATCTATATGACAAAATAGTAACACTCACATCTTCATTGTTGAATGCAGGCTCCAGCTGTGTCTTGTTGTTTGCCAGCAAGAGGTTTGTTGGGCTTTAAATACTGCCACTTTATCCCACTTTTTAACCTTGAATAGGTCTTGTTCTGGTTAATTATAGATTCTGACCGGGTGTATCAAATTGAGATTTCATCAATGGCTATTTCTGTGTGTTCAACACTGTGTGACTTGCAGCCTAGAGGGGCGACAATTAGACTACAGGTCCTGATTAGTTTACAAAGGCCTATTCATTACATCACTTTGATAAGAAACTAAACGCTCTCAGTGTACAAACGCACAAAAAGAATGAGTCTGCCTCTCTCCTGTGTGTTGATTATAGGTGGTTGGCTGCTTCAGGAAACTGACCCTAGCGTCTTTTCCTGTGGCTGAGGTAGCCTTTTACATGATGCCACAGGCCATGTATTGTTTCCTGTCACTACCATTGTGTATTTATTCAGTGGGGCCCCATATTTATGCCTAAACAAAGACCTTAAAAAAATACAGGCCTTCACTGAACATCAGTACATAGAAATGTCTCTGGGTAGAAATATCCTGAAATGAAGAGCACAACAATTTGATTTGCAGTCTGTGTGTGTGCCTCTGTGGTGTGAAGGGTGGGGCTGAGGACTGTTATTTTAGGCTTGCAGAGGAATGAATATGTTAAACCCTGCCTCTTACAACTGCTGTAGGCTACTTCTATTAAAACTGGAATTACAGTCCTATTAATCATAAACATATTAACTCGTATTTCGCATCTGCGGGGCTTATTTGCCCAAAGTACATGCTGAATGTAGAAATGAGCAGTGTGTTTGGGTTTTAGTTAAGTTACCAAACAGCTGTCTGAGCACACATACAGATACATGTACACCAAAGTTTCTGTTCCAGTCAGACCTGTTGGTGGCAGAGGGAGCAACAATATCCCCTCCATGAAAAAGAAAAAGGAGAGCGCCCTCTGCGGGAAAGGCTGTTCGCACTAAGCTCTTGATCCCAAGCATCGCCATATTGACGTCCCAGCAGCGCCGAGAGGTAATCGCGTTATTTAACCGTAAATCGTCGTAGGTTTTGGAACAACCGTTTGGCGTTTTAGTTGTCAGGGAAAGCTGGGGACAAGTATCACGACCGCCGTGCCTTTCTGCTGCTCGACCACGGTGTTTGTAGGATGTTTTTTCAAGGCGTTGTCAGCCAGTTGCCTCGCCAGCCAGCAGGCTATTCACTCCCCTAGCCTGTTAGCTTAGCACTTTTTAGCTTTAGGAAATATTTCTCGAAGCTTCCTGTTAAGTTGTGCGTTAATAATGGTCGCTGGAACGACTATTTAACTATGTTTTACGTGGACTGTTGGTTTCTTTAAGTTACAGGCTCATACTGTGGTCGAGAGCTAGTTGTGACTTTCCAACCGGCTTTTCCCTCTGCTGTTGCCGAGCTAATGCTAACTAGCGAGCAGCCCAGCCAGCTGCCCGGTTTGCCTCATAGCTAGCTATTAGCTCCACTGCACTTATAGAGGCCTTGGGCCACAGGAGCTTTCTGCGTACAGTCTTCTTTTCATTAAAGTATTAAGCGGACAAATTGGGCATAACTCAACGAGCATCTTGTATCGGAGAGATCATTTGTCGATTGGATGCCTCTCATAAATGCAGTAATGTAATGCAGCCTCATTAGCTGTATTGGCTAGCGTACGTTGGCTCACATAGTTCGCTCATGTTTGCTTAATTGACAGCATTGATTTAATCAGCCTACTTTCTGTCTCTTTTCAACAGGAGATACTGCCTTGGTGTAGCCCCCAGTGATGACTGTATTGAACCCTGTACCTCCTGATTAGACTGGTTGGATGCCCCCATTTAACATTCAGGTTTCTCCATTTCACAAGCCACCATATTTAGACACGCTAGCCACCAATAATTTAATTTTACATGAATTGTTTCTCATTTATTTAACACCCGAGTACTTTCTCACATATATGCTGCTTTTGTTTTTACTCTGTACCGTACTGTTGCCGCCTTCACATAGCACGTGAGATACATTTGCATTTTCTTTTGAAAAGCTCATGTTCAGATGAACATAGAGAGAAAGAGTGGGTGAACATTTTTCTATGAAAATCTTTCTTAGACTTTGGGTTTCGTCGATCTGTTGTATATATGGCGTTAAAACACTTTAATTGGCTGATATATGATAAGCCCTTAGTCTTATTTTTATTTCTCTATGCCCATGTAGCTTTCTCACCATAAAGGCATCTCAACCACTACTGTTCCAATTCATCTATCACCAACATCCTGGAGGGATACTCCCAGGTAATGAGTTATTTTATATCTGATTGAATACACTGTAATACTAAATATATAAATGTATGTGTGTGGGTTACTGTAAGCATGCAAATACTAACAAGATTAGTTAGTACCTAATTTACTTAACTACTGATTGGAATGTGTATTTTGTATCATCTTTGTTTTCTACTGTGAAATTATACCACTGTGATTCATGTATTTGTTGTTTTTTGTCTTGTTGATGTTTTTAGGAGGTTTTGAGAATATCTTGTGTAGAATATGTCTGGCCCTGTTCCAAGCCGCTCTCGAGTTTACCCTGATGTAAACACACAGAGACCTCGAGAATACTGGGATTATGAGTCCCATGTTGTTGAATGGGGGTAAGTCAAAGGGAGATTGTTGGGGCATCAGTCGTATTTAATTTATTTTGCTTAGTTGTGTAAGCCATATCAGGATTGTAAACAGTTTTTTCTTTTTTCCTTTTTCTTTAGAAACCAAGATGACTATCAGCTAGTCAGAAAACTAGGGCGAGGCAAATATAGTGAAGTGTTTGAAGCCATAAACATCACAAACAATGAAAAAGTGGTCGTCAAAATACTGAAGGTATGGTGATATTCACTTGGTTGCCTGGCTAATTGATATGTTTTGCAGTGAAATGCAGTCTTAACATTTTGTCCCTGCAATGGAATTTTTGTGTAACTCACAAGACTGTCATTGTTCACAGCCGGTCAAGAAAAAGAAAATCAAGAGAGAAATAAAAATCTTGGAGAATCTGCGGGGTGGCCCAAATATCATCTCACTGTTAGATATCGTCAAGGATCCTGTGGTAAATTTATCCTTCTTAGGGCATTGTAACTATTCAGGATTTGTGTGCGTGTATGTATACATACGTGCTGTTTATGTATGAATACATATGTACTTTTTTCTCTGTCTTTTTAGTCACGAACCCCTGCTCTGGTCTTTGAACATGTGAACAACACAGACTTCAAGGTAAAGATCAAGGTTCTCTTGACTTGAAATTGTAGAGAAACTGAAACAAAGTTATTTTTATTCTGATGGATTGTGTGTGTTTTTTTTTTTTTAATAGCAATTGTACCAAACCCTATCTGACTTTGACATACGGTTCTACATGTACGAAATCTTGAAGGTAAGAAACAGCTTTTGGTCCTGAATATGCATTATTAAATCAGTTTAACACTCAGAGAAAACTCCAAGTATCTTTTTCTTTTTTTTCCTGGTAGGCTCTGGATTACTGCCACAGTATGGGGATAATGCACAGAGATGTCAAGCCACACAATGTAATGATCGATCATGAACACAGGAAGGTAGATATCCAATGATGATCATTTTCCTCGTGTTTTGTCTTTTCCCTGTGACAGCAGCCAAGTATAATTTCCAAAATATACTCATCTTGTTTTTTCACCTTCTAGCTCCGTCTAATTGATTGGGGTTTGGCAGAATTCTACCACCCAAACCAAGAATACAACGTGAGAGTGGCGTCCAGGTACTTCAAAGGACCTGAACTGCTGGTAGACTACCAGGTGACACTCTTTACTCCATGCACGTCGAGTCACGCCAATTTTTTTTTTTTTTTTTTTTTTTTTTTTTACAGTCATGAAGTCAGTTCAAACCTTACACTCACTCTGTATGTGTTTGTAGATGTATGACTACAGCTTGGACATGTGGAGTTTGGGTTGCATGCTCGCCAGCATGATCTTCAGAAAGGAACCATTCTTTCATGGTCACGACAACTACGATCAGGTATGACGAATCTCATCCTTTGAAGGAGTGGTCAGAAACTGTGTGGCATAAAGAGAGCAGTGTCTTGGGTGTCTTTTTTTTTCTCTCTCTCCACTTTGTTGTACACAGTATTGTTTTTACAGTCAAACCACATTCCTCTGACACTAGACATTAGCAACAGGCCTCATGGGATTTTGTGTTTTTGTCCAAGTCATCTCAGTGGTTATTGTGTGAGGGGAGGCATTTATTAACTTTTTGGCAGTTCGTTGTACTGAATGAAAAAGAAAATGAGTAAAAGACAAATGTGTGACTGTACTAGTGGAAACAGTGGTAACACATTTTACTCCCACTTCTCCTGCCTACACGAGGACCTTGACCATACAACATTCCAGATTCTCATTTGAACTGTGCAGCAGTACAGCTGAATGGTTTCCATTGGCACACAGCTATGTTGATTTGACTTGTCAGATAATCATCTTGTACTTTAACACCATGCGTGGTGATTGAACATTAGCTCTCTTAAAGTAGAGTTGTATAGTAGAGTTTTTAGAAGTTGATCATATTTGTCTTCTTAAATGAAATAAACATTGAAGTCAGTCAAAATGAAATTAAGCTTTATTTTAGAATGGTTCAGTTAGGTTTGATGATAATAAAGCAGATTTAAAAAAAAACTGCTTGTTTGCAGGCTGTAAACATGCTATACAAATACTCAATGAAACATGTACATTGTCAAACACAGTAACCACTATTTACATCATGTGTACACATCATGCAATGCAGTGGAATCTGGTCCACATTTCCTCAGTACGCTTTATAGCATTTAACAAATGCCTCTGTTTTTTTAATTGTTTCCTCTACCTTGCAGCTTGTGCGGATTGCAAAAGTACTTGGCACCGAGGACCTGTACGACTACATTGACAAGTACAACATTGAATTGGATCCACGGTTCAATGACATTCTGGGAAGGTAAAACATTGCAGCTGTTTGATCTCAAATCAGAATTAATATTTTTGAACACCTCACATCAACACTTAACCCCTGGTTTGTTCCACAGACACTCTCGCAAAAGGTGGGAGAGGTTTGTGCACAGTGAGAACCAGCACCTGGTCAGCACCGAGGCTCTAGACTTCTTGGACAAACTGCTGCGCTATGACCATCAAGCCCGTCTCACGGCCAGAGAGGCCATGGATCATCCCTACTTCTGTAAGATTGTTTCCCATTTTTTTTCCCACTATTTTTACCCTGTCCAAATCTCTTGGTTATCACTTGAATAAACTGCCTCAATTGAATAAACTGCCTCAAACTATAATGTTTGTACGCTATTTAAAGTGGTTAATGTAGTCAACACATGCATTTGGTTTATGAGGTGTTCAAATCTGTTCACAGACCCCATCGTTAAAGATCAGGGAAGGGGGGCCACTCCTGGGGGGATGGCTGCCAGCTCCACACCAGTCAGCTCCTCAAGTATGATGGCCGGTGAGTAACGCGTCTTGGAATCGACTGCCTATATTTGAAAATGACATTTTTTAAGCTGCAAATTAGAGGTGTAACTTCTTTTGAAGCCAAAAAACATAGGCAGATTGCAAGAAGAGCATCGTCAAGTGGCAGCAAAGAAAGTTACATCTCTATATTTAGAAGATGATGACATGTAAATATGAGCATTTCCAAATGATTAATGAGCTTGCTGTCTTTTCTAGGCATCACCTCAATGTCCTCCTCACAGCCACTGGCTAACATTGCTGGATCACCCGTCATCTCTGCCCCCAACACTCTGGCCACACAAGTCCCTGCAGCCACTGGGGCTCAACCCTGAAGCCACTTCCTCACCTGTGTTTATGTGTGCTCATGGCCATGTCCTGCCTAGCTCTCACTGCGGCCCAGGGCCATGGCTCCCCTTTTTATGTTAAAAATAACAAAAGAAGAAGATTTAAATTGCTTTTCACATTCAGTTATATTTTGACACCTGGACTTGACAGAAATGTATTGTTGCACCTGTCAGGATTATTAGAATTAATTTGGGTGTGTTATTTGACAATGCCATTGTCTAGAAATTCTAATAAGATGTAGACATGAAGAGAATGGATAATAAAATTTATTTTGTATGTTCCAAATATACAGTCTTGCTTGAAACTGTTTGATGGGGATCCTGCTGTATTACACTGTGAACCTTACACGACTTCACAAAACAGAGTCAGGAGTCTGGTGTGCCCCAACTAACAGTGCTCGCTGGTTGCACACGATGTAATGTGCAGGAGTTGTTGGTGTTTTGAAGTTGTTAGATGCTATCATTCTTTAATTGGACTTTTGTAGATATTCTACAGTTACTGTCAGGTTGCATGCACCCAATGCTGAATATCACAGGGTCAATAGTTTGCCAATTTTATGTTACTTTCACTTCTGTATGTGTATGTATGTGTTCATGTTTGTTTTTTATGAAGTCTCTTACACATGATTTTGATTACATAGACAATTTTGTAACTTTTTGTTTTATGTTGGGAGGAGTCATCACCTACAAAAAACAACTTCAAAAATAAACAATTTAAACAGGGCTTTGCAGGCACTACATGTTATTGAGTATACCATCTGTCGACTGGTTGCATTGGCAGTTTATGGGTGAATATAAAACAGAACAGTATAGTCAGATAATCCCACAGGAGAAATTTTCAGTTGATAAAAGAGAGGATTTTGGTACCAAATGAGTTGTGGTGCATTTAGAGCAAAATGAATCCCCTTAGTCTGTTCACACCTTCACATATCACTTTGGTCAGTTTGAGAAAAGTGGCTCATTGGGGTTTTTGTTCACCACTTATACAGATGTGTGTGAGGAGAGCATGTGAATGCAAATGCATATATCTTTTGGAGGCACAACGCGTATATGTACATATTTCTAGAAAGCCCCCCCCCCCCAAAAAAAAGCCAATAAAAGCTGACTGTGTGAATGAAGAATGAAAGACACATGGAGCACATGTTTCTATAATTGTGGATCACCCAGGTCATGTAGGCTCCAGGTAATTACTGTATAGTAAAAGGTCGAGTCTGCCATCACTCACGCATGTGCTCTTATGTAAATGTAAAGGTTAATGCAAAGCAGGCAGTGTTAGACTTTCCAAAGGCTTGACCAAAGAATCATACTACAACGACTCTGGCCATTAGTGCAAACGGGCCAATGGTGGAGATGCTAGACGTCACGTATGCCACAACCATACCATCTTATACACACAAGTGCAATACTACTACTAGCTTACAACGGCTAACAGTGCTCGGAAGTCATATAAAAACTAATTCAAAAACTTTCTGTTCACTAGCAACAACTTTCACGCACACTATTTAACTTGTGGCATATGAGCTGTTATCAGCTGCAACTCCAGCTCCAGTTAAAGCGGTTCCAACCAATTAGAATCACGCGACGTTCAAGTGCTTATCAAACATCTGAAATTATAAACACCAAAACTTTTCTCACTTTTCTGATCGTTTGGTGAACATAAATGTTCGGTTCAATATAGAGATAGGTAAACCAACCGTCGTATTTTCACAGAGGCTGAAGAGGGTACTCGTTCATCAACAAAAGAAACTCGAGCAGTCATAATGTCCGATAAATTTGAAGGCAGCATTAGTTGCGCCTGTTGTGGCACGCCCACGCCCCTGCTGCAGGGTCTCGAGGACAGTTTTCGAGCTTTGCAGTTTGTGTTTTCCAAATGGGAAAGTTGGTCTACATCTCGATTGTAATAGCCGCGTTGTCGGCGCTGTTGGGAGAGAGGATTGTCAATTTACGGTAAAGTTGAAAGCAACTCCAAAACAACAACCAACGAGGCTATGTTTCGGTGTGTGCCTTTTAATGACTTCTGTGTCAAAACGTTGCAGAAAAAGGACCCTGGCCTCTAGAGAGCTGGAGCAGAATCACCTCCCCAACTGTGTTGCACTTAAAAACCTGGGTAAGTAAAGCCATTGCAGAATAAAGTTGAAAATGCAGGTCACGGTACTCTACAGTAAACTTCGCTCTGTGTATTTGCAGATTATGGCTCAGAGGATATAACGATCCTTGGGGACGGGCTCGCCTTTATCAGCACTGTAAGTATTTGAGTTGATGAGCAGCCAAAGACATGTTTGAAAGGCCAAGCAAACCTGTCATTAGATCATTAGAAAAGAACAGAGCAACTAAGTATAAAAGTCCTGTTAATAACTTGTATCTCACTTGTCCAACAAGTTCAGTGTTGCAGTCAGGGGTTTCAATCTGTGACCGCTGTTGCCTTGTAAGAAAGAAAACTAACTCATCATTAACCCAAATGAATGTTTGTTTAATCCCTCTTGTGGTCTCCAAAGATAAAAAGAAATCCCTCTTGATCCTACTTAAAGCCATGAACTTTCCTTAAAGGTCAATTGTTTATCTTCTTTTTTCTTTAAAATGCACTTGACCTTCTTGTCTTAGAATACAGAGAAACATGTTATTCAACTACTCTGGAGAAAAAAGTCAAAGCATTATAATTATCTAAATCTAGGCTAAGGACTACCTTGTTCCAACTCACTTCCTGTGATCACTTTTACTTGATGTATGCACTTAATGTTGTTGTGCAATATTTTTTTTTATAGCCTGTATGATTTCAACTATTTCTAATATCTCCAGGGTTTGAAGTATCCTGGAATGCCATCTTCAGATGTGACAGGAAAGATCTTCTCCCTTGATCTGCAAGACTCCCGGATGAAACCGGTGGAGCTGCGTATGCCAAGAAACTTTGATCTGGAGTCATTCAACCCTCATGGCATCAGTGTATACACGGATCCAAGCGGTAAAAACACTCATTTATATGTGGTCGCACATGTCATGCACACATCTCATTTAATAAATTTAATAAAACCACTATACTAGGGTTTTTCTATCGCTCATATTTTCTCAATAATAGTCCAAAATTTACACACTCTGTGATGGATGTGGCTGTAACTACCAAAGGCAGTTGGTGAATATTGTGCTTGTGTCTATGTAAGCAAACTGGTTCTATTCAGGTTGCTGAGGTAGTATCAGAAAGACAAAAGGACGCTATCTTAGGTGTGTCTGTACATCCATTCATCCATTAACCTGAACTCTATAGGGTTGGATTATCACACCGTTCAAACCTGGAGTGTCTTAGCTGTGAGGCAACAGTGCTAAGAACTTTGCCGACCCTGTGTCTATACACGTCAAATAATATATCAGTACGTGTCCCTTTTTGATATGTCAGTGCTAAAAAAAAAAAAAATCACAAACGTCCTCTTCTTTTCTACAATGCTTTCCTTGTTTTTCATCAGATGACACAATATATCTGTTTGTTGTCAATCATCCTCAACACAAAAGCCAAGTAGAGGTCTTCAGATTTGTTGAGGACAGCCACTCCCTGGAGTATCTCAAAACCATAAAGCATGAACTTCTCTACAGGTAGAGTATGGTGACAAATTTAATCTGTACCTGAACTGGACTTGAAATTTTCTCCACAGGATATGTAGTTGGTCTGAAACTATCCCAAGTCATAGTTAACACAGCTACACAACATATACTCTCTCTTGTAATCAATAATAATTATTTCATGTCATTTGTTTCTTCTTTTCTTTTCAGTTTAAACGATATTGTTGCAGTGGGTGTGGATAGCTTCTATGCAACCAATGACCACTACTTTTCCAGTGAGATCTTAAAAGGTGTGGTGGAGCCTCTTCTCGCTCAGCCTTGGGCTAATGTTGTGTACTACAGCCCCAAGGACGTAAAAGTTGTGTCTGAGGGTTATTACTTCGCAAATGGCATCAATATCTCCCCAGACAAAAGGTAGGAAGCAGCAGCAGGGTCATGCTCGGTCATTCATACTTCATGTCTGAATTTCTTCCCTGTCATATTGTTTCTTGTTTATAGACATATATATGTGGCAGATCTGTTTGACCACAATGTGCATGTGTTGGAGAGGAAAGAAGACAATACACTGGTGTCTGTGAAGGTAAATGTTGTGAAATCTAGTTATCAGTTGCTCTCTTGTAACTATAACTTTGTAGGTGAAAGAAAAACTTAATGTTTCTGTTTTTTTCACAGATTTTTTAAAAATTTCATAATATTTTTTTCTTGCAACTGTATGTACAAAATCAGCTCATGCTGGAATTGTAATCTGAGGTAATCAAGACACTATGATGACTGTATAATTATTACAACCTTTTCTATGATGTCTCACCAGTCTGTGGCTGTGGGATCACTCTGTGACAACATTGAGGTTGACCCAGAAACAGGTGACCTGTGGTTAGGCTGCCACCCTAATGCATGGAAGGCTGTCATGTTTGACCCCAAGGACCCACCTGGATCAGAGGTTTGTCCATGCGCTTTTCACCAGATGGTAAATTGTGAGAATTATGACCCCCCCCCCCCCCAAAGGAAAAAAGAAAAAACACACATAAAATGTATTGTGCTTTGAGTGTTGAATTTTCACATCTACAGCCTCTTCACTTAAACAGATTATCCACAGTTTTATATTTTATTCTAATTTGCGATGTTTTGCCATGTTTTCCTCAGGTCATCCAAATCCAGAAGATTCATTCTGATGAGCCAGTGGTGACTCAGGTGTACGCAGATGATGGTCACGTGATCATGGGTTCCTCTGTAGCAGCTACCTATGGGGGAAAGTTGCTCATTGGCACTGTCTTTCATAAAGCCTTGGTCTGTGATCTGAAGTAGGCAAAGACTGTATACTATGACTCCTAGTGAGCAGAAAAAATGAATGGAAGTTCAATAATAAAAATGAACTCAAGATTTAATATGATGATTTGAATGATGACTTTTATAGATCCTATAGCAGCAACTGTGAAATACACAGTTTTCCCCTTTGAACTAACCAGGGTGTGATGAAATCCCCTCAAGTCTCTCGAATGCCATGAGAGTATCTCAAGATTCCTCAGGAGCTAAAGGAAAATAGAAGTATAGTGTTTTATCTAGACATTTTCAAAAATGCAAAAAGGCTTTAGACACTGGATTCACCAAATGAACCACTGAAATAAATGCTTGAATGATGATAAAATAAAAAGTTTATCAAGTGGTTTTGCTTGTCTCGTTTAGCTTTTTTGTGTTTCATCATGAAAAGGATATTTTTCACTGATTTTCAGGTGACCGGTCACCTGAAAATGTGAACTTTTGGATTTTACATGTTTGATTTGCAATTGTTAATGTAAGTGTCACATTTCTCTCTTGTATTTGACTATATTAAAACAAAGTGTGTCAACTCTAGCTTGTCTTGTGTTTCAACAAATACGCGATAAAAAGTGGTTCAGTTCATCTGCAGACAGGTGACAGCATGCATAATGACTACATATAAGCTCAAATGCTTTATGTGCAGCTTGAAAAACAGCATACCAATACTTATATATGTATTTCTTGCATAACTCAAGTCACACAAGTTTATCTTGTTTTTCTGCCAATCAGATATTCAGGTCTGCCCAGCTTCATCCTCCTTCCTACTGTGCTGTGTTCTAACATTATTCTGTAGGAAAAATACCATATTCAGATTGTGCATGACCTGTAGGTACTTGTACTTGTACTTGTTTTTTTCGAGGTGTGTTGTCACGTTGTGGAATCATTTCTAAATAAACACTTGACATGAAAGATGCCCCACATTTGCTGCTGGATGAGAAGTTTTCATTGGAATAATCACGGTGACAGACAGTCATCCAGACTTCCTGGAGTCATGAGGGTAAATCTACTTCTGCTCATCGGGGTGAACACTTTAGCGCCATCTCTGGTGCTGCTTTGTAAATGCATTCTCAAAGAGTTCTTGTGTAACTTATACTGAACATGGCAGCCATGAGGAAAGCACTGCTTGCAGTTGTTGTTGCTGCTTTTGCAGCTTTTATTGGACATAGAGTTCTTAAACTACAGTAAGTATGTATTACTTTTTGATGTTAACAACAGACTTTATTTGGCTGTAAAGTGAAAGTCTGGTAAATTAGCCTCTCAATGTTTATGTGTGCTGTTTACTATAGGAAGTACAAGAACAAGTCTGAACATGCAGTGGTGCAGCAAGTTACAAGTACAATGTTGATATATCAAATCTTATGTAAAGGTCTTTTTGGTTTCTTGCTAATTCCTGTTAATAATTCTAACTCTGCAGGGAAATGACCCTTGCATCCAGAGAAGTCTCACCGAAACACCTTAAGTGTCAGTATTTACAGAATATTGGTAAGCACTCTTGTTTTTAATGTTCATATCACTGTCCCCTTTTAGAGATTTATGTTGTGATTTAGACCAATGTGTGTGTGTGTAAAATGTGCTCAATACCGAAGAGTTTAAAGTCCAGGTAACTGTCAGTAGGTCAAGTGTCAGAGAATATTCGTCTTCTAACGTTAAGGTTGTAAATGCAAGAAGTAAAAGAGGTTTCATTTTGTACAGAGTATGGGGCAGAGGATATCACAATACTTAAAGATGGACTGGCCTTCTTTAGCTCGGTATGTTATATGTAGTATATTTGAGGTATAATTCTCAAACAAATGTTTCTATAATAGTCGCCTCAGGACAAACTGACAGATCCTGTATCTTACTTTCAATTTTTTCCACTCAGGGCTTGAAGTATCCTCCATTGCCTTCATTCTCTGATGATCCAGGGCAAATGTTCATGATAGATCTGCTGCACCCAAAGCCAACCCCAGTGAAGCTCAAAATCGAAGGAAAGCTGGACCTGAGCTCTTTCAACCCACATGGCATTAGTGTCTACACTGATGAGATAGGTGATGTACAAATTTCAACTATAGAAAAAAAGAAAAGTAATTGTCTGTGTATGAAGTGACCACAATTATTTTAAAAACATAAGAGTAGGAAAGCACTTGGCACCTTTCATTGGGCTTTTCCCTCATCCTATTGGTTTAGCAAACTACAAGAAACAAAGTCAGAAACTGGTTTACAGTTAAACACAGCAAAATCATACAAAAACTACCAATTAAGTACTTACAAGATAAGTACTTAAAACGTAACAAACTGTTTTTTATTGTGAAAGAGTCACAGGAAACAATGGTAACCAAAAGTGTTTGCAAAATGACTAAAAAGATTATCAATTACAACTTTCACTTAGGTGTTGAACTGCAGTGGAGAAACAGTGAGACTCGAACATGTGTCAAACACTTTTCATATTAAGGTCCACATTACTCTTTCTTTGCAGAGGATGCTGTTTACCTGTTTGTTGTCAATCACCCTCAGCACAAAAGCCAGGTTGAGATCTTCAGTTTCGTTGGAGACGAGACACTTGTGCACCTAAAAACTATCACTCACCCTCTACTCCACAGGTTTGTTCTTTGTAATAGTCATTAAAAGTATTGCAGGGTTAACATTTGACAAACACTGCTTCTTCTGATCATGTTTTTCAGCGTGAATGATGTTCTTGCAGTTGGAGTCGAGAGCTTCTACGCCACTAATGATCACTACTTCCTCAGCGATGCGCTTCATTTTCTGACTGTCCTACTGGGTCTGCCCTTTTGCAATGTGATATATTACAGTCCAGAAGAAGTGAGGGTGGCTGCCACTGGCTTTATGTCCTCTAATGGTATCAACATGTCACCTGACAAACGGTTAGTATTGTATGTGTGTGTATGCCGTTATGTAATGCTGAAATAATACAGAAATGTTTTTTTGTGTGTATCAAGGTACATTTATGTTTCAGACATCATAGACCATGAGATAGACGTTTTGGAAAGAAAACCTGGGGAACAGCTGGTGTATATTAAGGTATTACTGTGTTTTCTTCTCATTTCTTGCATCTCGGTAAAATGAAATTATACAACTAGTTTTACAACTAGTTCAGCATTTTAGGAAGTAGATCTAATGACGGAATAGATGGAAGATCTGTACCACACTCATTATCTGTCAGCAGTCATTTATATTTACTTAGCTTAATGACTGAAACCCCAGAAAAGTTTCTTCTGTTCAGCTTCTTGTATAGGTTACACAAACAAGATAAAATGGTTTAATATGTGAATTTTGGAGTTGTTAGAGGGTGGGCTGCATCTGGACCAGACCAGTTGTCTCCTCCTTGTTTCCAGGATTCCAGTATTAAGCTAATTGGCTACTTGCTTTAGCTCCATATCTTACATAAAGCCTGGACATCCAACCTCTTAGAAGAAAGCAAATAAATGTACATTTCAAAATGATCATTTAATACAAATGAATCCTTGAAATGTTTTTACACGTTTTACATATTTTGTACCATTGTTTTTCTCGAGTGAAAATACTTATCAAGTCTCATTTATTTTTGTTGCAATGTTCCCATCCAGTCAGTACATGCTGGGTCACTTTGTGATAACATCGAGGTGGACCACAAGACAGGTGATGTCTGGCTGGGCTGTCACCCAAATTCCCTGAAGCTGTCAGCATATAACCCTGAAGATCCACCTGGCTCTGAGGTCCGGCTTGAGTACCTTAAAATTTGTATCTGCTTCATTATTATTTGGATTTGCCTGACAGCCTGCCTGTCTTTGTGTTTCCCCCAGATCATCAAGATCAAGAACATTCTCTCAGAGCAGCCGGTGGTGAGCCAGGAGTACGTTGATGATGGCCACGTGTTAATGGCTTCCACTGTGGCAGCTCCCTATGAGGGAAAGTTGCTTATTGGCACTGCCTTTCATAAAGCCCTGTACTGTGATTTGAAATAATCTATGTGTTTTATGTCTATAGCAGTTTTTGTTGTAGACTTGAAATGTTGTACCATAGATCTTGATAGGCACTGGATCAAAAAATAAATATTTTCTTTTACTTTATATACACACTGGGTCTTTTTTTGTAGCTAATGATTGAAAAGTTCCATAAACGAATGCAGTTGTTAAGCAGGGGACCATTCGATAGTGCAGCCTTAATTTGCATAGACGTATGGAGTATTTCCACAAAACGCTGTTTGTTCCTCAGATACAGAACAGTATTTATGATATTATAATAGCTAATAAAACCTTCCTTCCCCTAACACAGTCTGTCTGGTTCCACTATTTTGATTAGGTCTGAGAAGTTTTAAAAAGAATGGCTTACCCTTCTTTATCTTTGTCTATTAACATATCTTCATTTACTTTAGATATTTTAAACCTTGTCTCCCCACCATCAGGATGCTGTGCAACTTGTTCCTCTGTAGCATCTTTGGCAGTTACGATGAAGACGATACCATCATTGTCTGAATCTAATGTAGCGCCGTCGTTGTTCTCTACATTTCCTGTCCTTGTACTGTCTGCAGGTTCTGGACTTCCCTTGCTTTCCTGTATTAGAGAGAGCTTCTGCTCTTGGTCACCTTTGTCATTGTCACCCTTTGCGTTCACGAACACTTCGCTGATGCTGATCATTCGTCTGTGACGTGGCGAGTGATCCAGGGTCAAGATGTCGCTACAACTCTTTGAGCGATTGATGTTGTCTGCAGCATTTTTTCGTTTTGCTGTGATTCCAATCCCCTTGATGACAGTGCTGTAGTCTTCCTCCTTCTCGGACAGGAAGTCGAAGATGTCAATGACAGATGGCTTCACGTCTGGTTTGCACTTGTCCTCTACAGGCTGTGGTTCCTCTTCGTGCCTGTGCCTGTGTCTCCTTTTCTTGAACACCTTGTGAGCTTCCACTACCATGTGGACGTTCCAGCTGAAGAACAGAGACAGCCAGGCGAGGCCCATGTAGATCCATAACTCTGCAAATACTCTGTACAGTCTGGGGTATTCGATGTTTGGGTTTACACCTGAAATAGAAGTAGGTACCCTGCATGACTTCTAAAGATGGACTTAACCAAACAAAAACAGACACACAAATAACCTGAGAAACATAACCTTAGATCAAATGATTTACCTTGTACCATAAATGAAACCTACCTGCTACATAATCTCCAAAACCAACCGTTGTGAGTGTAATGAAAGAGAAATAGATCCCTTCCAGGTAGCTCCATCCTTCCAGAGACATGAAGACAAATGGAGGGATCAGTAGGTGCACGATCAGTCCCCATAACAGGAACAAGGCCGTACAGGTTAACTGGACCTTTTTCTGATGTAAGGGAGAAGAGAATGTGTACAGTAAAATATTCATGTGATACACTGAATATATTTCATGAGGCTGCCTCACAGTATTGCCATGAATATTTACTCTGCAGTTCAGTCATTTCTTACCACTGAAATGCCTTTACGGATCAGAACCTGGGACAGCCGTTTGGCTCTGTCTCCAAAGAATGAACCCAATTCACTTATCCATACCAGACACAGGGGGATCCCACACAGACCATACAGGATGCAGAACACGCGGCCGCCTTTAGTTTTGGGGCAACATTCCCATAACCTGTAGATAACAAAACCAATTTTATAAACTTTTATGCATAGTGTAGTGATAAGAATATAAAACTGGGTTGCCCAGCTGAAAGCAAATATCCTCATCCTTGAGTATTACACACTTTGTCTTTTTAACTTACACATTTTAACTACTTGCAAAGAATCCTGTTGCACATCTGATGATGAGAAATGAATATTCGCTGCACATTTGGCAGGTTACCATGATAATCCAATGTGTATTTAATGTTTCTATAATAACATTCAAGGAAAAGGTTTTCCCAATTTCTAGTAAGATACGCATGACAATTATATAATGAAAATATGAATACATGATGTATGAATTAAATCAGAAAATATTCGATTAGTGCCAAATAATGTAGATCTCATACAAACCTATCGTTGTGACAATGGTGGCAGCAAAGATGACAGAGTTCCCCCAGTCCCACGTGTTAAGATGTTTGTCCCCAGTGATGGTCACACCTTGACCTGCAGCCTCTGACACTATCTGTGGAAAACCATTTGAGCAAATATCAAATGACCTCGAAAGATCTCAAGCATTTTTTGTTTTATCCAAAGTATTTTCAGAAAGTCTTGGATCTTGGATCAAAGTTAGAAAGAAGATTTTCAAACCTTTTAGACTGTTTAACAGAAATTAACATGGCGTCTGATTCAAAATGTAATGGGGAAAAGCAAAATGTGCATGGGGGATACAATGTATGAATCAAACGTTGTGTACTGGGACATTGGGACATTATGGCATCTTGTATGTCCAGTGATATGACTTTTATATGGCAACAAAACAAAACAGAAACCTAACAGAATGCAAATACAAACAACAACAACAACAAAACAATCTCCCAATCCTCACTCTACTTTTCCTTTTACCTTTCTATACTGACCACAAACACGTTGAACCTTACGGTATTTATTCCCCTATAAAAATCTCATTGAGCCATTAAAACCGGGACACACCTTGCGCAAACATTCAAATATTTGTGGTTAAGGTGACTTGTACCTGCATGTAGCACACTGCCATGTGTGGTGTAAACTGTGAACGCTTCAACTTCCTTAGAATTCCACGAAAACCTTCAAACAAACGAGCTTGTTTGTAGCCACTGAGCTTTACAGCGACCTGACTCGGGTTTAAATGGGTGTTTCCCACTAATGACCAGGAAAAACAGGTTCTGAGGCATCCTGGTGTGTGGTGGAGCCCACACAGACCAGGACTTCTCATTTACTTTCTCACAGTGTCGAATATGAGGTTAATGAAATACAGTCTTTTTTTTTCTTAGAGTAACCTATAAATACAACATCTACACTTATTTACTTTGAACTTTATGAGAGTTGATGGGAGTTCTGGTTGATCAGTCTGCCTGAAGTTACACAGCAGGTTAATGTAGTTTCCTACTTTAGGATAAATAGGAAAGTCCTTTCCCACAGCCGTGGCGTTTATAGCCTCTCCTCTGCTATGAAGGACAAATATGTTCATACCTCCAGAATTTCGTCCAGATCCTCTTTTGTTAAGCAGGTATACTTCTTCAAAACGTTTTCCTTCTGCAGAATATATCTGTCTCTGGACGCTATCCAGTTGGGCTCCTCAAGAATTTGGAAGATTGCGGCTCCAATCGATAGGTAAAAAATAATACATGAAGTTAAAAAAGGACCCTTATCAGCCATATTAAAGTCATAACTTCACACTTCAGTCCCTTACGACGCCCTGTGGTTCATCCTCCCTAGAGGACTGGCGTTACTCTACACGCTGCGCTTTCTTCCTGGTAAAACATCATGGACTGCCTCAGTGCTCTCAGCGGAGACTGATTCTTACTCATCTCGGTCACCGTAAAACTTTTTTTTATTTTTTATTTTTTTCCAACTTTGCATCCCCAATTGAGTCGATCTTTACTTTAATCTTTACAGAACGCGTACAAACACAAATGAGGCCATTTATTACCCTGCTGATAAAAACCTAAAAAAAAAATCTCTGGGGACCTTTTCTCACACACACAAGAAACAGCCAACTCCTGTGCTAATATTACAAACACATTTTGGTTCCATTTTATATTTGGTGAATATACTTAAGCATCAAATCACCAAAATAAAAGCACTCATTATTCAGAATGGACTGTTTTTGGGATGATGCTTATTACTGATTGTAATAATGTGTACATCACTTTACTTTTGCAACTGAGGATCAATCAGTCAGTCAATCTATCGATCTATCTATCTATCTATCTATCTAAACCCCTATGTCTTTTATGACTGCAGAATAACTATGAGATGTAGTGAGACAAAAACTCAACAGGGGGCAACAGTATCACTACTCATGATTCATGCACTTTTGTGAACTGTCTGTGGGCGATGACAGTTGCTCTTATCTCCATGTAGGGACATCCAGAGGGCTGGAGTTAAGTGTGTGAAGTTAATCACATTGGGTGGACCCTGGCTGTACAGCATGATAATGGGTGACAGAGGTTGTCCACGATGTGACATGATATTCTACATGAAAACTGAATGGAAAGCCATATCTATCTATCTATCTATCTATCTATCTATCTATCTGGGCTGTCTGTCTATCTATCTAGAGCCACTGCTGCTTCAGATTTGAAAGTGACATACTAAATTACTGAAGTACCCCTTTAAGGCCATGCAGATATATTTGACTAACCTACTGGGATTGTGCCAACACTGGCCACTGGGTTTTAGGTAATACTGAGACAGATGTTCCAACTGTAGCAGCTGCTAGATTGAGGTCTGCTGTACCCTCTGAGATTTCACTCTTCTTTCTACAGATATTTCGAAGGTCATCAAATGGAGCCCCAGCTTGGATTTCTGTGTGGGACACTGATGGAAAATAAAGGTAAGGCCATTGTACATTTACCACTTAATTGTACAAACTAAAATAAAGTAATAACGACTTATATGGTTGCTTAGTTCACAGAACACTTACTACTTTCTAAAACTAGTATGCTGTACATTGTTTCCTAAATAATAGACAACAATATTCACACATGCTCACAGCGCCCCTTTGTGGAATGATCATCACAGGCTGAGGACATGTGCAGTCCAGACATGGCTCTCTGCATAGACGGTAGGTGGGTTCGGCTGGGGTTTCACTTAGCTATTATCAGACTTGTTTGTGTTCACTCAGTCAAACTGGCAGATAAGTTGGAAGCAGTTGCACAAAAGCTTAATGTTTGACCACACGTTCTTTAAATGCCCAAGCCCTGATACTGACACCACTCGTGTAAATATAAACCCATGCTGCAGGAGGACTACACCTGCTGACTACTTTTCTCTCAACTCCTCCTTCGCTCCTGTTTGTTTTCAGGCAGGCTGGATTCGCCCACTAACCAACACTGTGCTGCAGGAAGTATACTACACCTGCCTCACCTGTAAAGGCTAACAGACATGCTTTGCATTGATGCATCTCTCGCTTCCTCTTCAACTAGCCGGCAGTCTGGCATTACAGGGCACAGCAGAGCGAGTAATGTAGGTGATTCAAAAGTAATGCTCCCACCTCTGATCTCCACCCATCATTAGTTAATGCTTCGTCATTGTTGCTGCGTCACCGCCTCTCTCTCCCTCTCCCCCCAGTCTAGTGCGTGGAAACCTGATCGATAGTTTACAAGTTCCTCTGAAGGGAAACACCGGAACTATGGCATCAAACTGAAGGTGGACAACCCACAGAAGAGAGACATCTGTCTGCTCAGGTATGACTCGCTTACTCAGGCACCGATGTTGTGTTTTGTCTCACACACCTTTTTTTCCCCAGCGAGTTTTTGCTTGTTTGTCGTTCACCGTTTCCACACAGCAGGGAACAGTTCGTGTGTAGTTCACGGCGCCGTATTTAGAGGGATTATGTCAAAAACGACGAGGTCAGTGATGTTTGTGGTGTTAGCCTACATAGGAAACAAGACACAGGACTGCTAACCTGCAGTGAAATTTTCGACTACATGGTAAAAAAAAAAAAAAAAAAAAAAGAAAAGAAAGAAAAAAGGTCCGACATGTTTGCAGGAGGTTTGTTTTAAGGTTGCTTTCTTTAGTCTACACAACCTCTGGGCCCCAAACTCTTCATGTACCACATAGGCTACCTACTGTAGGCTAATTTACCTGAAACAAGACTTTCAAAGCCAAAAACAGTCTATGCCCATTACTTTTTATCAGGTCTGTTCATTATTCATATAACAAAGGTCCAAGTCTACCTGGTAATGTTATTAATTTGACTGATTTGTTTCACCTGCACATTTTTTCCACCTTGTTTTGCTGATGCTAGCAATATAAGTTATACTGTCACAAGCACTGTAAGTGTAAGCTAATGAATTATATGCTTGGGCAACCCTGAGTGTAGCATACAGAGCAACATAGGTAATTTGTTATGCAAAATAAAAGTTGACATGATATTTGTACATAACCTTGAGTGTGTGTGCTGTAACCTGTGTCTTTTATGTGTTGTTGATAAAAGGGGTATTTACTTGCACTAACACACTCTCCCTCCATCTCTCTCTTGTTACCTCACACCTGGACACACTGTCCCGGACTGACCATGTGTTGCACAATGACCGTCTACATGGACATGATGTGAGTACTGAAAAAAAGAGACCTTGATGCCTCCATTGGTATCTTCTCCATGCATGTATCAAGTTTAGGCCTTCCAGCTCAAAAGTGTCTTATATTATAACCACTTAAGCAACTGTGTGAAACACTGACTATCTGTCATCCTCAGCCATTTCTTCATATCTCTTAAAAATGTTGTGCTATTTTAGGATTAGGCTATGCTGCAGTTAAAATTGGGACATCCTTTTCAAATTCTTCACACAGATCCAGACAAGACAGTGTAAAGAAATCCCAGTGAAAGCTTGTAGCTGAGTTTTTTTTTACACAGGTTTTGTTGACCCCCTGGCACCCATATTAGTCTAGTTTTGGGAGGGGTGGTGTGACTGTGTCACCCTCAGGCATCTGGACGCAAACACAGCTTTATCTCTCGTGAACACATGCTCACAGCCTGCGTTACAGCTCTATGTTAAGGTAGAGATGGATCGGCGGGGATTCCATCTCTCACGCCAGATGATAAGCTTTCACCATGGGTTTTTTTTTATTTTTTTTAAAGATGACTCAAAATACACATGTTTATATTCAGATTAGGCTGTGTCAGTGTAGAGGAGACTCTAGGAGTGTAATTATGGTGCAGTCACTGTGCTCAACATGATGTAATCATGTGAAACAAAGATACCAGTCTACCATAGTGACCGTTTAGCCCAATCATCACCATGAACAGTATCAGAAAAGTTAATTCCCTCAGCATCTCTCCACCAGGTGGCAGTGTAAACTAGGACAACTTGGTCATTTACAGTAGCATCAGCTGATCAGCCACAATGCAGCATGTACTTAGGTGGCCCTGGAATGTCGGCTAGAATTTGTTCAATGCGCTGTGAGCTCGAGGGCTTTTTCCTTTTTACAATGTCTTTATGAGTGCTTTAAATCTCAGAGATCCAAGTATTTGCATATTCATGTGATCATTTCACTTCTAACCTGTGCCGCCAGTTTGCATTGTTTCTGGATGCAAATGTTTATGGCAGATTTACAAGCTGCAAACAATACATAAGTGATTCATTATGAATAATTCATTTTTTGATAAAGTTGCTCCATCTAATTCTTTGTTCTAGGTTGTAACACAGGACACATTTAAAGTACGAAACATGAGGTCCTAACTCTTCTCTTCATAAACATCATACAGAGTACTTTAAAGTCTCTGAGGTGTTTCAGCCTTCAGACTCGCCCTAAAACAAGAAATAGGGACAACATGTCTGCAGGCTGAAAGGGCTGGAAACATGGAGCATTCCTGGTTCATAAATTCTTAATAACATAATGGTGCACTATGAATATTGATGCCCTGTTACCATCTATCCCATCAGTGCTCTTGAGAGCCCAGATTCTGAGCACAAATATAAAACTCTGCAACCATGCCTCCATCAAATGCACTCAAAATTTGTATATAAAGCATTTTCAAAGCTGCACACGTTGTTTTACGTTAAATATGGGAAGACAGCCAGTGTGGTATGTGCGTGATGCGTACCCAGATGCAGTGCTGAAAGTCAAAGGGAGATGAATTTGATGGAAGTGGTATGGAACATTATGTAATCATTCAGCGATGGAGCCAGAGAGGGATAAAGATGTTCCAAACAAACATAACCCCCATGCACTCAGCTGGAGTAATGCACTGCACCATCGCATGTGCATGTCTGCTTGTGCTTTTGAACAAAATGTGGAAGAGTGGCGTGGGGAGAAAACAGAAAGTGTGCGACGGTGCTTGGGGTGTGTCTGCCGTGTGAGTGGGTCGTCTCAGAGTCTGTGGTTCCAGTCTGTCGCTGTCTCAGGGGACAGTGGGTCTATGAGTGCTGCTCCTCTTCTCCTCCCCTCTCTTTTCTGTCTCTCCTCCCTCTCCTGGGTCCAGCTCAACACCTGCTCCTTGCAGTATAGACACAGGGCAGGGCAGGGGTTCCTAAGCAACTGGAGTCAATGCCAGTAGTGTCATATAGGCTTTGTTTCTCTCCCTCGCTCTCCCTATGCCCTTCTCGCTCCATCTGAAACTAAAGCACATCCAGAAGTCGGGTTCTTCCGGTAGATGTGTTGTGAGTCAGTAAATGTTTAACAGCACTAGTCAGAGCGATGTCGCTGATATGTCGTCACTTTGCTCTGTGGTCAAAGTCTAAAGAAGAAACCCCCCATTATCAGTTGTTATCATACTTGAGATATATTTTCTATTTCCTCGTATATCATTTGGTCTCTCTAATTTTTCTTTGTCTTAAGTGGTTTGGACTTCATAACATCTAAATCACACTGGATTTGTGGAGTAACCTTTAAACTGGTAAGACAGTTTCTTCATGGAATAGCAGATGAAATGCACAGAAATTACATGCCTCACTGCTGTGCCGAACTTGTCTCTGTGAGACAAAGGTGACGGTGCCTTACCCTGTGTGGTTTAGAGAATAATGAACCCCCTTTTACTTCCCCCCTCTGCCTGTGAGCCGTATGGCCCTAATGGGGTCAGGCAGATGGGTGGGGACCATGCCGGGGTCCATAAAGACAGCTTGTATGTGTGTGTGTGTGCACGTGATCAGACGCACATGTGAATTTTTGAATTTTTTAAACTTAGATAAGATGCTCTGGCGGTGGACTTGCTATTTTCAGCTGGTAGTCATTCCCTTGTGAATTTAAAACTGTCCCCATGTCACCAACACACCAACTGGCTCAGGGTTGAAGTGCTGACACCTTCACACTGAGCAGATGAATGCGCCGCACTGGTGCTTGAAAAAACTGGGCAAGACTCTCAAGAGTATTCCTGTTGCCTCCTGCCTCTTTCTGGACATTGTACCAGGTTAATGACTGTACTCTCTGGCACGCCTTCCACCATGCCTGTTGGGAATTTTTTGTAATGAGGCTTTGTGTATTGTTCCAACACAGTGATGGGTTGTGTCTAAAAAAGTGGGCGATGATGTAAATATTTCCTGATGTGGATAGAAATCAGTCATTTCAATGCAGATTTTGACAGTTAATGGGAGTCAATGGGAGTTTTTTTTTTTTTTTTTTTTTTTTTAAACTTTTTAATATTAAATCTGCATTTCTATAACATGGATTTACATTTAGAGACAATAATGGACATTTCCAGTCATCAGCATCGCAGTAAAGCTGTGCCCCTCTCCTCCACCTGGGCATGCGGTTTGTGTGGGACTTGCGGGGAGGCTCTCAGTTGGTCAACTCGATTCCAAGCCTCAGCGTGAGACTCCACCCCTTTACGAGCATCGGACACGTTCGGCACAACAAAGCATGTGTAGGTCCGCAACATTGTTTCTCTCCTGAACGTGCGGGAATATAGGATTTTGTCGGATTTTGCGCTGCTTGCTTCCCCCTTGATGCTATTTCTGGAGTAGGTGAGCCAAATTCAAGATTTTATGTTCCTCGCGCGCGGGGTGGCGGGAGGGGGGTGGGTGGTGAGTTAGTGTTTATTTGTTTTGTTGTTCATTCGGCGCCATTTTCATACACAGATTGTTTAAATACCCTGGCACGTTGCTCCGATACAGCCCATTGGTCTTTATGGGTTTAACTGAATGAAAAGTTGGTAATTGAAGTCGTATTGTTCGCTGTTACCATGCGACAGTTAAAAAGGGTTTTGTTAAAGCAAATTAAAATGATAAAACCAGTTTATTTACTTGCTTAAAATAGCCCAGTATAGCAACATCTCTGAGCCAAAAGTGGTCCGTGTGAGAGAGAAGGGGTGGGGGGGTGGGGGGTTGTTGGTGGTGGTGATGTGTTTTCGTCATGTGTTAGTTGTTTTTGTGAAAATGAATGGGAAAGACAAGTTATGACGCTGCTCAAAAGAGCACGCACAGTTTACACCTTGCACGTTAGACATGAGACTTTTACCTTTGCGGAATAGTTTTTATATCACCAGTACACACAGTAAGATAGGCGCTGTTGTTGTTGTTGTTCGGTGGTTCCTTGTTAAATTTTGAAAATTATAACTGTATGGGGAAAAAAAATGTTTACTAGTTACCTTCAGTGTTTTTCTGTCCAGACAAGGCTTATCTTTACATAAAGTAGCTGCAGTATAGATAACATCCTGTGTGATGTCTGAGAGAGAAAATCATGCAAATTGTTCCAGATGTGTTTCATTGTGTCAGCATCTTGTTCCCTGTGAGGTGTATTGCATCTTTCTCCAAGATGCACAGATGTTTGTTGCTTTTCTCGTGCAGTTTCAGAGATGGCTTTGCGCCTGGTTTTCATTTTCTGCTTGACATGACTTGCTTTTACCCCAAGAGGAGCATAGGGGTTAAAAATACCCATCTTTGCTGGAGGGCGATGCGCGTGAATGTGTCGGTTCCTATGCGCACACATAACTGTACTACCCAGAACGCACTTAGGAGAAACTCATCCAATAAGCCTCATCTCCATTGATGATACTTCTGGATATATATAGGCTGATAATCTTTTATGAAGCGCTGCAGATATGACGTAGGAAGGATGAGACGGTTGGACTGGCAAATGCATGCACGGGCAACAGAAGTGAACACCGAGGTTAAAAAATGGCAGAGAAATGACCTGGGTGCTTGGGGGTGCTCTCCTGTACTGCTGAATCAGCAGTGTTGTGAACACAGAGCTGCTGAGGTGATGCTGAAGGATGTTTTTGGCTCTGCTGTGTGAGAGTGAGGTCACTGAGGCCCCAGAAGAGCTTGCTGGTGTTAATCCTCTTTTGGGAGTTATGATGTATTCAAGCAGTTAGACTACTACTCTGTTTGTCAGAGCATTACTGAATAGGCAACAGACTCCACAACAGATTCCTGTGCTCTTTTCTTCATGAATGAAACTCCATGAGTTTGACTCAATTTGAGACTGTATGGAAAAAAAAAAATCAAATTTCGACTTCACACAAATAAATCTGATATCAAATTGCAGTTTTTTACTTTCAATGTTGTGAATTACAGGAATGTTTCTAGATCCTGAAGAAATTAATGAATAAGATCTGGACTTTGTGTGTATGCAACATAAAAAAAAACAAAAAACACTTCTATCATGATGTGTTGTGATGGACAGATATATGAAGGGCTGTGGCTGAAGTGATGCTGGAAATGGATGCAGAATTGTTTCAGAGACCACAGTAAATCAATCAAGCTACTTCATTCTTTTCCCATGTTGGTTCATGTTACAGCATCAGGCTCAGAGACCATCTGTGGGTATTGATTATTTTAGCACTGGGTTGGGTATAGATTTACACAGAGAAGTAGACTCAAATAAACCTTTGTAGCCTAATGCCTTTTGGTACACCCCCCCCCCCCAGTTCACAATAGAGAGATATTACCACAGAGTCCTTGATTAAAGTCTTTGATCATTTTAAAAAATTAATTTTACATAGTTTTCTCTACAGTCCTGAGGAGATGCAAAATTATGTATTATTAAATGCACGTATAATGACTGCAGTGCCTACCTATTGTGTGTGTACTCCTGATGTTGCTTGGCAGGTGTGTGTTACCTGAAATCATGAACATACACTAACACGTGTTAGCGTGTTTGTTGGCATGTGTGTCAGTGTTTACTCAGAGAGGTTAACACCAGAGGCCTGATATCTTGGCCTCCAGTTCATTTCTGTTGATTTTCAGCCAGGTAGGCGGGGTCCCACATAAAACCATGAATCAGCACAGCTGATCGCCACTGTCCTTCTGCCAGCTCTTCTCCCTCTCCCACACACACACACACAGATGCCCACAGACTGAGACAGAGAGAGAGAGACAGAGAACCAGAGTGGAGGGAGACAGTGAGATAGATACTGTAGGCAGGTAGATAGATGGAGATAATCTTACTTGGTCACTTGGGGGATGATTAACTCTAAACACCCTCTAATTCCTTAAGCCTTCTCTCAGTACCCAGGAAACATGCTTTCTTTATGTCCCCGTATTCTTACAAGGTAAAGTTATTGTGCAGCCTGTGACACCACTCAGTCGGTGGTCAACGTTGATGAGGACGGGGATGTAAATTCTCTCATAACAAAGTCACTTTTCTCTCTGTTGTCTTCAAAACTAGCTTGTAAATGAAGCATTGTGCGTGATTGTGGCTGTGCACACATGTATGCACATGTGCAAATGCATGTCGTGTGCAGTACGCTGGGAACAGAAATAGATATGAGCTTGTCTGTAAAGGCGAACTAATGAGTCCCTGCATCCTGAGCACATGTAGCTATTTATATACTATACCTCCTCCTTCTCCTCCTCTGCAAGCTCTTCCCCATTCAGCCCTCTTGTCTCATTTCATTACACACATATACACACACCAACACAGGCGCAGCAGCACTGCAGCATCACTGGCAAGCCTTTGGCATGCAGACAAATTCCTGAAAATGTCTTTTTAAACCTGATTACTCGAGACAGTGAGGAATGATAATGAGTTGTGGTGTTTGCACCAATTAAGGCAGTGGGTTAGTATCTACTAAAACATTTTTTCATCATTTTAATGGATGTTATCAATCATTTTCAGCCCTCGCTCTTAGTGTTCCCTAAATTTAAACAGGTGAAATATTGAATTTCTGCAAAATGCCAACTCACTTGATCCTTTGAAGTCAATTTAAAATCTTCTTCCCCTTGAGTGAGATTCACCGAGTCATATCAAAGCTCTTCAAATTTCAAATTGTCTTCCTGTGGGAATATTAGATTCAATTAAAAGTCAGAGATATAAACTGTAAATCAGATCCTGATTCAACCCCATCCCTGGTATTTGCACCTGATCCTGCAGCTCTTTGCAGGCTGGCTCTTGCTAGAGGGTGGCCTACTTCATCTATAATTTAGCTCATTAGAGACACTAATTATGGAGTATTGAGGGCAGATTTTTTACAGTACAGCAATATTTCATTTAATTACCAACACACAAAAAAGAAGCATGCTTAGTATTGTGAGAGATTGATGCCTTATTGGGAGCTCATGTGGTGTGGCTGCCGCCGTCTCAATCAGTCATGATACAGGAGGGTCCTGCTCAGCTGGCTGATAGCAGAGATGTTAGATAGCCAACACAAAATGGAGTAGGCAGCAGACACAAGCTCAGCTGGTCCATTAGGAGCATGTCTGTTTCCTGACAATCAGAATTGAGATGACAGAGCATTAAAAGACCCAGAGGAGCCCGTGAGCATTGATGCATACCGGTGTGTGCATATGTGTGTGTTTGGTGACCTAGGGAACAGGCCTATGGGGGGTCTTGTGGGGGGAAGGGTAGGCAGGATTAGTAATAGTGTGCAGCACAGTTATTGGTCACTGGACACAAACAATGGGAGGGCTAAAGAGGATTTGGTCTGTGTGCGTACCCCCTCCTCCTCTCCTGCTGTCCTGTAGTGCCACCGGGAAGTGTATGGTATAGAGGGCCAGGCTGCACCCTTTTGGGCGGCCCTGTACATCTGGAAGATTGGCCTGCCTGTCTGTCTAGTGCGTCCCCTCCCCCACTCTATAAAAGGCAGAGTAGGACTTGAACTACATATGGAAGAGACAAGCTCAGCAACATTAGTCACCAATTAGACAGGGCCTAGTCCAGACAGGATGCGTGTCTGTCTCATTAAAGATGAGAATCGATTGTGATGTGAGCCACTGGAACTGATAAGTCTCGCTTAGGAGAGGTGTGTGTGTATGATTGCATAACACCTGCAGTGTCAGTTGTGTGATTTGATCAGCTGGCTTTAAGTCGCTAAATTTGACAGAATAGTCATCTTGCTGCCACACCATTGAGTCAGCCGTGCTCATGAACTTTAAAGGCCCTTGTAGTGTGACTTTGACTCATGGAATAACACGGAATTTAGAAAACAAGTGCAAATGCAGTATTTTATATTGACAACAGTCGAGTTAAAGGGATGAAATAAAACCATCATTACTGTTGTTTTTGAAGGTAGTTACTGCTGTTGAAATGTGAAATCTTGAAAAAAAACTGACAGTAATATGATGGGATAGGGTTAACACACACAACCCTAACAAACATTTTTCAAAATCCAGTGTTACAAATGTGTAATTGAAAAGGAGCATTGCTGTTCTGCAAATTCTTCTTGCAAATTGGCCTAGATTATTAAACAGTCAGCGCATATTTTGTCATTTTTAATGCTGTAAATTGTCTGGGAGACGTTGCCTAAATGGTTTATGCATAAAATAGATTGGAAATTTTGAAAATTTGCAAAGTCCTTCAAATTACATGTAATATTATCATATTTATGCAAAAATAATACATATTCATATCTTGCAATTAAGCAGTCCTGCTGGTTGATTTGCATAACTGCACCTTTATTGCACATAATATTATCAAAAAGCTATGTTCCAAACATTTTTAGAAATCTCAGAGAATTTACCTTTTTATATCATCTCATGGTGTATATCATCCCATCACCAATCCTAACTCTGTGTGTATGTAGATGCCTAAGATGACATGGCCTGCTTGGCAAGGATGAGCCGGGTGGTGCTAATAGGCAGCTCCACAGCAAAATGCCCCCTTTGTGTCAGCGAGTTTTAATGAGTCTGTGATGAGCAGCTTTGTGAGCTTGCCCTCAGAACTCCATGTAGACACAGACACTCTTCAACAAGGAAGGCTATTGTGTGGTGAAGTGATGTCTGTATAAGTGTGTGTGTTTGAGCTGGAAAAAATCTGTGGGAGGCAGTTGGCTTCATGTTTTATGGAATGAGTCTCAGAGTGGGCAGCTAACAATACATTTAAACAGCAATGTAAATTACTTATTGTAAAAAGCTCTGGATGTAAATTATTCCTGATTGGAACATCTAAAATGATAAAATATGAAGTGACAATAAAGCATGTATGCAGATGAACCTGTTTGCACAAAGATTAAATTCTCTATTGCCCCTTACCATATATTGCAAATACTGTTCTTTTATTATTTTAGATTCTACACAATAACATTTTAGTGTTGTGAACTGTTGACTATTGTTTTGTTTTGTATGTAGAGGTGTAAGCAACATATTTTCAGTGTCAATTAATCTGCTGATTATTTTTTCTATATAAAGTTTTCTAAGAAAATACACATGACAAGTGCTTGTTTTATCCTGCCAAAAGTCACAAAAGAAAGTCACTTAAACAATGGTACGGAAAAAAGTAACAATGAAATTCATGTTCAACCAGTACATATTTGTTGTCAAACATGAACATCAGAGATTTAGTGATATTATAGTACCTTGTCCTGCCATTCACAGCAAAGTGAAACGTAAAGTTTCCTAAACACAGGCTAATAGTCCACTGCTCCTAATCTTGTTTGTTGTGTTCCAAGTATAGCCGTGCTGTGCACTGTCACACTGTGTACAGCGCCGTGACCTTTCTCCATCTCTGACTCCCCTATGTTCTCCTTCCCAGTGGCTACCATGACAACAGAGGCAAGTGCGGTGAGTGAGGCGGACACTGAGGGCAAGCAGAAGGCCAGTGGAGCCAAGCCCGAACCAGAACCAGAGAACAATCAGAGGCCAGAGGCAGCATCATCCGAGCCGGAGGGGGAGCAGTCGAGCAAGAGGGCCCAGGGGCAGGCCTCTGAGCCTGGGCCGGCTGACATAGCTACCTCCCCTGAGGAGGAGCAGCTGAAGCCTCGTACCCGGACCTCTGCTGGCAAAGGCCTCTCTCGCCTCTTCTCATCTTTCCTCAAACGGCGCTCGCAGTGCTCTGAGGGAGAGGGGTTCGAGGCAGAGAAAGCCAGGGAGGAAAAGGCAGATAAAGAGGAAAAAGCTGACAAGGCAGAGGAACAGAAAGTGGAAGAGGTGAAAAGTGAGGAGAAGGAGGCTAAAGCAGAGGAAGAAAAACCTGAGGTGAAAGAACTGCAAAAGAAGGAGGAAAACGTAGAACAAAAAGAGGATAAAAAGAAAGAGGAAGAAAAGGTTGAGAAGAAGGGCAGTAAAAAGAAAAAGAAAGAAGCCAAAAAGAAAGTAGAAGAAAAGAATGAGGACAAAGTGAAAAAGGAGGAGGAAAATAAGGAAGAGGAGAAAGAGAAAAAGAAAGAGGATCAAAAAGAGGAGAAAGCACAGCATACATTAGAAAAGAAGGAAACATTGGAGACTAAAGAGGAAGAAAAGAAGGAGACCACAGAAGTTAAAGAACAGGGAGCAGAGACCGCAAAGAAAGAGGAGGTAAAAGTAGACAAGAAGGTCGCCAAGAAAAAAGAAAAGGAAGACAAGGTAAAGAAGAAGGAGGAGGAAAAAGCAAAGAGGAAAGCAGAGGAAGAAGAAAGGGCAAAGAAGAGAGAGGAAGAGAAGACGAAGAAGAAAGAAGAGGAAAAAGCTAAAGAGGCTGAAAAGACAAAGAAGAAAGAGGAGGAGAAACCAAAAGAGGAGCCCAAAAAGAAAGAAGACGAGAAGGTGAAAGAAGAGGCAAAGAAGAAAGAGAAAGAAAAGGAGGAGGAAAAGACAGAGGAAAAGCAGAAGAAGGAAGAGGAAAAGGGGAAGAAAAAAGAGAAGGGGAAGAACAAAGGAAAGAAGGACGGGAAGGAGGTGAAGGGGCCCAGGGAGGAGCAGGTGAAAGCACCGATTGCTGCTCCTGAGCCTGAGCTTAAAACTGAGCCAGAGACTGAACAGGCTCCAGATCAGCATTCAACAAGCAGCATCGAGACGCAGGTGAGTGACTGACAGATATTACTCTTCAATGAATACATCAGCATGTTCACACATTTTCCGCTCTCATGTCAACAGGAAGTATTGTTTGATAGTGCAGGTAAACATGAAAAACAGAGCTCTGTCTGCTGTGTACAGATTCATACTGCAGGTTGAATTGTAGTAGAGGAGCATGTGTTTTTCTTTTCTCCTTAATGAATTTTTAATGTTGTGGACAGCTTGCTCAGCGAAAGTAACAACGCTGGGTCGAGCTGAAAGCTTGGTCCAAAGCCAACATGATGCTTTGAACTGGAGCTTTTATCAATCAGTAAACATGTTGTTTATTTAAGATCTGTTGTTGTTCTAATTAGTGCTGTTATTACTCACTGAAAAAAATACATTGTGTCCTCCCAACTTCTTTTCGTCTACATTTGTTTGCAAATGTCTTGTGTTGACCACACAGCCAGCTCCAGAGGAACACAAGGAGGAAGCTGCAATAAAGAAGGAGCCTGAAGTGGTGGAGGAGGTGAAAAAGGAGGACTCTGAGAAAAAGGAGCAAGAACCAGCAGAGGAGGGGAAAGAAGTGAAAGGAGAGGAGAAGGAAAAGGAGGAGGTGAAGAAGGAGAAGCCTTCAAAAGAAAAGAAGACAGAGAAGAAGACAGAGGAGGCTAAAGGCTCCAAACGTCAGAAAACCATGCAATGCAAAGTTACCTTGCTGGATGACACTCAGTTTGAGTGTGAGCTTGATGTAAGAGACAAACTTGTGGCTACCTCTCCAGTTCAACATGACATTGTTGTAAAGACTAAGTAATGTCTCCTTCACCTTGTTTAACTTCTGCTTGCATCACTTTTCTTTATTCAGAAACACGCTAAAGGTCAGGAGCTTTTGACAAAGGTGTTGGACCATGTCAACCTGCTGGAGAAAGATTACTTTGGCCTCGCTAACTGGGAAACCCCGACCAGCAAGGTAGGCTGTTTTCATCCTCCTGTATAGCACAATACATACATATTTGACATATTTGACATGACACTGGGAAGAAACTGGTTGAGAGTAGTTTGTAATATTTTTTTCCTTCATTTTCCACAGACATGGTTGGAACCCACTAAAGAGATCCGGAAACAGGTGTCAGGTGCTGTCTATGAGTTTACATTCAACGTGAAGTTTTACCCCCCTGATCCAGCTCAGCTCACAGAAGACCTCACCAGGTGAGTGTCTCTTGTGTTAAAGGAGAGGTTTTACTTTTTGGGAAGTCTGTTGATTCCTTTCCTTGTTGTGGATTTAGAAGATTGATACCATTTTCATGTTTGCTCAATAAATAAAAAATAAATGTAAAGCTTTACCCAACAGTTGGTTAAATTAGTTTAGCATAATGACTGGAGGCAGGTAGAAACCCTAATCTTGGCTTGTACAGTTCAGTAATATATATCTGCATTTATGAGCATCGATGTGTTGTGACTATTTCTTGGCAACTTCACAGTCATGAAAATATGTCAGGGAGCCAGGACAGCCGTTTTCCCTTGCTCCCGCTCTTTAGGATAACTTAATGTATCTGTCTTTTTGGCTTTAGCGTGATATTTCTTCTTAGCCTTCTAACTCTCAGTCTCAAGAGAGTTATATACAGTGAAATGTTGTATTATCTCAGAACAAAGTGCTGGATTATTAAATTGTCCTGTTTCTTTCTGTCACATCTTCTCCAGGTACTTTCTGTGTCTCCAGCTGAGGAAGGACATTATGCGTGGTGTTCTTCCCTGTTCCTTTGTCACACTATCCCTGCTGGGCTCCTACGCAGCCCAGTCAGAGCTTGGGGAGTATGACCCAGAAGTACATGGAACAGATTATGTTAAGGATCTGAACCTGGCACCAGGACAAACCAAAGAGCTGGAGGACAAAGTGATCGAGTTGCATCGTTCATACCGGTAATCACAAAAGGGACGGGCATTGATTGGAGCAACATAGCAATTTAAATCTTCAGTTAACACATATCTATGATTAAGTTTTAAGTAACTCCACAGACAGAAACTGTGCAGCACATCTTCAGCATTTTTGACAAGTTCTTCAAATAGTCAGACAGCACACTATGACCTGTAAAAGACTCTCACTGATCTGTGTTTCCAGGTCAATGAGTCCTGCCCAAGCAGACATGTTGTTTCTGGAAAACGCCAAGAAACTTGCCATGTATGGAGTTGACCTTCACCAAGCCAAGGTACGGCATTTTTCAATTCTTTTTTTTGTATACCTATATGAATATTTTGTGGGTTTAACTGGTGATGCAAGTTTTTCTATGAAAGTCATCAGTTCAGATGTGTAATGACTGTACTGTTCATTTTTAGATCGCATGTCAGTATTTTGCAGCAGCATGCATTACATCAGATGCATCCCAGTTTTAATTACAAAATTGATGTCAGCCCCCCTCCCCCCCTTCAGGAAAAAAATTGGGATTAATCATGTTTCAAACTCCATGACCTCAAAAACTGTGGCCTTGTAGTATGGCATGGTCTGCCCCCTAGTGACCGTTTACTGTAAGTGCGGGCTAATGGATATGATGTGTAGTGATACAATGTTGCATCTATTTTTGTGCATGCAGGATCTGGATGGTGTTGACATTACACTTGGGGTGTGCTCCAGTGGTCTTATGGTTTACAAGGACAAGCTGAGGATCAACCGGTTCCCTTGGCCCAAAGTGCTTAAGATCTCTTACAAGCGCAGCAGCTTCTTTATCAAGATCCGGCCATCAGAGGTAAATCACAAACAGTTGAATTTACATATGGATTCTTTTTTTTTCTTGGAGCTATTTTTAAGACTTATTCACAGTTTGTTTCCTCAAGCATGCTCTGATCTATATCATGTTAGTCTCAAGCATAAGCTCACTATATTCAACTCTGACTTTATAATTGTTTCTTCATCTGCAGCAAGAGCAGTATGAAAGCACAATTGGCTTCAAACTGCCCAACTACAAAGCCTCAAAGAAGCTGTGGAAAGTTTGTGTCGAACATCATACCTTCTTCAGGTAAGAGCAGGCAATTCTTGCCTTATTCTGAACGACACTTCCCTGCCCAGCAACAGGGTCATTCTCAGGTCATGCCTATTGCCTAGATAATTGGCTAACAGGCCTCTGCAGTTTAATCCCTACACTGTCTCCATGGCACTGTAACCACTGAGAAAAAGCTACACAGCCATAACCTTGAGCTCAGAAGAAACATTAAATATTTTGTCTTGATAAGATCAAGGTCAAACTTGTTGCTAACCTTGTTACAGTTACACAGCAATGTCATTTTGTAGGAAATGCAAAATCCTGTGATGTTGTATTAATATAATTCTATATTTAAACCCCATGCATGAGGATCTATCATTTTGATGAAATTGTTGAATTGATTAAATTTTGGATGGATTAAAATTAAATTCCTCTGTGTGTCCTACAGGGTTTCGACAATTGAACCTCCCTCATCACGCCGCTTCCTTGTCCTGGGGTCAAAGTTCCGGTACAGTGGACGTACTCAGGCCCAGACCCGCCAGGCGAGCTCCATGATTGATCGTCCGGCCCCCCGCTTCACCCGCTCTGCAAGCAAGAGGCTCTCGCGTAACTTTGATGGAGGTATGAGTGTGAAGTGTGTGAACCACTATTAGTCTTGCAGTGTAGCATATGTATCTCGAAATGAACGCTTTTCTCCGACTTGTTTCACTCTCGCAGCTGGAGATGACACTCTCCAGTTTCTGCAACTGCTCTCAGCATCAACCAGGTCTGAGGTTGATGATTGGTCAGTGATGCTGGAATCTGACAAACCTCAGCCTTCGTCTCAATTCCCAGGTACCTGGAACTGTGTGGAAATGCACCGACGCTTTTTGGCATATTTGCTGCATTTGTTTCATTCCCGCTCACAAACATCCTTATCCCATCAATTAACATCCCCGTCCCTTCTGGATCATTTGCTTTCATGCCCGTAAACCTTTGAAGACATTGCCCCTCGGCTTTGGCACAGATGGTTAAATTGTCAGGAGGGTGACCTGATCTGACATCCGCCTTGTACTTTCCCTGGCATCATCCCAGGGTATCTTTGGTCACTGTGAACTCTTACAGAGAAAATAATGACTTTCCTCACATGCTTAACCGCACATGGCACTTCCAGTCTTGAAGCTACTGTTCCTCTTTTTTTCAGCATTTTCAGATGTTGCTGCTTGATGTGTGTTGCACAACAACTACTTGCATTTGCTTCTAGCTTGCATCTTTATGTTCAACATCATGACTGACTGACTCAACTCATTACTACCCCAGGATGAAGCCAGAGCTGTAAACACTCCAAGTTTATGGCCAGTTTGCCCTTTTTTATCTGTCTGGAAGAATGAGAGGCATTGCTCAGCTTTGTACTAACCTCAGTTGAAAACACGCTTGAAGCACTGTGAAGCAGTCACAGCGGCCGTCGTCTCTCTAGCAAAACATTACATAACTGTTATCACCTCGTCATCTCTTCGCAGCCAGAGGGAAGTTTGAGCAGACTTTCACTCAGTCATGGGAGGAGGGGCAGTCTGTTCAGACAGTCACAGTAACCTGGCAGGAGACTGTGACTGGGCAGAATGGCTCTCAGACTATCACCCAATCAGTTAGTAAGCCATGGCAGCAGCTGGCATCTGATGAGCAGCAGCAGTGGGGAAAAGAAGATGAGTGGTCTTCCCTGCTATATCGTCATCCTCCTTTGCCCTATATCCCACCTTTTGATTTTGTGAAACAACCAGGTATCGTCACGCTTCTGCCACTATATGTATGCTCATGCTGCGTTATCTGCATATAAACCGCACATGTTGTGCTGTTCTGACTTTTTATTTTCAGCTGTTTGCAGTCTGAGATTTGATTGTTTTTCTTCCCATTTGCTGTGACAATGCTCAATATTGCTTTTCTAATTTTTGTCAGCTAAGACCAGCTTGACAAAAAAGAGCTCAATGGACAGGCTATTGCAACCTGTGCTGACACAGCAAGATGATTGGTATCTCTACTTTGACCGAGTCGCCACCCTGTTTTCATCTGAGAGTGTTGAAAAACCATGTGAGTTTCTTTGTGTGGAAGTATGACAAACAATTATGGAATTCCAATGTAGATTGTAAAAACAACTTGCATTTTTAACCAAATTTTTGTTTGTGTCATGGTTCATCCCTGCTCCTCACAGTCTCTCCCCCAGCTCAGCTCGATGTCCAGGAGAAAGAAGATCAGGAACTGACCAGAGGAGAGGTCATTGACAGGCTTCAGGAATCAGTTACCTTGGTAGACGAGCTGATAGAGGCCGATGATTTGAAAAGGAGGCTGAGGGAAGTGAGGGATTTGGAGGAAAGGCTTCAAGAAGTGGATGAGATGGCAGAGAGACTTCAAGAAGTGATAGAGGGAGAATTAGGGAAGGAGGAGGTGGAAAGGTTAAGAGAAGAAACAGAGCAGGAATGGGAGAGGAAAAAACAAGTGCAAGTGGGAAGTACAACAGTAAGAGTGGTAAAGAAATCTGTGAGGATAATGGAGACAAAAGAGGAAGGGGAAGTGGACGAACTGGAAGAGCAAATAAAGCAGGTGTTTTTAAAAGGTTTGTTGCCAGAGGAGGAAGAGGCTGAGGTGAGGCAGCAGAGTGAAATAGAAGTGACAGATGAGAGTGTGCTCAATGATAGTCTGAAAAAGAGGCTACAACAGATAGAGAAGGAATGGCAAAGTGAGGTGGAGGACAAGCTTGGCTCTCCAGAAGAGGTTGGCAGCACTTATGCAGTTGAAGTCCAGAGGGTGGAGCGTAGAACTAAGAAGAAAGTAACTATTGTAGACGAGACAGGGCAAATGCTGGGTGATGCAGACAACATGCAGGAACAGGCTGATGAAATACAGGAGAGGTTAGAAAAACAAGACATGTGGCGCAAGACAGACGTATTGGTGGAGAGAACTCTGAGAGAGGCCACCTTAGAGCTTCAGGCAGACGATCAGCCTCAGGTGGAGATACAGACGTCTGGTACATACTTTTTGACCAGCCTCCATACAAAGCTGTTTTTATTCCACCAGGTATAGTATATTGTTGTGCAAAACAACTTTTGGCCACTACTAATCTGACTAATATTCTACTACAATTTCCCATTTTTTATCCATCTGTCCACAAAGCCCACTTTAGATTCAGTAGAAACCAGAAGTTAAAGGAGAATTCAACAAGCTGCTTCCTTTTTCCTTTTGTTTCTTTTAGATAAAATGTGACATTTATGAAAGGGCTGTGTGTGCCTGGTATAGTTTTGGGTTACATTGAGGCAGATCTGACGTAGTGGAAATAGCTGACATGAAACATTTTGTTGATTATGGATGTCCTAATAGTGCAAAAAAGGGGTAAATTATATATATCAAAGGCTCAGAAGCCTTTATTCACTTAAGTCTTCAGGACAGGGAATGTTTTTCAAACAACAAACAACTCTAACATATTAACCAACTTGATTTTTCCTCTTTTCTGATATCTCTTACAGTGATATATTTAAGATTTTTGAATATGGATATGCAGTCTTACACGTGTAAAGTGGTATAGACAGTATAGTTTATATAATCAGAAGTTTTTTATGACTGCATGTTTGCTCCCACATTGAAAAAGCTGTATTTCTTTACTCTCGTCATTAGTTACCACTGTGGAATACGCTCAGGTGGATAAAGGTGAGGATTTCACCACGAAGACTGAGATAGAGAAAACAGAGATTATAATAGAGCAGAGTGAAATAAAGGAAGAGGACACATGGCGTGCACCAGAGATCCCACCACCACAGGTCATCACAGAAATAGATGATGACTGGTTTGTGTTGCTGGATGGTGTCCCCAGAGAGATATCATACGTACCACCAGGTACTGCCAAAGTCCCCTTGTGCCTTAAACCATGCTTTGTGCTGTGCTTACTACTTGTATTAAAACAGTTTCTGTCTGCATCAGTTGCCTTGAAGGAACAGGAACAGGTGGAGGCTGAAAGATTTCTCTCTGTGATTGAAGCCCCAGAGGTTCAGGAGATTAGAGAAATAGTTGTTGAAGAGAGAAAGATAACAGAGGACACGCCAAGAAGTCCACAAGAGATCCCACCACAGCCAGTGAGAGTCAGAGATGATGACTGGTCTGTGTTGCTGGATGTTGTTCCCAGAGAAACATCATATGTACCTCCAGGTACTGCTAAACATCCCCCTGTGCCTCACATTATGCTTTGTATTGTGCTTTTTACTTACAACTGCCTCTGTTCTTATCAGTTGTCTTCAAGGAACAAGTCCAATTTGAGGCAGAAAATTATGTCTCTGTTGTTGAAGCTACAACAGTTGAGACCAGAGAAGTAATTGTTGAAGAGACAGAGGTAATACAGGCAGCACCGAGACGTCCACAAGAGATCCCACCACAGCCAGTGAGGGAAAGAGATGATGACTGGTTTATGTTGTGGGATGTTGTTCCCAGAGATACATCATATGTACCACCAGGTACTGCTAAGTTACCACTGTGCTTTACACAATGCCTCATGTTTTGCCTACTACTTGTGTTAAAACTGTCTGTGTTTATGTCAGTTATCCTCAAAGTACAGGACGGGATGGAGGCAGAGGGTTATGTCTCTGTGACTGAAGCCCCAGCAGTTCAGGAGATTAGAGAAATAGTTGTTGAAGAGAGAAAGATGATACCAGGTACTGCCAAAATCCCCTTGTGCCTTAAACCATGCTTTGTATTGTGCTTACTACTTGTGTTAAAACGGTTTCTGTCTGTATCAGTTGATTTGAAGGAACAGTACCAGGTGGAGACTCAAAGGTTTGTCTCTATGATTGAAGCCCCAGACGTTCAGGAGATTAGAGAAAGAGTTGTTGAAGAGAGAAAGATAACAGAGGAGACACCAAGAAGTCCACAAGAGATCCCACCACAGCCAGTGAGAGACAGAGATGATGACTGGTTTGTCTTGCTGGATGCTGTTCCTAAAGAGACGTCATATGTACCACCAGGTACTGCTAAACATCCCCCACACTGCCTTGCAGCCTTATAAAGCAAGCAATCATCTTGAGCTTTGCAGAGGCTCTTATCCTTAAATATGAAGGCACTATCTGAGTTTTTTTAATTTATCTCTTGTGTCATAGTTGCTGTTGTGGAGCGTGCTCAAGTGTCACCAGGAGAACTTGTCTCTGTGATTCAAGTAGCAACCGTGGAGCGGAGAGAAAAAAGAGTGGCTGTTATAGTAGAAGATGCAGAAGTAAAAAGAGAGCTGAGTGAAAAGCGAGTGGCAGCAGTGCCACAAGCTGTGAAAGAAATAGAAGATGACTGGTTTGTGCTGCTGGACCTTGCTATCAGAGAAACATCATATGTGCCACCAGGTATAACCAACTTTCTTTTATGCTCTACCCCAGTCCCTTCAAATGGACATGAATACTCAGTTTGCCACCTTTTTGGGTTAAGTGTTTTATGGCGCTCATTCGTTCTCTTTGTCACTAGTTACCATGGCTGAGTATGTTCAGACTTACCCTGGAAAAACCATTTCTGCTGTGGCTGAAACAATAGCTGTGGAGTCCAAGAAGGAAGTTTTAGTTGAAGTGACTACGTTGCAGAAAGAGGAAAGGAGACTTCCTACGCAAATTATTCCAGAGATGAAAGTATCCCAGTCTGTGAGAGAAAGAGACGATGACTGGTTTCTGCTGCTGGGTGTTGCTCCCAGAGAAACTTCATATGTTGCTCCAGGTACACACAACTTTCAAACACCTGTTACTTTATGTTCACTTATTGCTCCAAAGGAGCCATTCATAAACATGAACAGTTTGTCAAGCTACCAGATGGTCCAGGTTAACCAGCATGGGTGTGCTTTTATTAAAGGAAAGCTCTGATTTCCAATTACACAGATTTTACAGATATTAAGTTTCTATCACAATCTTTCTGTGTGGCTGAAACTTAGTTTTAAATTCTTTGTGTTTTCAGTCTCTCCGGCAGCGCCCAGCCAAATTTATCCTAGTGCTCAACCTCAAATTAAAGTGAGGAGCACAGAGCAAAAGTTGCAGCAGTTTGACTTTGAGCAGATTAGACTGCAGCCTTCACGTCCACTACCAGAGAGAGATGATGACTGGTTTGTGCTATTTGATGCTGTCCGTGACAAAGCAGTCATTCTGCCATCAGGTATTCGGTTCATGTATTTGAAACACTTTATTTTATGATGTTTACTCAGCAAATTTTTCAGCATTTTAGCAGCTCTCTAACTAACTTTTGGGGCTGAGCATTTGTATGGTGGATTTACTAGTGACACTGTCTGTTTGTGCCAGTTACCCCTTTTGAGATCGTTCGGGTTACAAGGAAGACGTCTGAGGTTGAGGTGAAAACCACAGAGACTAGAACATGGGAGAGGACGATAATTGGTGTGGACAGAAGGCAAGACGAGACACGGTTCTCTGATATGAGACAGATCCAAATCGCACCTCCGTCAGAGAGAGAAGGAGGAGACGAGTGGTTCGTCTTGTTCGACATCATCAGAGAAAAGCCTGTTGTCGTACCATCAGGTACTTCATGTTGCTATAGCACATCCATACACTGAGCTAAAAAAATCCTGCCCTAATTCCATCTCTGTCAGGAATAATGAAAATAATTTTGTATATACAAACATGTCTATTTTGGTATATTTATGATGCAGTTATTCTTTGTGATTTGCCAGTAGTTCATTTCCACAACAATACCTGATTGTATATCTCTATTAGCTGCTGTTCCTCAGCGTAAGCAGCTTCGACAAGAGGTCACAGTTCCAGCAGCTGTGGCCAAAACAAGGGTGGCTGTTTCTGAGACAAGGCCACTGTTTGAGAAACGGATCCTGGAAGAAAGACGTCCAGTCACACAAACACATGTCAATGGTGATTGGTTTGTTCTACTAGATGCTGGCCTCAAAGAGTCAGGTATTTTTATTTAACCTGTTTTGACCTGTTGTTTTGCAGCAGCGCTCACACATGAGCACACTTTCTTCATTCCATGAAACGCTTATTAACGTTCGCCGTGTGTTTACAGGATGCACTGTCCACGGGTGGCAGTGCATATTCGCTGTTGCTCAAGGAACTCTAACATTGCTATGTGTTGCAGAGTGAAGCAGTATGGTCTTCTTAATCTCAGCATTTCACCAGTTCAACCTCATAGAGCTTTTTAGCTCCTTGCAGCCTTATATAATCTGCTTGTGACTCCATCATTGGATCTTAACAAAAACTAATCTGCACGTTTGCTCTCATTTCACTTTGAGGATATTTGCATCTCGCTTGTGTCAAGTTCTGAATTGCTTATCCTTTATAAAAGGGAATCAACAAAGGCACAGTAAGGTACAGTATACCCTGAAGTGTGCGCATGTATCTGTTCATTGAGGCTTGAAAGTGTAAGTATGATGTGGCTTTTTGCATAATGTGCATCTGTATTTGAAGCTTTGTTGCTGTTTTTCAAATGTGCATTGTATTCTGAGATGTTTTGATCATGTCAAATGTACACAAAACTTGTACATCTTTGTGATGCATTTGACCAATTTATTAATTTACATTTGGTCTGTATTGTGTCCAGTGGTAAGCACACAGAGGGGTGCCCGTCCCGTCAGTGCTCCGGTCTTCTCCCAGGCTGCTCTCGCTGAGGCAGGAATCCCCATGGCCCCTTTCGACCAGCCCCAGACCTCCACTCCAATCAAGACTACACGCATGGAGGAAAGAAAACTGGAGGTCACAGTAGAAGCTGTGGAGCCCTCAAAAGAGGCTGTCTCTGAGGTCAAGGTACGGTTTCTGTGAACACTCTTTAACACATTTTTTCAACAGTAGTCTTTTGCCAGAAAAAGATGAAGTTTGCATATCCATACTGTATGTATGTATGTAGACCACATGTGTAACAGGACGATGGTGGCAGTGAGAGTTGATCATTTGAATATGATGTGTCCTCCCACTTTAAGAAGAGCTATTTTCTCACAATTACCTGTTGGTCTTTAATATTTAAATGCTAAAGTAGCAAGCAGAGATTGTTCTCTGTGTCTGAGTGTGAACTGTGTCTCTCTTGCTGCTGTAGCCAGCAGTGTGGAGGGACCAGGGAGAAATATACTCTTCACTGATATCCACCATCAATGGGGAGATCCAGGTTAGTGTCAGACACTGGCCTCTTCATGTCATGCCATAGAAGACAAGACATGTTTCCACCACGGCTGAGCTCTTGAGTGTTTCAGCCAACGAGCAGAGGATGCTAACATGTGTTCCTCTCTCCTCCCTTGGGTAGCACGGGTCTGAGGTGACAAGCACGGAGGTGGTGCGAATGCGAAAGGTCAGACTCCGAGCCTCGTATATGTTTCCATAGCCATTTGTCCACCTCCATTCTGATAATATCAAGCTTCTCATCCAAAAGACTAATTTCACCCTCTTCTCATGTTGTGCTTCCATACGGCTAGGTCTTAAATGAAAACTACATCAGGTTCGATGCACATGCAATGTATTTTAAGGTGTAGAAAAATGTACAGATGGATAGAATATGTAAACATGAAGTAACCGTAACTTTAATATGTAGAGATCATGCTTGTTTAAAAGTATGTTTTATACATGTAAGCTGCTTAGAAGTTAAGAAGGCATTCATTCCTTCTCATTGCTTGTTGTTGTCGTAAACCCTGGAATGCACACATGCATGATTATAGATTAAATGCACTTAGCTAAAAATGAGCATGATAAATGGTGTTTATCACATTTCTGTCACTCACCATTCTTTATTTCTTTGCTCATTATAAAAAGTTTCATCTTTATTCAGTCCTCTAGAACCTCAAGTTCTTTGCTTTGGTAGAACATAAAAATACGGCCCCTATGGCCACTTGTTCTCAAACTATTTGCATGCAGACTCCTCACAGCTCCTCTTGTCTGTTGTATTAACACTTTTGTAAACTTCATTGTATGCATGTCCGAGGTGTGGCAGTTTGATGCCAGCTTACAGGGAAACTGAAACAAACCCACACTTTTTTGTTCTTTTCATTTTTCACAGAAAAGAGCTAAGAAAATTGAGGGTGACTCAATTTATATCAGACATAGCCTTTTAATGTTGGAGGTTTGTATCCCTTCTGGAGAAGCCAGTCTCTGGCTGTATTTTCTTGCTCTTTGGCACACTGGCTGCTGTTTAATATCACGCTTGCATGTGGCACGATTCACACTTTTTGCATCAGCGTTTAATGATTGTCTATAGATTACATGGTAAATGTGTGTGCGTGTGTGGCACTATAACTGTACTCTAATGTAACTCTTATCAGGAGAGTGCTGTTGAGCTTACAACAAACACTTATTGGGTTATGGTCAGGATTCATCCACTTGAACTGGTGTATATAAACTTAAAAAAAGGATGCTGCGCTCCTTAGCAACCTTATACTATCCCTCATCAGGTTGACTTGCAAAGGTCTAATCACACAATTAACAGTTTTAGTTTTTCAAGTCAGGATTTACAAAATGCTCCATTTGTATTTGATATATTTTTTTCCAGATCATCAGTATTCTCCTGTTCCTGCTTCTGCTTTGTTCTACCTTCATTTCACTTTCTAACTTGCCAGCATTGCACTTTTTCAGCAATTATGCAAAAGAAATCTTTTGACCACCGAAATGATAATGGGAATAATTATACATTGTGCTTTAAAGACTGATGCTTGGACAAACACTTATCATTAAATTGCTCTTTAGTACCTCAATAAGTCATGGTTAATAGCTAACAAACACTTCTGTTCATGAACTAGAACAAACAACTGTCTGTATTACGTTTGGTAAGAAGGTTGTTAATATCTAACAGTCATCCATTTAGATCAACTTGATGTTAAATGTTGCTAAATCAGTGCTGCTACTGTTGTTTTTGTTCATTTGTGTGAAATGAACAGGTTTCCATTTATAGCGAGGCTTCATCTCTGACAGCTCATACCAAGTCTGCTACCATCACCGCTCCTGCTCTTTTGATTTGCAGCCTGTTTTTCACAGCGTGTCTCACTGCAAGCCTAATGCTATGAAATAGATCCTTATGGTGCTGTGTTGGGTAGTGAACAGCTTCTACCCATTCAGTGATAATTAACTTTGATAAATCCTTGCACAGACTCCTCTGATCCATTCCTTTGATCACCTGTCAGACTTACCGTAATTTAGATTTTGAAATTGAACTGCTGATAATCTAATAATTATCCACATGATATGATCATCTAGATTAATTGGTTCTTCTAATTTATGTTTCTTTAGAATCACTAATTTTAGAATCACTTGCTTCTGCTTATTTATTTAATCAGCAGTAAGTCAACAGAAATTGTGCAGTCAACATGAACTGACTCTTTTTCTCTTTATTCTCCTCTGTTTGTTAATCTCTCCCTCTCTCCCACCTACAAACATATCCTTCATCTTTCCTCTCCCACCCAATACGACTTCCACCACCTATCATCACTACATCCTCTTGCTGTTTCCTTGCTCCATTTGTCTCTCTCTACCAAATTTCCTCTCCTGCCCCCTTCCTACACCCCACCACCGTCACTGCCACCCTCTCCTCTTTGTAGGAGTTTGATAAGCCTCAGGAGGACCTGCTCCGGCATCACGCCAGTATCAGTAAGCTGAAGAAGAACTTCATGGAAGCCGTCCCAGAGCCCAGGCCCAGTGAGTGGGACAAGCGTCTGTCCACACACTCTCCGTTCCGCACCCTGGGTATCAACGGTCAGCCCCTGCCCAGCGCAGATGGGGTAAGTCTTCCACAAAACCCACCAGCTGCCAAACACTTGATTTAGCTGAAGGCTGTCAGTTCAGGAATCGGATGAAATTGTGCAAATGAATAAAACTTCACGGTTCAGATTGTCTGTTCCTGAGCTGACTTGATTTAGGTTGAATACGTTTTCCATGGCTCTGCATCTTCAGAGATGATTGCACCTGATTAAAAAAAACATCACTGCACTAATGTGAACAGTGTGCATGGATTTATAATGGGACAGAAGAACCTGTATTCTTGGTAACATTTTGTGCTTGAGTAATTTTTAACATTGACTTGCTGCATAAGATTAGATTTAATACATACATAGTGGATATATTGAAATAAAAGTGGCACAGAGGGGATCAGGATCTTCTAGCTGTCATTCTTGGTTCTCTGACAGTTTGAGTGTAATGGATTATGTGTGCATGTACAGACCTATTCAAGAATAGTATGTGGTATGTAACACATGCATGTGAATGGAGAATGCAGTCTGGCTTTTTGAATAGGGTCTGTACTTTTGTTCTCTCACTTAAAAGACTGATGTAGCTGTGGCAGTTTGAGGTCACGTTCATCAACACTCACTTTAGTTCATGGGACCTGAAGTGAAGGACTCTGAACCCTGACATGTTCTCGCTGCATGACTGACAGAAAGGACCTTGAAAACATACTGCATGGCTCAGAGATGACCAGTCTGTTGAATATTTGCACGCTCTGACACTGAGCAGACTTTACTTTACCCCCCTCTTCTGTCCTTCTTTCATTATTGACCTTTCTTTTTCTGCATTTAATATGTTTTACTTTGCACACTTTCTTTTCAAGCCGCTTTCACCTGTTTTTTTCGCTGCTTCCTTCTGTAAGCCTTAGTTGTTTTTCCGTGAAGAGACAAGGCCTCATTCACAGTTGTATCATCAATTTTTTCTCCACTCTACTAAATGGTAATAAGAAATCCAGTACAAAAATTATGTAATTGCACTATTGCTGGCATTAATGATTAAAGAGGACTAGAAACACAACTCCTCAGCAGTTGTGCTGTTTTCACATGAATAAACAACTGTGCCTTTCAGCGAGACATTAATTCAAGCGCATCATCACTGCTTGGACATAAACCACTTTTAGACTTGGAGATTAATCCCCCCACACACACATACATCGTATTGTCAGGATGCATTAGAGTTGCAATGAAATTGAAGCAATACAGACTGACAAGGTAAAGCCTGCAGTGAGGAAAGGAACCTGAGCAAAGGAACAAACTCTTTGATAGAGGCAGATGAAAATATGGCAGTGGTCAAATGTTGTTTGTCCAGTTGAGCAGGCACTCACACAGCATTTACTGCTCGGCCAGTGTATATTTCTACTTGACTTTCAGTGAGTAAAACCCTAAGACTGAGGAAAGTAAATATTACAGCGAGCAGCTGGATGGCTCCTGCTAGAGCTAATGGACTAAAATAGTTGGGGTAATTAAAATAAGCTGCAGTTGGTTTATAGATTTTACAGGCTTATGAACCTCTAACACAGCTTAATGGTATTTCAGATGCCACATGGGGCATGTGTGTCAGTGTAACATCCTAAGTTGAGAGGCCTGTGCTCATTCTGGCTAAACTGACTCAGTTGATCCTCCTGCATTTAAAAAATATAAACTATTTCCCTTTTTGATCACTACAAGTGTGGATGACTTTCTCTCTTTTCAGTCTTAATGAAGCACATGGAAATAAATATTTTTTTTTACAAATGCATGTTAAAATGCATGTTGTTAGATCTAACATTAGTGTTTTTCACAAATCAGTTATCGCCCAACTCTGGCTTTTTTTTTTTTTTTGTTTTGTTTTTTTGTTTTTAATTCAAGTTCAGTTCACTGTCGGTCATTTTGCAGGCATTTCAAAATTCCTCCCTCTCATCTCTCTTCCCTCCTCCTCCTCCTCCTCCTCCCTCCCTCACCCCCTCCCTCAGTTTGTCATCCGCCTACCGCGCGGCCCCCTGCTCGACTTCTACTCCAAACGCAGCTGAGGGGCCGTCTCGACTCTGCGGAAACCCCACACAGGTGTGAGTGTGAGCCGTGGAGACCGCGCCTAGTCCATCTGCCCATCAACCACTAACTTTTTCTTCTCCTCCTCCTCCTCTGCCTCTTCTTCTTCCTCCTTCCTTCGCCTCCTCTGCAACATCACTGTAGCATTCTTCATCTCTCATCCTCTGCTCCACTTAAGAAGCTGCCCCCTGTTTTTTTCTGGCCTCTGAGGAAAAAGACTTTCATTACTTCTATTTCACACTGCAGCACAATTTCCCTGGTTTCTCCAGTCAGAATCAGACGTGTTCTCCAAAGACTAATAAGGACTGAAAATGACAATCCAGTACTCTTTTGCATTTTATGTGACATCTTTTGGATTTTAAAGACACAGACCAATCAGCCAGTATTACCTAAGAACTGACTTTTATCTATTTTTTTTTTTCTTAATGTGTGACCATATCACTCTGAGCCTGCTTTTTTTTACACAAATTGAGGTACATTTATATTATCAATTGTCCTAGGATATTGTATTCGGATAAGATCATCACTGTGATGTTTTTGGGACATATATTTACTTTTGCAGAACACACATGAAGTAAGCACTAGAAAACATGAATCAAAGACTTGGATTTTACTCTGGTTACTGGGAAATAGTCTTTGTCACGGTATAGTATTTCCTGTGATAGGAGATCTTGAGGCAGCTTAATTGTAATACTTGTTAACTTCTTTGTTCCTTCACCAGTATTTTGCAAGGCAGTGTGTAGCAACTTCAAGAGATTTCTTGTTGCATGAGTTTTTGACAATCAACTTTGACCAAAGAATAAAAGTCATTCCTTATACAGTACCTATGACTGTTTGTTCCTTTTCAAGGAGCGTAGATTATGTTGTTGAACCTTTCAGATTTTCCTATAATTCAACATCATTTTTAGGTCAGTGGCTGTACTTCTTGAATGGCGGTTTAAGCAAAAGGAAAATACATTAAATTCCGGAGCATATTAAATTCATGCAGTACACAGCTGAACCTGTATTCAGTATCCATTTTATTAGGTCACCCACTGTAGCCTGTGTCATGTGCTAAAGGGTAGATTTGGCCGTTGTGATGCCTGCAATGTGTTTTCTAAAACGGTGTTGATTAGACGACCACTGTGTTCGTATACGTGTGTTGTGCCTCACAAAATGGATACTGTGTGTACATCATCTACAGTTGCATATCTTTTAACTTGCATGCATAGATGTTTGTGATCTTTGTATATTCCAGCCTGTTATATTTACACTACACAATACTTGAACTACCAATGATCACATGGTGACTATGTTTTGTCTTTTTTAGAATGTGTGCATTAGTTCCCTATGCAATGATTCAGAGACAAAGGCTGCACATGAGGAAACCAGCAGCAGTTTGGGCTTGTCAGGCACACCCAGGCCCACTGCGTGCCACAAGAGTGAGCCTCATAGTGTCGAAGGCAACGATGGTCCCATTGAGGAAGAGTCATGTGATCAAGACGAGGTTGTAGTTTTTGAGACCTCCTTGGTGCCCATCGTAGAGGTGGAGATGGCACAGCTGCCTCCCTCCCTCGAACCCCGGTGTAAAACATTAGATGAGCTCCAGGAGGAAGAAGGATCATATCCCGGAGCGTCGGAGTGCTCTGGGAGGATAGTCGGATCTTCCCCGGCCTCCTATTTCAGGAGCAATGGTCCACAGGTCATACGCTGCTTCCAGGTAGCCCGCTGACTCCCTCAGGGTTGATGCTGATTCTGTCTCTGCTTGGCCTCTGTATCATTTCAAGCCTGCCACACTTGCTCACTCCTTTGCAGCACCGTTAAATTAACCTTAAATCTGTAAAGGGAGCATGAGCCTGGTCATCCTGGTCAAATATAACTCTGGTTGTTGCAGATGTGTTGCACAGCGGTGTGCTAAGTTCTCAACTATGGTGATGGGTCGTTTTAACACTAGCATATTCTTCTCTGCCACAAAATGTTTCTGAGGTACTGACTTTACTTTCATCATCTTTCCAACTCACTTATGGCTTGACATTTCCGTTTCCCTCTCCCTTCTGTAATAGCTGGTGGTGGGAAGGGGATTAATGGTTGTTGCTTCCAAAAATCTTTAATTGAAACAAATTTGGGGAGAAGAAAGAGCTGCTGGTGTGAAAATCGATCCACACAGCAAAGGCCTAGGAGGGAATGCATGGTTTGAAATAAAATGGTTGCCGTGAGATTGGAGGTGTCTGGTTAAACAGCCACTCATGGGGCTATGCTCCCATCCACAGCCCCCTCTGGTGCAGACCCAGACAGTAACCATCACAGCTGTCTCCAACTCCTTACCCACTGGCATCTCCACCACTGAAGTCCCTATCGTGCCAACCAAGACCTTCACCTATGAGTCTTCAAAGGTAGGAGCCCCCAGCACCTGCTCAGCCCAGATCTGTCTCAGCTTTATTGCATGGATGGCTGCACAAGCTGACCATAAGCAGGTCTGGGAGGACCAGACCAGGGGCTCCAAAGATGAGCATCAGCTGCAGCACTGCCCCTTCCCTGGCTGATGCTCAGGGTCACAAAGTCTAAGTCGATCATTAAATGTGCTTTTCCTTTGGTTTTGCTATCCTTAGGTGACAGTTGATGGGACAGACGAGGACAAAGACGGCACAAGTATGTCCAGCTCTAAGACCGTAACCTCAGAGACCACAAGTGGCACCACAGTCACCACCACTACCACTCACATCTCAAAGGTCAGCAGGACAAATCCTGCTCTCACCATGTCAGAATGATGTTTGATTTTGTTTGGCTGTTTGGCTCATTTTTTTTCTTCCCTCTACCAGGTTGTGAAAAGTGGATCTTCAGAGACTCGTGTGGAGAAGAGGATCGTCATCACTGCAGATTCTGACATTGACCAAGATAAGGTACAACCCCATTGCCCATGACACAAAACATTACTGGACAACATAATGGTCATTTGGTCTTTGGTGGTAGCTATTTGTAACGCTAGGGTGAGGAGAAGGTTGTCTTAGCATAGCATAACTGAAAACTTTAGCCTTTCTAGAGGTTTAAAAAAAATCTCAGAACATATCAGCTTCTTGTGCCAGACTATTTCCTGGCCAGCAACAGTGACTTTCTGGAGCCATTGCTAGCTTCCAGTTGTTATACTAAGCTAAGATGCTAGTTGCTAGCAGTAGCATCATATTTCAAGGACATATAACACTTGGCAAAAACGTGTATTTCCCAAAGTGGCAAACCTATGATAATGACCGATTCAAGCAAACACAATTACACATAATGTCTGTCTTGCAGGAGAAACATGGCGGAGCATCAGCATTGTAACTGAATCACCACCTTGGTTTATTCCTTTGACTCTCCACCTCCAACATCAACTTTATCAGAGCACAGCGATCAACACACACTGACCAGCTCTATCTACACAGACATATCCAAAAAGAAATATCTCAAATCTGCACCAACAGTCACTGAGTAGACTAAATGTTTGAACTACGTTTAATTTTATTTTTTGTTTTTTTCAGTTGAGCTGTTCGTTGTAGGTAGAGGAGGCCTGCAGAGATCTCAAGTTTTGATTAATGCTTATCTCATTCTGGGTTTCAAAAAAGCTTAGCAGATACAAACAGCATTTTTTCTGTTGAGTGATCTCAGTTATGTTTGCTTTTAAATGCTTTTATTTTCCTAGTGGTTTTTACATTGTTAATTTTATACAAATGCACTGTTTCCATTCTAGTTTAGATACCATTATCAGCATTCATTCCCTTGGTGCTGCTAGGGGAACGTTAAGATTACATTCAAGGGAACGCTTATTTTTTGTTGTTGTTTATTTACTTTATTTAATTCAGGAGAGACATTTTTTATATGACATACCTCACATCAATATGTGAACAAAGATATTCTGTGCTCAAATTTGGACAGTTTGTTTGGCTTTGTTCACTGCTCAGGTACAAAAACAAAAAAAAAAACCTAAATCTTCCAGCCAAGAACCGGTAGCCTACACATTATTGTAAAGTTTGAATTAAAAATGGATCTATTTTGAAATATTTCTCTATTTTATAGAAATAATGCTTTTATAGTGTTTGTACAAATTGAGGTTTTTAAGTTATTCATATCCATCTGCTCATGAAATTGTAGGTTACCATTGTGCTGTGAACTGAATTTCAAGGTCCCTCTTTAAGACCTCTTTACCCGTTTTGCCTGACACCCTGAATCATTCTTACTCGTTTCCTCTTGTAGTCCACCAAGTTGATCAAACCTTTCAAAATTTACATACGACAATGGAGTGCTTCCTTCAGCCCTGTGTTTTATTCAGTAGAATAGAAGCCATATTTGCTTATGAATATATTTGGTTGATAAAGTGTTTTACAAGCTTTGGTCTGTTTATCTCAGGTTTTGATATTCTTTTTAAGATTACAGATTTCCGTATGATTGTATGAGGAATGTCCATATATGTATATTCATCCCTACCTTTAATGTACATTTATGTTCAGCCAAGTGAAGTCAATTTATGTAAAAGCTTGTTGGTCACAGTAACCACACGTGCAAGAGGTGAAGGCAGCTGTCTCAGTATATGTGGCTTTTCTCTCATAGGAGCACAAGTTGTCTTTTTTACATGTACTACTATACAGTAATTTATTTGTAAAGTAGGAAATGTTTCATGTGATTTGTTGTACTGTGATGTTTCAACACAAGCTGGTTTTCAGGTTTCCACTAAAGATGTCACAATGTTAAATATTGCATTCATTATCAACCAAGTTTGTAAAGCCTTTTTACCATATAGTCTAAGTAGATTGCTTACTCACTTGCTGTTTTCCTGTACCTTTCCATAGAGAAGAAAATACTTAAGAATATATGATGCCCTTTTTAGCATGTTAGCATGTTTGTTAGCAAACTCTTTAACCTGAAAAGAAACCATTGGTAATGTAGCCACATGAATGACAACAGCAAACTCTCCTGGAAGAAAATGTAGAATTTCACATGAAGAAAAATAGGTTTTAGACAACTGAAAATATTGTTGCTTTGTGACTTATCCCTGTCTTTTTATGAAAAAATAAAATATGCATTATTTTGCATTCTGCCAGGCAGTGTGTATGTGAAACATACATGAGTGAGATCTTAGTAAGAAATAAATATTTAATGCCATTCACTTATTTCATAATGGATGTTGCTGCATGTTCAATTAACATCAAATGCTTGAGGGTGACAGAGGTCTAGGTTGCAGATGAAACTTCAAATATGTGATTATCAGGAAAATATTGTTACAGTTGCTGCAACAGTCAAGCACGAACAAACCACTGGATTTAAAGGAAACTGGACAGTAAAAATAAAATTGATATCAAGGACTTACTGATGCAAATTTGGTATTAACCGCTTCTTAGAAAAAGCACCTCATCATATTTAGAAATATTGCTTTTTTCAAATAAAAACCATCTTAACAGAATAAAATCATATGCACATTGCAACATTTGTTCTGCAGCACAAGTTAATATGATTTGATGCAATTTAATGTTAACTTTCATAAGTGTTGACTAGCCGTATCAGTGATAAGGCAAATCTGTCAGCAGCTGGTGGCAAGATTTCCTGTTACATTCAATCACGTGCAAATGAGCCACAACACAGACTAGCCTTCATTAAAGCCACATTTCTGTTTAAGAGAAACAACCCCAGAATATAAAACAGATGAACTGACATCAATTAAGGATCAATCAGGTGATTGATCTTAGGGGAAAAATAACCTGTTTAATCCAGAAAAAATAACTAACTTGCTAAACTCTAACAGTGTTTCGCTAAATGAGAAATAATGACTGAACTGTACAGGCATTTATTGGGCATATATAATAATCCATCGCTTCAAACAAGTAATAAATGACAAAGTCTTTGAGTCCACCATCTTTTTTCAAAGCAGAGTTCTAGCGAATAGTCTTGACTGGACTCTTGAAACTTGATGCAGCCTGAAGTTGAAGTTGATAAGCCATTGGATGAATCTTGAAACCATATAGCCTAAAAAAAAAAGAAAAGGAAACGATTTAATAAAGAGTAAATTAGAGTAAATTAAAAAAAAAGAAACGATTTAATAAAGAGTAAATTTTTATCTGTCACATCCCAGCCTTTCTGAATGTGGAATATTTGTCAAAACAATCAAACCTTGGCACAAATTGGTTGGCTGGTCGTTTCGGACGATACTCTGGATGCACCATGAACAACATGTGGGGGAAGCCGGTACCAAAATAGGCTCCATCTGTGTGGTGGTGTCTGGAGGATTTAGGGGTGTAAACATCCATGCACTTTGGGCAATAAAGCTTCACCATAGCTTCTCCTGGGATGTCTGACAAACCTATGAGAGTCAGGAGATAAATGGTGAAAGAGTTTGTCTTCATAGCCACAAACAATGTCACTGGTACGGTGGGTTCTTGTGTTTAATGTGAAGATCAGGGAAAGTCAGACTTACCAATAGGAAGCATTGGCTGATTCTCACAATAGACTCTGGGGCAATAGCCAAAATCCCCTTGTTGATATTTTTCCAACTGCAGAAAAAAACAAATTTAGGAAATCACAGCCAAGTCTCGTCAAGGAGCATGTAAGAATTTGAAGCTATTAAGTAACAGCCTACCATCTGTGCAATGCCTCTGTTTGTGAGGATGTAACGTGCATGTATAAGCCCGTAGAGCATCTCAGCTGCCTGCTCTATCAAGTCACTCTGGTTCGGGTTATCCTCGAGCTCCTCATCTGTCAATTAAAAGTAGCACAAGCAGTTATATTCACTGAGACGTATTTATTTCATTTCACGTGTCCACTCTCTTAATAATCTCACCTGGCTCCAGGTCGAGAATCATGTCCAGGGCCTGGCGATAGTGAGGCACCTGTTCATTTAAACCTGTCAGGTTAAATTTGTCCTGTATGTAATCCTCATCAACCTGTTACACGGCAAGAGAAGACAATGAATGGCAATTAATTGCATTAATGAATTACTGTTGCAACAGCAGATTGCCCCAGCACACCGATGTTGCTGCCTTACGCAAGACTTTAACAGGATTACTTAGACACTACCAATGAAGAAGGCAAGGAGTTAAAATTAGAGCTGCAGCTACACACTGATGCCAACATTGACAGCACTATTTCTAGATGTATAAAGATGGCTTCAACATAGTATACACCCACAGGGCTGCAGGCAAAGATACTGTATATTTTCTCAGTTAATCATTTATCACTGTGTATAAAATGTCAGAAAATCATGGCATATTGTCTTCAAAAGTCATGTATCCCTTAAAAACCAAAAGGACAAGATGTATGAAAAAGTTAGAAAAAGGCAAGACAAATTTATCTCTCTTTATTTTAAGTGACAAAGATTAATGCAACATTTGCAACATAAACGCCTTCATGTCAAATAATAATTTCATGAACTACTGCCATGCAGGTCATTTAGTACTTACTATAATATGTGTATAGTACATTTTATTAAAGCCAACAAAGAGCATTTCAGTTCTTGATTGAGGAATTTCCACCCTATCCTAACTATAGATAACTTAAGGTTGTGGGATATTTTTTAGCCAACCTTATGTTTCCAGTTATGTTGTTAAGTGACTTCACAGTCTTCTGTAAAATAACTATATCCAATTTGTGCAAGAACCTGCAAATCCCTCCATCCGAGAGAGTAAAACCAACAGTTTGACATTAGATTATCCAAATGGTTTTCCAGTAAACCTCCTATTCAGTTACTAATGGCTGCATTAGTATACACCCATAAAAACATGATATAAGGGCGATTTGTATAAATAGGTTTGTGTTGGCTGAGGTGGCTGCAAGGTGTTGAGCGGTCTCTCTGTCTGTGCACTGCAACACCCACTCTTAAATCTCAGTTTAAGGAAGAAAATTATCCACGAACCTCACAGAAGAATTCATTCCCCCTCAGTCCACAGAACCAGGATATCCAGGACACCTCCTCTGAGCTGCTCATCCTCCTGAAGAACCAAAACAGAGTCAGGACCAGGGTTATTTCACCGCCTCACTGCTAGGCTAACAGCTCAACGCCGGCAGATCAAATTCTGTCGATGTAAACACTACAAACTCAAATTTAACACTTTGTTGCACCATATACACAACAACCACACTTCTGATGTATTAAACAAAACATGATTTTATTGTACACAATCTTCAATTTGCCTTCTGAGATTGCGTCTCTAACCTGCTACCTTCGTTAGCCCGTGAGTTACATGCTATCTTGCTAGCTACCGTTGGTCAGCGCGAGCACGCTTAACAGTTAGTGTGAAAAATATTTACATTTATTTAGAAGTGCTGTGTTTTCGTATTCATTACAGTTTGACGAAAGTCACTTTTACTCACCCTCTTTAATATTAGTTAACACATTAACTTGCGGGCTTTGCTGGTTTGTCGTCTCTTCCTGGATGACAAATACGATTTCCTGTAAATCTGGAATTTTCAAAATAAACTTCTTCTTTTTCAAAATAAAGTTACTCGTGACGCATATTAAGAAGTATTCGTCGAGGAAAATAAGGAATATCAGTATTGATTCACATGTTAATATACCCAATTTAGAAATACTTATGTCTAATCATGTAAGATATTTAAAAAAAAAAAAAATCTACAAATATAGAGAATTTCAGATCGTTTTACTATATTACTGTATTTGAAATATGTTTTATTTGATCTTAGATATAAAACAACAAGTTACAGATCACTGAACTATAACCTTTACAAAGAGGTTAACTGGCTGTAATGTGGGAGATGTACAGTAGCAGTTAAAGGTCAATGGACAAATGTTTTGTGTAGATTCCATTCTTTAATTAAAACAAAATACACCTTTTACAAAAGTGACATGGGTTTGAAAGCAGATGATTGATGACTTTTAGATTAAAAAAAAAAACAAAAACAAAAAACAAAAACAATCACAATAACATTCATTCCAACTCAGAATGGACAGCTCCTCAGGGCAGGTCTGAAAAGGTTTTCCGACTTGGTGGCCCAACCTCTTTCTGCTCCTGGTCCTTCCCCATGCCTTCAAACATCAAGATCCTGAGAGCAGAAGAAAATTACATGTCAGCTGGTTTGCATGGCTTTACTGTAAACATTTAGATTTAGACAGTATCTGATAGCAGGTAGCCTACTTTTCACATCAAACCAATGTTTTTGCTAACATTTTTTTTTGTGTGTATCAAAGTTGTATTTTGATCCTATGAATTTAGGCTGAGGTCACATACAGTAAACAGAGGCTTCATGCAAATCTATAAATTCTCAAAATCCAGCAACGACTTTTTTTGTAACAATTTGAGGCTTAAGCTCCCATTAACCCTAATCCTCCTGTGACCCAACTTTGAGTCTCCACCCACTGTCTGAATTACCCAGTATTTCATATACTCACAGTTTCAGTATTGCATTTCTTTTTCCCAGCATCATATTCAGGAAGTCATTGTAGCCGATAGTATCTTTTGATGTCCCTCCAACCACCTCTGACATCATCTTTTTCAGCTCTAAGTGAGTCTTAGCCAATCCAAGTTTCTCCAGCATTCGTTTTAATCCCATCATATCTATAAAATTGAGGATTCACACAATGGAAATAAATAAAATGTGCTCATATCTTATCATCATATCGTCATATCATATCATAGCAGTTGTGAGTCACTGCTGAACGCAAATGTTGCTCAATGTAACTAAAAATATATCAGGGCTGTAAAACTGGTGCAGCTTTACCTATTTCTCCTTTGTCGTTCAGATCAAACTCCATGTACTTTTCTGTAATACAAACAAATATAATCACATTCAAAAATTTATGACAGTGTATTACACAATAAAGCAATTCACTGAGAAGTGATTGATCACCCTTTGATAATTACTTTTAAACATTTCAAGCTTTGATGCAAGGTCTTCCACTTCTGCATACTGTGGATCTGACAGAAAAGCCTGTAAGATTGATAAATACACACACACACACAAAGATAATTGCACATATTATTACTTTAACGTCACACTAGAGACTTGTCTGTAGTGAACATATATCTTTATTGAAACCTGATGACCTTGCCTACAAAGATTACAGTTCAACATACCTCATTGATAGAGTTCAATTTGTCATCCTGTTGAGACTTGAGAAGACCATATGCTTTACCACCTGTAAGAGATCAACAACTAATTCACAGGAGTCTTTCAAATTATGGATTAAAATACATACAATAAAAACTGATCTTTTAACTCCACTTGGTAAGCTGACTCTGAGGTAATATTCATATAGTAAAATGACAAAGAGACATAGCAGGAATAAAAGTCAAACTGACCTTGAATACTGTCCATTTCTGTGCACAGTGCTGAGAGACTGAAAACCTCACTGAGAGTGTGAAAGGTTGTGACGCTGTTTCTATAAATTGAGCCAGAAGAGGAAGTGAAGTGTCAGAGTTTCAGTTTGCATTAGTGAAGTTACTTTGTACTGTTTAAGGTTACAGCAAACAGGGTCAACACATAAAATGTAACAGTTACAGTTAGTCTGACTGTGAAATGGTCATGATGGGCTCATTCAAATGTATAAAGCTCTCACACACAGTATATGTGAAAAAAGAGATGCAGTTGCATTTAAAGGCGGAAGAATGATGCAGCAAGAAGTGTTTGCGAACAGAGCGAAGGACACATTTCTCTGCAGAATTTACTAGCTTATGAAGCATGTTTTAAGTTTTTTTTTTTTTTTTTTTTTTGTTCAAGAAAGTTTCACTGAGGGGTGAGGTTCCCTTTTTTATTCACACTCATGCATATACACATAGTCATGTATCAAACAGCTCAGAACAACAAGTCACTTGTGCTGACCACTGAGTAATTGTGGTTTAAATGCATGACTGTAACTCTTTCACTTTTTTCTCTCATATTTAATTGTGACTTAGCCCAGTAAATGTCTTGTCATGGTGCATGAGTATTATGTTTTATTAATTAAAAGTGGTCTTATTAGCCTCACAAATACATAGAAAGAATAAACTGTAGTCTGGCTTTTTCACATTTCTGTGCAATTTAGAGAACTGAAAAGAAGTGCAGACAAAAAAGTTTGGAAGATACGAACTTTTTGTATCCACCCACTGCATTACAGAGGAAATAACACGTTTTTATCCACAGTGTGTCAGTAGTTCTTCTGACAGCCAAACCAGATTGAAGGTGATAGGTCAGTGGATAGTTTCAGACTGAGGTGTCAAATCGACAGGGACAAAAGATTTAAACACACTTTATGTCTACTACTTTTACACACGTATTGTCTTTATGGAAGTAAATCTGCAGTGTGTTAAGTATTTATATTTGTAATGAGTGCATTGATGCTCCCCAGTCTGCTCATCAGTTCCTCTCAGCTGACGTCTTCACCCCCAGGACATGTTTTTCCCTTTATTTCCCAAGACCAGCCATTCTCCCTTTGTCCACCAGATGTCCCCAGACTTTCTTTTTGTCTTCATATCCACCCATTCACCATTCTATCCAGTATTTAGACCTATACTGTATATCCCAAATCACTGCATGTTGGACTGTATGCTCATTTTTACAACAGCATGTTTACTTTTCCTATTTCTTGAGGTCAGGTCAAATAAAAAATGTCTTGACCAGTCCAATGTTGATGTTTTATAATTTTCAGTCTGCTCAGGAAAGATTTTCTTTCCTGGTGAAATTAAACTTGTACCCACTTACATTTATACATTATGTATAAATATGAGGCCTGTGGCAAGTGTATTGTCTTGAAACTAGATGTAACATTATCTTAATCTGTATTTAGAGTTCTGAAATTGAGTTGAATACATATCAACAGGATGACAAGGGACCATAGACACTGAACAGAGGTTTTCCAAAACACATTTTTGATTTATTGGTGTTTGCTAAATTACTTCAGGCTGAAATGGCTCTAGTTTACAGCTTGTAGTAAATCATAGAAACTGTCCGTGGTGGTGGTTGCCTCTCTGTTAAACTGTCTTTGTTGATGTAGTTCCATATTATCTTCATCCTCAATGGTTTCATAAACATGAGTCTGTGAAAATCAATTGCAGAAGAGAACCATGATTATTGTATTAGAATATACAACCTTAAAAAAGTATTTTCAGCACGTTATCATTTAGGGCCTTAACTGCAATCCTCTTACCATTCCAATACCTGACTGTTCAATTGCTGCAAACAACAAAAAAGATGAAGTTAAAGAAAAGAAAAAAAAAGTCAGTGATTCAGTTAACATTTCACTTACATCATATTATGTTATGACTGGATTTGGATAATGAGGTCTCATAACTAGAATCAGTACCTGCACCCCTGTTCTGCTTCCTCTTTATGTATATGTAGAGTCCTCCAGCAGCTGCACACATCAGGAGACCCAGAGGAAGAATTAACCACGCAAGTGTTTGCAAAGCTTGAGGGACATTGAATTATTATCATTTTAACCATTATCACTTTTGTCTCATGTATGGGTTTTATTCAACTGAACAAGGAGAGCATGATTCACACTTACAGTGAACAGGGCTCCACTTCTTTGATGCCATCACATCCCCCTCTCTCTGCACAGAGCAGGTTATTTCTTCTGATCCCCTGGAACCATCTAGGAGAACCAGCTTGTTTAGCAGAGTGTTGTTGACATTCATTAAACCGCTCTGCCAGCTGTTTTGGCCACTTCCAGACCAAGTTAAATTGAAGTCTTTGTCACATTGTTCAGGGCAGGTAAGCACACAAGTCAAGGTGAGATTTTCTCCTCCTGGACCAAACTGTGGAGTAACTGCAAAGACAAACATGAGGCATGAGAAGAGATGTTTTAACAGCAGGAGCACAGTTAATGTGGTGCAATTCTGAATAAGTTTGAGCGCTCACCATCGAGGGTGTGCAGTCTGACTTTGTTGACCACTTTTTTCTCATCAGTGGACTCTGAACAATTGTAGTCCCCAGCGTCCAGGGCACTCACTGTCCGAATGAACAGGGATAAATCTTCATTAACAGGAAACACCTCTGAGTGGGCCTTTTTGGGTGAGCTACTATCTGATGGTGGTTTTTCAGCCACAGTCCACGCCACGCTAACACCAAGAGAGGAAGCACTGCTGCAAGAGAGTGACACTGACTCACCCACAGCTGCAAACACTTCCTCTACACCATCTAGGGCAAAAAGAGCAGTGGTTACACTTTTAAGGTGTTAAACCAGATAACTAGTTAATAATCACATGGTAGTACCTGTCAGTGCTGTCGTATGACTGACGGTGGCTTGAAGCTCATCATCCTGAGTCAGTTGGCATTTCCATTTTCTGTGATGATCTGTCAGTTTTTTATTGATAATCAATTTAGATAAGCATTGAGAGGGGTTCTTAAAGCCAAACCTATTTCCACTTATTGGTGTGTTATCCTCAGTACTCCACTTGATATGTATCCCCACCGTGTTGTGACAGTGGAAGGCTCCTATAAATGTATTGAGGAAACAGTGAAGTTCTATCGTGCCCTGGTCAGGATCCTCTCTCTCAGAAACTGGTGAATGAAAAAATAAAAAAAAAACCATCATGCAAGTCCTGTGATGTTTCTACTAAATTTCTTGTTGAGGTATCAGGACAACTCACTTACGTTCAAGTTTCAACACTGAAACACTTGAATTGAGCGCTCCACTGCCGCAGGTGTAAAGTTGAGAATCATTGAGAATAGGCTGTTTAATCTCCAGAGAGCAGTCTGGCAGCAGGCTGAGGTGGGAGATGTGTGGAGCTGTCACTCTTCCAGCCTTCACCACTTCAGTGACTGAGCCAAAATTTCCAATCATGTTCCAGGTAAAAGAAGAGCAGGATCCAACAGAGGGGATGCCACATGACAAAGTAATACTGTCTCTAGGTGAGGCAAATATCACCAGATGATCTGTTGAGGGAGGTGATGAAGAAGCATTTCATTTCTCCTTTAAGCAGTTTTCAAAAAAAGAAAAAAAGAAAGAAAGAAAGAAAGAAGAAAGAAAGAAGTGCAGGAAATTTGTAACCTCATATAGATGCAATAGTTTCTTGTTTTCTTCAAGTTATGTGGATTGTTTATTAAAAAGACAAAGTATATCAGTTCAAAACAATCTAACAGTGAATCATTTTCAGTGACTAATTCAATACTTGATTTGTTAAGTCAGATCCTAAAATAAACACACAACAGATTAACAAGAGACTTTTTCCATTATTGTTTTCATAATTACCAGAAGACTGAGCTCCAGCTGATGCTGTTGTAAGAGAAAGGACACAGAGTCCCAGCAGTGAAAAAGTAACCATCCTTCTCTTCTCTCTCCTTGAAGATTTTGTTGCTCATTGCAAAACCTTTTCATAGAGGAAGTTTTCAGAAAGTCATCTCAGGAAATTACATCAAGGCAACTCATTTTTCATTTTAGACCAGCCCCTTGAAGGGACCAGTGTTCATGTAGTTTGAGTGTCATTGTGCTCTGGCTGTTGTGGTTTTAGTATATTTTCACTTTGTCACATGTTAAAACAAATCTTTGCATTTGCCCCCTGTTATCACTCTCTTCTATCATTAGATGATGGTGAAAATTCAAATACTGCCTCCAAGTCAGTGATGAGGAATCATTTAAAAAAAAAAGAAAAGAAAAAAAGACAATTTTTCCACCAAAGGGAGTTTATCACCTTTTGGGAACATGTCCAGTGTTTGTCCACTAGGTGGTGGTGTCAGGCTATGTGACAGATGTTCTTGTTGCAACATCACTAGACCAGTTTCATTTTACAGTAATCTGTGCAAACTCCAGCTTTTCATTTGCCCTTTGCTCACTGTTTTAATCTGATCACCTGCTTCATTATTCTTGTAATTTCCCTTCTACATGCATAAGTACAGGTATGTGCATACAGGTACTGATGATGCAGTTTGTATTGCTGGACCAGACTTAAGCACATGGAGGTGATAGACCCACTAGGATTCATTTTTTTGAACAATCATTGCTAAGTACCACCTACATCGTAACACTAACTACAGACCAACAGATGAAGTATTGATGATAAACATGTATTTAAAGTTCTTTTATATGTTGTTTGAAAAATAATTTGTTTTTACACAAATGTTTAGTCAGCAAGTAAGCAGGGCACCCTCTGCAAGTTCAGAGACCAGTCCCAGGTCTTGAAGATGCTGTAACACAGAATAAACTATAGTTTGATTATTTCCATATGAGATTTCTGTGCAATAGAGAGCTTAAAATAAGTAAAGACAAAAACAAGAAAAAAAAAAGGGAAGATATGAACTTTTTATATCCACCCACTACACTACAGAGGGAATAACATGTTTTTGACCACAGCATGTTAATATTTTTATTTTATTTTTTTTTGACAGCCACACCAGATTGAAGATGATAGGTCACTGGATAGTGTCAGAACAGATCAGACTGATGTGTCAAATAGACAGGGACAAAGGATTTCCACTCATTAATATTTACACATTTTCATGTGTATTACTTTGACACATTCATTGGCTTTGTGGGAGTAAATCTGCCGTGTGGTGATGAGTAAAGTATTTATATTTGTATTGAGTGCATTAATGCTCCACAGTCTGCTCCTCAGTTCCTCTCAGATTACTTCTTCACCCCAAAGACATGTTTTTCCCTTTATTTCTCAAGACCAGCAATTCTCCCTTTGCCCACTAGATGTGCCTAGTCAGTATGTAGACTACTGTAGGCCATATTCCAAATAGCTGCTTGTTGGACTGTATACGTGTTGAGGTCAGGGATGTTGTTATGTTTCATCACAATAAAATAGCAAAATAACCATTTATCTCCTGTGTTACAGTCCAATATTCATATTTTGTTATTTTCAGTCTGCTCAGGAGAAGTTTTTCCTAGTTAAATTAAACTTTTACCCACTTACATTTATATATTATGTAAAAATATGAGGCCCATGGCAAGTGTTTGTCTTCAAAAGAGGACTAAGAGTGTCTTCATCTGTATTTTTTAATTCACAGCTTACAGTTAAATCATTCAATAATTTTGAAATTACTTCAGGCTGAAATGGCTCTAGTTTACAGCTCGTAATAAATCATAGAAACTGTCCTTGGTGGTGGTTGCCTCTCTGTTAAATTGTCTTTGTTGATGTAGTTCCATATTATCTCCATCCTCATTGACCTCATTGAGTCTGAAAACAATTGCAGAAGAGAACCATATTCATTGCACTAGAATATATCAGCTTAAAGTTATTTACAGCACCATTATCTTCTCATACTGTAATTGTTATCCTCTTACCATTTCAATACTTGACTGTTCAATTGCTGCAAACAGAAATGAAGGAAAACATCAGTGATTCAGGTAACATTTTACTTTAATCCCATTCTGTTATGACTGGATTTGGATAATGAGGTCTCATAACTAGAATCAGTACCTGCACCCTGGATCTGTTTCCTCTTTATGCATATGTAGAGTCCCCCAGAAGCTGCACACATTAGGAGACCCAGAGGACAAAGTATCCACGCAAGTGTTTGCAAAGCTTGAGGGACATTGAATTATTATCATTTTAACCATTATCACTTTTGTCTAGTGTATGGGTTTTATTCAACTGAACAAGGAGAGCATGACGCACACTTACAGTGAACAGGGCTCCACTTCTTTGATGCCATCACATCCCCCTCTCTCCGCACAGAGCAGGTTATTTCTTCTGATCCCCTGGAACCATCTAGGAGAACCAGCTTGTTTAGCAGAGTGTCGTTGACATTCATTAAACCGTTCTGCCAGCTATTTTGGCCACTTCCAGACCAAGTTAAATTGAAGTCTTTGTCACATTGTTCAGGGCAGGTAAGCACACAAGTCAAGGTGAGATTTTCTCCTCCTGGACCAAACTGTGGAGTAACTGCAAAGACAAACATGAGGCATGAGAAGAGATGTTTTAACAGCAGGAGCACAGTTAATGTGGTGCAATTCTGAATGAGTTTGAGTGCTCACCATCGAGGGTGTGCAGTCTGACTTTGTTGACCACTTTTTTCTCATCAGTGGACTCTGAACAATTGTAGTCCCCAGCGTCCAGAGCACTCACTGTCCGAATGAACAGGGATGAATCTTCATTAACAGGAAACACCTCTGAATGGGCCTTTTTGGGTGAGCTACTATCTGATGGTGGTTTTTCAGCCACAGTCCATGCCACGCTAACACCAAGAGAGGAAGCACTGCTGCAAGAGAGTGACACTGACTCACCCACAGCTGCAAACACTTCCTCTACACCAGGGGTGTCCAAACTTTTTTCACTGAGGGCCACATGCATAAAAATATAAAAGGAGCTGGGCCACTTAGTAGAAATTAGGTATATAGCCTTAACTTTAGTGTATTAAAGTTAGAAAAATCAATTAAAAGTGGACAAATATGTTATATTGTTGAATATAATTAAAAACAAAACTGCCTTCATCACAGCTTTCCATACATGGATCTGTACTGATTTATTCAGAAAAAGCTTTGGTAGCTCATTCTCAGAACAGCAGCCTCAGATTTAGACAGAAGATTGACAGTACAGAGAAAAAACAACAAAGTGGAAAATGGAACGGCTAAATTTCAAGCTTGTTATTTAATAAGCTAGTTATTAGGGTTAGCAACACACCTATTAACGTTCGTTTGAAACGGTTATCAACATTAACAGACTGAACTGGACTTAACCTCTTCCACTCCCACCCTATTTTGAAGCAAAAACGCTTAAAATTCCATCCTCATATTATAATGGCTGTAGTTTCTGAACCAATTTGACTACATGCATGAATGAGGGCTTGCCAGAAAGGGGACACTATAGAGTTTCTTGTGAAAGTGTCAAAAACACTTTAGGTATTACTGGAACAGAGCAGTGGGCCAGTAAGTGAGCAAAAAATTCAGATTTTCTGTCCGCCTAAAAAAAAATAATTAAAAAAAACAAAAAATGGTCTGTGTGGCTTTATCCATATAGGTAAATGACAGTATAGGCCTGTAAGCACACTATCAGTGAACACCTGGTTCAAATTTGAAGAAGATAGCACAAAGTATTCATACTTTTTGCTATCTTCCTCGAACATCCAAGGTTCTGGGTTAGCCTGGCTGTAGTCTCCGCGGTCCGGTCCGGCTCCCCGTAGCTATCACAGCGGTCAGCTGCCCAGCTGACTGTGGCCAGCTGCCCCCGCCCCCCTGATTCCTGCTCTGTACAGTGTGCCCCAGTGTTTGAACGGGTGGCTGAGTCTCTCTGCTGAGTCCGGCCCGGCCAGCCTGGCTCACTTACTATTCTCACCGGGGCCGGCGGCTCTGGCCAGCTGCCCCCGCCCCCCTGATTCCTGCTCTGTACAGTGTGCCCCAGTGTTTGAACGGGTGGCTGAGTCTCTCTGCTGAGTCCGGCCCGGCCAGCCTGGCTCACTTACTATTCTCACCGGGGGCCGGCGGCTCTGGCCAGCTGCCCCCGCCCCCCTGATTCCTGCTCTGTACAGTGTGCCCCAGTGTTTGAACGGGTGGCTGAGTCTCTCTGCTGAGTCCGGCCCGGCCAGCCTGGCTCACTTACTATTCTCACCGGGGGCCGGCGGCTCTGGCCAGCTGCCCCCGCCCCCCTGATTCCTGCTCTGTACAGTGTGCCCCAGTGTTTGAACGGGTGGCTGAGTCTCTCTGCTGAGTCCGGCCCGGCCAGCCTGGCTCACTTACTATTCTCACCGGGGGCCGGCGGCTCTGGCCAGCTGCCCCCGCCCCCCTGATTCCTGCTCTGTACAGTGTGCCCCAGTGTTTGAACGGGTGGCTGAGTCTCTCTGCTGAGTCCGGCCCGGCCAGCCTGGCTCACTTACTATTCTCACCGGGGGCCGGCGGCTCTGGCCAGCTGCCCCCGCCCCCCTGATTCCTGCTCTGTACAGTGTGCCCCAGTGTTTGAACGGGTGGCTGAGTCTCTCTGCTGAGTCCGGCCCGGCCAGCCTGGCTCACTTACTATTCTCACCGGGGGCCGGCGGCTCTGGCCAGCTGCCCCCGCCCCCCTGATTCCTGCTCTGTACAGTGTGCCCCAGTGTTTGAACGGGTGGCTGAGTCTCTCTGCTGAGTCCGGCCCGGCCAGCCTGGCTCACTTACTATTCTCACCGGGGGCCGGCGGCTCTGGCCAGCTGCCCCCGCCCCCCTGATTCCTGCTCTGTACAGTGTGCCCCAGTGTTTGAACGGGTGGCTGAGTCTCTCTGCTGAGTCCGGCCCGGCCAGCCTGGCTCACTTACTATTCTCACCGGGGGCCGGCGGCTCTGGCCAGCTGCCCCCGCCCCCCTGATTCCTGCTCTGTACAGTGTGCCCCAGTGTTTGAACGGGTGGCTGAGTCTCTCTGCTGAGTCCGGCCCGGCCAGCCTGGCTCACTTACTATTCTCACCGGGGCCGGCGGCTCTGGCCAGCTGCCCCCGCCCCCCTGATTCCTGCTCTGTACAGTGTGCCCCAGTGTTTGAACGGGTGGCTGAGTCTCTCTGCTGAGTCCGGCCCGGCCAGCCTGGCTCACTTACTATTCTCACCGGGGGCCGGCGGCTCTGGCCAGCTGCCCCCGCCCCCCTGATTCCTGCTCTGTACAGTGTGCCCCAGTGTTTGAACGGGTGGCTGAGTCTCTCTGCTGAGTCCGGCCCGGCCAGCCTGGCTCACTTACTATTCTCACCGGGGGCCGGCGGCTCTGGCCAGCTGCCCCCGCCCCCCTGATTCCTGCTCTGTACAGTGTGCCCCAGTGTTTGAACGGGTGGCTGAGTCTCTCTGCTGAGTCCGGCCCGGCCAGCCTGGCTCACTTACTATTCTCACCGGGGGCCGGCGGCTCTGGCCAGCTGCCCCCGCCCCCCTGATTCCTGCTCTGTACAGTGTGCCCCAGTGTTTGAACGGGTGGCTGAGTCTCTCTGCTGAGTCCGGCCCGGCCAGCCTGGCTCACTTACTATTCTCACCGGGGGCCGGCGGCTCTGGCCAGCTGCCCCCGCCCCCCTGATTCCTGCTCTGTACAGTGTGCCCCAGTGTTTGAACGGGTGGCTGAGTCTCTCTGCTGAGTCCGGCCCGGCCAGCCTGGCTCACTTACTATTCTCACCGGGGGCCGGCGGCTCTGGCCAGCTGCCCCCGCCCCCCTGATTCCTGCTCTGTACAGTGTGCCCCAGTGTTTGAACGGGTGGCTGAGTCTCTCTGCTGAGTCCGGCCCGGCCAGCCTGGCTCACTTACTATTCTCACCGGGGGCCGGCGGCTCTGGCCAGCTGCCCCCGCCCCCCTGATTCCTGCTCTGTACAGTGTGCCCCAGTGTTTGAACGGGTGGCTGAGTCTCTCTGCTGAGTCCGGCCCGGCCAGCCTGGCTCACTTACTATTCTCACCGGGGGCCGGCGGCTCTGGCCAGCTGCCCCCGCCCCCCTGATTCCTGCTCTGTACAGTGTGCCCCAGTGTTTGAACGGGTGGCTGAGTCTCTCTGCTGAGTCCGGCCCGGCCAGCCTGGCTCACTTACTATTCTCACCGGGGGCCGGCGGCTCTGGCCAGCTGCCCCCGCCCCCCTGATTCCTGCTCTGTACAGTGTGCCCCAGTGTTTGAACGGGTGGCTGAGTCTCTCTGCTGAGTCCGGCCCGGCCAGCCTGGCTCACTTACTATTCTCACCGGGGGCCGGCGGCTCTGGCCAGCTGCCCCCGCCCCCCTGATTCCTGCTCTGTACAGTGTGCCCCAGTGTTTGAACGGGTGGCTGAGTCTCTCTGCTGAGTCCGGCCCGGCCAGCCTGGCTCACTTACTATTCTCACCGGGGCCGGCGGCTCTGGCCAGCTGCCCCCGCCCCCCTGATTCCTGCTCTGTACAGTGTGCCCCAGTGTTTGAACGGGTGGCTGAGTCTCTCTGCTGAGTCCGGCCCGGCCAGCCTGGCTCACTTACTATTCTCACCGGGGGCCGGCGGCTCTGGCCAGCTGCCCCCGCCCCCCTGATTCCTGCTCTGTACAGTGTGCCCCAGTGTTTGAACGGGTGGCTGAGTCTCTCTGCTGAGTCCGGCCCGGCCAGCCTGGCTCACTTACTATTCTCACCGGGGGCCGGCGGCTCTGGCCAGCTGCCCCCGCCCCCCTGATTCCTGCTCTGTACAGTGTGCCCCAGTGTTTGAACGGGTGGCTGAGTCTCTCTGCTGAGTCCGGCCCGGCCAGCCTGGCTCACTTACTATTCTCACCGGGGGCCGGCGGCTCTGGCCAGCTGCCCCCGCCCCCCTGATTCCTGCTCTGTACAGTGTGCCCCAGTGTTTGAACGGGTGGCTGAGTCTCTCTGCTGAGTCCGGCCCGGCCAGCCTGGCTCACTTACTATTCTCACCGGGGGCCGGCGGCTCTGGCCAGCTGCCCCCGCCCCCCTGATTCCTGCTCTGTACAGTGTGCCCCAGTGTTTGAACGGGTGGCTGAGTCTCTCTGCTGAGTCCGGCCCGGCCAGCCTGGCTCACTTACTATTCTCACCGGGGGCCGGCGGCTCTGGCCAGCTGCCCCCGCCCCCCTGATTCCTGCTCTGTACAGTGTGCCCCAGTGTTTGAACGGGTGGCTGAGTCTCTCTGCTGAGTCCGGCCCGGCCAGCCTGGCTCACTTACTATTCTCACCGGGGGCCGGCGGCTCTGGCCAGCTGCCCCCGCCCCCCTGATTCCTGCTCTGTACAGTGTGCCCCAGTGTTTGAACGGGTGGCTGAGTCTCTCTGCTGAGTCCGGCCCGGCCAGCCTGGCTCACTTACTATTCTCACCGGGGGCCGGCGGCTCTGGCCAGCTGCCCCCGCCCCCCTGATTCCTGCTCTGTACAGTGTGCCCCAGTGTTTGAACGGGTGGCTGAGTCTCTCTGCTGAGTCCGGCCCGGCCAGCCTGGCTCACTTACTATTCTCACCGGGGCCGGCGGCTCTGGCCAGCTGCCCCCGCCCCCCTGATTCCTGCTCTGTACAGTGTGCCCCAGTGTTTGAACGGGTGGCTGAGTCTCTCTGCTGAGTCCGGCCCGGCCAGCCTGGCTCACTTACTATTCTCACCGGGGGCCGGCGGCTCTGGCCAGCTGCCCCCGCCCCCCTGATTCCTGCTCTGTACAGTGTGCCCCAGTGTTTGAACGGGTGGCTGAGTCTCTCTGCTGAGTCCGGCCCGGCCAGCCTGGCTCACTTACTATTCTCACCGGGGGCCGGCGGCTCTGGCCAGCTGCCCCCGCCCCCCTGATTCCTGCTCTGTACAGTGTGCCCCAGTGTTTGAACGGGTGGCTGAGTCTCTCTGCTGAGTCCGGCCCGGCCAGCCTGGCTCACTTACTATTCTCACCGGGGGCCGGCGGCTCTGGCCAGCTGCCCCCGCCCCCCTGATTCCTGCTCTGTACAGTGTGCCCCAGTGTTTGAACGGGTGGCTGAGTCTCTCTGCTGAGTCCGGCCCGGCCAGCCTGGCTCACTTACTATTCTCACCGGGGGCCGGCGGCTCTGGCCAGCTGCCCCCGCCCCCCTGATTCCTGCTCTGTACAGTGTGCCCCAGTGTTTGAACGGGTGGCTGAGTCTCTCTGCTGAGTCCGGCCCGGCCAGCCTGGCTCACTTACTATTCTCACCGGGGGCCGGCGGCTCTGGCCAGCTGCCCCCGCCCCCCTGATTCCTGCTCTGTACAGTGTGCCCCAGTGTTTGAACGGGTGGCTGAGTCTCTCTGCTGAGTCCGGCCCGGCCAGCCTGGCTCACTTACTATTCTCACCGGGGGCCGGCGGCTCTGGCCAGCTGCCCCCGCCCCCCTGATTCCTGCTCTGTACAGTGTGCCCCAGTGTTTGAACGGGTGGCTGAGTCTCTCTGCTGAGTCCGGCCCGGCCAGCCTGGCTCACTTACTATTCTCACCGGGGCCGGCGGCTCTGGCCAGCTGCCCCCGCCCCCCTGATTCCTGCTCTGTACAGTGTGCCCCAGTGTTTGAACGGGTGGCTGAGTCTCTCTGCTGAGTCCGGCCCGGCCAGCCTGGCTCACTTACTATTCTCACCGGGGGCCGGCGGCTCTGGCCAGCTGCCCCCGCCCCCCTGATTCCTGCTCTGTACAGTGTGCCCCAGTGTTTGAACGGGTGGCTGAGTCTCTCTGCTGAGTCCGGCCCGGCCAGCCTGGCTCACTTACTATTCTCACCGGGGGCCGGCGGCTCTGGCCAGCTGCCCCCGCCCCCCTGATTCCTGCTCTGTACAGTGTGCCCCAGTGTTTGAACGGGTGGCTGAGTCTCTCTGCTGAGTCCGGCCCGGCCAGCCTGGCTCACTTACTATTCTCACCGGGGGCCGGCGGCTCTGGCCAGCTGCCCCCGCCCCCCTGATTCCTGCTCTGTACAGTGTGCCCCAGTGTTTGAACGGGTGGCTGAGTCTCTCTGCTGAGTCCGGCCCGGCCAGCCTGGCTCACTTACTATTCTCACCGGGGGCCGGCGGCTCTGGCCAGCTGCCCCCGCCCCCCTGATTCCTGCTCTGTACAGTGTGCCCCAGTGTTTGAACGGGTGGCTGAGTCTCTCTGCTGAGTCCGGCCCGGCCAGCCTGGCTCACTTACTATTCTCACCGGGGGCCGGCGGCTCTGGCCAGCTGCCCCCGCCCCCCTGATTCCTGCTCTGTACAGTGTGCCCCAGTGTTTGAACGGGTGGCTGAGTCTCTCTGCTGAGTCCGGCCCGGCCAGCCTGGCTCACTTACTATTCTCACCGGGGGCCGGCGGCTCTGGCCAGCTGCCCCCGCCCCCCTGATTCCTGCTCTGTACAGTGTGCCCCAGTGTTTGAACGGGTGGCTGAGTCTCTCTGCTGAGTCCGGCCCGGCCAGCCTGGCTCACTTACTATTCTCACCGGGGGCCGGCGGCTCTGGCCAGCTGCCCCCGCCCCCCTGATTCCTGCTCTGTACAGTGTGCCCCAGTGTTTGAACGGGTGGCTGAGTCTCTCTGCTGAGTCCGGCCCGGCCAGCCTGGCTCACTTACTATTCTCACCGGGGGCCGGCGGCTCTGGCCAGCTGCCCCCGCCCCCCTGATTCCTGCTCTGTACAGTGTGCCCCAGTGTTTGAACGGGTGGCTGAGTCTCTCTGCTGAGTCCGGCCCGGCCAGCCTGGCTCACTTACTATTCTCACCGGGGGCCGGCGGCTCTGGCCAGCTGCCCCCGCCCCCCTGATTCCTGCTCTGTACAGTGTGCCCCAGTGTTTGAACGGGTGGCTGAGTCTCTCTGCTGAGTCCGGCCCGGCCAGCCTGGCTCACTTACTATTCTCACCGGGGGCCGGCGGCTCTGGCCAGCTGCCCCCGCCCCCCTGATTCCTGCTCTGTACAGTGTGCCCCAGTGTTTGAACGGGTGGCTGAGTCTCTCTGCTGAGTCCGGCCCGGCCAGCCTGGCTCACTTACTATTCTCACCGGGGGCCGGCGGCTCTGGCCAGCTGCCCCCGCCCCCCTGATTCCTGCTCTGTACAGTGTGCCCCAGTGTTTGAACGGGTGGCTGAGTCTCTCTGCTGAGTCCGGCCCGGCCAGCCTGGCTCACTTACTATTCTCACCGGGGGCCGGCGGCTCTGGCCAGCTGCCCCCGCCCCCCTGATTCCTGCTCTGTACAGTGTGCCCCAGTGTTTGAACGGGTGGCTGAGTCTCTCTGCTGAGTCCGGCCCGGCCAGCCTGGCTCACTTACTATTCTCACCGGGGGCCGGCGGCTCTGGCCAGCTGCCCCCGCCCCCCTGATTCCTGCTCTGTACAGTGTGCCCCAGTGTTTGAACGGGTGGCTGAGTCTCTCTGCTGAGTCCGGCCCGGCCAGCCTGGCTCACTTACTATTCTCACCGGGGGCCGGCGGCTCTGGCCAGCTGCCCCCGCCCCCCTGATTCCTGCTCTGTACAGTGTGCCCCAGTGTTTGAACGGGTGGCTGAGTCTCTCTGCTGAGTCCGGCCCGGCCAGCCTGGCTCACTTACTATTCTCACCGGGGGCCGGCGGCTCTGGCCAGCTGCCCCCGCCCCCCTGATTCCTGCTCTGTACAGTGTGCCCCAGTGTTTGAACGGGTGGCTGAGTCTCTCTGCTGAGTCCGGCCCGGCCAGCCTGGCTCACTTACTATTCTCACCGGGGGCCGGCGGCTCTGGCCAGCTGCCCCCGCCCCCCTGATTCCTGCTCTGTACAGTGTGCCCCAGTGTTTGAACGGGTGGCTGAGTCTCTCTGCTGAGTCCGGCCCGGCCAGCCTGGCTCACTTACTATTCTCACCGGGGGCCGGCGGCTCTGGCCAGCTGCCCCCGCCCCCCTGATTCCTGCTCTGTACAGTGTGCCCCAGTGTTTGAACGGGTGGCTGAGTCTCTCTGCTGAGTCCGGCCCGGCCAGCCTGGCTCACTTACTATTCTCACCGGGGGCCGGCGGCTCTGGCCAGCTGCCCCCGCCCCCCTGATTCCTGCTCTGTACAGTGTGCCCCAGTGTTTGAACGGGTGGCTGAGTCTCTCTGCTGAGTCCGGCCCGGCCAGCCTGGCTCACTTACTATTCTCACCGGGGGCCGGCGGCTCTGGCCAGCTGCCCCCGCCCCCCTGATTCCTGCTCTGTACAGTGTGCCCCAGTGTTTGAACGGGTGGCTGAGTCTCTCTGCTGAGTCCGGCCCGGCCAGCCTGGCTCACTTACTATTCTCACCGGGGGCCGGCGGCTCTGGCCAGCTGCCCCCGCCCCCCTGATTCCTGCTCTGTACAGTGTGCCCCAGTGTTTGAACGGGTGGCTGAGTCTCTCTGCTGAGTCCGGCCCGGCCAGCCTGGCTCACTTACTATTCTCACCGGGGGCCGGCGGCTCTGGCCAGCTGCCCCCGCCCCCCTGATTCCTGCTCTGTACAGTGTGCCCCAGTGTTTGAACGGGTGGCTGAGTCTCTCTGCTGAGTCCGGCCCGGCCAGCCTGGCTCACTTACTATTCTCACCGGGGGCCGGCGGCTCTGGCCAGCTGCCCCCGCCCCCCTGATTCCTGCTCTGTACAGTGTGCCCCAGTGTTTGAACGGGTGGCTGAGTCTCTCTGCTGAGTCCGGCCCGGCCAGCCTGGCTCACTTACTATTCTCACCGGGGGCCGGCGGCTCTGGCCAGCTGCCCCCGCCCCCCTGATTCCTGCTCTGTACAGTGTGCCCCAGTGTTTGAACGGGTGGCTGAGTCTCTCTGCTGAGTCCGGCCCGGCCAGCCTGGCTCACTTACTATTCTCACCGGGGGCCGGCGGCTCTGGCCAGCTGCCCCCGCCCCCCTGATTCCTGCTCTGTACAGTGTGCCCCAGTGTTTGAACGGGTGGCTGAGTCTCTCTGCTGAGTCCGGCCCGGCCAGCCTGGCTCACTTACTATTCTCACCGGGGGCCGGCGGCTCTGGCCAGCTGCCCCCGCCCCCCTGATTCCTGCTCTGTACAGTGTGCCCCAGTGTTTGAACGGGTGGCTGAGTCTCTCTGCTGAGTCCGGCCCGGCCAGCCTGGCTCACTTACTATTCTCACCGGGGGCCGGCGGCTCTGGCCAGCTGCCCCCGCCCCCCTGATTCCTGCTCTGTACAGTGTGCCCCAGTGTTTGAACGGGTGGCTGAGTCTCTCTGCTGAGTCCGGCCCGGCCAGCCTGGCTCACTTACTATTCTCACCGGGGGCCGGCGGCTCTGGCCAGCTGCCCCCGCCCCCCTGATTCCTGCTCTGTACAGTGTGCCCCAGTGTTTGAACGGGTGGCTGAGTCTCTCTGCTGAGTCCGGCCCGGCCAGCCTGGCTCACTTACTATTCTCACCGGGGGCCGGCGGCTCTGGCCAGCTGCCCCCGCCCCCCTGATTCCTGCTCTGTACAGTGTGCCCCAGTGTTTGAACGGGTGGCTGAGTCTCTCTGCTGAGTCCGGCCCGGCCAGCCTGGCTCACTTACTATTCTCACCGGGGGCCGGCGGCTCTGGCCAGCTGCCCCCGCCCCCCTGATTCCTGCTCTGTACAGTGTGCCCCAGTGTTTGAACGGGTGGCTGAGTCTCTCTGCTGAGTCCGGCCCGGCCAGCCTGGCTCACTTACTATTCTCACCGGGGGCCGGCGGCTCTGGCCAGCTGCCCCCGCCCCCCTGATTCCTGCTCTGTACAGTGTGCCCCAGTGTTTGAACGGGTGGCTGAGTCTCTCTGCTGAGTCCGGCCCGGCCAGCCTGGCTCACTTACTATTCTCACCGGGGGCCGGCGGCTCTGGCCAGCTGCCCCCGCCCCCCTGATTCCGGCTCTGTACAGTGTGCCCCAGTGTTTGAACGGGTGGCTGAGTCTCTCTGCTGAGTCCGGCCCGGCCAGCCTGGCTCACTTACTATTCTCACCGGGGGCCGGCGGCTCTGGCCAGCTGCCCCCGCCCCCCTGATTCCGGCTCTGTACAGTGTGCCCCAGTGTTTGAACGGGTGGCTGAGTCTCTCTGCTGAGTCCGGCCCGGCCAGCCTGGCTCACTTACTATTCTCACCGGGGGCCGGCGGCTCTGGCCAGCTGCCCCCGCCCCCCTGATTCCGGCTCTGTACAGTGTGCCCCAGTGTTTGAACGGGTGGCTGAGTCTCTCTGCTGAGTCCGGCCCGGCCAGCCTGGCTCACTTACTATTCTCACCGGGGGCCGGCGGCTCTGGCCAGCTGCCCCCGCCCCCCTGATTCCTGCTCTGTACAGTGTGCCCCAGTGTTTGAACGGGTGGCTGAGTCTCTCTGCTGAGTCCGGCCCGGCCAGCCTGGCTCACTTACTATTCTCACCGGGGGCCGGCGGCTCTGGCCAGCTGCCCCCGCCCCCCTGATTCCTGCTCTGTACAGTGTGCCCCAGTGTTTGAACGGGTGGCTGAGTCTCTCTGCTGAGTCCGGCCCGGCCAGCCTGGCTCACTTACTATTCTCACCGGGGGCCGGCGGCTCTGGCCAGCTGCCCCCGCCCCCCTGATTCCTGCTCTGTACAGTGTGCCCCAGTGTTTGAACGGGTGGCTGAGTCTCTCTGCTGAGTCCGGCCCGGCCAGCCTGGCTCACTTACTATTCTCACCGGGGGCCGGCGGCTCTGGCCAGCTGCCCCCGCCCCCCTGATTCCTGCTCTGTACAGTGTGCCCCAGTGTTTGAACGGGTGGCTGAGTCTCTCTGCTGAGTCCGGCCCGGCCAGCCTGGCTCACTTACTATTCTCACCGGGGGCCGGCGGCTCTGGCCAGCTGCCCCCGCCCCCCTGATTCCTGCTCTGTACAGTGTGCCCCAGTGTTTGAACGGGTGGCTGAGTCTCTCTGCTGAGTCCGGCCCGGCCAGCCTGGCTCACTTACTATTCTCACCGGGGGCCGGCGGCTCTGGCCAGCTGCCCCCGCCCCCCTGATTCCTGCTCTGTACAGTGTGCCCCAGTGTTTGAACGGGTGGCTGAGTCTCTCTGCTGAGTCCGGCCCGGCCAGCCTGGCTCACTTACTATTCTCACCGGGGGCCGGCGGCTCTGGCCAGCTGCCCCCGCCCCCCTGATTCCTGCTCTGTACAGTGTGCCCCAGTGTTTGAACGGGTGGCTGAGTCTCTCTGCTGAGTCCGGCCCGGCCAGCCTGGCTCACTTACTATTCTCACCGGGGGCCGGCGGCTCTGGCCAGCTGCCCCCGCCCCCCTGATTCCTGCTCTGTACAGTGTGCCCCAGTGTTTGAACGGGTGGCTGAGTCTCTCTGCTGAGTCCGGCCCGGCCAGCCTGGCTCACTTACTATTCTCACCGGGGGCCGGCGGCTCTGGCCAGCTGCCCCCGCCCCCCTGATTCCTGCTCTGTACAGTGTGCCCCAGTGTTTGAACGGGTGGCTGAGTCTCTCTGCTGAGTCCGGCCCGGCCAGCCTGGCTCACTTACTATTCTCACCGGGGGCCGGCGGCTCTGGCCAGCTGCCCCCGCCCCCCTGATTCCTGCTCTGTACAGTGTGCCCCAGTGTTTGAACGGGTGGCTGAGTCTCTCTGCTGAGTCCGGCCCGGCCAGCCTGGCTCACTTACTATTCTCACCGGGGGCCGGCGGCTCTGGCCAGCTGCCCCCGCCCCCCTGATTCCTGCTCTGTACAGTGTGCCCCAGTGTTTGAACGGGTGGCTGAGTCTCTCTGCTGAGTCCGGCCCGGCCAGCCTGGCTCACTTACTATTCTCACCGGGGGCCGGCGGCTCTGGCCAGCTGCCCCCGCCCCCCTGATTCCTGCTCTGTACAGTGTGCCCCAGTGTTTGAACGGGTGGCTGAGTCTCTCTGCTGAGTCCGGCCCGGCCAGCCTGGCTCACTTACTATTCTCACCGGGGGCCGGCGGCTCTGGCCAGCTGCCCCCGCCCCCTGATTCCTGCTCTGTACAGTGTGCCCCAGTGTTTGAACGGGTGGCTGAGTCTCTCTGCTGAGTCCGGCCCGGCCAGCCTGGCTCACTTACTATTCTCACCGGGGGCCGGCGGCTCTGGCCAGCTGCCCCCGCCCCCCTGATTCCTGCTCTGTACAGTGTGCCCCAGTGTTTGAACGGGTGGCTGAGTCTCTCTGCTGAGTCCGGCCCGGCCAGCCTGGCTCACTTACTATTCTCACCGGGGGCCGGCGGCTCTGGCCAGCTGCCCCCGCCCCCCTGATTCCTGCTCTGTACAGTGTGCCCCAGTGTTTGAACGGGTGGCTGAGTCTCTCTGCTGAGTCCGGCCCGGCCAGCCTGGCTCACTTACTATTCTCACCGGGGGCCGGCGGCTCTGGCCAGCTGCCCCCGCCCCCCTGATTCCTGCTCTGTACAGTGTGCCCCAGTGTTTGAACGGGTGGCTGAGTCTCTCTGCTGAGTCCGGCCCGGCCAGCCTGGCTCACTTACTATTCTCACCGGGGGCCGGCGGCTCTGGCCAGCTGCCCCCGCCCCCCTGATTCCTGCTCTGTACAGTGTGCCCCAGTGTTTGAACGGGTGGCTGAGTCTCTCTGCTGAGTCCGGCCCGGCCAGCCTGGCTCACTTACTATTCTCACCGGGGGCCGGCGGCTCTGGCCAGCTGCCCCCGCCCCCCTGATTCCTGCTCTGTACAGTGTGCCCCAGTGTTTGAACGGGTGGCTGAGTCTCTCTGCTGAGTCCGGCCCGGCCAGCCTGGCTCACTTACTATTCTCACCGGGGGCCGGCGGCTCTGGCCAGCTGCCCCCGCCCCCCTGATTCCTGCTCTGTACAGTGTGCCCCAGTGTTTGAACGGGTGGCTGAGTCTCTCTGCTGAGTCCGGCCCGGCCAGCCTGGCTCACTTACTATTCTCACCGGGGGCCGGCGGCTCTGGCCAGCTGCCCCCGCCCCCCTGATTCCTGCTCTGTACAGTGTGCCCCAGTGTTTGAACGGGTGGCTGAGTCTCTCTGCTGAGTCCGGCCCGGCCAGCCTGGCTCACTTACTATTCTCACCGGGGGCCGGCGGCTCTGGCCAGCTGCCCCCGCCCCCCTGATTCCTGCTCTGTACAGTGTGCCCCAGTGTTTGAACGGGTGGCTGAGTCTCTCTGCTGAGTCCGGCCCGGCCAGCCTGGCTCACTCACTATTCTCACCGGGGGCCGGCGGCTCTGGCCAGCTGCCCCCGCCCCCCTGATTCCTGCTCTGTACAGTGTGCCCCAGTGTTTGAACGGGTGGCTGAGTCTCTCTGCTGAGTCCGGCCCGGCCAGCCTGGCTCACTCACTATTCTCACCGGGGGCCGGCGGCTCTGGCCAGCTGCCCCCGCCCCCCTGATTCCTGCTCTGTACAGTGTGCCCCAGTGTTTGAACGGGTGGCTGAGTCTCTCTGCTGAGTCCGGCCCGGCCAGCCTGGCTCACTTACTATTCTCACCGGGGGCCGGCGGCTGTGTGTGAGTCCGGCCCGGCCAGCCAGAGGTTCTGGGTTAGCCTGGCTGTAGTCTCCGCGGTCCGGTCCGGATCCCCGTAGCTATCACAGCGGTCAGCCGCCCAGCTGACTAATATGGGTGTGTGTGTGACTGAGCATGCGCGGCTGAGGGTCCCCTGACCATTCTGCAATGTTTTTTTCATGATAAGATCCAGGCGGAGATGAGAGTCCAAATGGACCCATGATAACCAAATGGTATACTGAGACACCAAATGTGTTTTTCTCATGCATTTTTTTATCACACAAATTTGCAATATTGAACTGTTCAATTATTAAATTATGCCCATAAAGTATGGGCATAACTAACCCTTTCCTCCGTATTTCGACATGGCGACCGCGGACACCGCGGTCGCCATGTTCGCGCGCTTATATTTACGAGTCTTCTTCTTCTTCATCTTGTACACATTTACGATTGAATCAGCTAAATGTTTATTTACACTGTCCATTATAATACATCAATGTCCAGCACCCTCCCTTCAACATCCGTGTCGTACACAAACTTCAAAATAAAACCGAGGGAACGTCTCCCTCGGTTGAAATGGGGAAAACGATCACGCTTCGGACTGTAGATATTCCGTATATTCTTGTGCAAAAATAAATGAGAAACAAAATAAAATCGATACTGAATTAGCAAAACAACCTAATGAAGCCACAGATACCAAATACGCCACGTTTACCAATGTAGTAAGCCCGCGCAAGCTGAAACTGCAGAAGAGGAGCGGCTCGGGGACGCCGGCGTCCCCGCGGAGTTGAAGAGGTTAATAACAGGAGTGCATATAATTTTAGTAAATTATTCTGGTGAGTATCAGCTGCGCTGGGTATGTAAATCGGACCATCCAGCTGCGGTGCTGATCCGACGCCACTCGTGCCAAAATTCCGGACAAATTCTTTTGATCAAGGAGCAAATCTTCATCAGATGAGATCAGCTGACTTTCCGTGTGCAGTGTGTGCGCTGTGCACAGCGGTGTGTACTCTGGGTGTTAACAAGAAAAACGCATATGAGAAAGTGGTGCGCAAAAGCAGGGTAGCGACAGAATTGATGCGCATTATTGATATTTGTTGCATGTGTACTTGCACATGCATGCTTATTAACACACGGGTACTGTGGAATATATTTTACTCACCTAAAGTGGGAACGGCATTGCACTCAGTGGGAGCAGTGATGCTGCGCTTTGGATCGAAGGATGGCTGGCAGGTCTGGAGTAAACTTAGTGGCTGAGATGCGAAGGACATCATGGACATGGCTGTCGGTCACTTTTGCTCTCATTCTGCTTTTGTTCAGTGATAACAGCGAAAATGTTTGCTCACATATGTATGTTGAGCCAAACAGATTCATCATAAAACGGAGAAGTGCAATACACTCAGGCAAAAGTTGAAGTGTGGGCCATATTCTATTCTATTTAAAAGAATTCTTGCGGGCCAATTAAAAATGGACCGCGGGCCGCAGTTTGGACACCCCTGCTCTACACCATCTAGGGCAAAAAGAGCAGTGGTTACAGTTTTAAGATGTTAAACCTGATAACTAGTTAATAATCACATGTTAGTACCTGTCAGTGTTGTCGTATGACTGACGGTGGCTTGAAGCTCATCATCCTGAGTCAGTTGGCATTTCCATTTTCTGTGATGATCTGTTAGTTTTTTATTGATAATCAGTTTAGATAAGCATTGAGAGGGGTTCTTAAAGCCAAACCGATTTCCACATATCGGTGTGTTATCCTCAGTACTCCACTTGATATGTATCCCCACTGTGTTGTGACAGTGGAAGGCTCCTATAAATGTATTGAGGAAACAGTGAAGTTCTATTGTGCCCTGGTCAGGATCCTCTCTCTCAGAAACTGGTGAATGAAAAAAAAAACATCATGTGAGTCCTGTGATGTTTCTACTAACTTACTTGTTGACGTCATTGCTGGCTCTAGCCAGTTTGGTGCCCTAGGCAAGATTTTAGCTGGCGCCCCTATATAAAGATGCATTTGAAAAAAAGGAGTAAATGTGATCATTGACTGTTGCATCATCATATTTGTAAAATATATTATTGTTAAAGCTGCTGATGGTGAAACAGGCAGATGGATTTTGAAATCCAACTGCAACAGTGGCTTTTTATGAGATAAAGTCTTTTGGTGGTGAACAACACGGTTCAACATGGTTCTTGAACTTGTTCAGAATACACATTAAAGTACTGTGGAGTTATTAACCAACTTAATCTCATTAATGACTAGGCCTAATGACTGACAACTGTATCTGACCTGGTGGCAGACATTTAGAATAGAAAATAACAGAAATAGAAACTAGCAATCATTAGTCATTGTTTGTTGTTTCAATTACAGACAAGGCCATTCAACCAAGTTCCTCATTGTCTTTGATTTTTAGACATTTGGACCAGCTGAGAATATTACTGTCAGGTTACCCCTCTTAAATATGAAAGAGGCTGAAAATCACAGGACATGTCTGTTCTGATGATAAGCGCTCCTGAAATGTGTGTTTCACTTCTATAATACACATTCTACATCTCGGGGCCGACGTATTTCCTCGGACAGGGCAGAGCTCCGTGGGAAACAGTAGTAGGGACACAGACACAACACTGGAGGGAAAGGCAGGTCCGCGGACCTGCACGGAAAGACACGCGCGTCGCACCGAATGCGCGCCGCTACTGCGTCGCTTGGGTTGTGAGCGCGCATGATACATTGAAAGTAATGGGTTTGACTGGCAAGGTGGGTAGAATCTGCACCCCTGCACCCCTTGCATTTGCCTATACTGCCTATGGCACGGGACAGGACAACTCACTTACGTTCAAGTTTCAACACTGAAACACTTGAATTGAGCGCTCCACTGCCGCAGGTGTAAAGATGAGAATCATTGAGAACAGGCTGTTGAATCTCCAGAGAGCAGTCTGGCAGCAGGCTGAGGTGGGAGATGTGTGGAGCTGTCACTCTTCCAGCCTTCACCACTTCAGTGACTGAGCCAAAATTTCCAATCATGTTCCAGGTAAAAGAAGAGCAGGATCCAACGGAGGGGATGCCACATGACAAAGTAATACTGTCTCTAGGTGAGGCAAATATCACCAGATGATCTGTTGAGGGAGGTGATGAAGAAGCATTTCATTTCTCCTTTAAAAGAGAAGAGCCGTTTTTTTACAACCTGGACCTTATTTCTGGCATAAAATACGGTAGTTTACTCAGACGTATAACTTTGATGTCATTAGGAGTCCATCGGACGATATTTAGATCCACTCAAGAGCCGTGTATATCCATATAGTGGGAGTGATCGGGGCACCGAGAATGCAGCTCTTAATAACACATTGTCTGCCGCGAAAGTCGTTCATTTCACCAGTATTTTGTTATGATTCGCTAGTGCTTTTCCACTTTGAGTCCGAGGTTGCCTGTTATCATCACCCGGGGTCTATAGATTGACCTATTAACCTCTGAACTGGATGATGATGTCATCTCTGAGTGCCGGCGCAGCACGGCTCCTTCACTCACGCCACAGTTGGCCTGTTTTTACCTGGAATTTGCTACTGCTAATCGTTTTTGCGTATTTCCGCATTGTCCCGACAAAATGACCAGCTGGACGAAGTTCAGCTTCCACCGGCTTTTTATTTAGAGGCTGCATTCTCCGTGCCCCGATCACTCCCACTATATGGATATACACGGCTCTTGAGTGGATCTAAATATCGTCCGATGGACTCCTAATGACACCAAAGTTATACGGGTGAGTAAACGACCGTATTTTATGCCAGAAACAAGGTCCAGGTTGTAAAAAAGAAAGAAGAAGAGGAAGTACAGAAAATTTGCATATAGATGCAACAGGTTCTTGTTTTATCCAAGTTTATGTGGATTGTTGATCTAAAAGACAAAGTATATCAGTTCAAAACGATCTGTTGAGGGAGGTGATGAAGAAGCATTTCATTTCTCCTTTAAGCAGTTTTCAAAAAAAGAAAAAGAAAGAAAGAAGTGCAGGAAATTTGTAACCTCATATAGATGCAATAGTTTCTTGTTTTCTTCAAGTTTATGTGGATTGTTGATCAAAAAGACAAAGTATATCAGTTCAAAACAATCTAACAGTGAATCATTTTCAGTGACTAATTCAATACTTGATTTGTTAAGTCAGATCCTAAAATAAACACACAACAGATTAACAAGAGACTTTTTCCATTATTGTTTTCATAATTACCAGAAGACTGAGCTCCAGCTGATGCTGTTGTAAGAGAAAGGACACAGAGTCCCAGCAGTGAAAAAGTAACCATCCTTCTCTTCTCTCTCCTTGAAGATTTTGTTGCTCATTGCAAAACCTTTTCACAGAGGAAGTTTTCAGAAAGTTATCTCAGGAAATTACATCAAGGCAACTCATTTTTCATTTTAGACCAGCCCCTTGAAGGGACCAGTGTTCATGTAGTTTGAGTGTCCTGTGTTCCTGCTGTTGTGGTTTTGGTATAATATTTTTACATTTGCGGCAACCAAATACTGCCTCCAAGTCAGTGATGAGGAATGATTAAAAAAAACAAAACAAAAAAAAACCTTTTTGGGAACATGCCCAGTGTTTGTCCACTAGGTGGTGTTGTCAGGCTGTGTGGCAGATGTTCTTGTTGCAGCATCACTAGTATTTCAGCTGTTGATTTGCTCGCTATTTTAATCTGATCACCCACTTCACCATTCTTGTAATTTCCCTTCTACATGCATATAATTATGTACATACAGGTACTAATGATGCAGTTTGTGTTGCCAGACCAGACATAAAGCACATAGGTGTTATCCACCAATGGACAAGTTATTTTAATCAGCACACTACAGACCTACAGGAGTATTGATGATAAACATGCGTGTAAATGTCCTTTTATATGTTATTGTTTAAAAGATAATTCATTTGCACACGAATGTTTAATCAACAAGTAAGCAGTACACCCTCTGCAGTTCAGAGATCAGTCCCAGGTCTTGGACGTGCTACAACTGTGAAGGACTTGACCTTGAGCACAACACTAGCAACTCCTCTGAGGTCGGGCAGGGAGGCCTGGCCCTCAGGAAGGATGAACTGGAAATCTCTCAATAAGTAGGCAGTGAACAGAAAGAGCTCCATTCTGGCAACAGTCTCCCCCAGGCAGAGCCGAGCCCCTCCTCCAAAAGGCATCAGGGAGCGGGGGGAGACTCCTCCTCCAGCCAGAAAACGCTCTGAAGGAGAGAGCCACAGAGAGTGAGTAGCGACTCTATTTGAGGTCTGCTGAGTCAAGTAAGAGGAATGCACTTCCCCCAAACAGTTACCTGGTCTGAAGCTGTACGGGTCGGTCCAAACTGCAGGATCGTGGTGAGCTCCAAACAGATTAGGAATGATGACTGTGTTCTTGGGAATGAAGTAACCTGCAATACTAAATATGTAAGGGGATCATTAGTTTTCCAGATATAGTGAAGGGTGAGAAGTGGGTAAAATGTTGCATATAACAACTCAGAATTAGTGTACATTGAAACGAATGCCCTTTGTGTTTAGGTGCAGACAGATAAAGACTTAATTAGAAATATGGTAAATTTCAGGTTCATGCACAGCCCAAGATGACAAGAGGGAAGAAAAGACATACTTGATTCAGAGTAATGATAGCAACATTTTAGCAGGACCTCCATTTTATCTATTTACTAAGTCTTTTTGCATTCATTTCTGCTCGTCATTATTTGTATAGAGCCAAACAGCCAAATATGTGATATGTCAGAGTTATATATGTGACCTGCTGTCTCTGATGGCTCTGTGTGGCACGGCCAGTGGAGCAACTGGCCTGAGTCTGAGCACCTCACTGATCAAAGAGCAGAGGACAGGAAGTCTGTGTCTGTCACTGTACTTGGGGTATCGTCCCTCTAACACCGTGCACAACTCTTCATACACCCTGGTCTGCACCTGAAGATTAAAATAAGAGATTGCAGATACAATGAGATAGACTTCAGGAAGTGTGAGTGTTTTCTGAAGAGGTTTTGTTGTGATAATGTGTCCTGCCTCTGGTCTGTGCAAAAGGAAAGCCACGGTCCAGTTCAGCCAGGCTGCAGTGGTCTCTGTTCCCCCAATGAGGAGGTCCACAGTGGCCATGTGGACATGAGTATCTGTGAGGAGCTGACGAGAGGAGGGTAACATGCAGGCACCTCTAAATTCAATCCATACTCTACCCCCAGTAAAAAGTAATCTCCCCTGGTATTCACTGTCAGATGTACTTACTATTCTATGGTCTGTGTTGTGATGTTTCTCAAGACCCTGGAGGAGAGATCCTGTAATGGCGTCCTCATGTTTTTTGGCTTGTGACTGAGAAGATAACAAAGCAACAGCTGATAAAAATGAACATGGCAGAGCTTGGATCTGGTGGCTAATCTGAGGTGTACAGTGTTTTTTTTTTTTTTTTTTTTTGCAGGAGCTGAGAAATTCAGCGTCCTTCTATAATGTTAATCAAATCAAATATACATTTCAACATTTTTATTAGCATTTGTGTTTACCAACCTTGTAATTGTTGAGATGTTGTTTTATGATCTCATCTCTCCTGGCCACTTCTTTCAGGAGTCGGGAAAACACAGGGTTTGGTAATTTCTTTAAGGGAACAGATGTCACAATATGTGAAATCCCAAACTAGAGGTGACTGTCAGTCTATTTTGTGATCTGCCGTCGTGTTGGTTCATATTTGACTGACCCTGAGCAGTGGGAAGGAGTCCAGAACTGAAATCCAGGAGGAGCCCCACAGAGCAACAATCTCATTCAGACAGGAGTGCAGCTGCTGCAGCTCTGAAGAACTCTTGTCATACTAGGAAACACAGAGCTTTACATTTTAATGTGTCCTGCCAATGAAACGCACTGTCCAGTAAGTAAATAGCACATTATGAATGCACTGTTGCTGCTAAAAAGGGCAACATATACAGCTGAATTCCCCAGTTCCTTATATAAACACTGCTCTGCCACAACCACAACTGTTCATTGATGAAAAGCAGATTTAGTTTTAAACCTTCACTGCTACTTCTATTTACCCAACTGAACTGTGAGAGGAAAAATACTCACTTCTTTTCCAAAAGCCAAAGTGGTGATGACATTACTGGCTGCCACTGTGAAATCCTCGGACAGATCTACAGCTCTGCCTTGATAGTTCACCAAAACCTGCACAGTGAACAAACCAAGCTTTATCTTTTTTATCTGGCCACTTTGAAAACACTCCAACATTATAGATAGATAAGGTGCTGTGTTGTCTAATGGAGTGCAATCTGTTTCTCAGGCCATCTGTACCTCCCGCAGACACAGGGCCTGTCTCTCGATCACGTCATGCAAAGATTGCTGGCAACAGCGTTGCAGAGCACTGTGGACAAGACGACGGTGTGCCCTCCACTCCTCATTATAATCCCCCAGAGAGATTGAGCGCCCTCCCCCAGACACAGTGTCACCTAGTCAGTGAGTAGAGTTTATCAGGAGATAAAATAACATACTTACAATGAGAGAGAGGGAAATTTGAATTATTTACCTGTGTATGAAAATGGTCTCCCAGCAAAGTCAGACCATTTCTTCACCAGAGCTTCTCTTATAACTTCACTACTATTAAGTACCACCATGGCTGTAAAAAACAAAACAGAGGATTTGGTGTGGTGTGCATCTGAACCTCACTGTTTGTGATGTTTTCCCAGTTTGCTTGTTTTTATATGAGCATTTGACACAATAACATCCACTACAAAAAATAAGGAAACAATAAATCTGATTACTTGTGTTTCCACATTTTAGCCGGTAAATGTTTCCATAGCGTTGTGCCAGATTGGTCAAATGAATCGGCAAGTGATCGTGTGCCAGCTCCATCATGTTGCCGATGAGGAAGAGGCTGGGAGGACCTGGGAGGGACGGGGATGAGGAGCAGGGAAGGTATTGATAGAGATAGTGCAGGAGTCCAGACTGAGCTCCTAGAAGGTAGAGGCAGAAAAGACAAAGGTAATACAGGGAGGAAGATTACAAATCATTAATAATTATACCCATTTGACCAAAAATCAAGTTCTGTAATCAAATGTTCTAACTATTCATCTGTGGTGTAACTGTCCAGTGTATAAGTCATTATATTGTGAAATCCCCCCAGCATAGTCAAATACATATGAAGACAACAAAGCCATATTTACCTGTAGACTTACTCTTGCGATCTGCCTGTACACTTTTATTTCTCCGATCAGAAATGCAGTTCAGCACCATGAACAGAACTACAACTAGGACTACAGCTCCAACACTGAACACTGATATTTCTATTGCCATTTTGCGGCTCCTTGCTGGTTCCCACTTCAGAAAGCTGGTCATTACACTGCTGGTCCCATTTATAGTCGTCAGAGCAGGCTCTCAGCATGTCAGCTTGTTGGTGTTTTCACAAGAATCAAGGACATCTAAATATTTTGGGGTCAAGTTATCTGATTATGAGATGAATGCAACATGCAACAAGAGACAGCTTGATAAACATGGCTGGGACTTGCCGAAGGGCAAGACAACACATCACAGCTGACACAGGCAGTGTGTGATACTGGCGTTTGTTTGAGTTGTAGAAAAAGAGTGCAAATTACATAATGACGCAACACTCGAGACCCACATTAGCCACATTTATTACAATGGAGTGAGACAGTGCATATTAATTACAGTAGTAGTGGGGTGGCATACCATGGCATGGTGGTGCATAAGAAGGAATTAGAGTCAAAACAAAGCTTTGTTAAAATGGACGGGTCAGACAGAACAGTAAAACAGTATACAAAAAGTTGCAAATTAAAAACCCTTCTCCACTCTTCAGGTATTTCACCTCAAAAAAAAAAAAAAAAAAAAAAAAAAGCCTGAAAAAATCTACCATGTTGAATCAGATGTTCTGATAGCAGTCGTAGCTATCAAAACCACTGCAATTTCATTCGGAAAGTGAGATGCAACTGTGAGAACCACCCTGCTCTGGATTTCTGGAGCTATAATTCTGTTTCAGATATAAGGTGTTATGGACGGAGAGCCCACGAAGGCTGGTGTGTTCTTAGCCATGAGTTGCAGGGGAGAACCTGGATGGTCGGAACTTCATCTCAGTGAAGGGAATGGAAGAGTCTTTACCTTTCCAGTCTATCCAGACTATTCCCTGTTTGAGCAGAAAGAGGAAAGTATTTGTCAGTGAGCCGTATCAGAAACAATACAACAGTTTAAAATTGACAGACTTATCATACCTGATTATTACTGTTGATGCCATAAAGACCATTGAGGTTGGTCTTGTAGCAATTCTTGTACCACCAGCCTCCCATGTAGGCCTTGGCACAATGGAGACCAAGAGGATCAGGGTCCTTGTCCCGGCTTGAGAATGGGCGCCCGTTATGATATTTCATAGAGTCACCTGACAAAGAAATACAGCGAGATGAAATTATGAAACTGTCAGGGATTTTCTGTGTCGTATGGTATATACTGTGCTTGTTTAGGAAAATTCAACTTTTATTCAAGTTTTCACCTGCAGTTCCGGTGTAGCCGGAGACTGTAAGAGTATAGTGCTTCTCCTCTGAATCAATGGAGAAGTTGGCATAGTGAGCGTAAGCCGTGTCATTTCCAGATCGCAGGTCCACTCTCAGACTCACAGGGCCGAAACTGGTCAGGTTGTGAAGAAGTTCATTTCCTGATGTGGGAAAATTGAACAAAACATATGTCAGGCCGATTTACAACTATCTTGTGATAATAATAACTGTTTGCTCCCAACTGTACCGAGCCAGAACTCTTCACTCAGGTTTCCAAAGCCAGCTCTGTATTCACTCCAGGTTCTGTAGAAATCTGTCTTTCCATTCATCCTCCTTTGGAACACCTAGAAACAGGCACCAGATTGTTGTTTCCTTTCTAAACCCATTCTGACATTTCTCGAATGCAATATTTCATTCAAGTAACCACAGGTTGTCTCTCACCGTCCAGCCGCCTCCATCAGTCTCCATGTCACAATAGACTCTGACTGCTTGCTCCCCTTTTCCTTGTGGGTAAATGTCTACCTCTCCTGACTGCAGCGCTCCATTCAGCAGCTCCTGAGAGCACTCAGTAGGGAAAGGGAATCGTAGTTTCCCTACAGAATGGAAAAGAGGCATTAGTTGGCTGATTGATGGGAATAATAGGAAGATGAACATGCAGGTGCTGCATTACTTAACCTTTATTATTATTACCTGTGATGAATTCTGTGGTGACAACAGATGTGTAGTGTCCGTCTCTCTCGCCTTGTACCAGAACGATATAGCGTGACATGGGCAGAAGCCCTGTCAGCTTATACTCTGTGATGGTTGAGTCCAGGGTCACCTCCTGATTTAATGTAGAAATGCAAAGTTAATTGTTTTTAGAAAGTTCTGAAAATAGCTATTGTTATATTGTGTGTTACAGTAATGGAGAAATATTATTCACCTTTGCTTCTTCTCCTGCCACCTGATAGATCACTCTATAGCTGTGATACACAACAGTGGATGTTTTCCATGTTATCACCGCAGTGCGCGCACCCACCTCATGGGCTTTCACCACTGAGGGACACAAAACATGTTGATTTCCCACACTTTACACCAATCCTGTGGACATTGGTATGTAAACAGCACTCATCAATTTTTATTTTTCCTTTCTACTCACCATTGGCTGTAGTGAATGTAGTTGAGATGGCCATACTCTGGAGACTGTCTTTCTGGCTCAAGACCTTCACTGTGTACAAGGTGCCTCTCTGCAAACCTCTCAGCTGGTGCTCCACTGAGTTCCCAGATACCATCACTGTCACTGTCACATTAGGAGCTGTGTGCAAAAAGAGCAATTAGTAGCACTCTGTGTAGTTGTTTGTACTTTGTCATCAGTCATTAGGCCAGTGTCTCCATACTCACTTTTGGACGACTCATAGCTGATGATGAAACGATCTACTTTCCCCAGACTGGGGGTCCATTGCAGCAGAGCTCTGGTGTCTGTCACATTGACGACTTCAAGCTGTGATGGGGGGGCGGGCACTACAGTCAAGAGATGACACTGTGTTATTGCTGTTTACACATGCCAAGACACCCCAAAAGTAGCTATTTGAGCTTATTTAACTAGATACCTGTGGTGATGACGGAGACAAGAGCGTCACTCTGGGCTCTGCCTTGTGTAGCAGTTACAGAGACAATGTAGGAGGTCCCAGCGGACAACTTGGACAGAACTATGTAAGACTGCTGAGAGCCCACGACTGAGAAGCGGCTCTCCCCTGGCAGAAAACATTGTAAATTTCAAAATTAAGCACTTAACAGCAGGAGAACCAGACTAACTGTCATTAAACCAGGAATTTGCAACCTGCAGTTTACAACTAGCCTTTGACAAACCTGTGATGATGTTGGTATATGTGACCCTGAAGCCTGTGAATGTGGTCTTTGGTTTTGACCAGGACACAGCAAGAGAAGACTCTGTTACATTACTGAAAACGAGCTCTGTGGCTGGATCAGGACCTAGCAAGAGAAAACAAAGTGATTTTTATTCAAATTGTTGAGCAGACTGTATCAATTACTTGACTGTGTTCCTTGTGGTTGTGGAGGCATTAAGTATAAATGACGAAGATGATGTGATTTAAATTACCTGTAACTGCAGTTACTCTGTGAACTTTTGATCTTCTGTGAGCACTCGCTCCATATATGTGCAGGAAATAGCGTGTGTTTGCCCGAAGGTTACTGAACTCCACAGAGCGTACGTTGCCAGGGACCACCATGGAGATCATCTTGGTTTCAGCTTGAACCTTTGATCCGACAATTTTATGAGAGGAGACAGTCTTGTCAGTGCTCTCCGTCTGTACCTGGACCTCAGCTGGGTTCTTAGCTGCAGAGATCTTCTCTCCTTCAAAAGTTTCCTCTTCTAACTCCTCATGGTCATCTTCATCACCCTCTGTTCTTGGTTCTCTTCTGATCACAGTGAAATTCTTGAACATGCCTTGTGGTGCTGACCATGTGATGGTGAAGCTATAGGAGGAAATGTTCACAACCTTCACAGAACCTAATCCAGATCCACCCATCCCCCTGCTGGTCCCTGAGCCATGGACGCTTGTTTTGTTTTGCAGAGCTTGAGCCTCATCTGATGTTGTTGAGATGGTTGTATTTACTACATACTGGCTCTTCTGTGTAACTTTCCCTTTTCCAGCTTCGGTGTTTCTGTTGTCAGCAGATTGCACAGTTGTAGTATCTACCTTGACCGTCTTGATGCGCTTATGTCCAGATGATTGAGTAACATTCTTCTCAGCTAATGTGGATTGCTCCAGGGTTTCTTTTCCTGTTCTGGTTTTGTTTGTTGCCACACTCTTGGACAGAATGGTCACAATTTTAGCTGTGCCATTTGATTTCTTAACATTAGTCTGGGTCACATTGCTGTGAGGCTCATCTTTCAGATGGTCTGATTTAGGATATGTTTTACCGGCAGTTCCCTCTTTGACAAGCTTGACATCAGTTTTTCGGATAACCTTTTTGGAAGTCAGTATCGTTGTTTTGCCTTTGCGAGCCTCTTCTTGTTTTCTTCCCTCATGTTTCAGGAGAACTTGAGCAACAGTTGGGCGGATGGTCTTTGTGGCACTTGAGGAACCTTTAAGGGTTATTTTCTTAACAGCAACATCTTGTTTTGCTTGGGTTTTAACAGGAGTTGGTTTAGCATTAGTGGCCACTCGGGGTTTGCTATCAGACTCTTTGGTGTCAGTTTCCTTCTTCTGCTCCTTTTTCTGCTGGGTCACCACCTCCACTGTCTCCTTGGACTTGCCTTTGGCAGCTTCTGAAAATTTAGAGTAGGATTTGAGATCAAAGAGTGGCTGCAATATTAGCCAAAGGGTAAATAAGTAATAATGTTCATTCAGATAAGAGCATAGACTTACTTACTTTTATTACATTCGGTTCCTTGGGCACACTCACTGCAGTCTGGACCCGTGAATCCCTGATGGCAGACACATTTTCCCTTCTCACATTCCCCGTTGCCGTTACAGTCATCTGGACATTTTGCAGAACATGGACCTAGGCAGATGCAAACATAACCACAATGTTTAATTCCACACCTTTAGTTAGCTGTGTTATATATAGTGATCTGGTGAATGTGACCGAATCATACATTTCTCCTTTAGGAGGGACATCTCTTTCTCCAGTCGGGCCACTCTTCCTTTTAGTGCGGTCATTTCAGCCTCACATTCCCCTTTGCAGCCACCGGGCAACAAGCTGATCTTATGTGTCATCACCAGAGGAGCACCAGGCTTCAGTGTCAGCTCCTGGTCCTTGGCTTTGCTAGAGTCACAGCCATCACTGACTACCACCTTGATTGTTTGTGAGGGGGCAGGCTTTTCTTTGGTGGTGGTAGGAGACTTGATTATAGCAGTCCGATTGGCAGAGGCGGTGACCTTGTCTTTGTCAGCTGTAGAACCACTCGCTGTTGTGGCCTTTGCTGGTGTTGACGTAGAGCTTTGAGCTACACCAGGGGCAGGCTTGTCTTTGGAGTTTTTCACATCACTGGTGGAAGGAGCCTTAGCTACAACAGTCTGATTGACGGAGGCTGTGGGCTTGTTTTTGATGGTTTTAGCACCACTTGCAGGAGCAGATTTTGTGGTTGTTGACTGAACGTTTTGAACTACTGTAGGGGCAGGCTTGTCCTTGGCAATCTTCCCATCACTGGTTGAAGGAGTTTTCATTGAAACAGTCTGATTGACTGAAGATTGCGGTTTGTCTTTGGTGGTTTTAGCGCTGCTGGCTGAAGTAGGCTTTGTGGGTGGTGACTGAACATTTGGCGCTCCGGTTGGGGCAGGTTTTTCTTTACTTGCCTTCACTTCACTGGTGGAAGGAGATTTAGCTGAAGTCGTTTGATTGACTGAGACTGTGTGCTTGTCTTTGTTGCTGATGGAGCCACTGGCTGGAACAGTCTTTACTGGTGCTGGGGGAGTGACGTGAATTACTACAGGGCTGGCCTTGCTTTTGGTGGCCACCGTAGCATTGACTGTCAGAGGTTTTTGGTTGGTGGCTGGTGTGGGTAAAACTGTCTGATTGACTGTGTTTGGCTTTAGGGTGGGACGAACGGCCTGTTTGGCAGGCGCAGAAGTGGTTTTTGGTTTTGAAGGGGTGAAAACGGCATTGGGTTTGGTCACGTCGCTTCCTGTGGAGTCTCTCTTCTCATTGGTCGTGGTTTGAAAGGAGGGAAATGGGGTGAGAAGGAGGAGAAGTCCTAGAGTAAACAGCATTTTGAGCCAGCAGCAGCAGCCAGCAATGGTATTGCCCTTGGAGGATCTGTATGTATATTACTGTAAAATTATGAACTCCCTCCTCTATATTTCTTTGACCAGTTGTGTAGGGGAATTTGCCAGGTCTCTCCTAGAAATGAAAAAAAAAGAAAGAGCTGAATTATGACTTAGTTCAATGCAGGACATTTTATGCCAAAACTATTTTTTTTATATCCTAAAAAGGGGTTTGCTGAGCATACATGCTCTTTGATCAGCACTGGCTAGTTTAACATCCACAGAGCTCCCATTCACACTCAATATGCTCCCCTGCTCCCTAACTGGCTATAAAGCTACACTTACACAAATTTCAATTTTCATGCCTTTCATGCCTTTCTTGCCTTATGTCAACTTCTTACCAATAGCAAAAAATGATGGGAATAACTGAGTAAATATGAACAAACATTATTTAACTGATCAGCAAACTGAATTTTCAAATTGGAAATATAACTTTTTCAACAGTCCATCATAGTATATTTTTAAAAGTGAACAACAAACATTTAGTTGAAAAGTTGCAGCAGTGTTCAAATCAGCCATAATGGTTAATTCAGTGGCCTGCCAAACCAAGTAAAGTCTAAATTAGCTGACTTTAGAACAGGAAGGAAAAAGGTGACTTGAGTGGGAAATCCAGAGAGTCTGTTGGAGAGACTATGCAGAGTGGTAACAGAGCGTCACTGTATAGAACTGTGGGACACTGTACGTCTTTCACTATACAGACGGTTACATAATCCACTGCACTCACTCCTCATAAAACCACTAAAGGGAATATGTCCAGCCTTGGCCTTAAATCTGTAGTAAATCAAATAAATCATGCAGCAAGTAAACATTCAGATGCTTTGCTACACTGCATGACTATTCTGAAATGTTGCATTGGAGAAATTTTGATTGCCTACATGGTTGCAGTAGTAACTCAATGAATAGATGCTTCTAGAGCATTAATTTTTATAGAATGAGAAATAATTGACTTTCATACAATTTCTAGTAATTATATCAGTGCATAAAGTGTTATTTTGTGTGTGCACAGTGAAAAATTAAAATTAAATTGTCAAGCTCCACATTCACTGCAACAGTGCAGAACAGTGCAACAGTGTTTTTTCTGCAACTATAAAACAGTATTAATCAAAAGGCACAACATTGTATCAGTCACAGTCTTGAAATATATATATATATATATTGCTATAAAGGCATTGGGATTTAAAGGGATATCAACAGACAGACTAGAGTCCAATTATTCAAATGACTGTAGTTACCTCTCTGAGATCATAATAAATAAGATATAAAGTTGAAAAATGACAAATGATAAATTACTTACTAGAGCAATGACTTGTTCTTGGCTTTATCTCTGCCTTTGTGCTGCTCCCTCCATCTGATGGGAAAAGCTCACATAGACTTGCTGGATAAGATCAGGTGAGAGAAAGGACCACCACTAGAAAGGAGGAGAGTGATAAAGTCTGCTCCTACTTAAGGACCCCCCCCTCCACTCTTCCACGCCTAGTGGTCCCACTCTCTCAACCACCATGGAAAATATTTGTATTGGACTTACAAAAAGAGTGACATTTTTCCCAAATTTGTGTATATATGATGTTGATGTTGTATAATATGATCAACTACTCTCTTGTATTTAGCTATGGGGGAACTTACTGTATGTACATTTAACAATACAAAACATTCAAGGCCATGTACTTAGTATTGAAGAAAAATAATAAATCTGTTTGAATGAATACAGATTTAAGTCTGATCCCTCTTCAACTTCGGACTGTGCATTGCAGAACATACCGATATTTTTGTGCTTTTTTGTGTAACACAAAAATAGCCTGCATGTTTCAGCATTTCATGGCTCATGACAGTTATTTCAGTGTCTACTCTATGTAACTTGACTTATTCCAGACATTGCTAACACCTAGACACAGTCTTTGATTGAATAAAGCACTGGTCCCAGAATCATGATTCAGCTGGAATACATAGCATAACACTGCAGGTATTCAGTGCTGACTCTGGGGGACAGGAACCTCTCGATATATGAATTGGCTGTTTGTTGGATGTAATGAGATGTAACTACGTGGGAGTTATGTAAGTGACCAAATATCCACCAGATTTAAGGAATGCTCTGTGAGGGCACTGCATCTCTGACCAAATGGCCACCCACCATCCCACCTTTTATTAACCACATGAAGACAAGTTTATCAAGGGCCGAGAGCAAATAGGACATAAGTGACATTTTCCTAATTTTACACGAGAGTAAAATCAAAAGTTTATATCACTACATGACCATGTCTTTAAGAACACAAAGTGCTTACTGATAGTTATTAGGAGCGACAGATGCTAACGTAGTACCTATAATAGGATCATTCACCTGGCATAAATCTGCCTAATGTGTAGGCGAGGCTTAGTTCTGTTATTTTTTTTTTCATCTGAACTAAACTTTATGGACTTTAGATTTACACAGTATAGTCAGATATGTTTTTGCCCTTAGGCAAAAATGTGTAACCAATTTTGCACAGCTGTTAAACTCTGGCTACTGCTGAAGAAACGGCTCTCATGCTTACAGTCATACTCACTCTATATATGTTACAGTGCGGGGATATAAGAACCCACAGTAAAAAAAATAAAAATCTGTTTACTCATTGGTATTTAAGTCACAAATATGTTGAGATAGCAAGTTTTCCTTGGCTAGTACACCATGTTCTGACAAGACAACTGACTTACACAGTATAGCAATGTCACGTTAACCCTAGATGTGACCTTATGGCACTGTTTTTCAAGTTGGAAAGTCTGTTGTGAGGTTAATTGCACTTTTTGTGTGCCAGTTTTTTTTTTTGTTTGTTTGTTTTTGTTTTAAGATGAGTGAAATTCTAGCATCTGTTTCCAGGTATCACCGTCTGTGCTCATTATCGTCCTAGATTAGCATGCTAACTCGTTAATCAGCAAGCAAATAACCTTGAGTTAGCCTTAAACCAAGATCGGCCTGTTTTGGCTGTGACACACACACACACACACACACACACACACATCTTTATCACATCTTTCAAGAAAACTAATCTGTGTTCCAGCAAATCAAAGAAATCTACACTTAACATGTTAGCATAAAACCTGCCACATACTGAAATTATATTCCATCGCCAGTCAAATAATTATATTAATAATGGCTCTGTTCTCTTTAAGCGTCCCAGTTTAAGACATGACATTGTGCCAGCAAAACTGAAGCAACAAAATGTAATTCATTTGTTGTCATTCATTTCACAGTTTATAACCTACTTCTTTTTATGCTGTGACGCTGTTGATTAAATGACCTGGAAAGCCCCTGCATTGATAACAGAGCATTCAGGTCAAGGCACCTTGATATCAGGAAGACAAACAAAGAGTAATTGTTAGTGTAAAGTGGAGTACAGAGTGTGTGGTCCCTGGTGGCAGCCTCCAAGAACAAGCTCCACCTTCTCACTACTCCTTTCTGCATCCTAGACCACCCTCAAACCGCTGACCCTGTCTTGGCCTTTGGAAAAATGGCTGGAGACATAGGCTACCTTAAGTAACTAAGGCCGCTGCACACCTAAGAAAATACACCTGGTCATATGAGCACATTTCACAATTCCCCAGCCAGTTTCACAGCTGCTGCTCAAGCGTATTTGGTTTGTCAGCAGGTAAGTGAGCATGTACTCATGGAATACGTGTATTTACAGTAAATCTCTTGTGGCCATCCACAGACTGACCAGAATATAAATCTCTGTCATACTTCAGTCAATCTGTCTTTGTGAGCAGAATATTTGTATTTTATTGTGTTGCACAAAGAAGTAGGTCTGCAAATGTATGGACAACCAGATGAGGTACATTAATACATGTCAAATATGACTTCTCACCGTCTACTCTGCCTACTCACTGAAGAGACTACAGTGAAAATAAGACTTTTTTATCTTTATTTTTTAGATGTGCTGTTGCCCCAGGCTACTAGCAGTGCACTAAAGTAATCCCCAGATGAAAATGTGTGATGCTGACGTCTGTGTATTTATTTACCCCTTATTGATTCAAATTTAATGAAATGTCTGATGGCAAAAGCTGAAACAGTGCAGCCACTGATCTGGCTGTGATTGAAGTGATGGTCAGTACTCCCGTGTTGCTTACATTGGACCAGGCCTCACAGATTAGAATAATATAAGCACATAAGCCCTTGCTTGTTCCTCACCTCTCCGCCCATACCCCCCTTCTCCTTCTGCACCGCTCCCTACCATTGCCCGTTGTTTTCTCCGATCATCTCTCTGCATTAACTATAACTAAACGTTTTAAATTATGATTGCACTTGCAATCTTCTGCATCATGTTTCTAGCCACAAGCCATATCAACTTTCTCCAATAGAGAGCTTTTATCCTTATGAGAATCCAATGCCTGACACAAGCATAATTTCACTGGGAGCAACTTAGTCCCATACACCAAAAACCACTCCCCCTCTCCATTTTTCCTCACCTTGCAGATGTTAAGTAAGGAGGGGGGGGCTTTGAGGGGGGCTGCATTGAGCACAGAGACCCCTCTCAGATCATTTACTGCCAGTAAAAGAAAAAAAACACATAAAAATAAATAAATATATTCAGCAGGAAAGTTAAATCAAACCAGTGCACCAAACTGAATCACACTGTTTGGAGGCACATGAAAGAGCTAATGGACATTTTGTGGATGTACTCTATTTGTGGAAATGTTGACTGTCATTTCAATTCATTCTCTCAACATGTATGCTTTAAGCAGCAGCTCAAAAAACATATAAGAGGAACATATAAAACATTCAGAGTTTTTTGTGTGTGTGTGTTTGTGTGTGTGTGTGTGGTTGCTTTTCTAGAGATAAAACAAGAATCAGTTATACAAATTTACATAGTCTCAGTTAAGGGGTCATATGAAGGTTTTTCCGTTTTAAATAGACTGATGATTTACCATGGATACATTTGATTCTTCTTACTTTTTTAACAAAGGTGTCTTAACTGAACTGTGAACAACTGGTTTTAGATGAACAACAACAAGAAGTACATGTAGAATGATACTTTGCCAGACAACATCAAGATATAGTATTTCTACTAAACCACTACTGTTTTAGACATACAGAAATATATTTTTCTTTATTCTTTTAAAAGGCAAAGGGTACGGCTCTAACATATATGTCATCATGCAATACAGCATACACGATGGACATGTAAAAATAAGAATTAAATAAGAATAAGAATACACTTAATGGCTGGTGAAAAGGCAACCACATGCACTGATGGAAAACTGATAAAACCAAAACTTCACAGGGCTTAACATCAGTCATCACATTATATGTTATAATATCAAATATAAATATCATAATATTATATATGGTATATAATATATAATCAAATAATATAAACATCACATTACATGATATCTTTGTTTTCTTTTAATATACTTTCATGACTCTGAAAACCAATTCGGAGTAGTAAGAAAAGAGCTCTCAACGTCCATGCTGACTGTGCATCTCTTGATAACTGAGACTTGCTACAGATGTGAAAACTGTTTCAGTGTCTGCAGCCATCTACCTTGTACTCATTTATGAAAGCATCAGCCCCCTTGCAGGCCTGTTGATTGGCAGATTTTCCACACTCTTCTTGAGAAGGCCTTTTTTCAACCCAGGTGTTTGATTCCAACAGGTACTGCATCCTACATAAAGAGAGGAGAGAGTGAACAAAATGAGGATCAATTAGTGTCAACATTTGCCTCCATTGTGCCATTGATTATACTCACATTCCATTTGAGTCAGTTGTCGTGCCATCTTTGCCCATGATGAGATACTGCTTTCCCAAATCTAACTCTTCTTTACAATTACGCCTCTTCACGAAGACTCGAACAGAATTTTCTCTCACTTGTACATCGCTATCTGGTGAACAGATCAATATGTTTATAAAAGTTCCTCCCAGTTTAAACATAATGGGACAAAACCACTTGAAGGTAAGCGTTACATCATCTGTTATGGTTTCTGGTCAGAGTTTACTTACTATATCTGAGAACATCCCTTACTGTGGTTTTGTATAGCACAAAGTTGGTTTTGTGAGATATGCTGAGAACTTCAACAATGTATGCTGAAATAAAACAAAAATCAACCGATTAACCCTTCATCTGAAATGAGTCAAGTTGATAACAGATACTTCATTATAGTGTGTGGTGTGCAGCGGCTACTGACCGTAATCTACTGTAGGGAAGAAGCAAGCATGTTCTATGCGGTCATTCTTTGTCAGTGGGTTATTCTTCGCTGATTTAAATGTTATTTTTAGTTTATGACAGGGTCCTGAAGATGAAAAAGGTGGATTTTTACTTATTTGCACAAACCTGAAAGGTAAAGCTACATTATTTCACAGGAATTTGTTGGTTCAGTTCTCAGAGTCATGACTTACTTTCTGCACACTGGCACACATCCTCTGAACACAGTCTAGAGACCATCTTGCTTCTTTGAGGGGCAGAGTAGAACACAGTGCACTTCCGGTCTACAAAGAAAGCTCTGTAAGCTCATGTGTTCTTGGTAAATTACAGGTAAATAAAGATCTCAACATTATCCTAACAAATTGAAAATAGAAAAGCAAATACTTACCTGGTTCATAATAGTCATAGAACACAGCTGGAGCAGGCTGCAGGAGGCCGATGGGCACTTTCTGTGTCGCATCAAAACTAATACATTCCTGTGGCTTAAAATGCTAAAAAGGAAATAAGCCTTTTAGTATTCAATATGGAAAAATATCTTACTGTAAATGTATCTAAGTTTTACCTCATTGAAGTAGATCACCACCTTTCCATGGGAAACTTCATAATGGGAAATGTATTGCTCAGGTTCTTGTGTTAGCTGGGAGGAGAAACAAATCAAATTTTTTGGTATTACTGTCAGGGAGAGACCCTTCCTCTTACCTTTTTCTTTGTCAAATGCATTTTCATGTCATTGAATAGAGTTACCAAGTGCAAGGCAAGTGGATGGCATTGGTTCTGAGCATGTTTTTTATCCATTCTCTACTCTGTTCTGATCCTATAAGTTTGTCATTTTTTCCTTTTTTCTGTCAGTTTGCCAACACTTATAGATACAATGACACACGTGAAATTTGGCTAGAAACCAGTCAGAGGTGTAAACCAGACGAATCAGAAAATATGCTCAAAAAACATGACACATGGCAACGACTCTCTGATTCATTCAGCTGACCTCTGGCTGTGGGGTAATAGTACAGGTGGGCACTAGTAACAAAAAGAAACTGTCTCTAACACTTGCTTTCCCACTGGCCCTGTGCACAGCAACCACCCCATGTCAGATAACCCAAACTAGCCCTGTAAGTGTTTCGGCAAGGTAATGATGGTGGAGAGTTTCATGTCCATCCAAACCATGCTCCAATCACCACAGCTAACTTGACTGAGAAAATGTCAAAAATAACCTGGGGCGCCTTGTGGTGTAGTGGGTAGAGCAGGCGCCCCATATACAGAGGCTACAGTCCTCTAAAGGGCAGTCCAGTAAAGTCCAGTAAAGGGCTGCCCTTTATGTCATTCCCCCTCTCTCTGCCTCCCCATTTCCTGTCTCTCTCATACTGTGCTATCAAATAAAGGCAAAAAAGCCCCCACAAAAATACACTTTAAAAAATGTGTCCAATGACCTTGTACTAAGGTTAATAGTATAGAGGAGGGAGAGAGACATACTAACCCTGTGCAGGTCCTCAGTTACAGCCTCAAATCCACTCAGTAGTGTGATGTCAGCTATGCCCATTCCTGTCAGGTTGTTGTCTGGGCTATGGCTACACACACACACACACACACACACACACACACACACACACACACACACATACAAATAAGGCCAGAGATGCAAATCAAGATTCATGACTTTTTCCTTCCACAATGTCATTACAGCTTGCAAAGGTGATGAGTCTTATGTAACCAACCTGACACAGACCCTGTAGGTCACAATGTCGTCTGCAACTGCATTGTTATCCAGATCTCTTCTGTTTCTTTCGTGAGTGTCAGACTTTGCGTGGTTTGCGGATCTTGGCTCTTTTTCCTCATTAGCATCGTAGTCATCATAGTAATCATACGTCTCTATGACCTTACCTAAGGGAACAGAGGTTAATGTGACAGTCTGGCTTCTATCAGCAGTACCTATACAGGTACTGCTGATAGAAGATTTGTTGTCAGTGATGAAAACTCACCGGTGTACTTCACTTTTCCCTCCACTGTGACACTGAGGGACAGATCAGCACATCTGTCTTTGGGATCCAGTACATGGTAAGCCTTAACAACCTTTGAGGGAGGTGGGAGATGTTTTTTGTAAATTAATTCATTTATGTCTGTGCATGTTCAGCACATGCGCAGAACTGAAATGAATGAAACTTACTTTTAGTTTGGCTTCTCCTTCTCCTGACAATTTCACATCAATGTTGTTCCCTGAGAATTTCTGGGACAGACAACACAAAACAAATCATTTCACAATGAGGTTAAATATCTACGTGTATCTAAGTGTACTATTGAAATGTCTTCCATTACCTTTAGGTCTATTTCCACCTTTTCTCTGTTTGCCAGTGCGAGTGTTGCAATGTCATTCCTCCCTGAGACTCTGAACACTGCAATTAGATTTGCTGTAGGACTGTTGGACCTCTTTAGATCATACTCTGCAAGGGCTTCCAGTGCCATGACAGTATCCTTGACACAAGCAACATGAATAATATGGTAACATATCTAGTCTGAAGGAAGTAGTGCATACACATCCAATCTGGAGACCTTATGTAGAACAAAATGCAGAATCCAGTTAAAAAACAAAAAAAAAAAGGTCTTGAGGGTGGTCAAGATCTTTTTTCTTTTTGTGATCAAGATGTCGACCATGTAGCTCTATTCTACAATAAATTTGAGGACCAGTACACCAACCTTACAACATATCGACTCTTACCATTCGTTTGGACTACCCTGCATGATATGGGTCAGTATATAGGGGCCAAGTCCAAACGGTTTTTGTGTTTAGTATTTATGATTTCATACTCACCTGTGTTGATCTGAAAGTTCCAAAATAGTTTTCTTGGGAGATTAACCAGCAGGCTGCTTTGTCTGCCCACTGGGTCTGATTAAGTGTCACTGCAGTTAGGAGGGCATAGGCTGTTGTCTCTACTGTGATAGCATTTGCCCTCTCTTGATTCTTCATACTGGTATCAGTTGTCCACAGATAACAGCCATCCTTTCCTGACAAGAGAGAAAAAAATATATATATGAGAAAATGATCACAACTCAAAAAACAGCTCATGCTGACAGTCTGTGGATTTTATAAAAACAGCCCCTTTCTCTCAGCGTATTCAGTCCATATAACTAGAATGAAATCACACATGTATACCACCATGACAGAGGATTCTATCCAAACCACCCACATATGTGTTTTGATCAAACACACGTTCAGTAGCCATTGCTTGAAGTCTTGTCCAGACAGCTGAAAGGTCAGCTCCCTCAGGCAGGCACACTGAGAGACAGTAGGCTGTAATGGCAACAGCGTAGGGATGCCGAAGCTCCTCCAGGGTTGACATTAGATACATGGTTGAGTTTGATATTCTTGCTCTCTGGAAGAGAGCAGAATAAAGGCATTCATTTCATATCACTGACACATGGTGCTCTGACTACAGTTCACATTAAAATGCACTGAAAGTAAAACTACAACAATAACAAGGCCTCAAGACCTCACTTGCAGTACTGCAAAGCTGGACTAGCACACAACAGCATTTAGGGCTAAATGCTCATGCTAATATGCTAAAAATGCAATTTCTTTCACTTATTTTAGCAAGTTTAAAAACAGATTAAATGCAAAATGTAATTAGTTCTGCAGGTATTTGGTCATAAAACAACATTTAAAGTTTAATGTCTATCTTGATAGCACTAGATGGAAAAATTGCCTTTATTTAAGGCATAAAACTGCAAAACAATCCATTCAACAGTGAAAAAATTTCTCAGGTGAATGACAGTGGACAAGCAATCCCAGCTTTCAGGACATTAAGTCTTTACATCATCTCACCACATCATCTTGTGTTTCATTTTGCAGGAATTGAAGGGACTTCTGCAGTGCAAGGGTTACAAAAGCTGTCATGGATGCCTCCCGATCTTTGCCTTTCTAGATATAATACACAGACAATTCATGCGTTCAAATGCTGCTTTTAACTTTATTATATGTAATGTATTTGCATGTTTGGTGTTAGATAGGGTTACCAGGACATATCTGTGCAACACAGGATGTGGGTCACTGAATGAGCCGTCAATATTCTGTACTGACAGCAAGTAACTGGCTGTGTGCCTGATCTCTTCTGCTGAGGTCTGGGCCAGCTGATGCTGTGCCACCAGTGAAAACACTTTCAACACAAAGGCAGTCAGCCTGAGGACAAGAGAAAAGAAAAGTGAGTGAGGTGAAGGGATAGGAAAGGAAATAATACCTGCCAACACTGAGCTGTGAAAAAGAGAGATTTTCTGAGGTAAGGGTTTGAAAGACCTACAACCCCTAAGAATGTCAATTGTAATAGAGGCAAAATTTTGACTTAATTATCATTTATCATTTATTTGAAGTCACACAACTCCATATTTCAGAAAGTAATTGAATACACAGGTTGCAACATATGCACAAATGTTTACCTCAGATGAAAATCAATAATGCAAAATGAAATAAATACTCACCAAGTACTAGACTTGACTGAACTCCATGGTTTATAAGATCCATCAGATTCCTTGTATATTAGAACCCCTATATAACCTGCCAAAGAGATAGGTAATTGTTCAAAAGTCTGTCTATTAGCCTTGTTAGTGGCCTGTAGAGGGCACAACGTTCATCACATCCCATGGCAGAGTTCCCAACTGTGACCACTCTGCCACAAGGCCAACAAGAATCTGTGCTGGCTCTAGTATTTAGTTGGTAATGTGTTCAGTATGTGGGTTCAGACAACACCACAGTGTTACAAGTTGTATACAAATAGACAAATAGAAATCGGTCTTAGGGTGGTGCAGGTGTGAAGTGCAAATTTCTTGGCAATCTGGTCAACTGTTGATGATGGTTGATGCATGGTTTTGAGAGTGTGTGAGTGAAAGTCCAGTTATCTGCATTAATTTTGTGTGAATTGATTTGCAGAAAAAGGGTATGGGCATAATTTTTAAATGATTATGACATTAATGAATTTTTAGTGTGATGTTGTGTTTTTACCTTTCTCAATTTTATCGAGAGCATCATCTCTGGCACCTGGTGGCAGGTTAAACCATTGCTCGCTCAGGTCAAAGTAACGGAGGGCTGCAGCTGTAGGAGCAAGTCCTGACATTGTCTGTTCACAACATCCTGTAGGCAACTTAATCAGGCCCGCAACCCTCTCAGGAGACAGAAGGTTCACAGCTTGTGAACCAAATCCATTCTCTGTCAAGTGAGAACATTGATGGTAAGATTAATTTGCAAAGATCCATGAGTTGTATGTCTGTCTGTGTCTAACAGTACATACCTTCCACTGAAACAAAAATATTGGAGGTGGAGTCTGGGATTATTTCATCTGGTAAAGTCCCATCAATTTTCAAAGCCTTTGGGCTCATGCCTTTTACAATAAAGAGAAGTAAATTGATTTTAGCAAATGTAATGGAAAAAAAATTATAACATATCAGCTAACATTAATGAAAATTGATCAGAACTGAAATAACTCACCGTCTAATTTAACCATATGGGTTTTCTCATGTCTCTGTTCTAATCCTTCTGCCTACAACATCAGAAAGCAGGAAGTCAAATTACAGTGCATCCCATGCCGTGTTGGTATATTTACTATAAGGTCAAATAATACATTTGCAGGGATAAAGTAATATGGATTTTACTTACCCATACATTCAGAATCTTTTCAATTGCATCTATTTTATCCCCAGTCTCTGCCTTTAAGACACGTATTTTGATGGGTATCGAGCCGGTTACCATGGGGACAGCAGAAAAAGTGACAAACTGGGAAGAATGTGGGTCCACACTGATGTTAACATAACTTGAAGTGGTCGTTGAGCCAGGGGAGCAGAGTCCTTCAGTTTGTTCCATATGAACTGCCAGCTATGAAACGCAGGTGGTGAGATGAGTCAGGAGTTGTAGGTCGGACCATAGGTCACACAAATCACATTCTTATTGATATAGGGACATGTTTGTTGTTATGAGTGAAATTTCTACAGGCCTACCTACCCTTAGTTTGGTCTGTCCATAGTTGTAGATAACAGGTGAAATAGATATTTGCTCATATTTTCTCACTGAGTAAGGCAGTCTCAGAGACACAAAGGTGTTCTTGAATGCTCTGATCTCAGATGGCTTCACTACACAGAGACCTGAATGAAACATAGAGTAAGTGAGTTACAGCAATTAATACGTCCTTTAGTCAAATATTCAAGATGCATTTGTGAAGTTGGCTGATGTTTTTACCAGTGGTTGGAGATAATGTGACGATCTGAATTTCCCATGTGGTGATGGAATCAGGTAGAGGCAATTTAATGCTGAAAGAGTTTTTTTCAAGTTACAGTAAATCAATGGCTGTGAAATGCATTTGATAAATGTGTATAGTTTACAGTGTTGACTAACTGTAGAAGAAGCTGAAATTCTCACATTCACAATATTAGAAGCAACAACACTCTGGTTTAGCAAAGGTTGTATTTCAGTGGAAAAGAAAAACGTCAAGTTCAATCACCTCTTACCTTAATTTGGGAATTACATCATATTCTTTGAATGCAAAACTTGGAGGGAAATAACGTCGAATGTATTGAGCAGTAGAATCCAAGAAGAAATTTTCAATGACATCTGCTGTCACAGCTAAAAGATAATAAAAAAGATAATAAGATTTGTCTTTCAACTCCATAATAGTCATGCCACAGTTATTAAATGCTAATTAATCAGGTGTAAAGCTTTTGATGACAATTTCATCTCACTCCGGCCAAATCCTTTTTGGGCATCCTCTTGTATCTTTCTTTGTCTCAGACGCTCTCCTGCAATGCAGCATTGGAAAAAGGCATCTGTGCAAGCTTCATTTTGTTGCACCAGGGAAACCCTCTCCGCTCTTTCCTTACATGTTAGTGGCATAGGAATGAGAGTTAACCCATGACCACAACACTCTTGAAGTATTTCATCTGAAAAGTTAGACTCTGAAAGGGAGAAAACAAAAAGACACATTGTATACAATATTGGTGGTTTAGGGTCAAAAGTGTCTTACATTGTCACAGATGAAAGTTATGGGCCTAGATGGCTGTCTTACTCAATGCCATCATTTCCTGATGAAGGTCCACAGAGCGTCTTTTCCGTCCAAATTGTGAGTCACAGTGAAAACCTAGAAAAAAAATTACATACAAACTCATATGACAGCCAAGTGGGTTTTGGAGAATCTGTTTACATGGCTATTTATGAAAACATTAATTTGTTCAAAAGTGATTTTTTGCAGAGGGTAGTGATGCTTTCTTCTCACAGCCAGACACAATGAGTCTATTGATCTAAAGCAACAATTAGAGTATCCAGTGAAGTGACTATAACAAAACCACTGAAGTGATTTTTTCCTACTTAAAGGTCCAGTGTGTAAAATGGGGGGAAACCGTGACATCTAGCGTTCAGACTCTAGATTGCAGCGCTCACCCCTCCCGTCGGCAAAGTGACGGTGGCATGGCGTCTCCCAAGGCTGGGACGACTGGGAGTATTTCAGGAGCATCTAGCGATGAGGTGACGATCTAAACCATATTACAATATGGTATGATATCTTTTTTCCTTCCGCCTTCTTCTTCGTTGGTTTATTTATTCGCGCGATCTCGCAAAACTCGCGAAACGCGCTGGATTTTCCGTTTAGGCTGCCGTACAAACATGACGGCGAATGACACTGAGTGGCACTAAGTTCAGTTGAAATAAGCATGATCGGTGTATCAAAGGTGAAGAACTAGAAAGGACACTATATCAATGATTTTGATGAAAACGTGTTTTTGTCATACCCTGCCTCCACTCTGACTGGGAATGAGACACAAAAGACAGGCCAGCATCTCTCAGTACAGATGCTGGGTTAGGTCCTCCACCATATGTGCAGCCAAGATCGTATGACTGCATAGCAGAAAACACCTGAGAAGCAGATGAACAGCAGATGTAGTAGAGTAGATGATTTGCTCTGTTGTAATATGTGGGAGAGAGAAAGCATGAAAGGAATGAGTGAAAGTGTTACCTGTTTGTCTGTGAGTTTATTATCAGCTTTGAGAGCGTAGAAGGCCTTATCCACAGCAAGCAAAGCCACTTTGGTTGTCTTGTCATCTATATCAAATTCTAGTGTGGGCCTGTCTTGTCCAGGTTCAGAGGATCCTTTTTGTCCTACCTAAATTGAAGTTAAGGTGCAGAGAATTTGACATGCTGCTATTACCAAAGTTAATTTTAAATGTGCACATAAGCTACAACTATGAATACAAAGGCAGTGATCAGGAAAGCAGCCCAAACAGATTGATATATTTTGTGGTCTCAGCTTTTAGATATTCAGATGCTGGATATCAGTTGCATCCCACTCAGGTCTGTGTTTCATTCCTGACCACCATCTAAGGCCAGAAAAAATGGACTGTGCTATACATCTCTGTCGGGCCACTCTCTCTCTCTGCCCATGCTGCACTCCGCTCTGTTTACTCACCTTGACCTTTATCTCACATTCGTCCCTGACGTCCACCCACACTGAGTCTGCAATGATATCACCATTCTGGTTGTAGAAGTATGCAACCAGTCGGAAGGATGGAACCATATCAGCTTTTATCAGCAGGTTGTCTCTAACTGAACTACCAAGTGGGTGCGAACCATTTTGTATTATGATTCCACGGCTTAGGACCTACAACAGAGACAATCAAAAAATGTTTGATGAAGACAGACTGCTGCTCCTCTTTCTCAAAATGCATTTTTGTGTATTTAATCTTATATGGCTCACCATGTAGTATATATGTTCTTTACTTGGGCCATTCACAGTGCTGTATGTTACTGTAAGTGACTCCTTCACAGAATACAGCCTGTTGGTAAAACTAATGTAAAGGTAGCTGTTGCTTGGAGATGATGCACGTCTAATTGTTTTCACCAGTTGGAGGCCTTCTGCAGTCACCTTTTGGAGTCAGAGGTGGAAACAGTTAAAACTGAACAAAAATTAATGTGAGCAAACCCTCAGTCCAGTTTGGAGATACTAACATTAACTTTAATGCTAAAAGAGGCGTCAATATTAAAGGTATAAAACACCACCCCCTCCTGGTCAGTAATGCCTTGGGATGATCCCTCTCTGGATCCTGGTACATGGATGTTCACTGGCACATCAGCTGCTGGAGAGCCATCTGGGAGACGCATGACCACCTGCAAAAACATACACAGTGTTATATACTGTATAGGAGTTACAAAACCGTATCAGTCTTCTTCTGAGCTGTACCCATCTGTTAGTTTTGAACATACCACCACATCAAATGGAAATCCAAAAACAAAGTATGAGCGAGTTCGAGAGAGATCCATGGTGTATTTGTGAGAGAGGACAGGAACATAAACTTCTGCCTCTTGTATTTCACCACCTGGGACACAACAACAACAACCACAATTATAATCACTGTGATCATACTAAACAATATATGAATGAATTATAAATGAACAGCTTTGTGCAGATATCAGTGTTGATACGTGGAAGTAGGACCATTTTTGATCTGCTGAAATGTCTTTAGATGTTTTATATATATTTCATACTCTCTAGTTTTAGTTTCGGGGGAATATTTTTATTTTTCCCCAAAGAATTCCATTTAATATATATTACAATATGTATACCCTCTAAAGTATAAACATCCTTGAAATTTACAAGAGGTTTTATAAATGCTGTTTCTTCATGCATCTCTTATTTATAGTGTTAAATAAGATATTGTAACATCTACCCTGGAGATTCATAACAAGAAACTGAAACTAACTCTGTTTCCATCTAACTCCATGAGCAAACATTGTGTACAAAACACCAACTCTTTTACAAGATGTAAATAAATATATTACTTCTATGCCATAGTTAAAATGTCATTTAAATAGACGCTGCATATATTTAAGATAAATTCATATTATTAATTCAGTTTGGTCTCTCTGGGATACTGTGTCTTACTTTGTATGTTGGTGACAAACACTCTCACATAGAGTTGCGCTCCCTTTTGCTGTAAATCAAAGAGGGTTTGATTCATCTCCTTTTGGAGTTGTTCACTTATCTTTGCTATAGACTGAGAAACCTCTGCAGTTCCAGTCTGGGCCTGCGAGGAAAAACAGAAATTGTTGGGTTTGATGTAATGAAACACACAATATGCTGACAGATTATCCCGGATCAGATCTTGAAATGAGCTTCGTTTTACACTTGAGTTTCCTCACCGAGCCGGTCAGCTCCAGGCCCCTGATAAAGACGGGCTTTAATTTTTTAACATGGGGTCTGCTTTTTTCTACCACTCCAAACTGACAGTGGTAAGCCCCTTTAACTTTCTTGCCATATGAATACCTAGAAAGAAAATTAAATTGAATGACTTTTATATCAGTGATGCTAGAAGAAGAATTCTAAAAATGATATATCAATAAATATAAAAAGTAATATAATATATCAATAGATATGGAAAAATAGGCTTGAAACAAGCAGCCCAACTTATTGAGCAGCCTTGTAGATCATATCCTTTAGTATTGTAACATTCTTTAAAATCTTTGTATTCACTGAATCAAGTTACTTAACGCTATATTTCTGCTGCTCCACAGAGAATATTTAATATAATTTTGAGGAGCTAGTGGTCTAGACATGTGTAAACATGGTAGGGTTTGTAAATAATAATCATCCCAGTTATGAGACAAAAGGTCAGCAGTAAACAGATTGGGATATGAATCAACACTTACATGGCTGAGATGGTGAAGGCCAGCTTTTCAGTATTTGGCAAAATATAGTCCTCCTTCATTTCAATGTTCACCTCAAAACTTGGTAAAACTAGTGTGTGTGACAATAAAAAACGGATTTTATTTGGAAATGCATGCATGTAAAAAAAAAAGAAATCTAAGAAAGAAAAACTACTTTCAGCAAATTTGTAGCTTACCAAATTGTTGTACTTCGAATTCTCTAGAAACTGCATTTGCCTCATCGCCTTCATAGTGTGCTGTAATCCTCCATGTGCCTGTTCTATAAACAAAATATAAATTATTTCAATAATATACATTTATTATGCCAATGTTCCTTGTGCTGTCATATAGTGTAAGCTAATTGAAAATCTGTTACTTAGAGATATCAGGTATGGTGAATATGCCTGTGAGTAGTCCCCCTTTCCAGATTTTTGAGACTTCATTACGCTGTTTCCATCAGCATTCTGTGATAGAAAGCATGGATCAGTCTGCAGATCTTTCAAAGTCCTCTTTATTGCTAAAGAAAATGTATCTACTCACAAACACTGTTATGTAGATTGCTTCCATATGAGACCTGAATGTGTGGTCAAGAGTGAATATCCTGTAACGCACTGAAAGAGAAATAATCAACATAGGTAGCTTTAATTACGCAATCGTTCCTGTTTTACATTTCTTCACATTTGTTTACTGTCCTTTTACCTTTCTGTGTCGGGGTGTACATTGGCTGGTCAGTCTGAATGAAGATATAGCCCCTGTGTTTTGATATCAGGACCTTTGTTGTTTTTCTCTCACTGAATGCTCCGCTCTCTGCCACCAGCAGAGCAATGCTAGGTTGGTTTTTTGGAGGCCCAAGTTGCAACATATTTTCCATTCCTATCTGTAAATGTGCAAATTTGAAGTCTGGGTTAATGATATTTCAGTCAAAATATTCAGCTTTTAATGAGTAAGGAAATTCCTACCTTTAGCTCAACTGTTTGGACATGAGTGCGCTGAGCAATTTCTCTTTTACACAGAAGAGTACCGGTATTCTCATGCTCCAGATGAAGAGTGACAGTGCTGTTGAGATAACTGTCCCCCATCTGGACAAACACTCTCTCCTTAACCCCCACATGAAACACATTGGGGCCAGACATGAGGAATCTGCACACAGAGATGAAAAACATTCTCCACTGCTATTTTGCAACTTCTGTGCCCATAGATACATCTGCAAAGCTGCATGTTTATAACATTTTGACAAAATAATTAAAATGAAATCTTCTAATCTAACCTCAATCTAAAATATGAATATGTATATGCAAATGTATATACACTACATTGAAAATAGGTCAGCATTGAGTTGGATTATTGTATAATCTAGATGTCACAAGGTTACATTTACCTGTCTTCCGTTGAGCACACTGAATCCACAGTCATGATAAGGACCAGTATGGAAAAGATATGTCCTCTCATTGTGCAGCCTCTACGTCTTTGCCTGTTCTGACACACAACTTTAATAAGTGAGGTTTTGTAAGTTACCCACCCCTGTGTTACACAACTACTGGATCACTTCATGCCCTCCCTATGTTTATTTTCCAAGTGAGACAGATTTCTCCCACATCACGTGATTTAAAAGAAATCGTGAGCTGACTTTGGATAGGAGTGAGCACTACTCCCTCTACAACTTTATCTTTAATAGTTACTAAAGCTTTTAATGTAATCCATATGTCCTGTGCAGATTACAGTGGTTATAATGAAATCCTTATGATGGTTTACTGGAATAATAGCCATGAAATTTGTTTTGATTCAGTATAATAGAGCAGTGTGATTCATGACAGATAGAAGAGATAAGAGCCTTTTTTTTCTTCAAAATAGACAAATGAAAGATACAATTGAGAGTAAAGTCATATCTATCTCTCAAAGATACAGGATACATAAATGAATGAATGTTTCTTATGATTTGTGATTTAATGGTTAATATTGTTAAATTTTTATTGATAATAATGAAACAAATGATGGAAACTTTTACTACAATCAATATTTATTCACCTCTCCCTCCTGTTTTCATCAGGTAAAATTTGACCCATTTCCAAATGTGTTTATATCAGAAATAGGGTTTTCCACATGATTGTCTCATTTTATATTTGAGCCGTGCACTTCAGTGGAGCAGTTGTTTTTTTACTCTTCCCTGCAGTCAAACACAGAGATGTGTCTTTTTAACAACTGGTAGCTGTATGAAACATGCAGACATATATTCTTCATTCCTTTAAAAGGGAAAGTGTACAATGATTCATCATGTGACACATCATACATGATTACGGTTTTACAGATTACAAAAAGAACAGTTACACTTGATGGATCAACTGAAACTCAAACAGATCAACTGATAAACAAAAGGCCTAATGTTTGCCATCATTACAGTAGTGTGTGACACGGTCAATATTTGACTTATTGTTTTATTGTGTGTTTAATATCATGAGTTTGATAATAGTCTGTAAGCATTTCAGTAGTGAAATAATGCACACAGTAAGAAAAGAGCACTCAAAACCTATGCTGTCTGTGCATTGCTTTGTTACTGAGATTTGAAAAAGATTTCCGTGACATCTGTTTCACTCTCTGCAGCCATCTACCTTGTAGTCATTTATGAATGCATTAAACCCTCTGCAGGCAGGTTGATGGGCAGATTTTTTACAGTCTTCCGAGATGGCCTTTTTTCAGCCCAGGTGCTTGATTCCAACAGGTACTGCATCCTATATAGAGGAGGAAAGCGAGAACAAAATGAGGATCAATCAGTGTCAAAGTTTGCCTCCACTGTGCCATTGTTTATACTCACATTCCATTTGAGTCAGTTGTCTTGCCATCTTTGCCCATGATGAGATACTGCTTTCCCAAATCTAACTCTTCTTTACAATGACGCCTCTTAGCAAAGACCCGAACAGAGTTTACATCCACGTGATGATCTCCATCTGGTGAACAGATGACAGAATGTTTACATTAACTGTAATGTGACAAAATCATTTAAAAGTCAGCGTTACATGATCTCTTATGGTTTCTGGTCAAAGTTTACTCACGTGATTTGAGTACATCCTTTACAGTGGCGTTGTATAGGGCAAAGTTGCTTTTCATAGAAACACTCAGAACTTGAACAATGTATGCTGAAATAAAACAAGGATCAACCAGTTAGACAAATCAACCATTCATCTTAAACAGAATTTGGTATTGGCCTCTACTTTAAATGCCTATAAAGGTGTTTTGGGGTTTTATTTTTGGAAGATTTTTAGACCCATATCAAAAACAGATACTTCATCATAGTGTGTGGTGTGCAGCAGCTACTGACCGTAATCTACTGTAGGGAAGAAACAAGCATGTTGTATGCGGTCATTCTTTGTCAGTGCTTTATTCGTGTCTGATTTGAATGTCATCTTCACTTTATGACAGGGTCCTAAAGAAAAGATGAAAACAATGACATTTTACTCATTTATACAAACCTGAAGGGCAAAGCCAAATTTCTCAGTTATGACTTACTTTCTGCACACTGGCACACATCCTCTGAACACAGCCTAGAGACCATCTTGCTTCTTTGGGGGGCAGAGTAGAACACAGTGCACTTCCGGTCTACAAAGAAAAGTGTTGAAATTAATCATAGATCTTGCCTAAAAAATGTAGATGAGAAATGAAAAGCTTACCTGGTTCATAATAGTCATAGAACACAGCTGGAGCAGGCTGCAGGAGGCCGATGGGCACTTTCTGTGTCGCATCAAAACTAATACATTCCTGTGGCTTTACAAGCTAAAAATGAAAGACATGGTTTAGCGTTGGACATGTACATTTTTCACAAAATATTTTGTGAATGGGAATATATCCCAGTATTACCTTATTAAAGTAGATCAGCACCCTTCCATAGGAAATTTCATAATGGGAAATGTATTGTGAAGACAACTGTTTTAACTGTGAGGAGAAAAAATGGAAATTAACAGGCTCTGAATAAATTGGTCAGAATTGCTTTGGAGACAGTCAGAGGCATAAATTCAAAAAAAACTATATTACACTTGGCATTAAGTTGCACACAGCACAGTAGAAGTGTCCTTGCTAGTTTTAGAACCACATAAAAAATAAGCAAGTTGTAAAAACAACAGATCTCAGCCTTACAATGGGTTGTAGCCTTGTCTTGGAATAAGTCTGTCCACTGACTGCAAGGCACAGTGTAATGTACTGTACATTTTTATGTATACAGTCAAAACTTTTGCACTGATTCAATTGGAAGACGGTAATGTCCATCGAGCTGTCAACTACCAAGCTCATCTACTTAGAAAAGAAATGTGATGTGACATTAAATGTTGAGAATATCTCTTTGTATTTAGGATGACAGTAGTTTAGAGGAGGCAGAGAGCGCTACTAACATTGTCCAGTTGACCAGTGTTAGCCTCAAATCCACTCAGTAGTGTGATGTCAGCAATGCCCATTCCTGTGAGGTTGCTGCCTGGGCTATGGCTACACACACACACATACACACAATACAAATAAGGCCAGAGAGATGCAAATTAACATTCATGACATTTCTTTAAAGCTCACAATGTCATTAAGGCTTACAAAGGTGATGAGTCTTATGTAACCAACCTGACACAGACCGTGTAGGTGACGGTGTCGTCTACAACTGCATTGTTATCCAGATCTCTTCTGTTTCTTTCGTGAGTGTCAGACTTTGGGTTTGCTGATCTTGGCTCTTTTTCCTCATTAGCATTGTAGTCATCATAGTAATCATACGTTTCAATGACCTTATCTAAGGGAGCACAGGTTAATGTGACAGGCTTCTACAGTACCTGTATAGAAGATTTGTTGTCAGTGATAAAAACTCACCGGTGTACTTCACTTTTCCCACCACTGTGACACTGAGGGACAGATCAGCACATCTGTCTTTGGGACCCAGTACATGGTAAGCCTTAACAATCTGTGAAGGAGGGTGGAGATTTTCTTTACGTTATGGACCTCGTTCAGCACATGCACAGAAATGAATATCACTTACTTTTAGTTTGACTTCTCCATCTCCTGACAATTTCACATTAATGTTCTTTCCTGAGAGTTTCTGGAACAGACACAACACAAAACAAATTATTTTTGAATGAGGTTTATGTGATATGGTATCTTGATAAGTGTAATGTTGAAATGCTTTATGGTACCTTCAGGTCTGTTTCCACCTTCTTTTTCTTTTCTAGTTCAAGTCTTACAATGTCATTCCTTCCTGGGACTCTGAACTCTGCAATTAAATTTGCTTCAGGGCTGGTGGACTTCTTGAGATCATATTCTGCAAGGGCTTCTAGTGCCATGATGGTATCCTGAACACAATCCAAAAAACAATAATAATAGTTTTATTCAACAGATTATCTTAGACTATACTGGGTGATGGGGTAAGTGCAAAGAGACCTTAGCATCCAGTTACCTGAGAGGATCGGTAGCCTCCAAAATAGTTTTCTTGGGAGATTAACCAGCAGGCTGCTTTGTCTGCCCACTGGGTCTGTTTAAGTGTCACTGCAGTTAGGAGGGCATAAGCTGTTGTCTCTACTGTGATAGCATCTGCCCTCTCTTGATTCTTCATACTGGTATCAGTTGTCCACAGATAACAGCCATCCTTTCCTGATAGTTTAGAAATAGACAAAGTAAAAGTGAGAAGTCTACTCTGAAAAACACTTTTGTTGAACTTAACTTTTTAGCCCAATGAGTATAATTACCCTATTGTTAAGGTAGGTGTGAGGTCATGTGAGGTCAGGTTGATATTTTGTGTGTGTGTGTGTGTGTATGTGTGTGTGTGTGTGTGTGTGTATAAGCCTTTTTTCTTAACTTATTCTATCCATATAACTGACTATATCATTAAATAAATCTTCTTGCAAAATCACATATCTATACCATCACCAAAAGAGGATTCTATCCTAACCACCCCTATCAATTTATTGATCAAACATACGTTCAATAGCCATTTCTTCAAGTCTTGTCCAAACAGTTGAAAGGTCAGTTCCCTCAGGCAGGCACACTGAGAGACAGTAGGATGTAATGGCAACAGCATAGGGATGCTGAAGCCCCTCCAGGGTTGACCTAAGATACGTGGTTGATTTTGAAATACTTCTTTCCTGGCATAAGGGAAAGTAAAGACATCTGTTTAATTTCACTGGCGCATGGTGCTCTGACTACAGTTCACATAAAAATACATTGAAAGTGAAACTACACAATAACAAGGTTAACTACCAGCCACAGTCACTGATGCTAACATACTCAAAAAACTAACATGTTGGTGCTTAGCTTGTGCAATACCATGCAACATCCGCTGACTTTAGCATATTAGCATGCTAACATTTGCTAATTAGCTCATAACAGAAACAAGAGGAAACTCAAAGGTTAATGTAGAAACTAAAAATGTGACTCTGGGAACTCTGGGAGCACCACAGACATTAGGATGTTTTGCTTAGATGAAAAATTATATGACAGTCCATTTAACAGTCTAGATATTTTACAAAGTGGCCAATTTTACATCATCTTACCACATCATTTTGTGCTGTAAGTTGCACAAATTGAAGGGAATGGTGCAGTGCAAGAGTTATGAAAGCTGTCATCGATGCTGTGTGGTCTTTGCCTGCCTACATTAAACACACACAGACAACACTGCATTCAAATCACTGCTGTTCAGGTTGTTGCAATATCTATTTTTTCATATTGTTCAGTTGCTGTAAATTTTAACAGGATTAGGTGTTAAGTGGGGTTACCAGGACTCCTCTGTGCAACACAGGTTCTGGGTCAGTGAAGGAGCCGTCATCAGACTGCTGTGAGAGCAAGTATCTGACAGACTCAGTGATCTTATCTGCTGGTACAACTCTAGTTAACCGGCCCTGCTGTCCAAAAGCAGCTGTCTGACGCTGTGCCACAAATGATAGGACTTTCACTACAAGGGCAGTTACCCTAAAGACAAGAGAAAGAATAATAATGGAGCAGAGTGGATGGAAAATATTAACGAGTTGTAAAGAATTATATTAGCCTAACTCCATGTTGCTATATTCTGGCCACTGTCTGCTCTGATCTGGATCTGTTGTCCTTTTTCCTCTCTCTCTCTTTTTTTTGTCCGTTATACCCAGGAATAAATGAAATGAATTGAAATGGAATAAGGTATCTGAATGTAAACAGTACAACTAACAACCATACATCACAAATCAAATCAATAAGGTGACATGTAATAAATACTTACCAGTTACTAGTTGTAGGCATTGAGTAAAATGTTCCATAAGCCCCACTGGATTTCTTGTGCTCAAAAATTCTAATAACACCTGACAGAAAACAGAGTGTTTACTTTATTTAGAGAACAACCTGTTGCTGTTGCTGTTGCTAACTCTCTGCTGCCTTTTTTCATGGCCTGTAGATCATCACATGTCACAATACTAATGTGAAAAGATGAAGAAGCCTCAAATTCACTTTTGCAGAGTTAAAATACTTAAAATTTCTAGAGGCCATTATTCTGCCACCATCATGTGACCTCAGATGAGTTGGTTTATAAATTATTATTAGATCAACTGTGCAATAGTTTTCAGTAAAAGAAAACCCACCAAATACAGTCTGCTGCCTTCACATTTTTTGTAATAGCAGCAGCAAAGTAGATGTGTGTGTATTTAGTGGTGATGGCAGAAGAACAGTACATGGTTAAAAACTAAACCACATGATGGTCAAGATTCAGTGCTGGCAGTTTTTTCAAATTTAATTTAGCAGTTAATTCAGTCACTTTCTTATTTATGTACATTTAAATATCACACTGATATTGAGAATAATATATTTATTATGTAATATAGCGGTCACTACAGTGGAGAAATCTGGATTAAAAAAAAAAATAAAGGTCAAACATTGTTTTTTCATTCCCCAAGAACAACAAAAACACATCAAATGATTAATACATTATGCGATTAACTGTGTGATGTTGTGTTTGTACCTTTCTCAATTTTATCAAGAGCATCATCTCTGGCACCAGGTGGCAGGTTAAACCATTGTTCGCTCAGATCAAGGTAGCGGAGGGCTGCAGCTGTAGGAGCAAGTCGCACCATTGTCTGTTCTAAACATCCCTGAGGCAGTACTATCAGGCTCGCAACCTTCTCGGGAGACAGAAGGTTCACTGCTTGAAAACTAAATCCATTCTCTGTCAAGTGAGAACATTGAACAGGTAAGATTAATTTGCAAAGATCCGTGGGTTGTATGTCTGTCTGTGTCTAACAGTACATACCTTCCACTGAAACAAAGATATTGGTGGTGGAGTCTGGGATTATTTCATCTGGTAAAGTCCCATCAATTGTCAAAGACTTTGTGCTTGTCCCTTTTACAACAGAGAGTAGTAAAGAGATAAAAACAAATGTTTTTTTGTTTTTTTGTTTTTTTTTACAAATATCAAGCATTATTGTTGAAAACTGATGAATACTGAAATCACTCACCATTAAATTTAATCACTTTGGTTTCTTCTGTTCTCAGTTCTAATCCTTCTGTCTACAGCATGAGAAAGCAGGTAGCCTAATTAGAGTGCATCATCATACCATGTTGGTATATTTACTATGTAAATATAGAGGTCAGACTCTATTTTAAAGAAATGACTTTGGAGAAAACATTGTGGGTTTTACTTACCCATACATTCAGAATCTTTTCAATAGCATCTACTCCATACTCATTCTCTACGTCAAAGACACGTATTTTGATGGGTATCGAGCCAGTTACCATGGGGACAGCAGAAAAAGTGACAAACTGGGAGGAATGTGGTTCCACAACGATATTAACATAACTTGAAGTGGTCGCTGAGCCAGGGGAGCAGAGTCCTTCAGTTTGTTCCATATGAACTGCCAGCTATGAAACGCGGGTGGTGAGATGAGTCAGGAGTTGTAGGTCAGACCATAGGTCACACAAATCACATTATCATTATTGATATAGGGACATGTTTGTTGTTATGAGTGAAATTTCTATTCCTTACCCTTAGTTTGGTCTGTCCATAGTTGTAGATAACAGGTGAAATAGATATTTGCTCATATTTTCTCACTGAGTAAGGCAGTCTCAGAGACACAAAGGTGTTCTTAAATGCTCTGATCTCAGATGGCTTCACTACACAGAGACCTGAATGAAACATAGAGTAAGTGAGTTGCAGTAATTAAGAACAAGATGGTAATTTCTTTGGTCAAATATTCAAGATGCACTTTTGAAGTTGGATAATGTTTTTACCAGTGGTTGGAGATAATGTGATGGCCTGGATTTCCCATGTGGTGATGGAATCAGGTAGAGGCAATTCAACGCTGAAAGAGTTTTTCAAGTTACAGTAAATCAATGGCTGTGAAATGCATTTGATAAATGTGTATAGTTTACACTGTTGACTTAATGACCCAGATTCACTGAACTGTACAAAAGGCTGAAAGTCTCACAACACATGGTTACAAATGTAGAACTATGGCTGCAGTGGTTTTAATTAACACTTTCAAACATTTAAAATAAAAAATAAAAAAAGCATTATTAAAACTTTTCCTCTTACCTTAGTTTGCCATTTGCATCAAATTCTTTGAATATAAAGCTCGGAGGGAAATAACGTCTAATATTTTGACGAGTGTTATCCAAAAAGAATTCTTCAATATAAGTTGCTGTCACAGCTGAAGAGAGAAAGAAATATGATTGAACTCAGTGATAACCATGCTATGGTTTTTGAATGTAACCTAATATTGAAATGTAACAAAAATATGTAATATCCTTGTGATAATTTCATCTCACTCCGGCCAAATCCTTTTTGGGCATCCTCTTGTATCTTTCTCTGTCTGAGATGCTCTCCTGCAATGCAGCATTGGAAAAAGGCATCTGTGCAAGCTTCATTTTGTCGCACCAGGGAAACCCTCTCCGCTCTTTCCTTACATGTTAGTGGCATAGGGATGAGAGTTAACCCATGACTACAACACTCTTGAAGTATTTCATCTGAAAAGTTAGACTCTGAAAGTGGAAAGAAAAAGAACACATTTTTATTGAACAGTGTTGTTAGAAGTGTTTTATATTATTATAAGTTGTAATGCTACTTGTGTCTTACGTAAGGCCATCATTTCCTGTTGAAGATCTATAGAGCGCCCGCGTCGTACAGATTGTGAATCACAGGAAAAACCTGGAAAAATAGTTGGGATAAGTAAGTAGAGTAGTAGATAGCTGTTTTCAAGACTTAGTTTGACTCATCAAAATATTTCTGGAGTCAAAATAGGAAAGTCAGTAAGCTTTATCTTTAATGTAGATAATACGTTTTGGTCATCGTACATTACGAAATCAGTATCAGCAGTAATCTGTCATATTAAAAGAATATCAAGAAGAAATGACAGAGACAAGGACAGAGTGGAAAAGGTATTAGTGCTTTGACTAACCCATGTTCAAGCTTCTGTAACATAAATGTCTAATGAGAACCTTTAATGTAAATTACATAATTAATAAGTAAGTATCAATGATTTTGATGAAAACGTGATTTTGTCATACCGTGCCTCCACTCTGACTGGGAATGAGACACGAAAGACAGACCAGCATCTCTCAGTACAGATGCTGGGGTAGGTCCTCCACCATATGTGCAACCAAGATCGTATGACTGCATAGCAGAAAACACCTGAGAAGTAGGAACAAGAGTTTATAGATTCATTGTTGTAAATATATAGGATGATTTTGAAAAACTAAATGAGTGAGAGAAAGTGTTACCTGTTTGTCTGTGAGTTTATTATCAGCTTTGAGAGCGTAGAAGGCCTTATCCACAGCAAGCAAAGCCACTTTGGCTCTTGCACCATCTAGATCAACTTCAAGTTTTGTCTTCATTCCTGGTTCAGAGGATCCTTTTTGTTCTACCTAAAGGTTAATTCAAAACATAAACACTGAATACGTGTATGTGCATAAGCTGTGTTCAGTGATTGGTTATATACATATAGTTGATTACCATTCAAGTTAGTTTATAGAGTTTATATCATATAATATTGTCACATTCATACTGAATCACTTCAGTGAATCACAGAGTCAACAGTGGTAAACCTCTGCCAGTCCACTCTCTCTCTCTGCTGCACTCCGCTCTGTTTACTCACCTTGACCTTTATCTTACATTCTTCCCTGACGTCCACCCACACTGAATCTGCAATGATATCACCATTCTGGTTGTAGAAGTAGGCAACCAGTCGGAAGGATGGAACCATATCAGCTTTTATCAGCAGGTTGTCTCTAACTGAACTACCAAGTGGGTGCGAACCATTTTGTATTATGATTCCACGGCTTAGGACCTACAACAGAGACAATCAAAAAATGTTTGATGAAGACAGACTGCTGCTCCTCTTTCTCAAAATGCATTTTTGTGTATTTAATCTTATATGGCTCACCATGTAGTATATATATCCTTTACTTGGGCCATTCACAGTGTTGTATGTTACTGTAAGTGACTCCTTCACAGAGTACAGCCTGTTGGTAAAACTAATGTAAAGGTAGCTGTTGCTTGGAGATGATGCACGTCTAATTGTTTTCACCAGTTGGAGGCCTTCTGCAGTCACCTTTTGGAGTCAGAGGTGGAAACAGTTAAAACTGAACAAAAATTAATGTGAGCAAAACTTCCGGTGTGGAGATACTAACTTCAACAGGAATCTCAGATGCTTTATTTTGAATATTAAAGACAGAAAACACTGCTCCCTCCTGGTCAGTATCACTTTGAAAAGATCTCTCTCCAGATCCCAGTACATGAATGTTCACTGGCACATCAGCTGCTGGAGTGCCATCTGGGAGACGCATGACCACCTACAACAACATACACGATGTTTTACATAGAAATACAAGTCATCTACTTAGCTGTGTATCCATTGTTTAGGTTTATGCATACCACCACATCAAGTGGATATCCAGGAACAAAGTATGAGCGAGTTCGAGAGAGATCCATGGTGTACTTTTGAGAGAGGACAGGAAGATAAACATCTGCTTCTTGTATTTCACCACCTGGGACAAAAAAAAATAAATAAGAAGGGCCCAATGGGGGGGGTAATCAATTTCCTACATATTCTGTAGTTTTGCTTATAGTTAGACCTACATAAAACAAACAAATGAATTAAATCTAACCTCTTAGATGAAGGTCAAACAACCATCAATATTATTTCAGATTCCAATCAGCCCTTCTGGTAATTTGCTTACTAACACTATATACTAGTAGTATAGTGTGATAGTGTGTCCTTTACTCTGTATATTGGTGACAAACACTCTCAAATAGAGTCGTGCTCCACTTTGCTGTAAATCAGAGAGGGTTTTGTTCTTCTCCTTTTGGAGCTGATCATTTATCTTTGCTGTATTCTGGGAAACCTCGGCATTCCCATCCTTGATCTGCAAGAAATTACAGAAATAGTGGATTTTATAGTAATGAATCACTTGAAACATGCAATATACTGAAAATTTAACTGCTTATATGCTGCACTGTAAGTCTTGTATTGGGTAAATATTTGTTTCCTCACCGAACCAGTGAGCTCCAGTCCTCTGACCAAGACAGGCTCCTTATTCTCACCACTGTTTTTAGCTTTTTCTACCACTCCAAACTGGCAGTGGAAAGCCCCTTTAACTTTTTTGCCATGTGAATACCTAAAAGGAAAATTATGTTCAAATTTTAACTTCTGAACTTAAGATAAGAAGAGTGCCTGAGAGTGTAATTCAAGGGCTTAAGACAAGCAACCAATGTACTCAGCATCCCTTATTATTGATGTTGATATTGATATATATCTAACAGAAAAGCCCATCAGTTATGGCAGATTAATCAACACTTACGTGGCTGAGATGGTGAAGTTAAAATGTTTATTATTAAGCAAGACATAGTTTTCCTCCATTGCGATGTTCACCTCAAAACTTGGTAAAACTAGGGTGAATAACAATGAAAATGAGTTAACATTACAAAGTATATATGTTCATTCAAAAAATAAAATAAAACTTAGGACAGTATAAAATGTATGTATTAGGAGTTTACCAAATTTCTGGACGCTGAACTCCCTCGAAACTGCATTTTCTTCATCGCCTTCATAGTGTGCTGTAATCTTCCATGTGCCCATTCTGTGTAAACAAAGTGTCATTAAGTCAGAGTTGCTTTTGCTATTACAGAGTATAAATCAACGTTGAGTAAAAGTCTGCTGTAACTTACTTAGAGACATCAGGTATGGTGAACCTGCCTTTGAGTATCCCCCCTGTTGCAGATTTAAGGGTCGACATTACGCGGTTTCCAGCGGCATTCTGTGATAAAAAAGATTAACACATGTCATTTTTGCAGACCTTTCAAAGTCCTCTAACTTCCTCAAGAATATGTGTCTACTCACATAAACTGAAAGGTGAAAGACCTCATCGTGAGGCCTGAATGTGTGGTCAAGAGTGAATATCCTGTAACGCACTGAAAGAGAAATGATCAACATCAATAGCTTTAATTATCACTGTTAATTGTTTTACATTTCTTCATATTTGTTGACTGTCCTTTTACCTTCATGTGTTGGGGTGTACATTGGCTGGTTAGTCTGAATGAAGATATAGCCCCTGTGGTTTGATATCAGGACCCTTGTTAATTTTCTGTTCCTGTTTCCTGCTGTTTCTGCCACCAATAAAAGGTAAGGATTTCGTTGAAGTTGCACTTTCACTGATGACATCTTTTCCCTGTTTATCTGAACAGATGCAAATTAGAAGTTTGAGTTCATGACATTTCAAGCCTAGATAACTTGCATTTTACACGTAAGGAACTTTTCATACCGTCAGCTCAACTGTTTTAATATCACTTTCAGCAGTGCACCGAACCGTTTCCTTTGTAGACATTAGAGTACCACTGATCTCATGCTCCAGATAGAGAGTGACAGGGTTGTTAAGGTGAGGTGCTCCCATCTGGACAAACACTTTCTCAGTAACTCCCACATGAAACACACTGGGGGCTGAGATGAAGAATCTGCACACAAAGGCGAGAAAAAATGTTCATAAGCAATTCTTTATTCATCCACATCTGTGCCAACATTTCTGCATTGCTGCATATTCTGTCTTGTCTATTAAATTATGACAAAATAATCATTAACCAGAAGACAAAAACAAACCTTTTATGTATTTAGCACAAACTGTATAGGTCATTAGGACATTACACAACTACACGGTCTGGATCCGAGAAGCTATGTCTATATTTACCTGTTTGAGCAGACCGTGTCCAAGGTCATGATCAGCACCAGTATTAAAGTGATATGTCGCTTCATTTTGCAGCTGCTGTGTCTTTGTGTGTTCTGACACAGGGACTTGATCAGCAGAGGTTTTATAAGTTATCCACCCCTGTATTTCTCAATCACTGGATTTCCATTGCCCTCCCTCTGTTTTTTTTCCACTAAATTTGGAATTTTCTGCTCTCTGTTATCTGTTCCTCAGTCTGAAGCAAAACTTCTTCCAGATACAAATTAACAAACTCATAATACTGTCATACCATGCATACATGAATTTGTACAGATGAGTAGCAAACTCTTAGTCTCTACATTTCAGTATAAATGAAAGTAGTTGATCTACAGATTTTCTAAAATGTGAGACCATAACAATACGTGTGTATTGCAATGGTTTGACATAATATAACATGTTTGATTTTTTTTTCTTTTAATAAAAGTTCATTTTGTAGCACAACTTGGCTTGCAGCATGAAAAATGTTCTCTCTCTGTTTCACAATGTGTAACTGTGCTCTCATTGGTTATTGCAAGTCAGCCAGATTTCCCCTAAATCATGTGATTTACAAGAAATAGAGGTTTAGCTATTTGGGTATGGGTTGGAGTGAGCACTGTTTACTCTCTAACTAGTGATTCAGGAATTGCAGTCTTTTTTAAACAGCTACTTTAGGCGACTATAGAAACCCATTACAGTACAAATGTCCTGTGCAGTTTTAATGCAGTTCTTATCATATGTGTATGTAATGGTATGTTTAATGAAATGTGAAACTTTACCATGGTCTGATGAAATGGAGCAGAGTAAATAAGACTCAGAGACAATGTTATTGAACTTTATGTATTTATTTATTTTATTTATTTTTACGCCCAAATGAACAGTTTGGTGAAAGTTACAGTCAAGTCTGTTTTCCAAGTGTACCATAACAGGATACATCATGATACTCAATTTTTTATATATATATAACCACCAGAGCAGTAAATAATACCAACTTATAGTCTTTATGTAAGTTTAAACATGAACATTCATGAATGAATTCCCCAAATGGCTTTTCCAGTTCCGGTTTCCAGTCATAAAGTTTTTGAGACCTGTCTCAAGTTGTGAGCGGAGAATTGAATAGCACTTATGTTCTTAAGTCTTTTGTCCATAATAAATCATTCCAAAGGGACATACTGAATCTTTTCATCAAATGTTGAATACTGTAAGATACATAACTTCATCACTTCTGATAAAATTACATGTCTGTAAGATCAAATAACTGACATGTTTGCAGAAAGCTGGAATCACTCTTGACTCAGTTATAATTAAGATGTGTAAGGCATTTGGCACAATGGAGAAACATCTTTGTCAGCCACCATTTCAGTTCACTAACCACATACCATGTGGCCCCATGCCAAATCAGTTCCTCACCCATAAATAATCACATTCTCCCTGAGATAGGAATTGAACTTTTTCTACATTCAGCTGCCAGCAAAATAACTGATCCACATGGTCAGTCAGCCAGTTACTAAGAGTTAATAGGATATCCAAGCAACTAAAACAAAAATAAATAATTTGAGCCTTTTGGAGTTTCAGGTTCAGGCTTCAGCAGCCGTGCAGAGAAAGTAGGTAGCCTGCCAGAGAGTATTCAGGGAATTAAAAAAAAAAAAAAAAAAAAAATCCAAGGACAGGGTCTAGTTCTAGTTATGAAGATTTTGATTTGGGAAACCAAACTAAAATCTAAATCAGTGTTTTAAATCTAAAGTCACAAAGGCTGATAATCACAAATTATCAATTGTATAAAATTCTAAAAATCCTCCTCATCCAGTTGTGGCCCTGCAAAGTCAAACTTTCAAAAGATAAAAACGTAGTCCCATCTTGGCACACAGCTGCATGTTCACTGTCGTACCATGTCAGTCAAGTGCAAGAGGAAGGAAATGAGAGTCGGGGGCATGATGTCCATCCACAACTCCTAAGTATGGAGAAGTAATACAAGAATTGCGTTTGGACAATCAGCACCAGGCTCCCTGTCATCAACATCGGTAGCATCTCTTGGCCATGGAAGTAAATCCTGTGGTAGATGGATGGTTTGATAAAACATTAATAAAGTGGAAAACACATCTATCATAAAATGTATTGACCTTTCTGAAGCTTTTGAAGCAGTTGCAGTTAATCCTTGTTCTAGGAAGAATTGATGAATTGTCAAAAGAAATCAGGCGACACGCTTAAAAGTGACTCTTTAAAAGAAAAACAGAACTTTTGTTCCACTAAATGATTTTTTAAGAAATGCTGATATATTTTTGTTCTGATTCCCTATAAGTATCGGGTATTAACAAGTACTTTCACAAATTAACCTGTCCAAATGAGTGAAAAAGTAAAATATATTGATATTTACCATGTGCACCATCAGTGGTAGAGCAATAACAGTCCCAGAGAAGCAGTGATTAATTATATGTCACTATGAATATGAAATAATAAACTCTTATTCTTTCAACCTAAGTTTTGTCAAATATTGTAAAATCCACGCTCCTCTGCATCCGTCCTCAACCACGGCTTGTTCAGTCTGCCTCTCCATGTCGCCTTCTCTGTGTCTTTCCCTCTATCCATCTCATTTCATGCAGGAATGGGGTTACCTAAGAGACTCACCCTCAATGGAGAAAATCTCTTTTTCTACAATTAGCTGTGAAAGTGACAGAAGGAAAAGAAGGGAGGGATCTACTGAGGGGTGCAGACTCAGAGAAAAAAGGGGAGAGGGGAAAGACAGAAGTGTGCATGACAGGTAGAGAGATGGAAAGTTGAAGACTGATAATTTTCACACTTGATTTTAAATGTTCAACTTCAAAATCCAAAACTTTGTTTGCTCACTGTTCATGGATTCATTCTGGGTGCGTGTTTGCACTCTTAAATTCAGTTCCTACATTCATCTTTTTGGTTTAGCACATATTCAGTGTAGAGAGATAAATATCCTATATGACATACAAAAATATAGCCTACAGTAATGTCAGTGTTTTTATTTTGTATTTTGTGAAAATTGTTTCCACACCTTATATTGGTAACTCTTTTGCCACATCTCACACTTCAGTTGGGATTAGGCCAAATTAGGCTTCATTACATCGACCCAAGTGAAAGTGAATCATGTTTATCACCATAACCTCTAAATATGCAGATGGAGTGACCACTGGGTTACCATGGAGAGATGTACACAAAAGGGTGTGGCGTGGGAATGTCCCCAGGGGTCAGGAGTGAGGGTGAATAGGTCAAAGGTCAGAGCCAGCTGGACAGCACACAAGAGGAGATGAGGGTGAGAAAAGGAGGTGAGGGGGTGGTCCACGGATCTACTGACTGGACCCAATGGGACATTAACATTGAACTGATGGGAGGCTCACTGACCAATGCCTATTCAGGGAGAAACTAAGCTATGACACACTCATGTGTAATGGTCCGTGGTAATTGACAAGTGACAAGGCGCTCATTGTGGATGCAGCAGTGGATTACACACTACACACACCAGTATTCAATTGTCATGGATTATTTAATTCGAGGATGCAAACAAAACAAAATATTGATAAAACTGATACAAGCTGTATCCTTGAACCTGGATAATATTGAAAGTGTTGAAAATCATTACTTTACGTTACATTACTTTTTCTGAACAGGAATATCGGTACATGGTGGAATTTAGACACAACATTTTGTTTGCAGTTTGTACTTCAAGGACTCTGCATCACATATGCATTTCATGCCCATTTATGTGGGTTATATGGGTTATATTGACTACTAATGATAATGCAAAGGACAGTGTATTTTGGGTGTTGTATCATTCTTCTCACAGTTTCTTCTGTTTCCACATCAATCATTGACTTCAAGATGCGCCATCTGACAACAGATGCTAATTCAAACATGTGCTGTATCTAAAGTCATCATTACTGTAAGAAAATGAAGGAATTTTGTACTGTTGTGAATGGTTAAAAAAAAAAAAGTATAATTTCACACATAACAGTTAATAACAGTGAAAATCCTAAATTGACATTTGCATTAATGGCATATACAGGTTTCTTCACTGAAAACATGTCATTGCCGTTTCCCATGGTTATAGATGTTCTGTGCATCTCAAGGGTGCAGACAGGAAGGTGAGTGTCTGAGCTCTGCCTTCCATGTGGCTACTAGTGAAGGTCGGGTCAGTGAGGGCAGCAGGCAGCCTGATCGGGGCCATACTTTGGTGGTCTAAAAAAGACAATCTTGGGGCCCAACCCAGGGGGTCAACATGCAAATAGTAACCCCTGGGTGAAAGGCATAAAGCAGATCAGTGTTCTCACATTACTCTTGCTGCCCATGACTGTGAATGTGCACGCCTACACACCACATGAGGTTCTCATATTTAATGAAATTCAATCTCAACAATAGGGAAGGCAGCTGTATTTCAACAAGGGTAGAAGTGTGACATCATAAGGGAACACTGAAATGACCATTTTGTCTAGGTTTGTTGGTTTGATCTTACAATTTTCAGAAACATGGTTCTGACTGTTTAATCAATAACTGAAAAAGTACAGCCAGCACCAACGTGTTATTTTTTCACACCGCATGATCAAAACTGCAGCATCTTTATCACCTGGCCCTCAACATTCATCCAGTGCATGCAGAGCAGATGAAATTCAGCTTCTCTGTCTCAGGCAAACCTACCCACTGCTGCCCCCCAGTGGCCTCAATGGCACCAGAAGCACCACAGTCGTATTTCTCTTCAGAACCTTGTCCTGGAGCCCAGTTTTGGTAACAGCCTGTTGTCGACTTGGTCCAAAACCAAAAGTTAAATTTACAGGTGTAGCGTAGGCCAAGCCAAACATGGGTTGAAGTGGCATTCCTTGCTTTTTCTGCCACATTCTCTTGAATGTCTTTGGAAGTAATATGGACAAGGTCAACATGGTGCTCTCGGCAGTAACTCATGGCATCAATCCATGTCATGTTTTGGCGGACTAGTATCAGATTTCCTTATGAAAAACAACAAAAAGAGAAAGATTATTTAACTCCATAATGCATAATCAACATTTTTGTAAAAGCATATGACAATTTTAAACATACCTGGGAGCAAACTTTGACTATTTTCATTGGGCATTTGAGTTGTGTTCTGCGTACCATTTGTGGTTGCTTGCACCGTAGTTGCTGGAGGCATCTGTTTAGTTGTTACAGTCGACATATCTTCAGTTGCATTTTTGAGCTCAGTGCTTGAGATACTGTATACAACATTTGTGATATTTGGTGTTGTCATCTTTTACTTCAGTGGTAATGTAAAGTGTTTGATTGTTAAGAAGTACTTACAGTTACAGTAGTTGCAAGAGTTGTCATATCTGTTGGCAGTGGATCTGTTGTAAAAGTCTCTGTAGTATTTATGGGGGTTGTTGGAGTTGTCTTCATTGCTGTAAGAGTAAATCAGTTAGTCACTGAGTGGAGGATAGTGACAGATTAAAAAAAAATAGAATAAATAGAACTTTTCATTAATTCTGTACCATCACTCCAAGTTAGGAAAATTAACTTACCCCCATGACAAACAAATTTCCGTTTGCTACCACATTTCAAGTCATTCCACAGCCCTCCATCTTTGAACACAGCTACAGCACAGTCCTGATCTGTAAGGTAGTTTGGCTGAGCAGGTTTCCAGTAACGGAATGATGAATTGCTCCCATCCGACCACTTCCAACGATCGCTGAATAGGCCAATCCACACATCTTGTGACACAGACACATTATGCACTGCCTCATTCTCCTCTGCTGAGCGTATGCTAACCAAATCAGACGATAAGTTCCTGCAGTGGTTCTGAGCTTCCCTCCACGATTTGGTGTCATCAACAAAAACATGACCACTTGTTTCATCACCGCCTGCCAAGTGCAATAGTTTCATATTTTAATCACATAAATACTGATGTTCTGTACCGTATGAAATAACTTACTGCATTATTGTCATTTTACTTACCATGACAAACAAACCGTCTTTTGATTCCACAGTCACTTTCAAACCACTTGCCATGTTGATCCATTGCTGCACATGCATCTTCATTCCTCTCTTGTGGTTCTCCTGCCCTCCAGTTCAAAAAATCTAGCTTTTGATCAGGCCAAGACCAGTGCCACAGCCACACATCTCCAGTTTCCAGCCCTATCCAAGCTCTGTCAGGGTTAGTGGTTGAAACTAAAGTGATTAAATTATTCATATCTGTTAAGTTGTAAATTGTTGCTAAATCAGTGTACATTTCTCTGCAATACTGCTTTGCTTCTTCATATGACTTTGAAATGCCAATAAGGTGAAAATCTGGAGATCCCATTGTGAAGGAGCAAAATCCTGTGGAAGTACAAGTAGTCAGTTTAACCACAATAGTTCTAATAACAAGCAGTGGCAAGCATATTCACATGTTCACTGATAATCTCTAACTTTTATGGGACATGAGCATTATACATTGTAAATAGTAACCATTCTCCACCGCTTGAAAGCTTTGTGTCTAGTACCCAACTGAGAAATCATGTAAATACAAACCTGAGATAAAAATCAGATACAGAATCCGACTCCTGTTCCTCATGATGAAAAGTAAATATATTGATCTGTAAAGCAGGTGTTTGTCAGATGGTGCTATAGCAGCTATGAGCAACACAGTGTTTGCAGTAAAAATGTCACCCAGCTAGTTAAGAGACACCTCTTCCGGGGAAACCATTGATAAAGCAGTCTTTCAAGTTCGCCTCTGTCTCAAGCACACTGTGCATGCATGGCCATCTGGTTTGTTGAGATGAAATGATATGAAATAACCACACCCTCAACGAAATACAAGGGTCACAAGTGGACATTTAGCCTAAGTCTTCTGACAAGATGATCCACAATCCTGTCATCATCAAATAATAAAGACAAGAATGTCTTAGTGTGACACACTGTGACAAATATAAACCGCCTCCTGCTTTCCCTGTGATAAACAGGATGAGATAAAACCAGAAAAACCATAACAAATATTTTAGCATTCAAAACATCCCATAGCTAAAAAAAAAAAAAAAAAAAATCTGGAAAGGAAACTCATAAGAGGTGGTGGTTATCGCATCACTTCAGAGTTTACAAAGCCATTTTTCTTAGAAGGTTTTTTGAGCAAATGAATGGCCTAGTTAGAGCAGCAAGCGCGTGAAAGGAAAGGAACAAAAGCAGCTTGAAAGAAATTGCAGGTCATTTCTTTATGAGGGGTGGAGTGTGTTGCAACCAGTTACGACTTCTTCTGCAGAAGTGTGACTCAGTCTCCACTCTAACGGGAGCTTCAGGATGGGCTTCAAAACAGAACAGTGTGCTGAATATTTTAGATAGTGGAAAATATTACTGAACAACTGGAGCAAGACCATGTTGTGCAATACAGCGTGTGCCCCTCCTGTCATAGATGAAAACATGCTTTTTGTAGGTGTGGCTGCCCAAAAAATGTTCACATGTAACATATAAGCAGGCCACCCAAAAACCACACCACATTTCTGGTCGAATGTATGACATATATCATATTACACCTTAATTTTTAGCCAACCATAACTCATATTACACCAACCCTAATCCTAATTTGCAAACAAAAAAATTTGTTTGCCTGATTGTTTACCTGGGATATTTTAGGTTTATGCAAATGTTTGAGTCATTTTCCATTAATTCCTCCTTGAATTCACCAGAAAGTCCTTGTTTTGACAGTGTTCAGGATATTGAACAGCTTGATGATTTGTGTGAATGTGTATATGCTTTGTTAAAAGGTCATTAACTCAATCTCAGAAGAATGTGTGATGCTCAAATTGTAACAAGTTAAAAACTGTACAAACTTGCCCTAATCGTGCTCTAATCGTGGTGAATAATATGACGAGTATCAAAATTGGCCTGATTAAATAATAGATCACACTGAACATTTACTGCAGGAGTGTCATATGACATTGCTGTTATGGGTGGTCCCATGAGACATTTTGGCTCGAGGGATGCTGGCACCGAGCCACCATGGCCTGTAAACAACAACAGCGTCAAGTTGAAGTAAACTGGACCTGAGTGTCGGCCTGTTGTCTGGCGCTTGTCTGATTATTAATAGTACATTGAACTCGCTTTCAACAATGCGTCGAAGGTGTGTCTGGTAAGTACTACCCACCTCCAAGCGTCTATCAGTTATTTTTTGTCAATAACTGCTTCTCCAGAGTATCACCCTGAGTCGTGCATTAGGCTAATGTTAGCAATATTAGCTGCGTTAGCCGTAACTGCAGCTAACGAGCTAATCTTGGTTACCAAGAAAATACAGCGCTGGTTGTGTGTTTTTCTTCAAGTGGTTCACCCACACTCGAATTGTCAAGCTCCATATTTTCGCAGGACGGCCTGGGTTTGTGTATTTTTTGGTTTTACAAAATGCCACAGATGCGTTAACAGTCAGACGTAGGACATCTAGCTAATGCTAGCTAATGTTTCCTGGCCAGGGTCTTTCGAACGTTTATGGAGTTGTGGCAAGCAAGTTAGCCAGCTAGCTAACGGCAAAAGCAAACGTAGGGCATTATACATGTGATATTGTTGAAAAATATACAGAATCAATACTAATTTTTGAAAACTTGTACCGAGATTGACAGTCTTGTTTGCGGGCAACACTGATGAAACCGCAATATAACAGGATAGCGTTAATGCCAGGATTACTGCGTATCGTTAGCAACATTTAGCAAACGTGTAACGTTTATTGCGACTCCCATCAGGAGTCATTTAACGTGATCAAACAAAGACAAATCTAAGAAAACTGTTCTGCACTTTGTAGTGTGTTGGGTTTGAACAGCGGTTCTCCCTCAAAACACACTGAATGTGGTGCATTTTCCGTTTAATATGACCTAATAATCTGGTTGGGGCTAACGTTGTTAAACAATTTGGGTTTGGGGCATAGCATAGCAGCTTATATGTTTATTTCGGGGTTATAATTTATTTGGTAGCCTTGCTTAGTAGAGCTGCTTGAAAGTCGCAGTGACTGTGTCCTGCAGCTGCATCTGTATCTGTAACTAACGATTATTGCCTTTATGGACTGATTAGTTTAGAAATGAAGAGTGCAACATTTCCACCGTAGTTTCTCAAAGCACAGATTGGTAGCTTGCGCTTAGTCTTTGTTTTTATGACCAGCAGTCCAGAGTGCAAAAATATTTAATCTTTCACTATACAAAACTGTCTGAAGTAGCCATGCTTCTCATTTGAATTACCTGAGGGAGGGATTTTTTTTTTCAGCTTTGGTTGAATAATAACTATAAATCAAATATCAATCTAGTTGGTATTCTTCCAGTCTGACTTGCAATCCACAAGTGCAGCCAGTTATAGTTACAGCTACAGTCAAACTAATGATTATGTTATATGTCACCCTCAGATAAATAACCTTCAGACGGGACACCATCCTCTCCAGTGGGTTGCTTACTAGCCATGTCCTCACAGCAGCCCAACAGTTCAGCCTCCAACAGCCCCACAAACATCTTGGGTTCGCCTTTCTCAGTTATCAGCCCCTCGCTTAACTCCCCAGTGGTTTCACCCTCTTTGGGATTTGGACCCATCAGCAACAGTCAGGTAAGTTAAATATAAAGTGTTGGTACATGTTCGTTGGGCAGACAGTACACGTGTTGTGTAGTGTCCACTGCAATGCATGTTTTATATTATATACAGTACACTTCATAACACTTTTAGATATTATTAGTTGCCAGAAGCTGTTGTATGCAACTCAACTCTTTTTTTTTAATCCACCAGTGTCTATAAAAATGACTAAAGGTGACTTAAGCTAACAAATAAGTCAGTGTTGTCACTTCCTACAATCAACCAATACTGTTACAGCATTTAAATGCTTTATTTGGTCGCACTGTGTTTGCAGATCTCCTCCTCAGCACCCATATCAGGGATGCACTCGATCAGCAGCTCAGAGGATGTAAGCCTCCGTTTGGCCTTAGGCCCATGCCAGCTCACAGCCCTGGAATAATGTTGTCTCAGAAGCGTCTGTGTGTCATCTGTGGAGACCGCTCTTCTGGTGAGTGAGTGCACTAAGAGCAAGGTTGGCAGAAGTGAAACATCAGCTGGAGAAGACTTTTTTCTGTGTTTATTTTCATGTGGATAATCTCTTACTGTCTGATGATTTTGGCTGTGTCCTAAATGCTGCAACGAAATTTCAGTTATTGTTAAAAATGAAGATAATGAGAGAGTATTTGCCGTTTTCTTTGGTCGTCCCATTGACGTCTGACTTTTGCCCTTTATCTTAAATTTCTGCAATTTACAGGCAAACACTATGGAGTGTACAGCTGTGAGGGTTGCAAAGGTTTCTTCAAACGAACTGTGCGCAAAGATCTGAGCTACACCTGCAGGGATAACAAAGAGTGCCTGGTTGACAAACGCCAGCGCAATCGCTGCCAGTACTGCCGCTATCAGAAGTGTCTGGCAATGGGCATGAAGAGGGAAGGTATGGAACAAATGGGGACAAATTAGCAGTTCATACTGAGTGAGGACTTGTTTGGCTATTGACAGTGTGGGTACATGTTTTGCTGAGCGTTGTCTCACATGCATACACAAAGACATATCTGAGAGTGAACTGAATATTGGCAGTTGATGAGAAGTCTTAGAAGAATTAGGTAGTTATGCCAAAGGAAGCCCAATTAGATAGATCATTGATTGATTAGTTCAGTTTTCTGGTATAGGTGAGGGTGGGTGCTTGATTAGATGTGCTTAAGGGTAGAGTATGGTATATTGGGGCTGGTTTATATAACTAACCCCTTTCCATCTCTTCCCTTCATTTTCTCCTATTCTACCCTTTCTCCATCTTTCAATAGTGGTCAAACATATAAAGTGGATAAAAGAAGATGGAAAAGATGAGGGATGGATGAGTATGGCATTAAAATGTTAAAGATGCAGTATTTTAATGTTATGAGAGAATTAGACCTAATGTGTTAGACATGAAGATTTTGTTCACTAGGGGCTTTTTGGGTGTACCCAGAAATGTGAATGAGCATAGATAGCTTTGGCATATTGACTTATGATTATTTTATAATTTATTTAAATAAGCCATTAACCCAATGCATTGTGTTCAGTCTGCCAATGAGATGGGTAGATCAGTGAGAGAGATCAGTCTCCTTTTGAATTGTTGTAGACAATAAAGACTCAGTTTTTCACTGCCACTTATAGTTTAATGAACTTCACGTAGTAGACTGAGCTCCTCAACACTGAAGTGGAAACTGGACTTTCTCAATGCAGGCATCTTGTCATTCTTCAGGGTTAGCCACCATCTCATTCTCTTTCTCCCACCCCTACTGTTTCCCTATGTTTTGTCTGACGCAGCGGTCCAGGAGGAGCGCCAGAGGAACCGTGAGCGTGAAGGAGAGCTGGAGTTCAGTGTTGGAGTGAATGAGGAGATGCCTGTCGAGAAGATCTTGGAGGCAGAGACGGCAGTGGAGCTAAAGACTGAGCTTCATTCTGATGGAGGCTCTGCAGGCAACTCTGTGAGTGGCCAGAACAAGGAATTGAACAGATTATCACAAGTAACTGTGTTTTTCATAGTGGTGCAAACAAGTTTGGGTTCGATTTTCGGAGATATTTTTTAACATGTGCTTTCAAGTTGTACTCACTGAAGGTGTTTGGTGTAGATATTTAACGAAGTGATCGCTGTTGTCTTGTTTGGTTCCAGCCCCATGATGCAGTTACCAACATCTGTCAGACTGCAGACAAACAGCTGTTCGCACTGGTGGAGTGGGCAAAGAGAATCCCTCATTTCTCAGAACTGCCCCTTGATGACCAGGTCATCCTTCTGCGCGCAGGTACAATTGAGAAACTGCAGTCATGAATGATCAAAATCAACACACAAAAACTCGTAGTAACTAAGTAAACTTAAAGAACTGATTCCAGTGGCTCAAATTGAGTATAGTGGTTCCCCTGTTGTCGGTCAGATATCACCACTAGCAGCAGCTCTGTAACATATGCTGTCACTGTTTCCTTGGAGACATCTGACCTTTTACATTGAGCAACAAGCTTGAGTAATACCCACTGAAGCTGCTGAAATATTACCAAAGAAAGGTACCTTTGTGAGTCATATGGAAATGTTTTAATCTTATCCCAGTTCCAAAAAAGCAGCCACAGTTAAAAAGCAGCGACTTAAGGCTGCAGCACAAGACACATTACTGTTTTTGTTCCTGTTTTTTAATATTGCACATAAATGTCACATAGTTTTGATAAAATTAGCAATTTTTAAATAAATTTGAAATCTTCCATCCATGCAGACAGAAAAGAATGATCCAAATCAAGCATCATTCTTAATTTAAAAAATTGGCTTTATTGCCAAATGCCACAAAAAACATAGCTGTCACAGCCAGATTAGGTGTCAACAAGTTTCAAGTGGAAAATCATTAATGTTGTGTCAGTAGAAAGGACTCTGTAAGAACAAGAAGTCCAAGAGTACGTCATGAAATGGTCTGTTTTCATGCTGGCAATCTAAAGCTGTATTTGTTTATTTGCACCTATAATGGTGAGATTTGAAAGCTAGAACATTAAAAATGTTTATAAAAAAGGTTTGTCAGCAAACAAGCCATAAGAAGTAGGAGGGGTACAGACACTGAGACAACAATAGCCACACAGTCAAAAACACCGGCAGAGACGTCCAATGGGAGGACATTGTTATAGTCAGTGTTGCGAGGTCCCTGTTATTGCGTATTTGGTGATGTCCCAAGGGTTTCTTTTTTTGTCCAAAGGGTCAAGTGACAATGAGGATTTTAGTCTAAATTTGTATGTATTGCACTGACACATTGGGTCAGCACCAAATGGAAATGAATCTAAAAGGAAGCTGTTAGGAAGATTTCGACATTAGGACTGCAGTCAGATGTGTCAGCAGCACTGTTGCACAACTGGTTTCAAGGCAGGAAAGATTTTTCTCTTAAAACAGCTTTTCATTGAAATGGCAGTTTCACCTTGAGAACAGAACAGAAATGCTTGAGTTGAGATGCTGCCATGCATATCACTCACAGGTGTTGTATTTCATTTGTCAGGTTGGAATGAGCTCCTCATTGCGTCATTCTCCCATCGCTCCATCACCTTGAAGGATGGAGTTCTCCTGGCCTCTGAGCTGCAGCGTGACAGTGCACACAGTGCAGGAGTTGGAGCCATTTTTGACAGGTACATTGATGGAGACAAAAAAAATCCAGCATGCTCTAATGTAAAATGCAACTGAATGCAATGCCTTAGTCTGATGTTTTAAATATACATAATAATTGTTGTTATTTGATGCAGAGAAAGTGTGCAGAGTGCAGAGGTCGGTGCCATATTTGACAGGTAATGTTATGTCTTACATTACTAAGAATGTAACGAGTAGCATTTTTTCATTGTTTGTTTTTACACTCTTTTCAAACAACCTTCTCATCACGTGCAATTTTTTAGGGTTCTCACTGAGCTCGTCAATAAAATGAGAGATATGCAAATGGACAAAACAGAGCTGGGCTGCCTCCGAGCTATCGTCCTCTTCAACCCAGGTGCTTGACTTATCATTATGCTAATGCAAGATGCAAATATACATGATAAAAAAGAGTCAATTTTTTTTCTCACAAAGTAGTGTCTTTCCCCTAATAAAAATGTTTTCTTCTTTTTTCTGCAGATGCTAAAGGGCTCTCCAACACCAGTGAGGTGGAACTCCTGAGAGAAAAGGTCTATGCATCACTGGAAGCCTACTGCAAACAGAAATACCCAGAGCAGCAGGGAAGGTAAATGTCTTAAACTGCAACAAACATGGCACAGTTTTATTTTTTCATTCAACTGCATTGTTTGGAGTGTCAGATGTGAAAGTATAACATGTCCTGAGCTCTCAAACTAAAAAATAACTCCTCTGTCCCCTGCAGGTTTGCCAAGCTCCTTCTTCGACTGCCAGCACTGCGATCCATTGGCTTGAAGTGCTTGGAGCATCTCTTCTTCTTTAAGCTGATTGGTGACACACCTATTGACACTTTCCTCATGGAAATGCTTGAAGCTCCCCATCAGTTGTCTTAGATAGGAAATGTGTACTGTGGTTAGGTTCAGATAGCTGAAGTCTGGGAAGCTGGAGTGGGACTGGAGTGGCACTTTAAGTTCTTTGAAGATTTGTCAATTTGTCTCACTGCTGTCTGGGTTACACTTTTTTTAGTGCAGCACAGATTTGCTCTTTAGACCAAACCCAAGGCTTGGCATGATCTACAAGCTGGTGCTATGTGTTGAAATAACTTCATGAGTAACTACGGTTTTAAAAAGTATTTTTTAAAAATGTAAACATTTACATATTTCCCTCACAGGAATAGATATAATTTGGGTACACATTTTTATATAAGCTTTTTAGACACCTCAAACATTAAGCTTCAGTTGTTTCTCCAGCTGAACCGATCCCTAAACCCTGTTTTTTAAAAGAAAGGCAACCTGAAATCATGAGCATGCATTGAGGATGTCATCTTCTTTTTATAATTTCTAATTCAGACCAGATCTAAAAGTCTGTTATTGTACCATGCAGTCACTGGGTGTGTGGCAGCAGCCCTGAATTTATTCGCAGAATCTAAAATCCCAACAGTGACCCCAGGATAGGCGACAAGTCATTGGTTGAAACTGTCAGATTGGACTTGTCCACGTTGATTGAGGATCAGCTTTGTATCTGATAATACACAGGCAGTGTTGTTTACTCCTTTGCCATTTTATAAATCTTATCACTTTGTGGTTAACGATTACACTGCACTGCATACTTGCTATGTACTATTCCTAAACCATACTTAATAAACACCTGGCTTCTAAAACAGTCAGGTGTTTGTCTTTTGGTGCTATTTCAGAGATAATTTGACTTTGTTGGTGCAGATGCACACCAAACCACGAACCTAAGAAAATATGCAAAACTGAAAATCCCTTTGTTAATCTTTTGTTGAAAATGTAGCAATATAAAATGTAAAATGCAAAAGAGCTTTCTGCCTGTCAGTCATTCAGGGGTTTTACAAAGTAAATCATGTCTGGTGGAAAGGGAATACTCCATTTTGTAATTTATCTATACAATTCAAAGGTACTGTGCAAAAATAATTGTTCAGGGAAAATGTTTATTGATAAATTTGAATTATGATCAGGAGATACAAATTATTTAATTCTTATGATGTGCCCTTGTTTTTAGTTTTCAGCTAGTATAAAGCAGAACGTGTCTTGGGTTGCACTGGATTTGCTGAGACTGTTTCAGCTATGTCCCCCCCCCCCCTTTTTTTTTTTGATGCTCAATTGTATTTCCTACTTCCCCCCCTTTTTAGGTAGCTGTCTTGTTCGTTGTAATGTCTCTACAATTTATTAAAAGCAAACCATAATCACATTTAGCTCCATGACACCTGTGGACATAGGAATTTTAAACAAGAGACCAAATGAGGTCTGAATGACAGCCATGTGCGAACACCAGATGATCTCTGTTGGTAAGCTTGTCATAGACCTCTGTATGCTCTTGATCATAAAGTGACTTGAAGCATGGGTTGTGTGGACTAAAAATAAAGAGGCTTAAGTTTTCTTTTGTTGGTTTGATTTTTCTTCTCAAAAAGTGTCAAATGTGAAATGTACTAGATTCTAACATAACACGACCAAAGAAGCTAAATAGAAACGGTCAAAATATGTTTTAATGAGCCTTTTTATTGTAGTTGTTACATAGTTTTTTGCTGTGGGCACATAGACGCAATAGAAGCCTTGGTTGTATAGCGCTCGTGTCCAAGTTCCACAGTGATGTTATGGCACAGGCAGCAATGTGTGTGGTGGGCTAATGTTAAACAAAAAGAGGAAAAACATTGAGTGCAATGAAATCAAAGGCTTCTAAGGGATTCCACAGGAGTAGCTGGTAAATTTGATCAGTCCGTGAAGTAAAAACGTTTAATAACACGCACGCAAACAAACCCTACAGCTCTGAGAACCAAAGTGAACCTCCCTTTGTATCAAGCAGAAGTGACACCTTTTTAAACCATGCATGGCTTGGTTTGTTTAAATTATATTTAGAATAATACTGCCTTTTTTAGTCTATAATACACTATTCTACACATGGAGCAAAAAAAAAAGGAACATAAAGACATTATCATGACATGTACATCATTTTACAGCATTCCCCTATATTACTTTACACATCTATTGTGTCTTGTTTTTGACAAAAGTCAGTACAATCTGGGAAATGATGAGCTCTTCCCTCGTAACTTCAGTTCTAAGTTGCATGCTACACATTGAGTCTAAGGTGCTGAATAAAATTCTAAATAAAAAGAACAAAACAAAAAAAAACCTAAACCTACTGCTGGTGTGGTTTTATGTAGATTTAGCATGATGTTGCTCTAGATTCTTGTTTATTTCTCAATGGCTATGTTTCCATATCACAGTGAAAAATTTTGCGACTGGATAAAGAGTTACCTTGCATCTTGCGAGCCGTGATATAGACTGAAATTATTCGGTCATTGTGTAGCCAAGGCCATTCCAAATGAATCAAAAGCACAGTGAGCTCATCAATAGTTCAAAAACTTACTCACATGATTGCAAGGTAGAACTGCGGGCTCCTCCTTATTAAGCTCAATACAGATTAACACATTTTAAAGTAGATAAATTATGGATATTTTATGTGCGTTCATATATCTAATTATCATGAAACCCCTGATGTTCACATTCATAGTTAAATAATGAAGGAATACTTTACATGTCTTGTAGATGACGAAGCGAGATCTCCAGTGATGCAGGTTCAACTACACATTAATTTGGTCTGATCTACTTTTAATTGATTTAATTGACTTAGATCTCAACTATAGTGGAACAACGCAAGCCTGTATTCTACAGTAAGGCAACAGGATACAGCTAATGTGCATAACCAACCCCTAAGTTGTTATAAATATTTTAAAGCTTCATAAACTACTTGATCCAAGATATAATGCTGGGGAAAAAACAAAAAAAAGACAACAGAAAACTTAGCCAAGATGAGTTTAAAAACACCGGGTGAAAATAAATCACAGCTCACGAATGATTGCAAAATGATCGTCTCACCCCTCACAGACCGCACATCTGTAGTAACATTTTCTTGATTTTTATATGTCCCTGAAAACGTTGTAATAAATAACTGTCTCTGAAAGGCACTCTGAAATGTGCAGCTCATAGTTTCTACAAAATAAAACTACATAAACTCTTCCAAAGATCGCTCAATGTTTGTAACATTGTGCCCGCCTTCCTCAAGCTGTCCCCTGTCAACTGTTCCGTCTCTAAGTGAGAATAGGTCACATGATAGAAATTTTGTCCCGGTTTAAGCTTAAAAAAAAAAAAAAAGTTTGCATGATGAGCATTAGACTGAAGCTAGTGGTATCACCAGTCTTTACCGCAGTAACATTCTCCGTCTCCTCGAGATCTTTACAAATATTTGCACCGTCTCGTTCTCGCCCAGTAAACTAATGCACACCTGCCTTTGAATCTGTCGATTCGGATTAAACATTAAAAACTGTGCTACTGTTAAATTGCTGGTAAAACTGTTGAGTATGTTTTCAGATTCAGATGTCAGAGTGGTTCATCAGTGTCGAGGATTTCACATTCCATTGATACCCAACTTTTACATCCAGTGCAATTGTTCCTTATTTGAGCACCTTCTTGAGCAAAAATGAATAGAAACACAAAACTACCACAGTAGTATATAACAGAATAACCCTCTGCACAAAGCCATCTATACAATAGATGAAATGTCTTTAACTTCAATTTGTCACTAAAGCTGCAGGGCTGACACTAAAACCCAAACAAACACAGTTAGTGGAGCATTTAGTGTCTGTAACACACTTCTAGTCCTCTGGGTTCAGTCAAGGCCACTGAGATTGAAGCATATGCACTGCCGACTCTTTCGATACCCTTGGCCGTAAAACAAGAAAAATACACTTTTGCGCGGGTATTTGTGATGCGATGTCAGATTCCAAGGACGATGGTGATTAAGCCTTGTGAGTGCAGACCATCGGTGTTTATCCAGCAACAACAAAAGCTTTCTTTTCTTCTGCTTTTAGTTTCTGCTCTCTCTGGGCCCCCCCCCAAAAAAAAAAAAATTCTATTCGGCCTTTTATCCACTCTCTTCAGGAAGCACTTGCATCAAGCCTATGTAAACCAAACATATGAGGATGAGATCAACTCATCAAAGCTAGGGGAGGGGGTGGAGTTTTAGTGCCAAGGTGGAGTGCAGTGGGTTGCCAGGTTGGAGGGCGAGGGCAGTGAAAGGGCTTCCAGACATCTGAATGTCCAGTGGGATCCAGGCCCAGCTCACACCTGCATCTCTGGACCACTGGACAAGCCGAGAGCGTTGGCCTCCTCTGTGGTCAGACCATTCTTCAGTGTCCTTCTCACTGTACACACAGGAAGAAAAATGGCAAGAAAATGGTCAAATGTAATAAATGAGAGCTTTTTGTGTTACCCTATCAGCCGCTTGGCTTGATACAATCACGATGCTGACTCACATGATTTTCGGTTGGCTCGAGAACGCCTCCTCTCTCGGGGTTGCGTCCGCTGGCTGGGCCCCTGAGTGGCTGACCTGACGATCCTCTCCATGATCTCATCAGCTGTGTCGTCTGTGCAGTTCACCGGGTCGTCACTGCCAGAGCACCATGGGGGAATACGCCCTGAAGAGTAAAGATCAGGATGGATAAGGAGCTGGAGCTGTGAGTGCATAAGTGCTTTGAGCTAACATGACTTCACAAACCAAAGTGTCCGACTAGCATGACTAAAAATACCAGTGTATTGAATGGATGATGGTATTAATATAAAAAGCTACATAGCGGGCTGTAATAGTATAACATGTTTATGAGACTGACCTCTGGTGCTGCCAGCTCTGGTGCGCGTACGCAGGCCTGGCACCGTGGACGTCCCGCTCTCTCCGCTGTGCAGGCTGCTCTTCAGCACAGCCTTCATGTTCTCATGTTCAGCTGCATCTTCAGCATACTGGATACCCTGAGGCTGGCTCTCCTGCGCGTCTGATGGGGCACTGCCAAATTTACCACTCTGCATATGGACAGGAGCAGAAGACAAGATTACAAAAGCTGATATTAGATTCATGGGTTACCATGCGCAAATTCAGCTCCATGCTCTGGTAGAGTTAGTACTGAGGGAGATCTGTAAGGTCAAGGTGTGAATATCAAACATGTTAAACAACACTTTCCAAGAACAAGAAGAGAGTCACATTTTCCACACATACATTCATTTTGTGACAAAAAAAGTCACGATCCTCCTTTTTTCATACAAAAATACAGACATGCCGGGTTCAAGAGTTCAGTCCTCCTGAGGTCAATTATTCTCTACCAGGAAGTAACTGCGGCTCCTCCAAGAGAGGTTCACTCAACACTTCAGCCAACATCATGCAACCACCCTTTTTTTTGCCCTGTCATCACCATTGAGTTTCCTCGTTCATGTGGAGTTGCACACACATGGAACCTGTCAGTCTTACCAGTGACTCGTCCTTTGTTAATCCTCATGAATACACAAGTTATTGTCTCAAGTTGCGACAGTTGAAAGTTAGTCACATGCACTTTTTTGCACACAGAGGTACTTCCCCTACCTCACTATCATCGTCATCCTCACTCTACAGAGATGAAGGAAATGGAAGAAAGAAGCAGTGAGGTGTGCTGTAAAAAGAATGTGCTGCTGCTTTCAGGTGAAAATCTTCCACTAAAGACCACATATACCCACACCCACACTCATACAAAACAGATAGTTCTTGGTTTATAAATGTTAAAAGCATAGCTCAGCATTTTTAAAATAAACTTATTTTGCTTATATGTAAAAACCTAGATAATTAGACTGATACCACCCTTTGGTTCAGTCTCATTTGAGGACACATTTGAGATCTTTCAGACAGATGTGGAGGTGGCCTGGGCCACATGTGGACATATATTCTTTTATCATAGTGAACACACACTTTAAGACCGCCCACTGAACTGACGTCCTGTGCCACAGTCTGATTAGACCAAATACATGGCATGGAAAATATTTTTCCATTGCAAACTGATGAGCAGTGCATTAATTCTCTCTCTCTCTCTCTCTCTCTCTCTCTCTCACACATAACAATGATGTCTAAAAGCTAAAAATAACAAAACATACATTTTTATGTATACATTGTGTGAGAAGAGGCATGTAGAATGGTATGAATGGTATGAATTAGCTTTATCCAGACTGTAAAGGAGGGAAAAAAAGTCTAAAGCATAGTCTCGTTTCATCAGTACAATAATAATAATAAAAAAATAAAAGTTAAATCATTTGTGGTTTTATGTGGAGGTTATTGGTTTGATGTATCTGTCAGCTTTATGCTAAGCTAAGATGATGCTGCATCAATCTTCTCATCTAACTCTGAAAGTGAATAACAAAAATGCTAAACTATTCCTTTAAATGAGCCCCCCCACCCCTCAATGCCCCTTTTATCATAACAAAGAAAAAAAAAACACTGCAGATGTAGATGTATACATGCAATAGAACAAGAGAGCATATTTGCCTGGACACCTTTTTAAGAGTGTGGTTAAGGTGTGGGTCTCGTTATTTCTCCCTCAGGGACATCCAAGGGTTTGAATTTTCACACAGTGATTGAATTAGAGTCCCTTTGAAGGCTGAGGGGCCCCTGCCAAGGCTCGCTGTGGAGTCCGCTCTGACCAGCTGACTCCTCTGGGTTTAAGGGATTTTAATCATGCAGGGAGGTATTTGCTCTGGCCTTTCTTAGCCTGCTGCAGCTACAGAATGGGATACACTAAAAACAACTCACTGATTGTTGTTACAGTAACATATACATGTGAGCACTGAGGAACTATGCTGATGTCATTACGAATCTATGCCGTGTCTGTCGTAAATGACCACGTTTGGCGCTTTAACCAGATTAAGAATATAACCAGTGTCGAGGGATCGCTCGTATTGTTTCACAGAATTGAGAGAACGCTAACTAAACAAAGACTGAGATCAGGAAATGGAGAAAGTATTCATGTGACTGCTGCCCGTGGTGAAGACCACTTACATCTGTTATCATTTTTCCCCTGGTCTTGTTCCTCTCTCGGTGGTTGGCCCTCTTCTGTTTCTGTTGCAGCACACGCTCTCTCGTTGTGCGGTACTCCAGGGCAAATTCACTCAGGATCTTGCTAAAGCGATGAATGCTGACTTCACGTACCGCATATATCGGATGGCCCAGGAACAGCAGAAAAGCATGAAACCTGCAGATGTGTAGAGAAACATCACATCAGGGATCCTTGTGGTGGAGAAGATGTTTAAACATGCTTCAGAAAATCACAGAAATTACAGAGAATAAACACAGAACATGGAAAGTGAACCTGAAGTAAATATGTGAAAATGTAATATTTCACTTGGAGACATTTGCTCTACACCTGAATATACCTGTTGATAATTCTTCTATGTACAATCTTCAGAATAATAATTCTCTCTGCACAGTCTTTGAGGAAGTCGGACATCTTTTGTTTCAACGCCGGTTTCATCTCATGTTTCGCAATGACCTTGAGGTGATCCCATGATGCTTTGCACTTTCGCTCCATCTGGGCCAGATTGTCTTGAAGTTGGTCAAAGTCCACCTGGCAACAAGGGAGGACTCTTCAATTGCGATTACTGCTATTATTAGTGTGTGTGTATACAAGCACAAACTGATCCTGTTCAGAGTTTCTGAGAAGTAAGCGAGGCCGACCTTTGTCAAGCGGGTGACAGCTCCTATCTCGGAATAGAGGTCAGTGCTGTCTGGAAACTTCTCCACCACGATGGAGCAGGCGTGGTGCAGCAGGGACTGCTTATGGACCGTGTCCTTCACCTCCGGGACTTTCTCCAAGTAGCTCAGCTCAAAGCCTTTAGCCTGCAGATGCATGCGCATACACACAGCAACACAGCTCAGAATGTGGGATGGAAACAGCATGTCTGAAATTAGAAATCAAGAGCCCCTGACTCGAAGACCAAATTGCAGTGAATTTCCTTTTTGGCGCAGACAAAAAAAATAAAAGGGCTCAATGGTGTGCGCAGAGTAGATATGTAGATTCATTAGGCTGTGATTATCAGAAACCACAATCTACTTCAGTGCTGAATGACTGCTCTGCTCACCACAGTGAAGCTAAAAAAAGAAAAAACAAAAGGCCGAACGTATCATGAAAGACATAATCCCAACAGGATCTCCCTTGTTCTTATGCCAGATTTAAATGGTTTACTGCAAAATATAAATGCAGCCATTATTTACGGGAACTACTTGTTTTGATGTTGATGACTTATGTTTCCCTTTTGCATGTTTGGCTCTCATATCCCAGACGTTAACTCATACGTAGACTTGCACACATGCATGCACAGGACAGCACACGCGAAGCTGCAGAAACAGAGAACCCCCCCGCCCCATCGCACAGTGAGGCGGCGGAAAGAAAAAAAACATTTAGAGACACAGATGCAAGTTCACACACGAGCAGCCAGACAAACACACCGACACAGACACACTTCCAGCAAATGCACATTCACACAACCGCCCTCCCCCTTTTTTTTCCTCTCTCAGACAGACCGACAGACAGAGCCAGGTTCAGCCGAATCCTTGACAAGCATTTTTACTGTAGAAGGACAGTGTCTGCTGCAGACAGTCAGGCAGCACATTCTTCTACACACAGAGTCTACTGTTATCCCTGCCAAATAAATATGTTTGCGGGGGGGTCGGGGGGGAGGGAGGAGGAGCGTGGGCGGAAATGGAGGAAGTGGGTGAAAGACACAGAGGGAGAGAGAGTGAAAAAAGAAGGAACCTTAAAGCCATAAATGGTTTGAGGGTTACTCACATTAGTGCCATTGAGGAAATTTCCAATGGCCAGCAGTGTGGTCAAGATGTAGCGGAGTGTCCTGTTTTTCTCTAACTGATCCATCCCCTCCTTAAGGTCCTGCAGAGGCTCTGCCACCTCCTGAAACAGCATTAAATACACAGTCAAGAAGGACAATATCCACGCTCACCTCTTCATGCTCCTCTCAATCTGTGGACATGAAAATAAAAATGTAAAGTAACAGCTTATTCGCCTCTTAGACGATCGGATTAACACCACTGTCATGGCCATACTGGAATTATTAAGCCACAGCCAGCTGCCAGTTAGTGCAATTTACCAAAACGATTAGAAACAAGGGGAAATAAGTAGTTCTGCTGTGTCCATAGTCACTGCACTTGGCCAAAAAAGTCCCACATTGTATAAGATTAAAAGTATTTTCCTATCTTTTCTGTATAAATTAAAAAAAACAACCTGGCAAACAGTTTCCCCTGTTTCTAGTGGTTACACTAAGCTAAGATAATCAGCTGCCAGCTGTAGCTTCATATTTAACATACAGATTTGACAGTATTATCGATCTTCTTATTTAACTCCTGGCAAGAAAGCAACTAAGTATATTTCCTAAAATTTCCTTTAATTTATGATAGCATGCATATTGTACAGTTGGAAATAAAAAGACTTATGACTTAAAACCTCCACAGCCCCTTTAAAGTGTGATGTGTCTGCATGTGATTAGAGTGAGCAGGAATGCGTCTGACCTTCTCAATAAGCTCATAGTCCATCTTGAATGCCCACAGCTGCAGGCGAGCAGACAGCTCGGTGATGGAGGAGAGGGTGAGAAGGAACTGTTCAGCGCTGCCCAGGGGAATATCAGGGTTAACCAGCTGAGCCTCCTGGATCCTCTGCTTCTCCTCCTCTGTGGGGATCATCGTCAGGATTTTCTTGGAGACGAAGAAAGAAATTAGAGGAGGGGAAAGGAAGAGGAGCTGGCTCATAGGATCATTCATCAGGCATATCAAAAGCATTTCAGGGCCTGTGTAAAAAAATTTTTTTTACATGCCCGAGAGTAAATCACAGAGATGGAGAGGAAACAAACTGTCTCTGACATTTCTAGCTCTGTTTATCTAAGATGTTTCCAGCTTTCCCACAAACTTGTGACATCTGAACTTTCAACCTTGCTTTTGCTGTCTGGCTGGGAACACCTCCAGAGACAAAAGGTGGAGAGAAATACTCCTCTCTGCTGAAAAGAAGCTCTGAAAAGTGCAGGTTATATAATACCAGAGGGATGCAACATCCGTCATTATCTGCTGATGTGAAGTCCTTCAAAAGTCCATGGTATGGTTTTTAAAACCAGCTGAAAATATGCATGTGGAGCGATCCTTTAATCACCACTGTGATTAATTACATGAGCTCGACCAAAAATCCAGCCATGCAGCCAGAAAAATTACATGATATGTCAACATTGTGGGCAATCCTATCTAGATGAGTTAAACTCGCTCTTGTTTTGGGGAAATCCAACAGTGTATTTTGGTGTGCTGGGGAAATATCATTCAAGAAAGCCAGGTTTATTTTGGACCCAGTGAGCTTCAGTGACTGTCATTTTATGAAAGTGCACTGGACGTTGCTTTTACAGTGCAAATTCAAATGTACAGCAAAGTCTGTTTGAATAAAATGCTTACCTCAATACCTTCCTTGTTGAGTGCATACTCATCAAAGTTGAGGATAGCAGTTTTGATGGTACGAGGAGGGGGTAAAACAGTCAGACCGATGTTTATAGCGTTGCTTCGTTTTGAATCCAGGACGATGATTTCTTGTCGTTTGCCATCAACAGCTGCTTTCTATGAGAGATACAAAACACCATCAAACACCTTATGAAGTGGCTGGTAATGGTTTTAAGATGCACTACACAAAAAAAGTGTGAAAACAAAGCCACTTTTCATAAAATGCAAATGTGAAAAACAGCATCTCAAGTTCCTTTCATCATAGTTGTGGGTTTTTTACCTGCAGGCTTGTACCTCTCATTGCACCAGAAAACAAAGTGACTGGATAAAATGAGCAAAAAATGTGAATGTGCTGCAACAAGTGTGGATGAGGGTTTAAAAAATGAGCCAAGTTGAGGGTGGTGATGGAAGAAACAAAGTTATTACAGCCCTGGGGATTTCTACAGGTTTTTATGCACGAGTGAAAATGATGAATTTTGGTGCTACACGCAACATCAGGATGGGGTGGGGCTGGGTGTTGGTGGGGGGTTCCTTACTGATAGTGATGGGAGTATGAATGATAGGCCTATATTATTTTATTATTTTGTCAATAACACTTCCTGTTCATGTCTGATATCCCCTGTTAAGGAGGGTTCTTCTGTCCCACTGATAGAGAGAAGATGTTTAAATACTTACTTGACCTCCTGTGACACCCCCTGAGTTATTACAACCAAATCACAAGTGTAGAAAAAAACCTGGTTTCCACTAAAGCATACGTTAACATTGAATGGTTCTACTGTAGCAGCGCTACAACAGTAATTTACCTTCGTGACAGGCAGCTCCTTGGATTTGGACTCAAACAGCTGTTCCAGCTTGGATGTGTCCAGTTTAATTGGGTCCAGTTTGGACCAGAGGGACTCCTTACAGAATTTATGGCTCTTACACTGCCAGTCCACAGGACGCACCTCGTTCCAGAAGAGACGGATGGTCTTCTTCTTCTTCTGGAAGAGGGGGGCCTCCCCTCGTAAGAGCTGAGGGGAGGGTGGAGGGATAGGGGCCATGAATGGTGGTGGTGGCGGCATCATCATTTTGCCAAGCATGGGGGGAGGCGGGGGGCACCCAAACAGCGGTGGGGGTGGGGGCAGGGGAGCATTGCACGGTGGAGGTGGAGGCGGTGGTATCAGGTCACCTGACCCCATCACATTGTCCATGTCTAAAATATCCAAGTCATCCTCGTCCCTCAGGTCCGTGAAGTCCATTTCTTTGATCTTCAGCTCCCTGGGCTCAGCCATTAGCTGATCCCAGATATAATCCGACTCTTTCTTAGGAGGTAATGCTGATGAGGCAGCCGTTGATGATTTGTCACTCTGCTGCTGCTGCTCTTTGGATGCCTCCACCTCAGCAGGAGATGTTAAACCTTTGACCAAATCTCCAAACTTCTCTGCCACTGCTCGGACACTGCCCTGGTTGTCCAAGTGTCCCACCTCCATTTTTTTCACATTTTCTTCTCTGGCCTGTCTGTGAGCCTCCAGTGTGGAGATCCTACTGGCCAGACTGGCCACAGAGGAGTCACCAACCTCTGTCTCCTTCTCACATTTACATATTTCCTTCTCTGTTTCTCCTACGTTCCCTTCATCCTTGCTGTTGGTCGTCTGAGAATAGAGCATGTCCAACATGAAGCGCTTGCTGTTGAGAATTTTGCTGCACTGGTCGTTCACATCTGCGTCTTTAATGCACTGAGTCCATTGGCCTGTTGATATGGAAACAACCTTGATATTAAGAGAAATAATCATAGTTGATTTATGAAATAAGTGAATCAATTACAACCAATCATACCTGCTTCACTGTCACTGGTGAGCTTCTCCTCCCGCTCCTCCCTCTCCAGAGTGCTACTCGTGGAGGAAATGCTGGATGCAGAGCAGTTGTCTTTTTCATTCACTTCCTCATTCTGTCTCTCCTTCTCACTCAGCAGTACACTGTCCTCTACATCCCTTTCCGTCGGCTGCTCCTTCTCACACTCCTCCTCTAACTCCACATCCACCTCCACATCTGCCTCTCCCACCTCTGCTACATCAGTTACCTCCGCTTCCTCTACCTGCTCTTCCACTGCTGCCTCATCCACGTGCTGCTTCTGCTCCTCCAGCCTCTCCTGCTCTCGCCTCTCTTCCTGCTCCATGCTTGACTGATCATCAGATGCCGGCTCTGCCACTACATTCTGCTCAGACACAGCAACATCCTCTGTCTCCGCTGGTGACTCTGTCTCAGTCTGCTGTGTTTCTGGCTCGGGGGGAGGTGTGGGGGAAGGTTGTGATACTCTTAACTCTGGCGCTGGACTTTTGGTTCTGCTCTGTGGGTCAAGGTTTGGCTCTGACATATTTTCTGTTCCAGGAAGAGAAATCAAAACAACGTGGAAGAATAATGTTACTTTAAATACTCTGGTCATGTGTCTTTATATTATCTGATAGTCTTCTAATTAAGACTGCTTTTAAATTGCTTCCTGACATATCATTAATTGCTCTGAGAGATTGTATAAGACTGCGGAAGTAATTCACAATGAGTCATTAACGTCTGTGACATGACTCACAGCTATTCAACATGAGTGTAACAACTTTACAGTTTCTGAAAGAAAAATGCCTCAATCTTCAAGTTTTTTTTAGAAAAATAAGATATTTCAAATGTATAAGACAGAAGTTAACTTCAGATCATTAACACTGTTTAATTAGTACCTCATTACATCGATTTCAAAAACTGGACATATATGTAGAAATATATGTATGCATACCTACACCTCTTTTCACCATCTTTAGACACTGTTATACAAAATATGGGGGGTAGAGTCAAGTTATTATTCTCAATAACTCTTTTCATCAGTGCAGCAGGATCTAATTTATAAGTTATTATCACCTGATAACTGTTAATGCCAGGACCAGTTTAATCTCTGCCAGGTCTGTAGACCAACATCAAAGTCAATTCATGCTCATGTGACTCGGATACTGATGATGACAATGATGATAATGATGAAGAAGAGATGGATGGCTACCCTGCCCATCCCCTCTTACCTGATGTCTGTGCAGTGGTGACGGTGTCTTCTGATGAGATGATGGATGAAGGTGTGACACAGCGAGACGCTGAGCGGCTGGCAGGGTTGGAGCTCAAACACAAAGTGATCTCAGTCCGTCCTTTTGTCGGTGCTCTGGGCCGCTCCCGCTCAAACTCCTCTGCAGCTAGCCTCTCCACCGCCTTGTACCTGCAGTGACAATATGCAGCATTCAGATGCTTTAGTTTAGATGTATGCTGATGTTTACAGCTGTTTAAATCTCAGCTCAGGCATTCAATTGTTGTGGGATAATGAGGGAGAAACTCAGTACACTGAACAAACCCAAAGCAACTACTGAGATGATATTTTACAGATATGAAGGCTTCATTAGACAGTGGTGAAAATGTCAGCTGGGTTTGTAGGAAATAATGGCCATAATATCAGTATTTATGTTGTTAGCATTTTGGACATATTTGTCTTATTCCTCAATAATTATGGAAAATTGAGCTGTAATCCCATTACTAAAGAGCTCAAATGATGATGACAAATTACATCCTTCTTCAATGAAGTGGCCCAAAATGTTTATGTTGAACATTTTTGTTAACTGATCTCAGTTCACACATTCTTGAAAAGTGAATGAGACGCATGGTCCAGTCCACAGGGGTGAAGAAGGTGAGGGCATAAGAATGAGCTATGAGCTATGAGTCATGTTGCGCACACAGACTCTCACACACTCGGACACGGTTGGAGGCAGATAACCACACGACATCCATAGAAAAACACAATTACACACTTGTCCTGTTAACGCTGGGACGTCTTAATGGTGAGCAGGCCTGAAGAGGCCCTGACAACTATAAGTCAGTGTGAGGCGAAGTGCAATTCACATTACATCTGCTATCAATTTTAGAAAAGGATCTCAAAACATCTAAAAACCTCCTTAGTATTTTTTTTAATCTATCAGTATTGTGAATATGTGTAACCTTGAAATAAAACACTCACCTATCCTGTCTGGCTTGTCTTGCTTCTTCCATCTTGTCCACATAATCTCGACTGAGACAGAAAGACAGAAACACAACAAGAGAAATTTAGGATCTGTATCGAAGACAAGACACATGAGATGAACATTTACTTTTGCAGAGTCTTTCTGCTGTGACTCAGTACATCTAATGATCCTCATAAAAAAATACAGCCCGGCTTTAATCAGACTCATGGGAGATATGTGAGAATCCCTCTTGAGTGGAAGCAGCAGCCACCTGTTTCTAAAAATGACGTATGCCAGCACGTCTTCATTTGCTGTACAGCTGCCTATGGTGACAATGTAAAGAATTATTCTCTATGATATGAGGTGTTATATTGTTTGAGACTGACTTGAAGCGATTTCTCTCCTCTCTTTCGATTCTCTGCAGACGCTCTTCTCTTTCCACGCGTCTTCGCTCCCTCTCTGCTGCCAGCGATTCTTGATGCTGTCTGTACGATGAAGTCAGCAAGCCCCCCAAAGTGGGTCTGTGCACCAAAGGAGAGAGAGAGAGAGAGAGAGAGAGAGAGAGAGAGAGAGATAGTGATAGCTTTATTAAAACTGAGAGATTGGTTTGTGTTTTCATGTGGGTATTTGTGCACTTAATCAACCATATCCAGAATGAGTTCTGCATTAGCTGTGGAAAAGCTGACATGCCAACCTGTCAGCTTTGGAGTCTGGTGTGGTGGAGGCCGCTGAACTGGAGAAGCGATGGATGGGCGATGTAGGCGCCTGGTGCCTGCCAGGGTATGGAGTTCCATTGGCAGTGATTCTGTTAAAAGAAGGGAAAAATAAATGCCTTGTTCTCTAACACATTTTTTCCACTGACAGACAGAAGAGGGCTGGACAGCACCTCAAGAATCTGCGATGTGATGTGATGTGAATTCCAATGTCATACCGCTGGACGGTTTCCATTGAGATATGAATAAAATGAATAAAAGAACAGTGCTCTTAAGCACTTCTCCTCAGGCATTTGAACAGCTTTCCTGTGCCATCACACTCTGAAGGGTATCCTGCAGGTGCACCATGCATGAGCGTAATCTTTCATAAATATATCCCTTCACAAGACCAACTCGTGGCCATGGAGCCTCATCAATTCAAATGCAAAATGCAAAAATCTTTTCGTCCATGAAGCCAACACATCAACAAAGATGACAGAAAATCTAGATTTATTCTTTTGTCATGGTGGAACTGGAGCCAGTTCCAGAAGACACAGGGCGAAGGCAAGGTACACAGGGTAGACAGGTCACCAATCTATCACAGGGACAACATGCTCACATTCACACCAAGAGCTCTTTTAGAGCCACCAATTAAACTAATGTGAGTGTGTTTAGACTGTTGGAGGAAGATGGAGAACCTGGGGAGAACCCACACAGGCAGAGGGAGCACATGCAAACACAAAGGTCCCAGGCTCAGGGTTCGAACCCAGAAAAATCATGAAGCCTCAACACTGTCACATGTACATCTCATGCCACTGCACACTATTGTTGCACTTGGCCTTTTGACTCCTGGCCTTACCTTTCAGCCCAGCAAGGCTTTCTAGCTGTGTAAGATGGAGGAGAGTTGTTTGTTTCCATCAGACTGAAGATGGAAGTGAGAGATAATAAGAGAGAGAGAGAGAGAGAGAGAGAGAGAGATAACAGTCAGGTCACACACTCCACAGATTAAAAATGATTAAAAGTTAGTCACACAGACAAGATAGTGAGACAGCAGTTGAAGGTAGGAGGGCTGCAAGACCACACAACGACAAAGCTGACAACAGGGGCAGTGCAGGAATGATCTCTGTCCTACCAATACAGCGTTCTGTTTAGAAATCAACAAAACTACTGTTAATCACTGTAATAGTTTAAAAAGTTTTCACTGAGCCACTTTTCATTGTCCACTCTGTAGAAAACAGGGGATCATTTCAGCTCAGATGGCAGCAGGGATGCATGTAGAGGAGCTGCTGTTCCTCTCCTGTTTGTTATTACCATAGATCTCGACCAACTAAGAGGCTGGCTGTGGCTAATACTGATAGTTTGAATTCTTTATTGCTTTGAATGAATTTATTGACTTGTCTTGGACTAACTGTGATGCAAAGCCACAATGGGAGACAGATGAGCAGCAAACGTCTGTAGAATAATGCTTTCCAGCGGTTGAGAAGAGGAAGTAATTATGACCTTCCTTCTTCTGGTACAGTACATCTTTAGAGATGACAGATGAAACATAAATCACATCTGATGGGAGGTAAAGGCATTTCTGGCCACTATGATCAAAAAACATTTTTAAAGGATGAGGGAGGTAGAGAGGAACAAAGCTAAAGCATGATGACCAAGAATAACTCTATGGGACACAATTTAGAAAAAGATTTTAAAAGTTTTAGTATTACTACTATCTGATTTTACTCTTATGAACCTTGCATGTGTCTCTGCTGAATGTATAGTGATCTACATAGAGACAGACATTAATTATGGTCTGGATGGGGTGTATTAAAGCTCCTGTAGCTCCTCTCTGTGTCCTTGCCCTTCTCACTCTCTGTGAACTCACAGACACCTGGTTCTGGCTCTGACTCAAACCACTGGCTGGAGGGAGAGGTCAGGGAGGGGAGAGAAAAGGAGGTGAGGTTGGTGTAGACCGACACTGAGGGTGTGCAGAGCCTGATATTCTACTCATTGCAACAACAAAAAAAAGACACAATCAGGCGGGCTGGAGAGGAACACACCAAGGACTAAAGTTCCTCTTTTTAGGTGCGACGGACACAGGAGACGATGTCCTGGCCTTGACGCTGAGATATTCTCTCTGCCCTTCAGGGTCACTGGCTTTAGGGAGGATGTTGGCCATACACTTTAAGTTCAAACACATGTTAGGAGTGTCTGCTACAGCTGGAGCCACACTAGGACGACAAAATACAAGAGAGTAGGAGTCCAAATAGGTAGTGGGAAAGAGAAACTATGCAAATGTGAGGGGAATGAGAGATCAAGTCACTCTTGGGAAACCCGTTGGCCTAAAATACCTGTGAGCGCCCTGTCTAGAGGCCTCAATGACTGGATGACTTTCATCATCTGCCTCTTCCTCCTCCTCCTCCTCCTCCTCCTCCTCCTCGTCCTCCTCCTCTTCCTCCTCCTCATCCTCCTCCTCTTCCTCTTCTCTGTGGTGAGAGGAGGGGTCGAGGAAAGGGAGGACGTAGGCAGGCGAGAGGGAAGAGAAAGTGAACAGAGACAACATGACATGAAAACACACAGCAGAGGCCCAGGAGAGACAACACACAGCGGTTACACAAGAATCATGCATGTCAGGAAAGAGTTAGAAATATTAATGAGGTGGATGAAAACATTAGTAGGTTTCACTGTGTTCTTGTACAATATGCACAGGCAACAGATACAACTACATTCAAGTACAACCTCTAAACAAAAATATGTTTCACATAAAACATCTCCCGGTGATTTTAACTGAGGAAAATAAGATTTAATAATTCAATAAGCAGTGTAAAAGGTGGAGGAGGGATTGTCTGTGTTTGGACTGATAGTCTGGGATACATGGTCATACATGAGTCTGCAACCAGCATGCGATTTGAATCCCTCTTGGCTGTCTGGATTTCATTAACAATATGGAAAATGGTGATCTTCAAAGGCGGCTTGAATTTCCTGTGGCAGACTGGAAGAGGCTAGTCTGGTATATGACCTGCTGGATTGAATTTAAGTATACCTGAAGACCTGAGTGCTACCAGAAATATTAGTGGGTTCGTTACTTAGAAAAAAAAAAAGCTTGTTATTAACGATAGGGAAGATGGATTACATAGCACTGGGAATCAGTAATCTGTAGTGATTAGGCAAAAATGAATTTTCTTTTGTTTTTGTCTTCCCGTAATAAAATGTGGAATAAGGGGTTAATATAATTTCCACAAAAAGGAACCGCCTGACTAAGTTTTTCTGGTGCTTTTGTAAAGCAGAGCCCAAGCTACTGTATAATTAAACAAGATTGCAATTTGCTTCTTGTCTGAATCACCAGTTGTGGTTTCATGGAGTTTGTGCAGTTACAAAGGTTTTGTTGTATATAAAACAGATGGCAATGTGGAGCTTAAGCTAAGTACACTCTCAGTGAAGGAAGTGTGCCTTCGGACAGAGAGCAGATAGCTCATATCATGTGTTTACAGAAGCTTCCTATTTCCACCAGTGGTAGGAGAATGTCTTTGACAGTGGGAAAATTAATTTAAATGTCACTTTGCAGCAGCGGCCTCCTCTTCGCCTTTCTTTAAATTACTATATAATTAAATTCTCTGCTTTGGCTGTGGATGGAGTAGACACATCTCTCCAAGACCGAAATATAATACAAGGCTTGCAGTCAAGCTGTTTCCTGTGAAAATGAGTAATACTCCATGGACCCAGGAATAATTTGTGATTCCTTTTTAGTTGCAGTTATCTCTCAGGGTTTAAAATATAAATGAACCCCCACTGGCAGAACCTTTTAGACGCAGGATCAGACCGACTTGAAGCTAAGATGGAGGCAAGGATAAAGTTTCTGTTCTTCTGTTGAACATCTTCCACTTTTCCATTCCTCTCTGTCCTCCCCCCGCCTCACCTTTCACTGATGTCTTCAACACCCTGACCACCGAAGGGCAGGAAGCTGCTTGTGTGAGTGTGTGGGCTGCTGGGTGATGCTGGGGCAGAAGCATGGCCTCTACTGTTCTGGAGCGAATGTCTCCGGCTGCGTCTTCTCTCCAGGCCCCGCCTTTCGTTGTTGCCGCCAACACTGGCCCGGCGGCGGTCCTTTCGGCCACTGGGAGGCAATTGGGCTTCATCGTCACCGTCCTCATGACGCAGTGTCATCTGGGACAATGAGTCAGCAAAAATAGGCTGAGTAAACAAAGTGTATGCATGTTGTGTGATTGGTGGTCATTCAATTTCTGCTGTATGAGACTGTCAGTTGTCATGTGACCTACTGTATGATCTCTAGTGAGACACTTATTAATCAGTGGTAGTGGTTGGTAGTAAAGGCTTCCTGACCTCATAGATGTTGAACTGTTCCACGAGGTCGAGGTCCGTGCCTTTCCTGCTCAGGTGTCTCTGGGCCATGGCCTCAATGCCCTGTTCCTCCAGACAGTCCACCATGTCATAGTAGGAGTCCTGATCTGGGAGACCTGCCAGAGTCTGAAACACACAAATACGTACACATTGCATTTTTCTTGCCCTTTTCATAAATGTGGTCTGGGAAATAACAGCTCAGACATAAGATAAATGATTATGCTGCTAGTTGGTGCAGTAAAAATATGGAAAGTATTTGCTGACCTTATTGATGAGGGTCATTGCATAAACCAGCAGCTCTGTATCCACACCATCCTTCTCATCAAGGATCTCGATGACGTTTGACCACAGTTTTGTGCCTGTAGAAGCAAAAAAGCAGACGACATATTTTATATCACAAGACAAACTTTTGCAAATAATAAAAAGTCTTAGGTAACCATCATCTTGTCACATTAAAAAACTGTCGCAACCTTTCCGCTCACCACTGTGCAGCAATAAAAATCAAAAGTTGTTATGTCATCTCATGGCTCTCCAGGGAGAAGTGCAGTCATAGTAGTTTCCCTCCAGAAAAATGAGAGGAAACATGGAGCAGGGGCACTGATCTCCAGTGAGAAAGAAGCAGCCCTGTGCCTCAGCCCCAAGGGTCAAGTCCATCTTCTTCTCATCAGGAGACTGAGGATCAGGTTTAGCCTTCTTATGCAACAGCAGAGGTGACGGGATAAGACGGAGCCGAGACAGAGGGATACCTGACCCCCCTGCGCTGATGCTCAACCCCCCTGTTGTACGCCACAGCACAATGTGGAGCTTTTAGAGTGACAGGTAACTGAACCCCCCTCCAGGTAGAAGTTACAGGCTGTCTCAATAAACCTCATTCCATGCATGGCTAGGGAGCTGCACAGGACAACTGATCTGACTACTGCGTAACAGAAGACTGATCTGTGGTCAGCTGAACAGCACTAAAGCCACTGTGGCGGTGTTAGTGGAACTGAAAGGAAATGATTCCCGAAAATGTTCTATGACAGCTTATTCTCTGATTGCACAGAGACAAGGGGCAATTCCTAATTAGACCATTCAGATAAAGTTGGTTAACACAAGTGTGTAATTTCTTACATTGAGACCATTGGCTGCCACTAGTTTAATAAATTGAAACCAAAAATGTCTTTTAAAGATTTTTTTCAAAGTTCAAAGTTGGACACTTACAATTGTCTGTCTGCTTATATTAATTTTAACACCCAGAAATTACTATAACAGCACCATGTGCACCATAATCTGTTAACAAGTGGATTAAATATGTATATGTACATATGTATATGTGACTAAAATCCCCAATCTAAAAATGATGGCCTACCAGTCACTCACTGTTTTTAATGTTTTTTTGATATTGATATATATTGGTTAGGTGTTTTCAGTTCATCCATTCACCATTAACTGAGCTGTTGGTGGGTTCTCCTGGGCTCTTACCTCTTTTGGCATCCACGACATTCACAGCCTTTATCAATAGGGTGGCATTAGACTCTGTGTACTCCACAAACACCAGAAGTAGCTTCAGCGCCGTCTTCACCACCAGACGGAACTGCACAAAAAGAAAAACACAGTTAATACAAAACATACAGAGCAGCATCAGTCTACACATCCAAACACAAACTAACAAAATTCACCTGTGAATGGAATATTTTATTGTTTTGCTTTTTTTAAAACAAGGATAGATCCATATAAGAGTATGTGCTCTCCCTTTAAATTCTAAATACTAAATGGCATTACACTGTCTTAGACCAGCTTTTCCTGTCTGAACAGTCTTGAGAGGTTTGATAAGAGCACAGTTTGACATTGACAGCTCAGTGGAACATACTGTGCTATGGTCAAAGCCATAAAATCTGCATAAAAGAATAAGTGAGTAATGATAAACACAGAAACAGAGATGAGTCTCAAAATAAAGCAAGATAACTAAAGCCTGCTGACAGGCAGTGATGCACAAGAAAAACTGATGCTGCAAATCTGTCACAGAGAAAAAAAATCAACATTATTGAATAGGCCATCATCATGATTTCAACACGTGTGAAACAGCTGCCACATCAGCACTAATGCTGGAAAAGCAACAATCGAATGATTGTGGTCAAAATGAATAATACTAATGGCAATCGGCCACACAAAAACATTAGGAAGGAGGTGGATGCCAAATATTATGTCAGTATCTACACAGGAAGGCAGAGAAGCAATTAGTAAGAACAGAAAAGAGTGTGGAAATGGAAGAGAGCCAATGTGGTTCCCTCATATGCTGTTTCATGATGCAGTCTGACCACTAGAGGGCTGAAGACCACACTGACAGGAGAGTCGCTTGCATGTTGACAAAGCAGTGAGCTATGAATTACCAGAGTGGTGAAGTATATGGTTTATTTCTGCTTTGTCTGCGCCCACATGGAGCTGCTATACAGTCCATCTACTGTATAGTTTCAACAGCGACATCATTAAAATTAATGTTCATATTCTTTACCTTGGATCCGACCAGGGTGTAAAGCCACTGGACTGTTTCATTGTGAGATATGAGGCCGTTCATCCCATCCACATACAGCATGATCTGACCGAGAGCTGGAGAGAGAGGGGGGGAGAAGGATGGGGTTTGGTTAATCATCTGCTTTGTCAGTTTTTATCTTTGCCCTCTTTTAAACAGTCCATCACTGTTTTTACATTTCTCTTGCATAAAAACAGAAGAGAACCAGAATAGTAAGTGCATGATCTGGAGGTTTGAATGTGACTGTGCGTGTGCTTTGAAAACCATGAATCTCAGTGGAATCCATGCTATGCAAAGCAGGTGAAACCTTTCTTTAATTTTAAATGATTGTGAAACAGTTCTGATGAATGATGTGCTGTGCATATTGGCGAGCCCATGTACACGCAAAGAGGCAACCACACAAACAAGCAAACTCGTGTGTACTGTTAGGGAAAGGGGTCAATGACGTGATTGGATCTATGTTAAAACTGGAGCTGCTGCAGAGGTAAGCAGCGTGAAAGCCTAAAAAGAAAAACAGCACTCGTCCGCGATCCCTCGAGTCAGAGGACGCAACGGGTGTGGGGGGGGGTGTTTGGGCAGAGTGCCTCACTGGATGCTGACATGACTTCCATCTGTAACAGGATACATAAATAAGAACATAATAAGAGCCAAGGGATCTCAGTAGGGGGGCAGTAAAAGTGTAGGGCTTCTGTAAAAGAAGAGAGTTGGGGGGGGGGCAAACACCAATGGACAGATGTGGGGGGGGAAAGGTTTCTTTAAATATGTGGCTTTTCTTTTAACAGCATCTCACACACAAGGAGTTAAAACATTTACACAGACTAGCACGGCAACACGATGAGCTCAGCTTGAACCCACTGCAACTTTAGGTGATACATTGGCTGACATGGGGGGAAAAAGTGAAACATAAACATGTGAACGCACTGAAAGTAGAACTCTTTTGGAAGGCCTGTTTGTTTCCTGGAAGACACTCTAGTTTTGGGGGTAATACATGAGAGGATTTTCAAAAAAAATTCCTGTTTTTCTTCATCACGACGGCTGATGAGCTTGTTGTGATCAGGCTCAGAGATATATTAGTAGCTATGCTGCAAAACTGACACACCAGTTGCTTTGAACTGGGTAAAAAAGAAGAGACACATCAACCTCTGACCAAAAACCAAATCAAATACTTTAACAGACTTGACTGCTCTTCAGAAAACTGCCATCTAATCTCCTCATGCTGCATTTAGTACAGGTTCTTCTGACATGTTATGATGAGTGGCTGTAGTGTCTGTCATATATTTTTCCTCTCCTCTTCTCTAGAGGGGCATGAAAATCGTGAATATGCTGTAGATAAGCCAAAATTCCCAGGTGCAGCTGCTGTATGTGCATGGTGCATGAGAGCGTGTGGGTGGACGCATGAATGCATGGGTGTGTGTGTGTGTGTGTGTGTGTGCATGCTGAGGGCCCATTGCTGCAGCAGTGGCAGTTCATCTTTTATCAATCAGGGTTAATTACTCCCAACATGTCAGGCCAGAGCATTCCTAACAGTCCTCTCCCGCTGTGAGCTCAGAGCCATGTGTCACAGCAGTCGGCAACATGGACAACATGGCGTATGAGAGCAGACCACATCAGAGTGTGTTTATGAAAACATGATTAACCTCCTCAGTCAGCGCGGGCCAGAGTGTCACCCTCTTCTGTAGCTCTTGCACTTAATGTGGGACTGCTGCTGACAGATGAGTGACAGCAGTAATGGCACGATGTGCAGCTGGTCCTGAATGGATTCCTCTGCTACACTGGAAAAAAGATGTTAACTGTTATGTTTAAAGTGTCTGAAAATAATGATTCACAGTAATTCTTTATACGCAGACACAAACAGCTGTGACTTTTGCTGGTTGAGTAATGAGCTGCAGGATTTTTTTTGTTTTTTGTTTTGTTTTTGTTTTTTTCAAATTGGTAGCCGATGTCTGACCTTCAATGTCATCACTGCACCTACTTTTATCTCCTGGCTGCACCTGTGTACAGTATCTGCCCTGGTGCAATGAGGTTTTAAGGAATGTCCATTGAAAACAGGGGTGAGAAAAGATTGGTGGCCTTAATGAGGCTTTTAAAAGTGTCATTACACAACATGAATGTTCAGCCGCTGACAGATGAGACATTAGTGATTGTTCCCAAAAGTCAGCCGCAGAATGAGATGATTTTTAGATCCTTCTGACATGTTATCATAAGACACTATTTAAAGGTTTTAACAATAAGGAACGGGTGGATTTCCACCAAGTAAAATAAAATCAGAGTGGATGTCTATATCATATGTGAATTTAATTCAGTGGGCAGTTTAGATACAGAAATGATATGACATTAAACACTTATGGACCACGCCAGAAACCACACAATCATTATCTTTTTCTCTCAGATTCATTAAAACTATTGCTTCATGGAATTGTTCAGTGCCAGCTGCCATTCATGTACAATTCTGCGTTAAGGACCAGAAACCACATGGACCGCAGTTACCCTGTGAACAGTTAGGTAAAACGATACTGTAACTGTTTAAAAAAAAAAAAAAAAAATTACCTTTCATTATGGGAAATGCAACCCCCAGACACTGGTCAGAAACTGTTTGAAGGAAACATCTAATTACTCCCATAGCAATCACCTTCATGAACTGCAAATGGAACTGATTTCCACACACTTGTGATTAAATTAGTCATGAAACTGCTGTGGGAAAATGAACAGTTATCTGTGTGTTGCACTTTCAGGCTTTTAAAGTGCGATCAAATCGGGAAACTTAAAGTATGGCACACGCTCCCAGCCTCACACCTTTGTGGTTTGTCGAGACTGTGGATCCCAGAACCTGGGATTTGTTTTTAAACTCCACAACAGACAGTCATCAATAACTTTGGAAGAGGGTTAATAAGAAGAGCATGTGAGTGTTGAGTCTGTACAGGACTCCCTCCACTTCAAGCACAGATCTGGGGCCAAAAATGTGGGCCTCCATTTGAGTAATCATGAGCAGCTCTACAATACCTCACACAAAGTACAACAATAACATTGCTAAGTCCCTCTGCATGTATGTCACGTAATTAGATGCTGGCAGACAATGAGCTGCCTTCAAAGCACTGTGATTAGAATATGAATGTAAACCATTATGGGAGAGGATATCCGAGGAAGAAAGATCTAGCTTAGAAGAAACTTGGAAGTGTACAATGAGCAGCCTGGTGTCTGCACAACACTCTCACACTCCATTTCTTGCAGTGCTTTCACATTTGCCTTAAGAGTAAACAGAACATTTGAATGTTATCAAGCTGCAGTAGGGGAACCACAGACCTACTGATTGGAGGAGACAGACCCTGTTCCGGTGTCTGAACCAGAACTCAGAGAAGTTGAAAAAACGCAAGAGACCGAGGTCTGATGGAAGTGTTTCTTCAGGGCCTCTCCCTCTCATAAACCACAGCAATTATCTTCCACAGCTCCAGGAATGTGCAGGAAGGGCTGCTCCCCTGACCGCTGCCGAGGTGAGAAACACTCTGAGGTCTGGGTGGCAGCGCCAACACGAGCCAGCTGACTACATAAAAAAGAGAGCCTTATCCATAAAGATGCGAGAAATCAACTCAACAGCTTCCCTTCTACCAACCTGACGCTGCCCCCACCTTCTCCTCCCTCTCACCACTCTGCCCCTGGAGTTTCATTTACATTTTGGAATTTATCAGAACTGGGTCGGCCAAACTGTCTGTCAGCATGCAACATTTATTTTACCAGGACTTTGGGATCACGGCCAACTCTCCGTCCCATACAGTGCAACTTAGAACCCCTTATCTTGTTATACTCTGCATTAGCTGGGAGCTGCGCTCATAGTTCAGAAGCATGCCTCCCTTGCCCATGTCAGCTGGATGTGACATACTGAGAAAGACTTCTCATGTAGATTCTTCTTCTACTATGTCACAATAATCTCTGATAGTGAGTCATCAGATGAATTCAGTAATATTCTCAGCAATATTTTACTCCTCATGTTGACAATACAGTCACATCTGCATGCTTTCCTCCCTTTCGCTTAAGTCTGAGTTCCATTTTATTTAAAGTGACCATAATTAATATTTCCATATATAATATGTCAACAAAGGATCACATGACTACTTGTGTGATGAAGGGGGGGCTGGGATCATTTATCATCTTCTTTCACATTGTTTTGGTTTTACAGTCTGCAACTTTGGGCCAACTTCAACTACTGTATAATATCAATCTGCAATATGTTGACTCCACCAACAACCTAGGTAATGTGATTACTACAAGCCTGTGTGACGACAGCTCAATGAGTACATTAGAGCAAATAAACCTCTTCAGGTGATGCCTGATGCTGAAGGAAACCTTTTAAGGTCCACTGTGCTCTGATTGACTGTCTGCATCTCTGGTGCCCATTAACAATATCTGTACCGGGCAGACTCTTTTCTTACATCATGACCAGTGTGGCACTAGAAACATGTTTGTGCCAAATGCTACAGATACTTTTAATGCCTTCAAGAGAAATTTGCTTAAAAAAATTATGTAGCATCTATGTTAATTTACATATCAAACTGTGGACAGGCTGTTGCTGTTTGTGTTTTCTTTTACTTGTTGTTTGTATTTGCATACTGTTTGTTCTGTGGGCCAGAGGTTCCTTTACTAAACTCTTGGTATTTAGAGTCTACAGTCATGCATCAAGTGTAGTGAGGCTGTACATGGGAATGCTTTGAGCCAACTGCAGACATGTTTTTTTTTTTTCTTTTTTCTTACATCAACATGCTAACATTGTCACAGCGGGAATTCTGCCAGTCTAGCCCAATCTGGTTTTGTATGCTGACAATTGCTAATATGCAGCAAGAATGCACATTATTTGTGCAGATATGATATATGTAAAAGTTTGACAGGGTGACATTTATTTGAAAAGTCTGGGTTCACTAAAGTGATAACGACTCCTCCTGGAGGGGACATGGATGTGTGCACCAAATTTCATGCCAATCCATCACGCTGCCGCTGAGATATTTCAGTCTGGAATAAAGTGGTGGACAGACTGACTAACACTGCCATCATGGAGCCGTGCTGCTAGCCTGGCAAAAAATTTAACTGACAGTGAAACATTGAGCTAAAAGCTGGCTGATTTTCTTTACACACACACATATATATATATATCATTACTGCACCATGCCTCCAGCAAGCTTCTGATTTAGAGTCTGTATACCACAAAAAGACAAGTTTACTATTCAGGCCAATTAAAGTGTTCTGACCATACATGAACTGGATAAGACATGTTCTTGGGCTTGGTTCCATTTTATTCAGCTAATCACCCAGACCATTAGAGCCAGACAAACTGCCTCTGCCAGACCAATTTCAGTCGGTGAGCCGACTGCCAGGCTTACAATTAGCACCATACAGTAAAACAACAGGAGGATGCTTCTATTTTCAAACCCAGATACATGCCGGCCAGCATTTGACACAATTTATTGCTGACCTAGGCCCAAACAAATTCCCCAAAGACAAACAAACAGACCTAATGGAACAATAGCATGAAGTAAGGCAGTGGTGCCTCTCCAATATTCAACTGAGCAAGCTCCACAGGCAATGCAGACCTGATGAAGGACTGCAGTGCTGAGCAGGGTAAAGTGGGCTCAGTAGACTACAACACTATAAGGAAAATATTCTTTATGACTCTCAATAGTTGACATATTCATGAATGTGTACAGATTTGAGAAAAGAAAATCAATTTAGGACAAAACAACTGGGGAAAGCCCAGCAGATGAGCTTTTCCCATCCTATCCAAGTGGGGAAGACTTTGGAGAAAAGCTACTGCAAGGCATCCACCCACTTGTAAAGTGAACTGAAAGATGAGCTGTGGTAAATTCTTACTGCTCTTGAGAGAGCAGCGGTGTGATTCGCTCCGGTTCTGGCCAGCCATATGCTGAATTCAGTCCCAAAAACCACTCAGCTCACAGGAATCAGCCGTAAAACCCACTCCAATGTTGAGGATTTCAGTCTATCTGCCTGTGTGCTACATTACTGCAAAAGATTTATTTTTTTTCCAAATTATAGTTTATGTATCTTAGACGGCAAGGTCAGAGATGATAAAATAAGAGCTTGAGAAATAAACCAAATCAAACATTCTTATAATATAATTGGCTTGTATGCTGAATTCTGTTACAGTAAAACAGGCTCCAGGACGGGGTTTGTAATTCCACTGCCAGTGGGTTTGCTAAGGCTGAAAACTTCTACAGATGAAGGGAGCTGAAAAAAAGGGGGAAAGGCAGAAAATAGGTCAGACAGGTGGGGTTGAACTGGGTTCAGATGCAAGCTGTCTGCTCATGTCAGGGGGACCTGAAGGGGTCTGTGGAGGTCTGAGGGGTCTGACACAGGGGGGAGAAATGGGTGGGACATATCCGGTAGGAGCAAGGCTCTGAGGCTTAACGAAAAACATGACAACAGGTTATGTTTTTCTATTCAGTTAAAGGTTACTTGGGATTTTTTTTTTCTTAAACATGTAGGTAAAGGATGTAGAGAATGACTGAACAAAGGTGTTCATGGGACATACAGCTGTGTATGTTTTAGTGCCAGTGTCACTCAGTTTGGAGGCTGGTGATTTAATTTAATGGAGAGAGACTAGGCTGGAGGCAAGTCAAAATGTTGCCAGTGGAGCGAAGAGAGGTGAGAGGTTGTGGGCTGACGCTCATTTCCTAAATATCCTCTGACCAAATGAAGTCATTATCTGGTAATGAAACAGAAATATGTTCAAAGGTTAAATTGGCTTTCTTAGTTTGGGGGTTAACTAGTATTTAAGTATAATGAGGTAAACAAAACAAAAACTTTGGATCATCAGCAGGACATTGAAACATAAGTGTGATTGAAAGAACCTTTAAAAGAGCAAGAGTGGTATCGTGTGTGAGAGTGAGTGCTTTTCAAATTGAAAAGTTTTGCACAAAGGGGCAGCGGGAACGGTGGCTGGCCCGCAGAGCTGCAGGAGAGATCGGGTGGAAAACATGCATGTGTTCCCATGGGATCTCATTACAAACCAGGAGTTCAAGTTTCTATTGGTTTGACAAGGGGCATTCCTGGAGATCTCCACACTCCAAACATCAGGCTTTGTCCACATACGAGTGTCAGCAATTCCTGCATTTCAAAACTGACTTCATCCTGGAGGATTTAACATGGCATTCCTTGTCTCTCCCTATGCATAACTATCACATGATCATGCAAACAAGGACGTGATCACACCTATATCAACCAGCATATGCTTTGATGAATTTGCATGACCTCTCAGCCCAGTCCAGACAGAGTGGAAATGTTCATCCAGACAATAGGCCATAGTAAAAAGGTCTCCCCCCTCTAGAACAGACGACCTATAACACAGCCAGACAACACAATACAGACTGTTTCCAACAAGAGCTTCCAACGCTGCTGTTAACCCAACTGTGCCTGGGTTTTCACTTAATGCTCAGCAGAGTGGTCAGACCAGCACAGGGAGAATTCAGTTACGCTCTGTTAAACATTTAAAGAACTTGGGTCAGGATATTACACAAAAACAATGACCCTGATTCTGAATTAAGAGAAATAAAGTGTCACTCAAGTATGTAATGCCGCTGTTAATCGAATAAAGAAACGTAGGACTATTATTAGATTTTATATCTGAGAAGAAGGAGATGTTAGCTACATGAGATCAGCTCTGTCCAAACACATGCAGAACAGCAGCTGGTTTCACTGATTAAACTACAAAGGGGGAGTGAATAAGTGAGTGATCAACTGCTTTGTTTGTTTACAGTGAAAAGACACTTGGATCACTTGCACAGACACACAAAAACACACACACACACACACACTCTTGGCAAATGGATGAAAACGGCTGCACAGACGTGTCACTGGATGTTCTGCCTCACTGATCTGAAACAAATAAAATTTTACACTCAGAGACACTATAAGACTGGCTGTGATTTCAACAAAAGGGTCTTGTGTGTCGATTGCACCTGTAGCTTTGTGAAAAAGACTGCCGTCCAGTAAAGTTACTGCTGTGTGTGACACTTAAAGAAGGACTGAGCGCTGTATTGGGAACAGTGTTCCAGGTCCCAGACACTTTAAGAGGCAATGAAACACTTGACTAGAGCACATCTCCCTTTCCCACAGAGGCCCTGTTAGCTGCTCCCTCTGGAAACCAGGAAGTCAAGGTGCTTTAACTTATGGTGTTAGAACGGAGGTGCCATTAAAAACATGTCAGCAGGAGGGAGAGAGAGATACTGCACATACATAAAGAGGGAGGAGAGAAGGAGAGAGGAAAAAAGGATGAGATAAAAGCACCAAATGAAATATGGGCATGACTTATTTGATACATTAATACTTCTGGACCATTCACAACACAACTCCCATTTCTGTGGAAGCTATAAATTCACAAGTATAAGTTATAGCGTGTAAGCCCGTGTATATAACACAGCAGGTGATGAGATATGGCCCTCTGGGTACTGGGTATGAAGATAATTTATACAAAGTTTAAGAATGTGTTTTCTAAAAAATGCATCGTGGACTGCTTTGTAAAAAAAAAAAAAACAGTTTCTCAAAATTCCTATAGATCAAAACTTAAGCTTCACTTCCAATTTGTTTCCACTGAGGCTTAGAGACGGTGAGTGTTTTGTAAACGATGGTGTGCAGACAGAAATGGCACGGCCTTTAGCCTTTAGGAAGCACAAACAGGGAAAGTGTAGCTAAAAACATAGCTTATGGTGCGGAATGTCAACAGTGAGCATTTCAAAGGAGAGAATAATTGCTTCAAGTTGACTGTAATTGGTTTGTCTTTAATCTGCCCTCTGTTCGCCGCTCCCATTTTTACAGTTACCAATTAAACACAGTTGTTACTTTTGTTGGTGCTCTTTCTGTAAATACTACAAGTGGAACGATGATCCGGGAAGAACCTTGTTATTTGTTCTTCCACCTCGTCTCCCTGTTTTGCTCATGATAATTAGAACCGTAGGGATCCTTCTTTTTTCTTTTGAAACCGCAGTGAAAAAAGCCTGAGCTTGGTGCAGAAACTTTTTGACCTTTTGCACAAGTTGCTTTAATTTGAAGGATTTTAAACCACTTCTCATGTTGTTATGTGTTACAATGTCAACATATGTTATGCACTTTACAAAAACACATGCTTTGGGCAATCTTGTCATAATGAATGGCAGAAAAGCATGTCTGAGGATCTTTTGTATCAGCAATTCACACTATACAGTAACCTCCTCAATGTGCGCTCTATGACTTAAATAGAGGACGTTTGAATACAGTGTTTATTAACTAGATTACATCTTATTATAAAGAGTTACAGTACAACATTTTGTCCATTACCTGGATGTTAAAAGTCAATTCCCTTCATTTGTGCAGAGAAAAGGCTGCATCTGTTTTCCACACTTGAGTTATAGATTGAGGGCCAAAGATTTTGAGTGGAGCTTGAAATGTAAACATAAATGGTGAGAAATACATCTTGAAAGAGGAATAACATTTTACAACCCCATGAGACCTGTGCAGTCTGAGGAACAACATTCTTAACTACAAAAACATACATTATGAAACCTTCGCTCAGCTTTGCACTTCATCAACCAAAGATTTAGAATTTCAAGAACTATTTTACAAAAAGTACAAATGAGCTCAGATGAGCTGCATTGAATGAAGCGTAACCTCTGTGTTCATCAGTAATGAACAACATGCGGATGCTTATATGAAAATAGTGAATGGCAGCACTTCAGCATGACTGAGTACAAGGCCAACAGGAGTACCAGATGGCATAGGCACCTCTGAAACAGTGACCTCACACCCTTCCCCACTGATGGGGTGATAAAGGCGTACAAGTCCCCCCCCCCCGGGCCAAAAAAACGTAGGCCTCCAAGGAGTGAAGTCCATGTCTGGAAGCCCTCCGAGCCAGGTGTGAGGGGCCCGGAGAGGGGCCAGAACCCCCCCCAAGCCAGGCAGCAGGCAGACCCAGAAAATACCCACATCACTGAGGGAGCACTAACTGGCCACAGACACCTCCAGGGCTTTGAGAAGATGGAATTAAAAAAAAGTGAGGAAGAAAGAAAAAAAAAGTGAGATGGTGTAGATTGCTGAGAGAGCTGCAGGAACTGCGATTTACAATGACGGCAATGTTCCAGAGAGCGAAGGCTGGGAACCTGTTCTTGTAAAATACATGCAGACTGGTGCACACGTGTGACTGTGCCTTTTTCAACTACAAAAGACCCATAAGATTGATTTTTATTCATGAAAGAGAGCAAGATTGTTTTGTTGGAGGGGGGTTAATACACACCAGACAGATGGGTTCAAGGCCGCATTCCTCTTTGTTTTGTTTTTTTACTGGCCTCAACTTGAAAGACATTACCGCAAAAAAAGAAACCCATTACTAGTGATCAGTGGTTGATACCAAAGCAGTTACAATTGTTGCTTTGCTCTCTGTCTCTCTTCTCTCTCCGTCTGTGCGCACGTGTGAAAATTTCAGGCAACTAATTTACTCTCCTCTTGGGAATCCTTACGACATAGCTCCTCTTGGAAGTCATCAAGAGTAAAGCAGCCAGCTCTGTATACATTTCTGACCTGTGCATCTGCGTTCCAGCACATGCTCAACTTGTGTTCTCCCAACACATGGCTCACGAGGGAGTGTGATCTACTACACTCCACATTTCCTCAGCTGGTCAGGAGAAATTAGGTCAGGAGTTGAAACAGGTTAAAGGGGCTTTTGGGAGAGTGGTAGTTTGGTTTAGTTTCTCTTGGTGATGTGGAGACACACGAGGGGAAATAGCACAGCCTGCAGAGACAGAGCAATAAATTAGCACATGAAAGTGTAGAGAGAGTCCCACAGAAAGACTCTGACACAGATGTTTAGTAAGAAGTCTCTGGTAGGTGAAAAGGAAAAATGACAGCACGATAAGGAGGGGTGAGAAGACGCGGAAGTGGTCTCATCATTCACAGCATCGTGACACTAACAACTCTTACATGTGGCCAGTTCTGATGTTTCCAAAAGCCTGTTGCTCTCTTCCTCTGCATAATTTTGGCCATTTAACCCATGTGATTCATCCATCTGAGTCAGAGGCCGAGAGCCAAGTTCAGATGAAGCATCGAACATTAAAGATCTGAGCCAGGTAGTCCAGGGAGGGATCATGTTCATGTTTATCATCAGCCCGGGGAACAACTGGGGATGAGTGGTGGGAGCAACAACACTACTATGACACAGACATCCGCCCTTCGCTCTTTGGTTTTTGCTCAGTGACAGAAAAAGTCAAAGGTGAGCAAGTGGGAAAATTAGAGCACAAGCATTTAGCATCTATATGAATAAACATGAAGGGAGCTGACATCTGCACCCAAATCATGAGGGTCAAGCTACACTGTTACTTATTTTTGCAGGGTTTCATGAAGTAATGAAGAGAAGTCTGATTTATACGTCTGTATTTATACCTTTTATAGTGTTAAAAAAAACAGTAATGATGTACTGGCTGGAGTCAATCAAAAAAAAGTGCAACATATTTTCAGGAAATGAAGGAACACACAAGGAAAAATAAAAACGAGAAAAAAGACGGTGAGGGGGAAAATTAGTTTTATGATCTGCAATATCCTGCCAGAACTTTTATTAGCCACTTAAGCGTGTGACCTTACCACCTCACAGCAGGCTGTTAAATGGTAGTGACCTTGGAGTGCAGCAGTCCTCTGGTATCCCCAAAACACGCTGCCCCTGCCCCTCCCTGACCCAAACACGTCTGATCTTTCACCTTTCTGACATGGGAGAGATAAATTAAGCAGCCGTCAACCTTGGCCTGATGTCCATATTGTCTGTGACACACATTTGGGTTTGTTTATATACCCTAAGTGTGTGAGTGCTTAGGGGTCATCAAGCTGAATCATCAGTCAATGATTTATATGTGCGCATGTAAACACATGTGGTCCTGGATAGGTTTATGGAAAGAAAAGTGTTATGGGATTGATTAATAACGTCCTCGATTAGCCGGCGCTGTAAACTGAGGTGTGAGAGAGTAGAGAGAAGGAGAGCGAGCTGGATGCTTATTGGTAAAAATCTGTGCTCCTCTGTAGCTCACGTACCCCTGAGGATGTAGTTCTGGTAGTTCTGGTCGGCTTCAGCTCCCACTTTGATCAAACATGTCAGTCCTTCTGCCACCACAAACTCGTGCACCAGGTCCTTGTCATCCTGGGGGGAGAAGAAGAACAGAAAAAAAGAGGAAAACATTTAACATCCATCACACAACAATCAATTTATATTAACAATTTTTTCATATATAAGAATGCTACTTGAAAATAACAGAGTGAGAATGAAAGAGCATGGAAAGACATAAACTGAGCCAAAACAACTCGTTCCAGTTACTTAAAAGAATTGTATTGTGATAAGGAAGTAAAGCAATCCCCAAAAACTGATTATCAGTGTTTACAAAAGTAGGATCAATTATTTATCAAACTTGAAGCAGAAAATTGAAAGACAAACCTTTCTATTGCATCGTCACATTCATTGCAAAACAACACCCACTGCATGTTGTAGAGTTTAGACAAAAAAGTAACAGTTAAACTTCTTCAACTGATCTGTGGTTTGCCAGAGGGCATCAATACTTCTCATTTCACACTCTACAGAGTGCTCAGCTGGATATATGATATCAGTCTCTCAGCCTCTGTAAGTGCAGTGAGCGACGCAATCTGCCTGCAGCTTGTTCAAATGGATGTCTGTTGCTCTAGCCTCCCCACTTCATCCCACATTTTGTCCTCGATGACAAAACCACCTGTGTGTCTCACACCTGTCGATGACTCTGTAATTTAGGGCCAAGCAGGAGGCTTTCTGCAGGATTTAACATTTTTCTGATCGACTCTACTGTTCAGATGGGATACAGAGGAAGACAGCAATAAACACCATGAGGTGGTCAGGGCTCCTTCTCTCCCTGGAGGGAGCGTAAGTGCTTCCAGAACAGCTTTACCATAGACCTGTGATGGAGACTCCAGTCATTTGGCAAATGGTCTAAATATACAGGAGCGCACTAAAGACACAGGAGACAGCAGTCGTGAGACCTGTGCATGTACATGTACGCTTCTGCAAGGTACAGAATTGATACTGATATCAAACCAAGTGGACGTCATATTACACAACAGCTGCTGAACCCCACAAAGCCACGTGTAAAAAGTGAGCTATTCTAATCTATTTTGGATCTGAATCAATCTGAATCTGTTGCTCTCTTTTTCATCCAACTGTCACTTAACCCTCCCCCTCTGCCTAGTTGACTGCCCAGCAGCCCAGCCCAGCCCAAAAGTGTGTGTGTGTGTGACTGTATGTGGTGTGTGTGTGTGTGTGCATGTGTGTGAAGTCTGACCAGACCTGAACACTCCACAGCTGCCACGAAGGCAGACTCTCAGCAGCACGACTCTGCCCCAAGAAAACAATGCCGAGTGCAAGTGTGAGTGTGAGTGTGCATGTGTGCGTGATGCATGTGTGCACGCTGCATATAGTTTTGTTGTGTCAATATGCATACATGCACATGCATGCATGTCTCACAAGGGCTGCTGCTTTTCAAAAAAAAAAAAAAGGGTATTTGAGATAATGCTGTAGCAGAGCCTTGTGAACTGCAGTTTTACGAAAGTTCATAAAGAGTCAGAACAGAGAAATAATTACCTGAAAAATCTGTTTGAGGGAAAAGAGGGCTCGTCGTAGCTCCCTTCCAGTTGAGTTGTAGAGTTTTTCTGTATGGAGAGAGAAGAAGAGGAAAGAATGGAAAAATCAGCTGATGTGGTATTTCTTTGATAATATTATGATACCAAAAGTGAAAGAGACAAATCTTGACAAGAGATTCAGGATCATTCTAACTTCTGTGGAAAAATAAATCCACTAGTGTTTTAGGGCTTCACACATTTTCCCATGAACCATAAACTTGCTGAAAATCACTTGTGTCTGCATGATGCACATGTCACTGGCAGAAATGATCCCAAGTAGCCTTAGATGAAATATATCATACAAGAGGAGCAGAGAGAGAAAAAGAACAGTAGGAGCAACTCAGAGCACATCTGTGGAGAATTAGTGAACAGAGGATGTTTCCTGCTGACAAAGCCATATCTGTAGCTTGCCATAATACAAAGTCATGGCAGAACCATAAGCCAATAGGCACCACAATGGCTAAGACACAATACACCCATTAATCAGTTATGGAAAGTCCAGAGGGACTAAAAGAAAGGAATCAGGCAGATGACAGATGCTTGTGATGGAGGCGGTACATTTCCTGCAACTACTTTTGACAATCCTTCACTTCTCCCCTGCGTGCAGCTCTCAGAGTCTGCCAGGGAGTGGCAGTGTTGAGCACGGCGTTGGTCACCCGCTCATCATCACTGCTCTGTGAACTCTCTCTGACTCAGCAAAACCTGCCTATTACTGCTGCAGATACAGCAACATACAGTACACTCCGGTCCATTGCAGCAGTACGGTTCTGTACTCTCACTCTGTATTATTTTGATACGAAGTGGTTCCTCCTTTTTCCCCCTTTATTTTATAGCTTCTTTCTTGCTTGGAGGCATGTTGATATGTGTTGATCTGACAGGAGATTGGCATGAACACAATGAGGTCGTCTGTTTCTCTTTCTCTCTTTCTCTCTCTCGCTCTCTCACTCACACATATATGCACACGCACTCCATAAAGACATGACTAGCACTTTGCTGAGTGGCTCGACTCTTGTCTGCTGCACCACTGCAGCTGTTGCAGTCCTGGCTAGATGGGCAGAAAAATGATTTATGACTGTTGTTGAGTTACAACTTGTACACCCAAACATCCAGTTGAGAGAAACACACTGGCAGGCGCCACATATATGCACGTTGCCTTGAATACATCCTTCACCCACATTAACACACACACACGCAAATTAGCTGTGCCCATGAAATCCTTTAGTCTTTACAAACAGCTGCCGCTAATTCTTTTCAGAAGTGTGAGAAACACACACTGATGAGTGCATACGCTTGGGATTCAGAGCAACAGGCCTCTATTCATTGTCTCCGCTGGCCTTCTCCTCCTCCTCTTTCTCTTCCTCCTCAGCCATAGAGTAAATCCTCTCAGCTGATGAAGTGAGAGACAGATGGAGAGAGGAAGACACAGGGTGTGTGTTGCCAGGTCTGTAGGCAAAACTACAGGATACTTCTACACCCCGGGTCAGGGTGCATTTTCCAGTAACAAAACATACAACATACATTAACATATATCTCAATGGCCCTTCAGTATGACTTATTAATTTAATAACATAGCAGTATAATATATGTATTTGACAATACTATGAGTCACATTATAGGATTATTTTGGCTTTGTTCCAGAACATTCCTGATTGCTGCAGGGAAAAGACTAACCACTTCAAATTATTGATATAATCCACTCTACTACAGAGACAAGACATTGAGGATGCATCTGTACTGCAGACAGTCTGGGACTGAGCCACATGTAGTTGAAATCTTCCAATGCGATGAGGCACTGTATTGGATTCAAACACTTCACAGTCTGGTTCCAGCAGAGCTCCTTATCTTGAGAGGATGTCTCATTTCTAATTTATGACTCCGATGGTATTTGGTGAGAGCGAGGCAGAGTTTTAAATGTTTTGTGCAGTCAGTGCCGTACATGGCCCAGACACCTGATGATTAGATGAGTATTGGTCTTTTATGGAAGCGTCCCAGCGAGTCACTGGCAACAACATCCACAAGGAATAAATCTCTTCAAGTCCAGAGGTATTAGGAAGGGAAGCTGTGCGATGCTGGTGATTTATGTCTTTATAAATAACAGGAAGGAGCTGTGACTGGGCCTTGTTGGTTTGGGCCCCCTACTATGAAACTCCCAGCCTGAGGAAATCAAGGTTGCTAAAGTCGGCATCATCTTTAAATCTCTTCTCAAAACTAACATTTCTTCTTCCTCTTTTTGAACCTCTGATTCTGTTCTTATCAGAACCACTGTGTGTGGTAAAACACCATCTATCTCTGTTGGAAAACTCTAGACTCTAACTGGAGAAACAGCAACACACAATACCACATATTTCTACAAGATCATGATTGTACGAGAGATAAAATGACTTTTTATATATGTTAAACATCGGAGCCCATTGCCATGATATTTGCATGAACAAAACGAGGGCTCAGGTAGTGAGGAACCAAAGCTTGTTCCTCCACTGCAGGTCAAGGTAGGGCCACATCCAGTGCTCTGTAGTCCAGGATGATGACTCAGAGTGTAGATTAGGGATCTCTAAACAGACGAGCTCTCTGATCACTCGAGCGGAAACGCAGATGGGGGATACTCTGCGTTACTCATCACACCTTCACCATACAAAGCAAAACTTGATTTGTGGTGCTACTTCAGCCCAGGCTTTGAATCAGTGTGTAGTTTTTCTTCTCAATGTCTTAACTGCTCTTCCTCATGGACGCTGGATGTTAATCAGTCAACAGATAAATGACACCCAGCTCCTCTCAACAACCAGTGCTGGTTCCACCCAGGTCACAGCCTATCAGTATCACGACATGATCATCAGCATCAGCACTGGGGCTGCCACTGGGTTTGAATTAATCTCCAAAGCATGTTTTAGTGTGGGTTTGTGTGCACATGTGTGTCACTCAGTAACGACATGACAGAGAAATTCTTCCATTGACATTTGCACAAAGAGGATTGTGCTCTTCTACTTAGCCCTGTAGTTTGGACTGCAATAAAACTGTCAGAAAGTTATTCTTTCCCAACACTAAATGAAGCCCATCTGCAGGAACAGACGGTTCCTTCCCATGTCCCTGTCCATGGTCCATACACCGAGGCACCTCCCAGAGGCCCATCTATAATGAGAAATAGCTCAGTGGAGATTAGTTCCATACCATTTGGCACAGATATGCGCCCAAAAGTATGGAGCTTCTGCATTTCCCTATTTAGGGAAAGAGCCCAGACTCTCATGTATTGAGATGAGATGCTTGTGAACCCAAAACTCTCAAAGTCGTGTTCACCTGAAACCCCCCAAACCACCTGAAACTTCAAACTCAATAGCTTGCTACATTTGTCCTGGATTTGTAACTGAGCCAAGTCAAACATAGGATTGTAAGAACAAAGGAAGTTATGATTGATAACACACAGTTTAGGCACTGCAAAACATTTGAGATTCACCTCTCTGTTCTTATTGGACCATAATACAGCTTCAATAACAAAACAAACCAATTGCAGCAGCCAAGTTACTTTCCACAGCCTGGATTTCAGATTAATTCAATACACCTTTTTAATGTCAACACAGTCATCCAATTGTGTTGCCAATACCACAAAACAAGGCCTTAAAATTAAAAGAATGTTTGAGTGCATCTAAGGACGAGCAGCTCGTTGTGTTGTTTTTTCCCATCATCTTCCCATTCACCTTAGGGTTTTACTGACAAGTACCAGACAGAAGAATGACTCAACAGAGTGAAAGTGTCTCTTTGATGCTTCACATTGATGCATCGTAGACAGCAGCTGTTCTCCCCTTAAATTGCAATGCACAGTCACGTTTTCTCAGCTGGAACAGCTACAGGGAAGTAATGGACTCATAATTATAACAATCATAAAAGTAGTAGAGGAATTTCTATAATCATCAGGAATGTGCTCTAATACCCAGAGTGAAGAAAAACCTGCAGTGGGGCCTGAGACATTCAGACACGACAGGACTTCATGGATGCTTGTGCTATTGCTGAGAGGACGACTTTTAAAAGCAAGTCTGTCTTGTGCTGCTTCAGACACCTTCTGATTTTCCATGTTGGTGCCAGCACATTCCAGTAATGCTGTCTTGTATGAGTCATGGGTCACTTATTATTTATCTCCACATGCCAATCTCAACCTGAGACCTGTCCCCCACCACTTGCCACTGGACAGCTAACGAACAGGCAAAATTTGTTTGCCCATAAAGCCATTAACCTTGCTCATTTTCCAGTTACAACCGTGACTAAAATGCTCGGCCGCTCATCTGTTCACATGCTTTTATTTCCAGAAAGTGCCATAAAATGAAAGGGATGACTACCGCTGCTCATGCTTCACGCAGCAGGCGGAGCACATAAACCACATCCAAAGCACAGCCAGGAAACCCACAAAGACCCCACTGGGCAGGACAACCCCCGCACACACCGCTGTAAATCAAACTGTGTTTGCTTTCAGGAGTGGAGCTGTCAGACAAGAAGCTGAGCAGGAGGAGCCCCGAGCATCTTGTCTGTGATTGTACGTACAACTTTCTCACAATTCACAATCAAGTCAAAAGCCTTAATGTGGGATATGCTGAGGCTGAGAGGAGAACAGCAAAGTGAGACCATTGATCACTTGATTCGAGGCTGGGAGCAGACATCTAAAAGTGATACAGAAAAAAAGCTGAATAACACGTGTAACTTAAAAGCTTCATTCCGACTCTGCTCTGTCTGTGCTGCATCTTTCCTCATCAAGCGCTTGACAAAATGATACTGATTTTGTTCTGAAAGTAGGTCATCAGTACACAGACCCATCAGTCTGTCATCAACCACTTCTTCAATCTTGCATGTGCTATGTTGCAGTTACTGTTGCAACCAACAAACTATCATGAGCAAAAATAGAAACACTGGGCGTCTGAGAGTGTCTTTAGAGGACAAAGGGGAGATAAATGCTAACATGTGTTACAATATCCAGTGTCCAGAGTATAGGCTTTATTTCACCAATGATAATCCCTTTTTTCTTTGACCTTGTCACTCCCACAAGCTCAACATAGAGCGAAATAGGGACTGATGACTGTTTCCAACCTGAAGTGAACCTAAAAGAGCTGCAGGAGTTACATAAGCAGCAGTGCCCTCATAGTATTTACGAGCAGAGCATTGTTAGCCTAAATAGACCACCTGACATTGCCAAGGTTATACAATACTGCATGCAGGTTGCAGGAAGTAGAATTTGTCACATGTCAGTATGGTGCTGCCAATTCAATTGTCTGTGCATCCTGGTCTCACTGTTTTGATCCCCTCAGGAACACATCATTGGGCTTACAGGAAGTCTTGTAAAGACAACAAACTACTAAGCCATGATCTATATTAACCAAATAAAGGGGTGATGGATGGTGTTTATGTGTTGCCCTGTAGAAATAAAGGTCAGTTTGAGCTGCAAAGTTCTGGTCTGGACCTTGAGATTGGACTTCAGTCCCGAGCCAGTGCCCTGCCCATGTCTGCATTTAGCCCGGTCCCAGAGAGGCCGGAGCCTGCTCTACTGGTCAGTGAAGGCCACAGACTCTGTGAGAGGTGATGGTGGTCAGACTGAGGTCAGACAAACTGTAAGCCATCTGGGAAAGCACGGTCTCATGTGTGTCAGCATTGCCACATCACTGCCTGCCATGTGTAAGGATAAAGGGATCCATCTTTTCATTTTCGTCCTTTGGTATTTTCATGAGAAACCCTTGGGTTTACAGTACGCGTAATGGCCTTCTGCAGTCACGGGACAGCAGCACAACAACATCAGCAGTGCTTCATTCTATTTTTTTTCCCCCTTTCTCCCTCCTCACCCTGTAAGGGAAACCTCCTGTTCCAACATTTATGAAGAGAAAACACAAGTAATTAAGGTGGAAGACCTCCCAACATGTGCATCGGCTTGTAACATGCTACTTTGTGGACTGGGCTTTCTTCTGCTCTTTTTATCCCCTTCTCCCTGAACGAAAACATGAGGTGAATGATGGGTCAATAAAAGCAGATTATAGCGCTCAGGTGGAAATCATTAAGCGGGAATGCAGGTAAGAATGAGATCACTTTCAACGTGTTTGGGTTTCGAGTGCAACTGAACAGTGGATCAAGACAATTAGATGGAAAATGTGAGTGGGTGTAACATACAAGAATATGCACACACACTCACACAGGCAGTTTACAAAGCGTGCAGAGGAATAAAGACATTAATTAATTTGTTCCTGTTGCCTGGAGTTTATTCAAATGCTTTGGAAGTTGTGATGGAAGACATATGGAGATGATGGTTTAGATTAGAGAAAACTGAGTCGGGCCCACACAGACTGAAGAAGCCTCTGTCGTTGGGAGCGAGCCGCACAGGAAGGCCTGCATGGACCCACGGGGCGTGAAAGTCTCTGTGCAGACACAAAGCTAAGGCTTGGGACAGAAACAAAAATCTTTTAAGTAGATAATAAATCTGAGCTTAATCTAGCAATGAGAAGAGGGTTGATGTGCAGCTCAGGACTGCTAAAATCTGAAGTGGCTTCAGAGGAGGTCGTTGGTAAAGAATGTCTGGACCATGTATTTCATGTTCATGTTGATGACGGTGTTTGGAACATGCAAATAAACCAACGCTAATTCATTGTGATTCGATTTCCTTCACGGATGTTGTACCTGGACTTCCTCTACGCATTGTGTCTCATGGGAGCAGCAAGGAGATCAGGTTTCTGGCCTGCGACACTCTATCCTGGCAGAGGCATTGGATACCAAGGCTTACCGAGCTCCAATAAACACAAAATCCCGGCCCAAGGAGCTCAACGGCACTCTTTGTCCCTCAATGTGAAACAGCAAAGGGGTGGGGGTGGATTGGATTGTTGTGTTTATTGATGTGTTTATGCTAGACATTGAATGAAAGTTTAGGTTTTTGTCAGTCACAATAATTCTCCTGGATGACAGCAGCCGTGTCGTTAGGTGTCGCTGGGGTTTTCGGAGCACGGTCCTACTGTTTTATTACTCTGGAGAGGTTGAATGGGTTCTGTAGAGCACTTAAAGGGCAGGCCAATCATCTCCTGGTAAGTTTCTTCAATAAACTGTATGTTAACCAGCCGTCAAGATACTATCTAATGCTGTCAGAGAGAAACAGTAGAGGAAAGTGAGGGTGGAATCTGCAGAATTCCAGATGAGGAGAGAGTCATGACAGCAAGGCCAACGTGAGGACAGACAAATCTTTCATTAGTGCCTGCCTGTCTAATGAGTCATTCCTTAGCTACCAGGTGGGGTGACCCTCACTATAACCGCCCCCCCTCCGCACCAGTAAATATCCCCTTTTTCTTCCTTTTGCTTTTTTTTGGTGGCCAACCAGCCCACCCCCCCCCCCCCCCTTTCACCTCCTCAGCAGGGTTTCCCCCACATTCACCACCACTGACACAGATATGTAGTGGAGCAGAGAGTAGAGTGAAGGCATGTACTCATTCAGCAGACCAGACAAAGGCCTGACACAGATATAAACAAGGGTGATCAACAATGGAAGCGGGTCTGGTTGGTGTGGCGATGAAAAAGGCCACACTGAAGGCACTGAAGTCGCCATGTACTATGAGAGGGTTATAAAATGATGAAAACTGCTGACAGAGGTGAAGCTGGTTATTAGTGTTATTTCTGTGACTCTCTGGGTCAGTGCTCATCTAATAATCTCTGTGTATAAAACTTTAACTCAGAGTTGGATGGAGGTTGGGTCAAGGCTGTTCCCCATGTGTTGCTTGGCAGCTGCTGCAGCCAAACAGCTTTTCTTACTGCAGTAAAAACCAGCCATGTGCATATAGATGCAGGACCAGATGCTTAAAGAGTACGACTAACCCTCAGTGCATATATTCCCACGTATGTGCACATATGCTGTAGTTCTATTTTTTCTTTTAAATTAATATTCTCTCCATAAAAGACAAGTCCACAAAGCCAAGCGCTTTTTTTTTTCAATTTAGACTTTTATGATCCTTAAAATCAAAAATGTTTCATTTCATGTACAGCAATTAAATGAGAATTTTTAATGGTTCTTTTCTTCCTTCTTGTAGACTTGGAAAATATTCTCAACAATGACCTCAATGACTCTCCCCCTTACCTACTTCACTCCCCTCTTCCTCTCTTGCTCCTCCTGGCTGTCTCTCTGCCTCTGACTTTCTCTGCTCCCTCCTATTCTCAACAACCTGACACGTGGGGAAATGCACCAGTGCAAAGTCTGTCCAATAAACACAGTTGTGCTGAGACCACATCTATTTCAGACTCGGCTCTTGGAATAGGAAGCAGACCGATGTGGACCCACACACAGCTGTGACAGTACACCGTCTCAATTCCATACTAGCCACTCTGTGACTGTACTTAATGGAAAAGAGGTGGAGGAAAAAGAAAACTCTTCCATGTCACACAGTTTTTCTGGCACCTGGTTGGTACAAAAGATGGGATCCATTGCAGTCTCTCTCCAATTCCTATTTCTGGTTTATTTTCTGACAGTTCTCCCAAAGTGAGCAAAATGTGTTTCCTCCTGTCTTCTCGGTGGAGAGGAGGAGCACCTTTGACACCTGTCTGTCAGTGGCTTCAGTGAGGACACAATTTAGTGAACCTGACATCAGGTCTAATAAGAGCAGAGCCCTGTCATCAGTGTTGCTCTCAACCCACAATGACCCTGGGTAATTACTTCCACCAGTCAGACAGGCATTTAAAAACACATTTGACAGGGAAGAGACAATTCTGATCTTTAGCATCAGTGTCCAGCCAAAACTGACTATCTGCAAATTTGGGGGTTTTCAAATTCTCAAATAAATCGAATGAGCAAGTTTTCCTCCATGTCTAGACATGTTTATCTTACCTCTTAAGGTCAAATAAACCATCTAAAAACCCATCAGACTAAAAACAGGACTATTTTCTTGGTTGGAAAACATGGTTTTGGCATGGTAGCAATTAAAAGGAGCATATAAATGCCTGACAGAAGAGAAAATGTGTTGCACTGGGAATCTGACCCAAATCTCGCAAAGGGACAAAGGGGACAAGCACTATTGGCTGCATTTGAAAGCATATGGAGGCTTATTTGTCTGGCTACTGAACAAAATAAAGCCTGGCTTGGAAACAGCACCTGTAAGGGCTCCAAACTTCTCCAAAATTGAGGTATGCATGAGGAAAACACAGACTCTAAATGAAGCAGACTCAAGCAGACAGAAACAACAGAAAGATTGAGCTCTTATTCTCTCACATTCTGTGTAATATCTCCAAACAATACTCATTTCTTGGCTGTGAGAGGTTCATGCCATTATCCTTGATCCAGATTCACAATCAGACTGGCACAGATGTTACCGACAGCACAATCATCAAACAAGCTAGCGCATGAGTTTGTTTTTACAGTGTGTGTAATCTTTCCCTCTTGGATGTGGCCTTCAAAGTAGTGCAAAGATTTCTAATGAATCCAGGGAGGACGTGCAGCGAGGGAGGAATTTTATCAAAATGCTGTCCAGGTTTAGTAGGTGTGGGTGGACATGAAATGGGACACAAATGCTACTCTGTGGTGATGTGTGATCATAAACATCAGTTACCACAACCATCCTGGCCTCACATGACTGGCCTGTCATGTCAGATTGTTGCAACTTGGCTCTGGGCTTTGCTATGCCAAGGTGGGTGTGAAGTGCGATCTGGCTGTTGACAGACAGCAGAGCTTGGAGAAGGGTCAAGTCAGCACTGTTACTGACGTCTAAAGAAGGCAACATACAATGGAACTGTAATTTTAGAGGTGTGATATGTGCCTGTGGTGCCGACTTAGGTTTAAAACTGTCAATATTAACTTTGAGAAGCTATTAGAGTCAAATGCAGTGAAACAGAACGTTTCTTATAGACGAGGGGAGACAGTTGCAGCCTGAATCGTTAATTATCTCTGTTGTTGAGGAGGTGTTTTGTTTGGATAGACACTTCTTTATTCCGAGGTGTCATTGAAATGAATATAATCCATGCTTGGCACAGACGGTCAAAGGACTCAAAGACCTGTTTTGTCCTCTGGGGCCAACATGTTTGCCCAACTGGAACAAATTCACAATCAACATGACTGACTGCTTTCTCTTCGAAATCCCACTCAACAATGCCAAATGACTGATGTGTTCACTGTTTTATTCCCCATGAAGTTTCACACCCATGTAAACCCATGATAAGGATTAAATATTTGCTTATCAAACCAAATTAGTAAGGTCAGTGACAGGCTATTGGCATAAAAAATGTCTTTTTTTTCTTATCTTGTTTTTTTTTCTAGATTAAATCTCTCGTTGCCAATTGTAAAAGTGGTGACAGCCAGGGGCCAAACACTGTTGCTTAACATGTACTCCTGACATTCAATAGAAATGTGAATTGTTTAGCAGTTTTCTGCAGTTTTTTGACTTTACAACATAAAGCACCAGTACCAACAGTTGCACACTTTAGTCAACAAATCCCAGAACGTGTGGCTGGTTTCTCTTTGTAAAGAAATGTGGTGCGGTATCACAAATATTCAAGCCTGCCATCCTCCCTGTCACCTCATTGGTGAGGGTCAACTATCATTATTCTCCAGTGTCACATGGCCTCATAGCACTCCTTCACATATTTGGATTGGTCTGAATAAATACAGTGATACAGTGCCTTGGATCACTGTACCACAGTGGGCCAGTCTCGGAGAGGAAAGGTAACTGCAGCTCAAATCCATCAAGCTCTCTCTCATGCACAGACACACAGACACACACACACACACACACACACAGACATGCACGCACGCACGTACGCGCACACACACACACACACGCACACACACACACACACACACACACAGACACAGCAGACATTAATCCATATTATGATGAAAGAAGATACAGGGTGACTCCACAAATGTGAGATAAAATGCAATAATACCCCTTTGATAGATATGTGTGCCCTCTCTTGTTACCCAGGGAAAAATCAACAAGAGACAGTCCAGTATTTTTGCAGTAGGCTCCTTGTCTGCATTTTTCAGCAACACTACAGGGCCTCTTACTCATCACTCATCTGTCGTATAAGAGTAAATCCGACCACATTTTCCAAAAAAAGTTCTGGTCAACTGGATTGGAGAAAAGTTAAGACCTTCCTCCAGCGGATAGCTCTTAATGAGCTAATCTAACCATGACCTGCACTGCTGAGTTCAGTCCGTAGTAATGCTGATGAAAAACAGTTTGGAGTAAATGTCTCTAAAATGTTTCCAAGTCACTTAGTCACAGAATATTTAGTACACGTCTTCTGCAGTGAGCAAATTTCATTTCTTTTGTTTATAAAGGGAAAAGTTGAACTGAAAAAGAACAGGAAAACCATGTGCTATGGCAGATCACAGCTTCATTTAAAACAAGAGACAGAGCTCTGGCGCTTTATTTATTAGTCTCTCAGTTTGACAACCTAACCGATGACTTCCGAGAATGACTGTTTTGAGAATATGCATACTTGGAAAATTCAACAGGGCCCATATCTTCAATACAAAACAAAGAGGGAAATGACTGCTTCAATGAAAAGGAGAAGATGGGAGAAGGTGTGCTTTACCAGTAACTTGCTGCCCACTTTAAACAGAGACATACCTGGCTTTCAGCAAACATGCCCTCAGAATATAAATCACACTAAGAGATTTTTGAAAACCACCATTAGCAGCCAGTCATGCATCCCTGTAGCATGACAGTGTCAAGGTGGAGAAGGATTGGCTGGCACACCCAAGGCACCCTCAATTTCTGATAGGATGAAAAGGCGTTCTGGCTCGCAGCACTACAGAGGATCAGCCGTCTTTTGGCAAGAAAGAATGTAAAGTGTTCTCTTACCTTATTTAGCCAAAGCCAGCCATCATATCACAGAGCGTGCAATGGAAAAAAAAGGAGAGATACAGGAGGAGAGATAAGATTATGATCCGAAGCTATTATGATCCACGGCTATAAAAATCAGTGTCAACAAAACATACCTTGAAGTAGTGAAAAGATATTTGAGGTATGAGGATGACGAGAGGTGTGCAGACCCCAGTGACACTCATATTATTTTAGCAGGAACCACAGATCGAGTGATCAGAGATTTTCCATTGCATTTGTACGGTAAGAGAGGGATGCCATGGATATATGGCACTTCTTATCACTGCAGTAGGTAGATTAAATGAAGATTAATTTAATCTTCTAGTTTATGAATCTGACAGTGTCAAACCCGACAGGACAGTTTGAGCCACTCTCATCTCCTGGCAGATGTTGCACTAGATTACAACATGTATGGGTGAAACAATCCTGCTCACACTACCGACACCTTTCATTTTGCCATCATTGCTACAGCATCAAGTCATTTTCATCTTTTAACTAAACCAGAATTACCTTGTGTGAATAGGAGTGAGTGTGTTTTCACAAGAAGAATCTGTGTTTGTGTGTCTCCTTGAATGACAGAGATAAGAGATTCCTGGCAGTGTTTGAAAGGAAAAGTACTGACACATGGGACGTGGGACTGAACATGTTACGGTAAATAAAATTAAGGAGAACTTGATGGAAAACTTTAACAGAGATGCTGAAATGTCTGAAATATTCTCTCTGAACTATCAGCAACTTTGTGAAACCTTGGTTATAGGTGATGACTCATGTGTACAGAGTGGGTGTCTTTACCATGCTAACCCCTAGAGGTCCCTGTCTGGTATTTTTTTCCCCACCAAGCATTACTGTGCATGAGTTAACAGGTTTAACTATTCAGACAAGACGGGAGGCCGGTGTAATAAAAGCTGGAGAAGAAAAGAGAGAAGGACCTTGCTCTTGGCTCGGCAGGGGGTATGCTTTCCGCATGGCTGCATCTACATCTATGAAGACATACATTTGAAAAATAAAGCCAATAACAACACTGTGGTTCTGGTATTTCAAATTCTTAACCCCACAAAAAGTAGAGCCCCAGATACTGGATGTCTGCAGTTGGCTTAGCACAGATTAAGTGTGGAGAGAGACATGCAAATTAAAAAAAAAAAAAAAAAAAAAACAGTGGCTGTGCAGACTGATTTAACCGTTAGTTTTATTAATCCAAATTAAATGGAATGTCTAAATGCTGCAGCTAGTGGATCATTTCTACCGGTAGTTTATTTTGTAACCTTACTTTGGAAACACACTGCTATAGCTACAGTAGCTATATGTAAATCTTACAATGACAACTTTTGAAAAGCTGAACTCAACTGAAAAAGTTTAGGTGCAAGTCATTGTTTGAGATAATGTTGTTTGTGACAACAACAGTTGTCACAAAAAAATAACAATAATCATAATAACTTGGCTCAAAGAACAAACAAATGCTGCTTGGTTTAGGCCTTTTACAAGGTGCATGACCACACATACCTTTTCAATACAGTTTGCATGAGGCTGTGAGTGGACTGCAGGGTGTTGTCTTGATGCCTTTCACAACAGATAATTTCACAGTTGAGAGAAAGAGTCTTTTCTGTACAGAGAATATGACGGATTGTAAATGTTAGAATTCATCTCATTTGTCTTTCATCTTGATTGACCCATAAGAATGAGTCAGTTTTAAGAGCCAATTCCTGAAAAATAATATTCATGACTTCACACGACCCCCATCAAGAAATGCTCAGCTTTTGAGGTGGGTGGGGGGCCTTTCTGGGGTTCTGCGTGAGACAAGGCTTCAACAGGCAACAGCCCTGCACGATTGCACCGTAACAAGTTCAGACACCTTGGCCTAACACTCTTGTGCCAGACTCGGGCCGTTTGATGTTTTCACATTAAGCAACTCCATTCCTCTGGTGCACAGCCCCCCCCCCCCTCCTGCTTCCACCCTGTCTTTCTTGACCCTGTGCCAGTTTCACCAAAAAAACCTTTTCAAGCACACCTGGTAGTGGTTAGGCTCAATCACAGCACAAAGCTCCTGAGCGCTGCTGCAGAAGACAAGAGGAGCTTGACAGAAAAGGTGCTCTCATTAGCACATCTACTCTGTACACCATATTTCAGAGCTGAGTTACATGTATGTTAGTAGCTGCAGTGGACAACTCATGCCTGCTTTAAAAATCAAACCTGTTATCCAGCGACTATTTCCACGTGTAGTGCGGCTGGACCTAAGATAAATGCAATAATGTTTTCAAAAGCCTGAACGTCTACAAGGCTGTGTGTGCCGTGTGAAAATGGAATGCACGTCTATTCCTTTTTATTTTTACAGGAATAACAGCCCTGAAATAGGTTTGACCCACATTCACAGGGTAGTGTTTTGAGATGATGATGATAAACAGGAGTTAGGGTTCTTGTAAAAGTTTACCACACCTGCTGAGGGGTGTTGGAGAGCCAAAGCACTTTACCACAGGTGGAGAATGGCTGTGTGTGTGTGTGTGTGTGTGTGTCTGATGCTGTATCTATCTATCTGTATCTATTAATGAATGGTGTAAATTCTCTGATTTAGGTGAATGATGATTTTGCAGTTAGTAACATTTAGAACGAGTTGTATGTAAGACCACGGTCATCAGGAATAATACATACTGGGATGAAAAGAACTTTGTGACCCTGGTGTTTAATCTGTACAAATGTGTTCATGTTCTCTAAAAATGTTCTTGTTGTTCTCCAGGCTGCAGTGGGTGTCTGACTGGACGATGCTTGGCTCTGATCTGATTCAGATAAATGTGGAACTTTGGAAATGTTGGACCAAGCCAGCTGGATTCCATAAAGGCCTCAAAGCGGCCTTTTTGCGCTCTCTGTAAAAGCCACGGGATTTAACCAGTGCACAACGTCGTTGCCTCTATATATTCTAAATATTACATGATTAGAAAGAGGGGAGGTTAGATAAGCAGCACAGCATATACCGCACAATTACAGAGTTAAAAACACAAGCTGTGTTTGGACTACGAACAATGGCGGCTTGTGAATGAATGCTGTGATTTGCATACTGTTCAAGTATGAAGAGGAAGAAAGAACATATTCTGCGCAATGACTAAAACAAACATTGAGACATTCCTAATGGCATCCAGAGGGGGAAAAGAGACATGTTTGTTTACAGTGTGAGGGTAATGGCTGCACCATTTCATTTGGTTTCCTTCAAGTGGACTGTTGTTGATATGTTTGATCACGGGGTGGGAGAATTTGCCTTTTTTTTTTTTTTTTTTTAAGTTTTCTATTATTTGCTTTTTAAATCTTCCATGATTTAACAGAGGGGAAGTGCAACAGCCGTACTAGAATAAACTACTACTACTACTGCTGCTACTTCTATACTGCCAGCAGCCAGCAGAAGTTGTTGACTATCTAATTTTAAAATTAAAGAGAAATTACCTATCTCAGTGGTGGCTGTAGTTAAATCTGTGATGGCGCTATTTATAATCTGATGGCATTGTATGTAGCCAGCCCAGCAGTCAGTGCTCTGGTGTTTGTGCTGCACTTCCAAGAAATCATTTTGTGTTTAAACACTCTTGGCATGCAGGACTGCAGCATCTTTGTTTTGACTTGAGCTCCTGGTCTTTTCTTTGTCCTTTGTTGGTTATGTTAACTACCCAGTCTTTTCTCTTGTTTATTCAACACATAGCCTATTACTGTAGCAATTCTGTACAACTCATCATTTCCTGTGCATCCCAGAATGTTATTGAGACAGACAGTGAAGTCTTCGGCCAGGCGCGCTGCTCTGTAAGGTACAGTGAAGGCACAGATGCTGACATTAACCCACAGGTTAATGTCAGCATGCTGACATGTAGTCACAATGGCAGTTTTACTGTTCTTAATTTTACAGGCTCAGTATTTTTCATGTTCACCAGTTTACTTTGTTTGTATGCTGACATTTGCTAATGACTGCTATGCAAAACTATTAGAAAAACTCAGCCTGGTATGATAATCCATCTTGAGGGAGAGTTTAATGTCTGATCCAAATTTCATGCAAATACATCCAACAGTTGTTGAAAAATTTTCCATCGAATCCACAAAACACTGTATATCATAGTAGTGTTTAAGGGACAGTTGGGAGATCAATTAAGACATAAGATTCATTTACTAGGAACCACAACCCTGAACAACACTTTGAGGGAAGCTATTCAAAAGTTACAGGGGTATTTCAATTTAGAGCACTGGAACTGAAGTATATTATGATTTTAATTATGGTTTTTAGTATCATGGCAAAAACAACACAAAAATCAGATCAAATCATCTCTCAATGCTGATTTCATTCTATGCGTTAAAATCATGAATGTAAAATCTGATCTAATCTTCTTGTTTTGGTAATGTGTCACCAAAATATGAACAATTAACAGCCCTCAGCATCTGGTACCAATCCAAAGAAGCTTAGCACATAAATAAGAAAAAAAAGCTAGTGATGTTTTCCCACTGGATGAGCAGGTCCATGCTGTAGCTTTTCCACTTCAAATACCGACCTTTGACTCCCTGATATCAACAGCTCCTAGCGGCAGGCTTCCTCATCAAGAGCTAATTGTCTCCCTTAAGAAAATACACCATGTTTGAGGATCCACAGGGGGAAGCCGCCCCCTCTAAGCCCAGTGCAACAGTAAGTCATTTGTTACCAGTCATGTCAGCAAGCTCTTTCCCCAGTCTCATCCCATGTTAAACCCAGAGACGGTCAGGACTGCACTTCTGCAGTTTTTGCTTATTGATTTGATGCACACCACATAACTGGCTAATGTGTTCTGCTACATCACGTCAACCCACTGCACTCTCAGATTTAGAAACAATTCAGGTGTTAAGAATAGCCATGTTTACAAAGGTCAGAGACCAGAGAAACTGGAGAAGGGTCAGGGGCATTCCTCACACTGCTGGGTTTAAGATTGAGAAACTTATTCTGGAGGCTGAGCTCGCATGTGTCTTCTCTTCCCATGTCATCTGAAGGCGATCAACAGGAATATTGCAGCCCATGTATCTTATTAAAGTTTTATATCTCACAGTATGCATTAAATGTCCTACCATATATCTATGGTTAACCCTTGATCTGGATAATTTGGTTTTTCTTTTACCCTTTCATTTTAATGTTAACACAGCTACTTGCAGCCACAAATTGTCTCAAAATCTTAGACTTTTCCTGAAACAAGCGTTTAGATAAATATAAAGAAAACTGTCTCCCCTGCTGTCCATGTCAAAATGTGTATAACTGCAGCAGAGTGAACACTTTGTGTTTGCATTGCGGGAGAGCAAGTCTGTACTTAGCATGTTGTTTTTAGCTAGTCTTAATGTCTTCCATGTCTGGGCCCATTTGTCTCTGGGCTGACTGAGCCACATCAGTGGGGAACGAGGAGGAGAAAAGTGAAGTCTGCATGTGTGTGATGTGTGTGACAGCTGCAAGACTGGTTCACAGGGCCAGTGTGGCCCACTCTGTCACACCAGCCAACAAGCCCACAACTGTAATTAGCACATTTATGGTAAGATTTTTTGTTTTAACTGGTCTGTGTTTGCACTTTAGTCTTGTCTATGTATTTCACAAACATAAATGCGAATGCAAATTTTCTGGGACAAGTAGTAGAAATCAGCTTCGCATGCTGCAGAGTGGTATTGTTTCGGAAAAAAAGGAACATGCAATCTGTAGAAACACAAAAAGTTTTAACTCTGAAAACACAGAAGGTAATGTGATGTGTTTGGGTGGTGGTGGCGACAGAGTAGGCTGGAAGTGCTCACTGGAGTTTGAGGTGATTCATATCAGTCTGTTTGACAGTGAGGTCAGACCGAGTCCTCCACTGTTTATCCAAACTGTCAAGCAAAGAGCTGGTACAGGTGAATATCTGATCCCCGGACCTGAAACTCTTCGTTTGCCTGATTTTTTTCTTGCCTCTGTTTACTGATACTTAGGGATAAATCTGAAAACCTTCCTCTGACAACAGATGCTGCTCTCTTGCAACTGTTGTAATGTAGATTTATCGTATTTAACACTTATATGTTTTTAAAATAATGTTATCCATCCATTTCTTTTTTATACCTGCGCATCTTGTTCAAAGCTGGGATCTGGAGACTCTCCCAGCCTGCCCTGAGAGGCAGGGAAACACTGGAGTAATGCTGGGTGTAACACAGGCAGACAATCACAGCTACAGCCACGTTCACACCTGTGAACAGTTTAGAGTTTCCCCGTTCATCTGACCCACATATCTGCTCCCACAGGAAACTCACACGATCATGAGAACTTGCAAACTCTAACTCTTGAAAACACAAAAAAACTGTGAAGTCAAGTGATGTCATGTTCTTATTTTTTTTTTTAAAGTTATCAGTTGCAAGAGGAAAAAAACATGTACTCTACTCTGAAAGCTATGACATATACATGACAAGGATATGATGCTTTGGATCAGCCAATCAGTTGTTCTGGAAAACTAAAACTGAATGAAATACCTGCATCTGGTCACACTGATGTGAACGCCCAGTACGGCAACACACCAGAAAATTAGACAGTGACAGGGTGAATATGAGAAAGCCATATATTTGTTTGACAAGCTTATACTTTCCAAAAAAAACAACATCAAGGGAAGATGACAGCCTCATGTATTCTTCCTTCAGCACATGGAAACATACCAAATATATTCACCCCAGCAATTTGTGACCACAACAAACAAACAATAAAATGGTTAAAAAATAAAAAAAAATACAAACATCATATTCATTGCATTTAACTGACATGTTGAAAACCCCAAATGACAGCAATAAACTCCCAGGGATCCGAGCAAACGGACATGTGAATTCACATTGTGTGAAAACAGTTGTTGGAGGCTGTGCTGGCTGCCAAACCAGGCCTTTGCACCACGCAGTTCTTTGGCACAGAGCTGCGGATGTGTTTGCCACTCTAAGTGCTCGCTAACAGTTATTTGTTTGCTTTTCAAATTGTTACGTCTTGACAGCAGATGGCTACTCTCTTATGTTGGCCTAATTCAAGTGTTGAAGGGAGAATTGAGTTTGACTTTAGGTAGCAATGCTGGGTGTGGAGTTGGAGTTTGTGGCCTACCTCCCCTCTGGACAGCACTAGCTGTTCCAAACAGCTGTTTAGGTTCATATGACTAAAGCAAGATAAAGGTTTCTTATAATACTGTGAGCCAGGGGACATAATCATCTGATTCTGTTGACCCATATTTTTGTGTTGTTGCACTGTTGTGTCCCTCAAGTGAAATGCGGGGGAAGGGGGGGATTTCCGTCTGTTCATTTGTTCACATCCACATCTGTCCACATCCACATCATGATCCAAACCTCACACATCACTGACTAGATTTTGAGGAGGGGGACCTCTCATCACTGCAGAAGCACAACTTCAGTTCAAATTAAAGGATTATTTGTGACCAGCCAGCACAGAGATTAACTGATAAGTTTCTTTGTGACAACATTCGATATTTCGTGTTGTCAAGGTGATAACCTGATAATAGAGGTGGGTACAAAACTGGAGTCATCACATGGGCAAGGATGTTACCTTTGAAGTAACTAAATTAGAGTTGGCAGCAACAACAATCAGCAAAGGTCACCTAGTGAATGCCAATGATCAGTGTGTGTCAGTGAGAGGTTCGACAGTCAGCACTTGAATGTGTGAGTTCTCACTTTAATCAAACACCTGTGAGGAGTGTCCACAGTATAACTTACATCAGTCACTGGACCTCCAAGTCCTTTTAAATGTCAAGAGGAAATACATCATGAGTCAAATATGCACAAGCATCTTGAGTCAGTGGTGAAAATTAAATTGGACGACCTGCAATTTACTTTAGAACTTCAGAAAGATGATATTTACGTCTGTCCTGCCATTTGGAAATCACTTGCTGCAGGCCCTTATCCAAGGTTAGCACACAATGACGAACAACTCTGGCACCAAACAATAGTGGGGAGAGAGTAAATGGTGTGATAAGTTATTTTCACCCTTTCCCTGTATGCAGAGCAGCATGCTGGATCTGTGGCCATCTAACGGCAGGCATCAGGTGCGACATCAGCTCTTCATAGTGATGTGACAGCCTAGAAACAGGAAGTGCTTTCGCGGGACCAGGTGCACCTTTTTGATGCATTGTTCCCTCAGTATGTGAAGAGACGGCGAAGCCCCATTACACACAGCTAAACAAACTCAAGAGCGGTTTCAAAAATGCCAGGGTGAATTCCAACACCTTCATGGTCAAATCTCCTCACACACACACGCCTCAGTCACTTGTGTTACAGCGTCCCTTTGAGAATTGAAGGTGTTAGAAAGGCAGAAAATGACTCCAGTCCTTCGAAGGTAATTGATATTAGCGGATACTTTTTTCACTCTCTCTCTCCCTGTAGTATCGATGTAAGAAATAATCAAAACACTTGAGCGCAGAGAGAAAACACTCTGGACACCATCTGGACAGACAAACTTGTAAAATCAGCTGTTCTTTCAAAGGTTTGGAAGGGTTAAAGCAATCAAAGACCTTCACAGATCACTTTCACACAGCAGCCATATGTAGACATTATGCAAAATTAAAGACGGGACTCAACTGCTTTTCCCTGCTTGCCTCTTTTTTTTTTTTTGAGCTTTACTGAGCATGACCGAAATTCCTCGGACATCCTGTAAAGCCATCAACGTGATTTCCCCTCATGTCACAGTTCACTGGGTGGCAGCATACTATAGCACAGCCCATCCAGGCATTGAGAAAACACAACCTCAGTGGCCTGGATAGCGGTGCGACCTTGTGCTACACCTTGGCGAAAGGTATGAGTGAAGACAGATGTGATGTTACATAATACTGAGAATGACAGAAAAGTGAGATTTTTCATGGTGAATGTAAATATGAAGTCAAACTGTCAAACCATGTAGCAGTGCTGTGGAGGTCCTATAGGAATAATCAGGTTAATGTTCCATGACATCACACCTGTTGCAATTGTATAAAGGTTCAATATCTTAAAAATGGGCTTACACACCTCTTCATGACCTATTATTGGTAAAATTACTCACTAAACATAGAGACTGTTACTAAACTAATCAGTTAGAGAGAGCTGATTCAGCATGCTGTACTTAAGTGAGAGGAAAGTGAGACCTGTCTACACCCTGAATATATTTGGGTTACATCAAAAGATAAATTAGCACCGTTGCATGCGTTCATAATGAGTCACCAGCTGAGCAGTTAAAGCAGAGGGGGGTGTCCCACTAAATATAAATACGAGCACATGTAAAAATACAGCATGTTGCCTTAGACGTATGTGGCACGTGGCATGCGGTGAAGTTAGAAGCAGTCATTTCCCCTGCTGATGCTCAGCTTTTCTCCGACAGGCAAATAAGGAATGACAAAGCCCCTCTGTTAATATCCAGGCCACTCTTTGATTACTGCTCGCTCTCGTCTAACCAGAACATCCATTGACCAATATCTACAGAAAATCTACTGTATCCTGAGCACAGCTGACGTGGTATTTTAGTCACGCAAGCAGATCAAGTGACACAGAGCGCTCGGTCTGGTGATGATAAGAATAATAGTCACATTTAATTTCTTGCGTCTCCAATAATGCCACAGGGGAAAATGGGAAACCTGCAACCTCAAAGTTCAGTGGATTCTTATAAGCGGAGTGTGACATTATTTACCCGTAATAAGTTATCTAATGTTTTGATTGAATTGAGGTCGATTAAGCCTCACTTTAAGTCCAGATTCGTCATAATTGTTCACATTTTATTGATAACATAATTGAAACTAAACCTGACTCTACAACACTTGTTGCTCTACCCATGTGGGCTATGGGGAGATGAGGAGGCATGTCTGGTATTCAAGCATCTATGATTTCATACGTTGCGTTCAAAGGAAGTTGTATTCCTTTACAGATGTTTGCCTGTGGCCATTTTCCAAGACATGAAAAGACATTTAATCTCTTACATTTATGGAAAGACATTATATAGTAATAATGACAAATAATAGGATTAACATAATACCACAATAAAATATTCAGGTATGTAATGCCTCAGGCGGAAACTGATACCACTCGCTTGTGAGTTTAACAGTGTATTTTTCATTGTATTTTGGTTTACTTAACTGTGCAGCTCACTTTGATTTGGTTCCAAAGGGATGCGTGGCCGGATAACATATTAGAGTATGACATTGTGTAATAATAATAATGAAATAAACTCGTGCATCAAACAGAGAACAGTAGATCTGATGAGAAACTGTCCCAGTCTGAAAGCCTTATGAATGTTCCATTATACCACAGCCTCCTGTTTGCCAAGTCAGGAAATGGCCATGCTGTTTTGATGAGACAAACATCCATAGAAATTCAGCATTTCTGCAGGGTGCTAATTTGTCATGCCCCGCCACAACATGCAGAATGTATAGGAGACCATCCAATCTCCTGCTGGCTCTTGGGGGTCATTATGAAGGGAGGGAGGGAGAATCACAGCAATATAGACAGACAGAATGAGATGGATTCCTGCATTAAGTGGATGAGGCCCTCCTCACTACAGGATTTGGGTTACACTACAGTCTACTACACATATGGAGCTCTTTGTCCCACATTCCCTCTGCTTTTTCATGACAAAAAAACCCCAAGCTGTGTCAGCTAAAAGCAATGTCCAATCTTGGACCATGCCATCGGACCATGAAGCTCTCAATGTCAGAGAGCGCTCTCCATGTCTCCACAGTCTTAAACATGGCTGTGGTTTTGATGTTGTGTGTCTAAAAAGTCCTCAATTAACTGCAACAGTGCCCAGAGTTCCTGAGGAACATCCATATAACCAGACAACAGCGAGGAGAGTCCTTTTAAAACATGTAGTCCAATTTTCTTCTGCTTACTTGAACTCATCTTCTTTCTGCTGCAGCACAATGTCTCCATCCTTCCTTAGTAAAAGTGAGCATGGGACGTCTAGCTGACACTGGACTCCTTGCTCCTGGGTTTCTGTGGACTCGACACTTTCCAAAGATAACATGGGCCAAAGATTTCCACTCACGGGCAGGCTGAGGCCCTGCTGAGGCAGCCTGCCTGATGGGGAACAGACCAAAAAGAGCTGGCTCAAGACATCCCCTCAGATCCATAGCACTGTACTACGTGATATGCCTTTAAGGTCTATAGTTAGCTGATATAGATGAGAGAAACAGGGACCAACAGTGGGAGAGGAAAGCATTACTGAAATGTGGCAGATTTACATAGAGGACACACTCGACTGACAGTGTATCACATGTCAATAATAACAACAATGTCATCAAATACAAAAAAAGCCCAAAACAAATCAAGTGTATTTCCTCGTCTTACTATAACTCTTCACTAATAGCTCCTGTTCCCTATTAGTTCCCTGTTTCATGTAGACATACAAGTCTGTGATATATTGTCCCTTTTCTATTATTCAGAGGTAAATTGAGATTTCCAGGAAAGGCCTGTCTCTCTGAGAGGGCCTGGAAAGCACAGCCTGGCGGTGTGCACAGTCATACACCACATGACGTCTTAGCAGGGGAACATTCCTCCATGTCTTTTTCTCTCCCTCTAAAACCATCTTTCTCGATTTAGAAACGGGGGGCACGAAAAGTGGTTTCGAGCAAAAATATGGGGCAGCAAATTAATGCAAAATTAAGCCATAAAAAACCTGACATATGTGAAATGTCCCAGACTGGGAATGAAAAATCATTTCTCCTATTCAGGAACTTTCCACAGGAAGAAATACATGAGACTGAATTCCACTTAACCTCTTTTCTCTGCATGCCAGTGAAAAAAAGGTTGAAAGTTTTACCATTGCCAAACATTACCATTACTGAACAGAATCTCTCTGAGGGGAGCAGGTATCTACAGTATGTCCAAAAGGTAATGTCTCGGAAGGATGTCAGCGCAACTCATGCCAAACAGTCTCTTTAAAAGATTTTCTCTCCTACTATGCCCCACTAAACACCACAGAGAAAGGCAGAGAGGGCTGGAATGATGTTATGGCTTTAGTATTCAATATTGCTTACAGGAGCCTTGATTGTCTCTTGTCTCCATAAATCACTTCATGGTGACAGGAGGTGGTCTTCTAGTCAGTCAGCCCACCGCCGCTGACTGACCTCAGGGGTGACAGCTTCCCTCAAGCGCCAACCCAAACAAAAAGGGGCGCAGCCAGCTCTCATAGCCGAAGCTATAGAGGTCACACAGGCCTGCGCCAAACCAGCCCTTTCATCCTATAGCATTTACAGGATCAGCGTCCTAGAACACAGGCATCAAAGGCAGAGGGAGAGAGAGTGTATGTGTGTCAGAGAGAGAGGGACAGAGACAGAAATGACCCCTATGACCCTTAATATGTGTGCAGCTCATGTGTAGGAGGGTGTGGGATAATCCTGGTGAGCTGTGTTGCGGGGGTCTCCAGGTGGCCTACGGGGGTTAGACAGGGTTAACCCCATTTGACCCTGGATTGCTGCTGTCAGAAGTAGGAGATCTACCCTTAGCTTGTCCAGGAAACCAGAACAATGTGGCATGTCCATCACGTAAGACAGGCCCTGAACAGAACCTTTTATGTGGATTGTCTTTATACAAACACACATTACTATACACTTCATTGTGAAACCTACAGTAACAGCCCTGTATCAAGAATTCTCTTTTTCTTTATCTAATCAAACCTGTCTTTAAATTACACCCATTCATACATATTGTCTAGGTATTGAATGTCACAATGGAAACATGTAATCATGCCTGAACATTTTCTTCTCTAGCTCCTATTATTGTATGTCAGGTTTGAAACACTCAGTTGTATTTGTTCCAGCAAAGTCAAACGATAGTGTCTGTGAACAAGCCTCAGCAGACGTACACGGCTGGGTAACAGGTTGGGTTTACACACTTCCTATAAATGCTGAGACACAGAGGTCTCAGATGGCAGCACATGGCAGGGATAGGGGTCTCCTTCAGTCTCATTTTAGGAAGTCAGGGAATTTCTGCAGTCTGCAACAGCTGATTTGGTAGGTTTGTAAATGCAGTGTTGCATTCTGGCATCCAGGTGAGGACTAAAGATAAGTCTAGACATTGAATCTTGGTGGTTGTTGTCTGGGAACACTTACCAAAATAGAAAATTTGTTACATTTGTTCCAGCAAGAATGAGAAAACGGGAGATTATGTACAAAGACTGGCAGACGGTATCTTGCAGCTGTGAGCAAAATAAAGGTTAATGGACTGTAACTCTTTTTTACTAAGCTGTATTGGGTATTCATCCCCCAACAGAGACTAAGCATTAGCTCAACAAATACATCCAAAAAGCATTAAATCTTATGTTGACAATCAAATCCCCTCAAATGGTTACAACATGTATGCGTATGTTAATGTTTGTCTGATAATGTTTCCTTTCGTGTTTCATGTTAGGAGTCCAAATGTGGCCACTTGAAGTCAGTGTGGGCCCGGGGAGCTGAAAGCTGCCAGGCACCCAAAACATTTTCATTAGCCACTCATGTGGCTGGAATCGAACCACTCTGATCAAAATTTGATGAATGCGTTTGTGTATTCAACTGGCCTCACTCCTGTGATGTAGTCTCAGAGGGACGAAGCGTAGCAGACAGCAGCTGTCAGAAAGCAGGTGTGCATGCAGACTAGCATGTGTAGACTTTTCAGCGATGAAGAGTCCAAGAAGCTTTTGTGTGCGCTAGTAAATTTTGGAGCTGGACAGAAACACCGCACAACAATAGGGACAGTGCATTTTTCATAAGTTCACATCACTAATGATCCACTGGTTATGTGTGTGCTGTCACTAAATAATAAATGATGGTAGGGATGGGCAGGTAGAGCTATTCACCCTTTTGTGTGGAGCTATGCTAACAATTAAAGTCACACTTCTGCAGGTTTAATTGGGTTAAAAGTAGGTGTAAAAGTACATCTGAAGCTACTGTATATCTAATGCTATTTATCTGCCTCAGTGTAAATTATCTGGTTCATCTATTGTACTTAATGCAAACAATGGCAATTTACTTCCTGGCTCATAAGTATCCCTATAGATGTGTGACTTTTCCAGGGGCAGAAAACACAGATAAACACAAGAAATCGCACTCTTCTACTCCCCGACTCTGTTCCAACACAGCTGCTCCTGCCACAGTCGGCTGTGCTCGGCTGCAGGAGTGGAAAGTTAAGAGGGAGTCTGGGGCTAATATGTGGTTCATGATGACACATAACATAGAACAAAATGTGCACTTATTGCATTCCTTGTATGAAGTGCCCAAACTAAATCAAAACAATTGTATCCATTAAGTGCACTAAAATTACAAGCCATCTTTGCCACATAATATCACCAGTAGCTTTGAATCAGTGAATGGATTTAGCACTTCCTGCCTCTCATGAAAGAAAGGTGAATATTTATGACCAAGGCTTTTTGTATGACTGGTGTATTGCACTTATTTGGGTTATAAATTAAGACCGACCACAACAAACTCATTATGTGTGCTGTTTTTTAACTTATTAAGGTTTGCTTCACATCTTGTGAAGCTCTTTCCAGTCCACAGGCTGCACAGTGACATTCAGTTTGATTTACCCATGTAGTGGGATTAAGTGCATTTAAACAGTAACACCTGCACAATATGATGTTACTTTCATAAAACCATTGTGTAATATTTGCTGGCAGTGTTTTAGAAAGCTGTTGATTGAAGCTGTGGTTTGTGGTGGTGTTTCACTGGAAAGCATTAAATTTCCCCATTTCCTCCCTAACCCCTATCTCTGAAAATAAAAAAATAAAAACAGATAAGGACAAGATAACAGAATGCAACAGAGGATAATGCAAGCCATTACATTCAACAGATGTTTGTATATTGTGACCATCCCCTGCATTTAGTATGTGTCTGGGAACAGCAAATTCTGAATGAAACCCTACAGCCTGCACGGCCTCTCTTAGCTTTGTGTTGAACCTCGATAATACAAAAGGCATTCATCACAGAACAAGCAGAGGACAAGCAGGGATAGCAGCCACTGATGTCATTGAATTCTGAGGTCCAGACACTGGGAGAGATTCAAACATTTTTCACATTTCTAAACACAGAGATTAAAGGCTTATGTACAGGCTTTTATCTTATAAACAAGAGGTCTAAGCAAAACATTTTAGCGCTTTGTGTGTTCAATGATCCTTAAGTGACCACTGAGAAAACCACTATACAACAAATACGAATAGATCTGAATGGATCACAACAAAGTCTGACATATTCACTGAAAGATGAGACTTAACTTTACACAGCTTTAACCACAACAATGATGTAAACAGGGCTCGTTTTCCTCACAGCTTCAGGAAACATCACTTATGGTTTATACCAATAGAGATTTTCACTCCTCTTTGTCTAAGCAAAAGCAGACAATGTTTCTTTTACCACAGAAGAACCACAGAGGAAGATTGGGTAAGCTGTTCCTTCAAATGTAATTAGTACAGATTTTATTTTTTTCCATAAAATTTGACAATTTCCTATTTGATTTAAGCACATTTTCCACTCCCATACCTCCCTCAGTTCCATCTGTGCTATTAGCTCCTGTGATGAACATGTTCAGTTGCTTCGCATGAGCTTTCTCCATTTGCGACCGTGAGACACTTGACTACCGACATGTCTCAGGCCAACACTCCTCTTGTAACCTGCAGTTCAGATGGAGACATCCAACATGCCTGAACTGATTAAGCAGGCTCTTGGCTGAAATGCAAACAAGGAATTGGGGCCTCTTCTCCTTTTTAGCTCAACCAAAACAGGGCCAGCGCTATAATAGCAAATGTCCGTGACTGACTGACTGACTGACTGAGTGATCATTGTTGAGTGATCATATTTCCACCACTGGTCAGCTGAATGCCATGTGACTGAGTTGGAATTTCCCTATTGGCAGTTGCTCTCTCAAAATGAATTGGCACAAAGAGCCCTACTGGGGGGGTGTTTACGACTTAGCACATTGACTGTTGCAAAACTTGAAAACAAGTTGGCATTTTTGCATCCTGAGCTCCCTCATCTCATTTTTTGATATCAGAAATAATTTTGACACAATCTCAAGAGATACCCACGTTTTACTCGATGACATAAAACAAATCAGTAAACACCCTACGTATAATGTTTTCAAAATTAAATGTGTCTTAAAAGAGACTGTTGCTAAGTACAAAGGTTGTCGGGGAAATTAAATGCCATCACACTGAGCATGAAATCTTCTGTACAGACTTGTGTTTGTATTTAAACTCTTGCAAACTATTACTAATTTTCTAAGAGGAAAGGCTTTTGTAAGAACACTCAATTCCCTGCTTCCGTATACCTCTCAAGTAGTCGGGAAGCCAGGGCAGCTGGGTGAGTGGCCAGCTGCCTCCAACAAGAGGCACAGCCCTGAGCCCATAGTTCACTCCCCTACATGGTACAGCCATGTACTAGGTTTTACCTTGGCTTGTTCTCTCTATCTATGTGTCTTTTCTTCTGGTGTGAAGAATGTAACAAAGGTTGACCAATCCTCTCCTGCTAAGGCCACATTGAGTGCTCTCCTTCAGAGCTATGAGTGGGCTAAAAGAGGAGATTCTCCTGGTGCTTGAGCTCTTTATTTCAACCGGGCTGAACAATGTCTGGAATGGAGGTGAGAGGATCAAGTATTTCAGATTCAGCTGCAGCCTGAATCAAAAGCAAAGTGAGAAAACTGCGGTTACCTCTGTCATTTGGATTGCTTAGAATATGCTTTGAGCTTGATGAAAAACGCTAATCTAATCACCACACTGTAGACGTTTCCTCCTCTGTGATTCTTTAGATAAGTCTAATACCTTAAGTATTTACTTCTTACTTACATTTCACAGAGCTCCTATGCCTCCCTCGCTTCAGTGTTCAGTGTAAATAGAAAATGAATTGTTGTGAGGTGAACAGTGAAAAGAAGATTATGTTTCATTAAAGGGCCTACAAAATAAATATTACTTATCCCACTTCTGGCCTGCATTTGAGCTTACATCAGCTCTAAAAATAACAACTGCAGTTGTTCCTTGGCCGTGAACATGTTTGAAGCTGATAAAGAGAAACAGACACCTGATGGCCTAACTAATATTTACAATGGAAGATAATACGGTCTACGATATCCACAATCATCCCACAGCAATGTATCACATCTCCCCTTTGGGTGGTTACACTGTAGTGAACCAGAGCACGAGTGGACAGCTCTTAATCATCAACACATCACCATAAAATGCCACATGCTTTCTACCTTTGCCAAATGGCTCACAATGACTATGCCTGAAGTTTCTGTTGGCTCACAGCCAGTTACCACAATACAATGTGAAACATGGGAAGCCACAGGTGTTCGAGAGCTGAAGGAGTGTTAGAAGTCATGGGGATATGAAAAAAGGACATTGTTAATTTGTCTTGCACTATGAAATATAATGACCACTGTCTACCTGATGAAATAGAAACATAAAATCTGCAAGGCATCATCATTATGTGTGCCCAAGGCATGAGAAGCCGGCACATCAGAGGGGATGCCGGGATGCAGGCAGAAAAGGAGAGCATGGCATTTTTGGCTGTGGAAGATGAGGGGTGTGGAAATTTAACATTTGTGTCAGCTGATTCAACGGCCAAACACTATGAAACAAAGTTTCAGCACCAGTTTCAGAAGCGACATTTTGAGTTTGAGTTCTCGTACTGTGCAAAAATGACTGTCACAACCTCTAAACTCAAACCTAAACAAGCCATGTCAATCTTTATTTTCCCAGCTGATGTCAGCTTAAAGACTGAATCAATCTTCATACATGAATGTGACAAAAATCCAATAAATCCTCCCTCAAAGCCCAACAGCAATAGTAAATGATTCAAAGCTAGCCAGCTGTGGCAACACGACTTGATCCAAGGTGAGAGAAGGAATAACAACGCCGTTTCATAGAACGGCAGATGAGTGACAGTTACTGTAACGACAAACAGAGAACATATGAAATGTTTTGGTTCTCCTAAGCATTTCTCATATTCTCCTGATAGATGCAGAGAGGGAAAGAGACATTTCCTTACAAAGATGTTGACATCAAAGCTGCCAGAAAGAAAAGGAGCCAGCATGACATGTGAGGAAGGATGTGAGATGGAATTCCATGGCACACTAGGATTTGGCTGTAGGCCAGTGGGGTACTGAGTTAGAGGTCACGCTTTTTTCTAGTTAATAGTGGCACTCAAAGTCTATACCTGCCCATATAGCATAACCAGAGCGCCTAAATAAAAACTCAGAAATGACAAAGATGATGAATTGCACACTGTCTGATACACTGACACGGAAAAACATTAAGCAGAGCCAAAAGGTGTGAAAACATTTACCTGAGTAGCAGATGGAGCTGCTGCAGTAATTGCATTCTAAGCTAAATAAACTCATCCAAGAAGAGAAAAACATTTGCTCTTATTCAAACAAACTCAAACAAAATCAAACAACTCAGGTTGTGGCTGAAATAATCATTCAATTAATTAGTCATTCATTGTTTGAATGATTCATTCTTCATTCTTCTAGCAAAATAACTAAATATTTGGAGGTTTTGCATTGTTAGTGGGCCATCAGGAAATTTAAGCATTTTTCACTATTTACTAAAATTTTTATAAACCAAACAGTCACTCAATCAAACAATTGACAGATTAATTGATTTAAATGCATTTGACTGTCACTGTTGTGTAAAATCAATCAGACGAATGCAGAGAATTCCTTGTCCTTGTCCTCCCTCCATGAGGACAAAGAGAGAGAGGGGGCGAACACTGGCCACGTGGAGACGCCTCAAACCTCAGCTCTAAACCATCATAGACCCCTGTGTAAATATACAATAAACAATGCTCAGCAGACATCAAATAAATGTTGGTTTTGAGCAAAAGCAAAACTCAGATTCCTTCCAAATTTTCTTTCCTGTGAGGCAGTCAGCTGTTTAAACTCTGTGGCTGCTTAGGTTACACACCTGTCCACTACAACACGAGACTGCTCCGGTCTCACAGCAGTGGGAAACCTCAGAGTGGGGTGGTTCACATGGAATCCACTCATAACTGCACAACTCATATGTCACAATGTGCCAGTTTGCAAAACTGTACTTTTGTTATGTGCTGACTATAAAGTGTAAGTTATACCAATATTCAACCAATAGTCTGATTTTATGGCAGGAGCTGTTTTTCTGGCACAATAAAAGGGAGAATCACTATTTACGGCACTGAAACTTGATAATAAGGATATAGGATCCCGGCTTGTCCACAAGAAAACACTTTTGTCCCCTGGTCAGGCTGCACGCTCACTCTTCTCCCTCTGTCCTATAAACATACTGAGAAGAAAAAAAAACTCCTCTCTTGGGTGAAAACGTAGACAGCTCTCTTCTTTTTGAACGGGCGAGGAGAAGAGCTGAGGGGCCTTACAACTGGAACCAGATGGGTTCTTAATATGTGCATGCCTTTGCATGAGTGTGTGCATGTGAACATGAGGATGTGAGTGTGCTTACACAAATTACTTGTTAGTAGTTTAAAACCTGGTACAGTCTGTGGAGCAAATCTGCAAAAGAGCAAACAATTAGCTGTAAATCCCACCAAACAATGGAAAATGCTGTGTTAGTTGTGACGGCACGGCAGCAAAATAAGAGGAAACATTGTTTGCCCATAAATGAAGCATTAACCTAAGCTATGTTGATATCTCTCTGCATGGGGTCACTGGGCTCGTGCCCAAACATTAAGTATATATAAAAAAACAGAGTGAGGCAAAGTGTGAGGTGAGTGATACCATCAGACCTTCCACTGATCTAGTTTTGCTATCAGCTGTGATTTGAAGAGCACGACCCGCTCTATCTTTCCTCTCCCTGAGATGTTTGCCGCCTCACATTTCTCCTCTTTGGCACTGTGTTGTTTAGGTTGGCCTCCTGGGGTGACTCTAAGTCCATGATCCCATTTTGGGGTCTCTTTGAGGGAAGTCAGAGAGATGATAGACCAGGCCATTCGATCTTCCTCTGTGTCTCGCAGGTGCCACGTGATATGAATGTTTTTAATTATTCTCCCTCGCTTGGCACTTTCTGGTCGCAGATACATGGCTCGATATTTGATCTGAATCGCTTTAATGTGACTCCAACTGTGGTGCAGTGCGGAGGATCCTCTATATGCAGATACTCTGACAAAAGGAAGGGTGAGGTGAAACATTTTTAATATTACTGGATAAGCATGAGACAAAAAAATGTATGAAGATTTTTTTATATTCTCCCTGAATTAATTTTAGCTGATGCAGAGACCTGGACAAGGCCCATAACCTTGGGTATAATTAACGAGCGTAATGACTGCAATTGTTTTTATGAGTGCTCACAAAAGTGCAGATGGCTTAGTACATGTCTGGCAGAGTGTGTGGAAAAGACACTGTGGTTGAAGGAACCACAATAACCTGCAGGTGATGTTATCATCCCACTCAGACACATATATACACAACAACACTGAGCATTAATTCGATAAACAAACATCGGAAAGCCCACGTTTGTGCCTGTGTGCACTTCAATACAGCGCCTTATCTTCTGACATGATTTGCAGAGGGACAATCGTAGAGAATTTACAGCTCATCGTCTTCCACTCAAACACCCACAGAGTTGTCAGCTGTCAACCTGACGATCAAAACTACCAATTTGGCAAAATTATAGCACGAAAAGAGGAACACAAGTCAACAGTGGTCACAATGAATCATGCCCTGAGCCTGGATTATAAGAGGTTGTAAAAGACAAGGCAGATAATCCACCAAGAATGTGCCACCTCTGATCACAGCTGTCACTCCTCAGCTGGGATCAATGTGTTGACAGATGAACCTGCTCTTAAAGGGGAATACCGACAAATTTCAGCTTCCAAATATATGATTTTTACATTTAAGAATAATTACTACTTGCTGTAAACCAGAAGAAAAAAAAAAAAGTTTGCACCACCCACTAATCTGTGATGTGTAACTGCTGGCTCCACATAAAATGAGTTGGATGACTGGAACAGCAACAGATTTCAAGTTGATTTTCAGAGCATAAAGGGGAATTTTCTGGATTGCCACATAAATGCTATTCTAACACTGCATGAATGTTATTAACTGCCAGTGGAGCAGCTTCTGATTGTTCATCTGTATAAACTCTAGTCTGAAGCTGCGGATGATTACAAAACATATGACATTTGATTAAATCTTAACTTGGTGTCCCCGTTTGAACATCATGCAGCTCGCTCTCTCTCCATGTCTTCAACCCTTCCAATTCCACATGATGACAACCCGGGCGACATCAGAAACAGAATGGCACATATAAAGTGGACCTACTGTACTTGTAGACACCAGGAAAATGAGCACAAGGCAGCTTTAATCAAGCCCTCGCTACCACATCTAGTCTGCTGACAACAATAACAGCTCAACAGCATAAACAGGCTGTGGCCGATGCTGACACGCAGAGAGGGGACGGGTTGAGTTTATTTCCTACATCCCCAGGCTGCTGGTCAAACAAATAAACAGAGATCAACCATCACCACTACTGGTTATGTAGTGACAAAAACACATCCTTTGAAAAGTCTTTTTTCTTCCCCTGAGAGGATTCATTATGTTGTAATGTGTCACAGAGTTACACTGATACAGTGGCACATATTTATTACATGTGTATTTCATCACATCTGTCCTGCGGGAGCACTGATTTTTGAGGTCACGCTGGAAGCCACGAAGGAAAAAAACGAAGGCTTCATTTAAAGGTTAGCGGTTATAAAACAGGTCAAACTAATGAGGCCACATTCTGTGCAGAACACCCATAGATAAAGCTTTTGTTGTCGCTGACAGGCAGTTTTAGTGCTCACACAAAAAAAAAAAGAAGCCTGGACTGCCTCACTGTGTGATTACAACAAATCGCTGTGCCAGAGGTGGATCGGTAAAAAGCAGTTTAATAAACCATTAGCTCTTTGGGCGAGCACTTCCCTTCCTCCACTGACTTTGCTGCAAAGATTTCCGCCTGGTCCGTGCAGAGCCATATGTGTATGAGGGCTAATGACTATGATTAGGGAAGCCTGGATTAGGTCTCGCTGTGGTTCACGACACATGCACACTGGCACACAGACCCACACACACACTGAAAGCTGTGTAAATTTGAAGGAAACCAAAAAAGCCAGATAACCTAAACAAAGTTATGTACTACTGAATTAAAACTTGAAATACACACAATGGCTTGTCCACAAAACACTGCTAAATGACACAGATTACATATACGACTGTAACCAGCTCATCACTCATGCTCATGGAAGGGCCCTCTGGGATAAACAAAATATCAACAACGTGGGTGTGCTCGCTTAGCACTCGATTCTGTGAGCGAGGACACATTTAAAATGGGATTTTTTTCTAGCCCAACGCTTAACAGCTCATATCCGAACAGCACTGCTTAAAGTGTCCTTTGACCTGTAGTGAACACAAGAGTGGTGCCATTAGTTCAAGTCTGTCGGATTTAAACAAAAGGAGCATTTCGAAAAGATTTCCAGAGATCCAAAAATCACAGTGTCTAAGCCATTCTGATGCTTCCGTACATTATGTACTGGTTATTCACAAAAGGAAATTTTTGTGAGAGAGTGTAGCTTTTTTTTTTTTTTACGTTGCATAACATCTCTCATTAAAGAAAAACAAAGTGTGTATGTGTGAGAGTATAAGGGGGCTTCTCTTTGGGAACTTCATGAACTGACAGCAGGGAAACGCTCAGCCCCCCTAATACCCAGCAACTGCGAGCCTTAAGAATACCATGCCATTTGTCTTTGGAAGACTAACGAATTATCTCCTGTGTGTGGAGCAGGAAAATCACCCAGTAATTCTGCGCTCATGGGGCTACGAGGTAAGCCCTCTAGTCAGATAAAATTAGGCTCAAATGTCTGGACAAGTTACAGTAACAGTGACCACCTCGCTCGGAGGAAATAAATCAGCTAGCCACGCGGGCAGCCTCTGAGGGAGACTAGAGAAGGGCAACAGGTGGCTGTCAACTTAGAGAGAGAGAGGGTCATCATCCACTTAGAGAGGAGCAGCAAGGCTGTCTGCCACCACCCCTGAGCTAAGTCAAGCACCAGCAGGAGGAGAGTATAAGGTGAAGTCGGTTCAGAGTAGTGTGTGGACAAGCGTCAGCCAAATAAACACAAGCACAGCCATGTTCAGGACATTACCTGTTACATCAGGCAACAACTGCAAATGTCTTTTGGCAGCCAGGGCTCATAAAATCAAGCAAAATCACCAAACAATATTATTAAGAGTGGCAAGGCCACAGTGTTTGAAAAAACCTGCTTATGTAACATATGATTGGTTTAATGTATCAGTTACATAATTATAGTGTCAAGAGCATGAAAGAGAAATCCTCCTTTATAATCAACATGTGCAAACTAGACCATACGAAGTTCAAGCAAAAGCTGGCTCATTTCTCCTGTGTCTCACCAAAAGTGGAGCTCTAGTGGCAGAGCAATCTCAATAAAAAATCCACTGCAGTTCTCAAGCCTTTCCTTTCCATGACACGTCACGCATCAGTAGGTAGAATAAATAATCAGAGACAAATATCAGAGATAGTTCTCAGATCACAGCGACTCCATTCAAATGAAAAATGTCTGGGTCTTTGGTTGTCTTCGACTGCACAAGAGGGGAAAAAAAAACGAGCAAATTTAAAATCTGACAATTTACAACCTAATAGCTTTTCCATGCAGTGGGTTATTTTTGCACTTGAAGCCTGTAAAGGAGGCAGCGTGTGTCTTTGTGTGAGAATGTGTGCTTCTCCACGTCCTGCTACTGAGCGACCACAGTGGCTTTTGTTAAGATTCTCTTTAAGTCTCAGGAAAATGGCTTTACGAGGGCTCCTGTTCATTCCTTACATTTTACATGCATTAAACAAGTCAACAGAATAATTAACACCTATTTACCATTTGCAGAAAGTTGTGTGGAAATTAAGCCTATAATTGGAACTTGAGCCAAAAACTGACAGGGCACATAGCAGTTAGTAAAAACTCAGACTGTCAGCGTCCTCAGTTTTAATCAAAAGCCAGCCTCTGATAAGCGCACTCTGTGTATATGTGAGTGCCTGCACGCGTGCCACGTGCATACATGTTTGCATATGTTTTCACTCAGCTCTTTGTGCTAGTTCCCCCACATTACTCAAAGACACCAGGAAGCCTAATAAAACAAAGTGACAGAACACAGTAACTCATAAAATGTTTTCAGTCTCTGCTCAGTGCCAGTGCTCGTGCTTGAGTCTTGTTGAAACGCTGTTAATTCCAACTCAAATTAAGATTCTAGGCAATTTCCCAAAACTGCCACTGTGCAAGTTCAACAAGAACCTTACTTAAATAATCCACTGGTAATATAGGCAATTAAAGCCCATAGCTCACTGGTGATATAGACTGAGGAAGACAAACTGACCACCATACAGTGAAATGTGACAAATCTGTTTATATTCTGGGTTATTACTCACCGATGCAGGCGTGAACTCTGACTGATAGCTGTGTTCGAAGAATAATGCTGTGTTTCTTGCCTCTCCTGTAAAGGAAATAAAAAAGACAAATAGAAAGAGAGATGTTATATGGGCCTGTTATTTGTGTGTGTGCGCATAGATGCTTCTGTGTGTTTGTATAGGGGTAGTGCACACACACACAAACACACACACACACACATTACTGTATCTAGATAAAGAAACAGAATGTCTGTCTGAATCTAAGGCAGCCATCAATATGCCAGAAGCAGACAAGTGCTGACAGGAAAATGTAGTTGAACGGCTACTGCGCAAAGGTGCAAAATGATCCTCAAGCTAAATTCTGTTTCAACACATTACACTTTTCATTTTCACCCAAACTCTTCGATGTTTGTGGTTTTGAGCACAGCAGGGAACAAGTTGCAGGGGAAAAGGTCTCCATAGGTGAAAATGAAGGATGGAAAGCAAGTCAGAGGTCAACTCCTCCCCCTGTATTAATGGAGATATGCCAAGACCCTATCACCATCCTGTCAACTGCTTACAATGTCTGAATGACAATCCCAAACAAAGGTGGCAACAATGCACCTCAGTTCTATTCAATTGTGAAAGTGAATGTGAGAGCAGTGTAGAGTTTGTGGCCATACAAAGGATCATTTGCCTACTTCCAGCCTCTAATGTGTATTAAGATTTAAGTCTGAAAAATCTGTTGTTTTAAAAGATACGGAAAATAATGTCAACAAATCCCCCAAAAAGACCAAAACCAACAGTGTATTAGTGGGTATTTACGTCAGCAGAGCAGTGTATGTGGGCCTGACCCAAAATAAACTACATGGTAAAGAAGAAACTAGTGATCTAGTGCAAGAGTCTGGCTCCCTGATGTGTTTTTGATAGTTTTGTGTGTTTAGTGTGTATATCTTATCAGCCAGTCATAATGAAACATCTCTGTATTTGTCTCCCAAAAAGTAAACAAACCTTTAACAGAAGGATGACTCTGATTTAGTTGTTAATGTCATCTTAATGAATTCGAGGGGACATTTCAATCCTCTGTGTTGAATTTTGGTGCCGGGGGCCGCCCGCATGTTTACAGATTGTGCCTTTTTCCTCCCTGCTAGCTAAAGAAGCATACAAACAAACCCAGTAGACACAACTGTGAACAAGAGCCCAGCAGGTAGAGTTGCACAATCCCCCCCCAAATGGGCTTTCATGCCGTCTGCACAAAGGCTGTGCAATTGTTCAGACTGGCCAAGCGCCAGCAACAGACTGTCACTGTCAGTGACAATCAGGCAGCAGTGGGTCTGATAGAGAGAGTAAAAGCCTATGAGCGCAGATGGAAGATCACACTACAGCTTCACTATTAACAAGACGCATTATTACGTTACGGCTCCGCACATGCAGACACAGACTCAGACATACTGACATCTTCCCTGCCCCCGACCAGTCAGTGGGAGGTTGCGCTGACATGCTCGCAAGCAGATTACATGGCAGGGGAAGTCTGTGTATGCTCACTCTTTATCAAATTTAATATCCAGCAACAAGCAGAGGTGACACAGGAGCAACATCTGTCATCATGGACCTTCGGTGGTGAGATGAGACGGCAAACAGGAACTTAATCCCCTGTGATGCTGTTGAAGCGAACGGGTAACCAGAGCCATTTTGTCACGAACGTCTGCTTTCTCTCCGCTTCGCTGCAACACTATCCCTGTGCTTAACCGAGACCTGAGGCTACGCAGGCCGAACGTGCTCATTATCAAATTAAACAAACTTGCAAGGAATATACGTGAGGTTTTCAGACCCCCTCTTGACCAATTAAACATGAAAATCTGACACACCCACAGGCAGTGTTTAAGGTGGAGCCCAAAGTTATAGAAATAACCATAACTGTAAAGAATGTCAGCCAAATAACATATTGACGACATGCTGGGATATAATACCTACTGGATTCCTTGGTCCACTTTTGGTCTTGTGTTGTTTTGTGCCAGAATGTTGTGGTTTCTTCCACAGTGGTGGTACTGTATAATCAACTTCAACCGAGCTCCTATTAAGTCTGATTCATCATGTGAAACATCATGCTTCTGAAATACCTCTGTTGTTATCATTTGAATAACCATGACTATTTTTTAATAATATTGTGAATAGAATGAACTTGACCATTACTTTAAACAATTATCTTTAACTTGTGTCTTACTTCCTGAGCATTAGCCAAGGCAACTGGTCAAAATTAGACTGTTTTATAGAAAATTAAATGAAAACATATGGGGAATTATTATTCAGTCTGTATGTGGTGAGGAATGGACAATAAACCTTGTCTCAGTAGTATGAATCTGATATTTATCACCAACACTTTGCCTATCAAATGTTACATATAGGAATGCAGCTGTGAGTACTTTACAACTGTACCTGCCAATTATTATACCCCACATTATTTTGCTGTACAGCACCCTCATAAAACTCTGTCTTAATCCTAATACCCAGAGCAGCAGCAACTGGACCAGTGGATGCCTGCCAGCTCCATCCTCCCTGGCTTTATCTAAGGCAGCATTACTGGCCCTGTTTATAAAACAACACAAAATGTGTACCCACAGAGAGTGAGCACACATACTTGGACTACAGTAAAGCCAGTACTTCCCCTTGAAGACCAATTAATGCCAGACAAGAAGGCCCCACAGAGGCCTACTGACTCAGCAGTTATTGGTGAGCACCCCAGCTCAAGGAGAGTCCTGCATCGGTATGAGTGGAGGGACCCACAGCACCCGAGCAAGCCAGGTGGGGTAAACAGGCTGAAGAATGAGGCTACAGGGTTGATTTCCCTCCGAGAGGCTGCCTCACTAACCATTGACCAGGTCGCACACAAAACCAAACACACACACACACTGAACAATCAGCGAGCTGTTCTATTCTGTTAATAATACCCTTAAACTGCTCTGCAAACACAGAGGGGACAACTGGTGTTTTATTTCCCTCCTTGAAGTTTAAGCTGTGCCGTGTTTGACAATTCCTCTGGTTCTTTTCAAATGTGCTTTTTTTCTCCTCAAATGAAAATCTTGTGTGCTGTGAGAGAGTCTACAACACGATGTCCAAGTAGGTCAGAAAAAAATGAAAATAATGAAAGCAGAGCTGTCCAACAAGAGATGAAAGGATCTGATGAGAAACTTTGAATATTTGAGGCCTACAGAGCAAGAACAGTTGGTTTTTAATATGCTTGACTTCTAACTTGTTGTCGAACACATCAAGAACACTCAATAAAACCAAGAAAGGCATGTTCAGCACAAAAATCACTGGCTTATGAATGTGCATTGTGTGCAACAGGGCAGTGAAATGCTAAAAAGTGTCTTACTCAGTGCTGTGTGTCAGCTGCACATTTCACATACTGAATCAATTAGGCGGTAGGTCTATAACAGCAATTCAGGTTATCTTCAAAAGTCAAGCCAGGAAATATGTCCTTGAAGACTTACTTTAGGCATCATCTGTCAATCACTGTCTCATATTTGAGAAAAAACAACAACATCATGCCCAACACATAAGTCCTCGCATGAGTTCAATATAAAATTTTTCCAACAACATCAGAAGCAGAGTCGCCTGAAATGCTCCAAAAGAGCTCCTGCTCTTCAAACCATGTAATCCACAAAAATATTCAAGGGCTATAAATGTCTGTAAGCACATGTCAGGCCATTTGATCCTAACTATGCCCCCCCATCTCGGCTTAGGGCTTCAAATGCAGGAAATTGTGTGTATGGGGTCAATCAATCTATCACAGCCAGAAACCTGAGTGACACACTGACTATACTTAAAACTGTGCAGATATGTCTGAGCACATGTTTAGGGTGTATGGTCAGTTTATTACCTGAAGGGAGACTGTATCAGAGATGGGACAGGGGATTTATGAGTCACAATCCCCTATAGCCGAGCTTCATAACACAGTGTGGAAGTGATTATGGCCCTTAAGCTCCTGTGACATGGATATCTCCTGGCTCTGCAGTGCTCTGTCAGAGGATCATACTTTAATCTGATTGTAAAGACACTAGGTATGACACAGGCGCCTCAGGAATGTAACCTGTCATTAATATCAATTACAGATGGATTCAATGGCCAATGATCAGGAGAGCTCAGGCACTCTGGTATTATATGAGTACCAGTCCAATTCCCTTTTCAAAGGGAAGGTGGCTGGGCTGAAAGTGAAAATAATGAAACCACCATGACGCTTGTTAACTGGTGTTGGAGTGTAGGGGTGTTACTTTGACATCAACTTGTAAAATTCTGAAAAACACTGGGAAATTTGATAATTATTTTCTGTAGGTTAAATGTTTTGGAGTTGGAGACTGCTGTTGACAGATCTTATGCAGTAAAAGGAGAGTGAAAACAAAAAAGTAAAAAATGGAGCAAGTGAAGGTGAAATGCCTCGTCAGACCTTTTATTAGCTCAATAATCTTCAAATCAACAACACCAAGCATTTGTCAGGATGTAATCAGCGCAGAGAACTGCCCTATTTTTACAAAATAATTGGCTAACCACCTTCACCTCCAGCCTCCTCAGACAACACTGTGTGGGTTTAATGACACACATCCATACCAGCTCGTGCCAGCTGGCACCTCGCAGGCCCTGGCAGACTCGCTCTTCGACGAGAGAAGAAGTGGACCACTTTAACCTCACAGCTCTCAATAGCCTCCCATAAGCTCCTAACAATTTCAGATGGAACTGGGAAAGGACAGCTCACTCAACGTCCAATAGAAACACCAAGCCAGAGAGCAGCTTATGAATTCCAAGTTAGACAAATAAATCCATACAAGTTTGTGGTCCAGCCAACCAGGAACTCTCATGCCAACCTTTGGTTTGTGATCATCTAAAGTGGGCGGCACATGAATGATACATCAACATACTCCACAGTACATGAAAAAACATATGGAGTCAATGAAGGAACTGGCCTAAGAAAGTGTATGAAACTGAAATGAAACTAACAGAATTATAAAACTTTCTCTTCTTCATCCAGGTCTGAGAGTTATGTCAAAACCAAGTTGAGTTTACCTTGACATTACAGGGGTAACAATGCAGCTGAATTAAGAGCTGAGGGCTGTGTGGTATTTGGCCACCTCTAATGAGAGCAATGAGGTAACATTCAGTAGAGATGAGGGAGATTACTCATGAGACGTGTGTACACTTCACAAGTGGTTTAGATGACATCACCACTGCCACTCGGCCAGGCAGGCCAGGTATTTGAAGGGATGTGGATGGACGAATGCCCAGGAAGCACTGAGAGAATTAGTTTGTTACAAAAGTGGCTTGAATATGACTCTTGAAGTGTTACAATTTTATCAAACACAGACAGAGTGGTCTGTCCTGGTTTAGTGTGAAGGTCAACACATTTGTTGACTAATTCACAGCAAAATTAATGAAAACGGGGTTTTATTTTTTATTTTAATTAAATTTTTTTTATTTAATATTTCTCCTCTATACTCTGAAAGTGCTTTGAAATGGAGAGTCTTCTCAGTGGGGTAAAACTGATCCCCTTTGCTCTCCAACAAACCTAACCAGGGCAGGTGAGCTCAATCAGCTGAGGCTTGGAAAAGGTATTATTCCACTGAATCATCTTTGAACAAAATGGGTGTCATTACCATTCAAATCGCTGTAATAGAATCAAACGTGCCGAAGGAATATAGCAAGTACGATATGAATACATATCCCCACGGTCAAGGATTTAAAGACTGTATCATTTCCCTCTTATCATGGATTTATATGTCTCTCTCTCCAAAAACACATATCACATTGTTCTGATTATGTCTGACTGTTAAAGCAGAAAAATATTTGGGATATTTTTACAAGACAGATTGTTGTAATCAAAAACTTTCAAGTCACTTACTCTTGAATAATACAACTTTATTTCTGGTTCACAGCATCTAATTTGACCACAACAGGTTGAACAGTCTTTTTCTGGGGCCCAGCGAGCATCCACCTGCCAGAGAGTGCTAGTCACTCTCGTGTTTTCAGCTGCTCTGGCATCAGTCCCAGCTGCACCTTTTGATGTACAAAGAGTATATGACCAACTTTTTAAAGGAGCAATTTAAATTTATTTCATCTTTTAGCTTCAGTGAAGTAATGGAGATTGTTTTTCATTGCAGCATGTTGCATGCATGTAATTGCTTTTTAAGTTTAGCAATAGTGAGGACAAAGAGAGAAACAGAGATGCAGGTGATGGCTATCTTACCCTCCTTCCTCCTGAAATCCCTCCAGCTCATCCCTCTGCTCTGCCAGGGTAGACTCCAAGTCCAGGTAGCTTCCATTATGGGACAGCTGAAGGGCACAGTCATCAGGCTAAACAAAGAGAGGACACAGTTAAACAATGATCAGTCTTTAACACTCATCACGTATGACAAATAGTTGGAACACAAAGAATGTAGGAGATGTTTGTGGCCATTTTGGAGGCCCTGTTGTTTACAAAACATAACAACTTTGCTCTATTTTGGCTCAATGGAAAAATGCATTGTGTCTTTTAGGGTTTGTGTGTGAAAGTTATTTTATCAACTCCTGTCAGCGTTCTACAGTGACAAGCTGCACAAGGTTGGAGAGAGGTTGGAACAGCTTGGCCGTCTGGTGTCTCTAATCTCCCTGCCCTCCCTGTCTGATAAACAGTCATCACACATGATGATTTTGCAGAGGAGGTATGATTTGTCTGGTCTTGAATGGTTGTCATCGGGTGACTATGGTCAAGGAGATGAGGAATGATCCTGTCTGTTCTCTTGTCTGGTTGACCTCCAAATTGGCGATATTAACCTATTTATATTCAGGATCTGTCAGCTCTGCAGGACGACGGCTCCGACAGTGAAGGGGAGGACAGAAAAACAAATACCATTGCAGGAGGGCAAACATATGACTTAAGTGGAGAGAGTGGCACTGCTCTGCTCCATCGACAGTCAGGGTGTGTAAAACAACAACATACTGTACAGTCCACAAATATACTGAACCCAATAAATTTATCTTCTCTTGCTAGACCATTTTCGGAGCTTTGTAGGGTCGCAAAGACCACTATATACAACTATTCAGTATTTATCTCTATCTATCTAAAATCAGCAGCCTGCAAACTTTTCATCTGTTGTAACAGCAACATATGCAAACATATATGTAACCTTTAAATTCATGTGTTTATCAAATTATTATCATTGCCAGCGCTGATGCAGTTCAATTTCCTGCACCATATGACAGTAACTTAATTGAATGTGAAGGAAAAATGGCTGGAAAAGGCATTAGAGGTCCGATGGCTTTGATCTGTTCAGCCACTCTGTTTGTATTGCTGTGCTACAGCACACAAGGACTGTGTCATATTTGAAAGCTGAAACAAAACATGTGGTTGGTAGGGATAACTCTCACTGTCTCCTCAACTCTCTCTCTCTCTGACTGAGATGCCTTGTTGGCACTACATACATGGCAAACCAGAAGATTATTGGTAATGTAATAGTTGTACAGATACATGAGGCCAATGTGGTAAACAAACGACAAAAACTTTAATTGCGGAAGAAATCCTATTGTATTCCCAGACAGAGACAAGTCTCTTTTAACGTTGTTGTTGATGTTCTTACAGTGGGAGACTGAAAGATTAAAAGAGACAGAGATAAAGCGAGAGAGAAAGAAAGGAAGACAGGTAGACAGAACAGAAGCCAAACAAACAAAGCTGTACTGTACACAGACAGAGGAGGGAGACAAGTGGTTCTCCAGATTACGGCACAGATTTTGGACTGAGAGGAAATCCAGACATAAGGACCAAAGTTAGGCCCACTATTTTTATGCCTATGAACTGACATGCCTTTGGAAATAACGGGTGTTACAGTAACCTGAAATGGAGCATGTAGAAGAAGACACACTAAAGCATACAGTATATGTTGACCTGTGGTTAGGATCTATAACCTGTGAAATACTAAAGTAGGGAAAAATGTCGACATTGACTCATTGACTTCACACCAGCAATCTAAAGTTAAAATATGCTTCTTCTTCTGCTGCTTCTCTGTTTATTGTAAGAAATGCTGTTGCTGCTCATTTTACCAGAAAATATCCCATTTACATCCCCAACAAAACTTTGTGTGAAATCTTCCATGACCTGGGTACAAAGCCAGAGTTTGCTTACCTGCTTTTTTCAATGAGTTCTGTTTATTACTTTGGTATTGTTTACTTTTTGGAGATTTTAAAGCTCTTTAAATTACACTTGGAGTTGTGTTGAAGTTCATGGATATGATGAAAGACCAGCTTTACTCTATGTTCTGTATCACAACCTGAAATAGACAAAACATTGGGCAGCATTTCCAGCTGTAACCAGTAATTAGCTAACTGTGAAACCAAGAAATGCATTTCCCCACACAAGGCTTTGACTCATAGACCAAAAGCAAAAGAAAAGGCAGGCAAAAGTCTGAGTGAAGTCTAAGTGAAGTCTGCCCATTCATAAACTTCCATTGGTACATCCATCTACTCATTCATGTGTCTTTGCATCCATCCTCTAACACGTATTACCTCAGGTTCTCATTATATAATCAAACTGGATTACTGATTACATGTCTTTGCCATCTATAACCAGGCCAGGTTGATGTACATAAATGGCCCTTAATCCAGGAACAGTGTTACCAGATTAGCAGTAGCAGAGTCTTCCTTAACTGTCCCCCGCCCAGGACTTGAACCCACGGTGGCTCTGTGATGGCCAAGTCCAGCGAAGTAACCATAAGTGCTCTGCTCACACACTGAGGTCTGGCCTCTCCCTTCAACCACCATACTGTGGTCCACTGACCAGGGAGGCAGTTAAGGCAGAAAGGACTAAAAATAAACACCATGCAATTTCCAATTTAAAACTGCTATCTCACTCCAAATGTCTTTGTCTTCCACAAAGGAAAGTCATCTGGAATGAGATAGCACATACTATGTACATCTTGCCCATTTGAAACTCATAATAACCTAATACGAACAACAACACTTTCTTGCGCATGGTTAGGTGAAAATGTTAACCCTGTGTTAGCAAATCTACAACTGCACCGGACTCCAAATCAAACAAGAGAAATTACAATAAGCCACTTCTAAAGCCTGATGTTTGTTTGATAAAGGTGAGGATGGTATTTGCGGTGTCTCTCTGAAGGCAAGTAATCTAAAACACATTAAAACACACTTGATGCATGACAGAGAAACCACAACAGTAATCTTAAATTCCTGTCAAGCATGTAGAGGATGAGTCTATCCACAGATGCTGCATTCTTCTGCAAGGAGCCCTCTGCTGAGAAAAACTCTCCAAAATGCAGAGACCGGCAAAACCTCAACTCTGCATAACAATGTGTAAAAGAATTCAAAGGAGCTCTGACAGGCATGGATGAGGAACCTGTATTTTACAGCATTTAACATAACTTCTCATTATAGGAGTCTGTAATTTCTTAAGAAAAAATGCAGGAAAACAACCGGCCCAAAAATTGAAATTGGTAAAGTGAGAGTCCATTCTCCAAGACTTAGCCACATTTTCCCTCCCTTGATTTGTGCTTTGCAAACTGCAGCAAGGCCTCAAGGCCACCGAGACACAAACTACAAAGCACTGACAGAGAAGAAAGCACATGAAGGACTACCAACTGATTTGTGCTGACAAAAAAACTGTAGATTTGGAATAATACCAACAGATTCTGAACAGCATGCGCGTTACGTCATCTGAAAAGGACAATGTATTATTCATGACTAAATGAAATGGCTGAGTCAGGTAGTGGGTGCCTTGTTATAAAAGATGCTGCAGCTCTGTACGGATGAATAATGGTCTCTTTATCATAGAGGTGTTTACATCAGTTACCAGCTATGACAATAACACATTACATGGTGGGATGGCTTTTTCAAAAAGGTCACAGGATGAAAAAATGATATTGACCTCGGCCTGCCGCCCTGACAAAGCTGTTGCTACACAACAGATGTATACTGTAACTCCTTATGGCTATCAAATTAAAGCCTAACCTAATGGCTTTTGATTCCTGAAACCGACAGTTATTCCAAATTGATGTTTGAGTCGGTACAGTACTGCAGCCAAGGTACCAACCCATGTACAACTCAGTCCAACACATACACCAAGTATAAACAACAACCACATGCAAACACACATCCACAGAAAGAGATCCTCCCTCTTGAGACTGCAGACTGAAACTGACATGAACAGCCCAGGATACCGCATATGCAAGCTGTTCTGATTCCCTCGGCACCATGTGTTAGCAGTGTGCTATTTATACCCAATAGACCTGCACCATAGAGACAGAGCTCAAAGACAACAGGTTTGTTGTCAAAGGTCTTTAGAGGGTCACACCAAAGTGCCATCTTGGAACTTTTGAGGGTGTGATTCAGAGACCTTGTTGCTCAAACATAGTGACACAGTCTTGTCATCCACCTGATTGTTATTCTTCTTTCTTCTTCATGACAAGCACAAGGGTTGCTCCCTCAAGTTCTTGCTAACCACTAATGCCCATGTGACCAAATCTCACTAACCAGGCACTGCGAAGCCTACCGCTGGTACTCCCTCTCTGTCTAGTTTGTGGTCCAGCTGGCCTACTGCTAAACTGAGACCAGTCGACTGTGCAAAGTACATCAGCTCTTTGTTTGTGTTTTTAATTCTACCCGCTTCCCTCTCCTCTCTCAAACAGTGGAAAGTGTTCCCATCCCATCCTGCTGGTCAGGCTGAGTGGGCTGCAGAATGAGAGCCAGGCTTGTGGTGATCCACAGCATCCTGAGGCTTCCATGACTTATCTTACCAACTCTACTCAAACAAGATGGAGTACCACTGATCTGACAGAATGAAGAAAGACCCAAATTAACTTTCTATTTACGCGACTTCCTGACCAGACTAAGAAGAATGCTCAATAAAAGGCTCAACCTCAGATGCTGTGGCCCCTTTGCTGTTTAAATTCAAAGGTCAGTTGATGAGGCCTTTTGGAAATGTGTTTGGTTGCACATAGTCTAATCAGAAGGGTGATGCAAGCATATCTCAACAGCATTCAGAGGTCACTGAAAGAAAAAAACTAAAAATGGTTTAACATTCTCATTATTTGTCACTGGCTTTCTTTAGGGAAACTTAAAACAGGGCAATTACACAGTACCAAAGAGGAACACTCAGTTATTTTGAGCTGCTTAACTGCTGTGCAGTTGTGGATCTTAGGAAAGCCAACTTTTGCAACCAAAACAATGAGTACTGTTTCACCTTCCCAGAGAGCTAGGGATAAGTGAAGATGGGTGTGATGCAGCTAACCAAATACAACAGTATGGAGGCACAGCAAAATGCATTCTGCATTGCTGAAACAGTTAAGATGTGAAAACACAAAAATATGTTTTAACAATGGCTTGATAGTTTGGCTATACATGAAGCTGTGTTGAGATCAGGTGGCTTCTAATTCAAATCCCCAGATCTAGGACAACCCGGGTCAGGAAATACCCTCAATCTCTCAACAACTGCCCAGCTGGTCATTTGCCCCCACCTACTCTAATTGGGGCTGTGACAATAACAGAAATGGTTTCCTACATTGACTTCATGCCTTCATGCCTTGACACCACTGATGCAAACGTGAAGTAGGCTAAGAATTTTTCTTCAGCTATTTCACAGTGAAGACAAGAACACTCCAGCTGAAAGCCAGGGACAGAATTCATTTTGCAGTGAAATCAAACAATCATTTGGAATATCTTCAGTGTACCACTTTAAAACACTCGTCTGCTACTTTGCTCTTACACAAAATACCAAAACTTTTCCAGATTTTTAAAGGTCTCCCAATGTCAAGATGATGAATAGTAAGAAAAGCAGGTTCAACAGAGAGGGGATTAGTGCTGCGGTTGAGGTAAACATTAACAAATGCCTGCCTCTCCTCAGTCAAATAATGGGAGCCTACTTCAGTCTAATATCACCTAAAAACACCAAATATTTCACAAAGCCCTACTGTAGACATAATATACTGACATTGTGCATGCGACAAACTGTTAGGTAGATGTGTTGATGCTGCATCAGCATCCCACAGCCTATCAGCAAACTCCTTCAAGTCACTGAGTCAATCCACGGTTCATTAGGTTTGTTTGCTGGTAACCCCATCAACATGCTCAAGCTAATCATTGATTTAGATTCTTTTAGGGGGTAGACCCATCACCAAAATCATTAAAAAACACATGAACAAAAGCAGAAGTCAAGAAACCAGAGAGGTCTGCATACCTTCTGTGGGGCTTTTAGCAGCCGGTGGACTCCAGCAATCTGATTTATCAGAGGAATATCTTCCCTGAATGTGTAGAGAGGTGGTCTGGTGGGCTCAGGGAAATTGGTGCTGTTAAATGGATCAGTATCATCTAAGAACTGTACCCTGCATATAAGCGTAGCCATGATGTATCCATGCAAGGCTATTTTGGATGATCAAAATTGTGGATGCGACACGGCAGCCTGTGACAGACGCGCAAAACCCTCCCGGCCAGAGAACTACCGGCAGGTCTTCTGCAGTAGCAAAATCCTGCACCCTCTGTTATCCTTGGACCTTCTCCATTCGCTTCACGCAGCTCAGAGGACGCAGGACAGTGTACACAAGAGTCCCAAAAGTAAAGATCCAGGGTACCTCCTTCAGAGATAGGCTTTGTCAGAGCGGTGTGGGTATGAGCGGGGCGGCAGTATCCAAGGGCATTGCGGGCGCTTGAGGTGCTGAGGCAGACTGCGGACGGGACTGCTACACTTGGCGCCTGGTCTGTGAGAGCGATGGGAAGCGGCTCCCTCCTCAAGCACAAACTCTGCCAGGGGGACACAGCAGCCAGACCTCAGCCGGCCGACGCAGCTCGTATTACAGGCGCAATGTCGACCTCCAGTGGCGACAGCGAAAAGTACAAAAAAAAAAAAAAAAAAGATGCACTGCACTGCACAGCGTCTCAACCAATAGGCAGCGACGCGTGTGAAACACGTCAACAAACACACCTTGATTGAAACAGTGGAGATGGCAGATACACAAACACACCCAGTATGGATAGATGCAAACACCTCTGTCAGCGTTTAGTACTATACAGACAGTCAATGACTTATACTGTAATACACAATATTGTGCTTTTTGTCATTACACTTATTTTTGAATTAGTTTAAACGTGTGGATGTCTGACTGATAATGAATGTTAAATATACAAATGTCATATATAAAACATGACAAATGTAAGTATCTTTTAATATCATAGCTCAGAATTAATCTCAATGCATAGATTTTGGACAATTAATGTAATTAATGGCTAGAACAGGGATGGGTGCTCATCCTCAAGACGTTTCAAGACTATTTTCCCAAAATGATTCCAGAGTTTCGGCCGTTATAAAAAGAAGAAGAAGAAGAGTAAGAAAAGATCAATTACAAAACTGCAGAGGTTTGATATGCAACTTTTCATTACATACATATAACAGTAAGTGAATAGAATGAACATTAGATGAGTCATTAGGGAGTTACCCACAATAAATCCTATGAAAGATATAGCGACCCTTGAGCGTTGACCCAGCCCCATGATAAGACTAGGTTAACTGTCATGTACACTCTTGCTCAGCACAGGATTCAAAGGCTGCACACCTCCAGCTGATGCTCTCCAGTACCACAGCCTAGAGGTGCAGTAGGCTACAGCACATCTCAGTGTGAGCTACAATTTACATTCCAGCACTGTACAGTGCACTATTGTATCACTACAATCCTGCAGTGTGTGTCAGATCATGAAGCTGAAACTCCCCAATCCGGGCCTGGAGGACAGGATATTGTCCCACCAACAGTTGGAGAAGCTGGAGGAGGAAGAGGCTGGAGACAGACCAAAATGGGACAACAAGGCCCAGTACATGCTGACCTGCGTGGGGTTTTGTGTTGGACTTGGAAATGTCTGGCGTTTCCCCTATCTGTGTCAGAGTCACGGAGGAGGCAAGTGATGCTTTCATGCACTTATTCCAGATTTGATTAATGTTGCTGAAGCAAAGAAAAATTATTCATTCATTAATCTGTCCAGTTCAGACCTAGATATGTCTGTCTACCATTGCTGCCAAAAATATTTTTGGATTACCTAGAATAGAAGTATATTGAGTATCTTTATTTTGAATTGTGTTTAACTGTCTTTTCTGTATTCATATCTGTAACCTGGTTTATATTTTATTGCTCTGTAAAGCACTTTGATTTGCCTAAGTGTATGAAATGTGTGATACAAACAAAGAAGCCTTGCCAAACTTTTCCAAACTTCTACTACAATATGCATGCATGTTGATGGGATCTATAGAATACAGGAACTGCACATGTAAAGTTGTTCATTACCAGTATCACAAGACCACAAGACCACAGTAGTGACTATTTTCTTGTAAAAGGGTTAGGGTTAGGGTTAAACAGCAGATATAAGCATCTTAAATCACATTCAACAGTGTGGCTTGTAACTATTCTGTTCAGATAAGGCACTTTATACCCTCTTATTGTCTTGTAAAGTGCCGCCAAGGCTGAATGAAAGTACATTGCACTGTAAACACTGTAAACCCATCTGCATCCAATGACTTTATCTGTGCACATGCTCATGTGTATCTGACATAATTGACGTCAATGTGTTACATATGAAATGTATTCGCATTTACTGCTGAATAAGAAGTCTCCATGTTTCATCTTCAGATAAGATGTACTCAGTTCTTCAGAATTTGATCCAGGCAACAAAAACAGATAAGGATTTATTGATGATGTGTTGTCAAAATGACATAATTAAAGATGGCAACCTTTTGCTTTTACTCCAGGTGCATTTATGATACCATTTTTAATCCTACTGGTCCTTGAAGGAATCCCACTTCTGCATCTCGAGTTTGCCATTGGTCAGCGTTTAAGAAGAGGAAGCTTTGGAGTGTGGGCTACAATTAATCCTTGTCTGACTGGCATTGGTAAGCAACTTTCCTGCATAGTGATTGCTGCAACTTAAAGGAAAGGTAACTTAAAAGAAATACTTTAACATTCATTTGCAGGAATTGCATCCATGCTTGTGTCTCTGACGATCAGTCTCTACTACAACACCATCATTGCTTGGATTTTGTGGTATTTTTTCAACTCCTTTCAAGAGCCTCTGCCTTGGAGCCAATGCCCCTTGAATACAAATTTAACAGGTATTGCTATTACCATACTTTACACCTACATAAAGGAGAGTGATGTTAAAAAATCTTGAGTTTTGCACACTGTCGTTATATTCTGTCAGGATTTACCTCTGAGTGTGAAAGGAGCTCCCCTGTGGACTATTTCTGGTACAGAGAGACCCTGAACACAACTCCTACAATTGAAGAGGATGGTGGGCTGCAGTGGTGGACACTGTTGTGCCATATTTGTGCCTGGTCTGTGCTTTATGTTTGCATCATTCGTGGGATTGAAACCACTGGAAAGGTGCATCACGTTTCTTCCTATAGTGTTAAGAGAAAATAGTTGATTCAGCTGAACAATCATTTTGTAAATGTCTCATTTTTCCCAAGGCTGTGTATGTGACATCAACCCTTCCATATGTGGTGCTGACAATATTTCTGATCAGAGGACTGACCCTGAAAGGCTCCTTGAGTGGAATTAAGTTTCTCTTCACACCAGATGTAAGTTGCTTTTATATAAGTCCAAATGTATTGACATTTGTTGTAATGCTGTTTGATAATAACAATGAGAGCATTTTATACAGACCTTTTTGGCTAGGAGTTTTAAAAAAAAAAATTTAATAACCACATTTTAGTTGTCCTATCTGAATGTACTGTAACCCTTGTTCTATATAATAGCCATATAATTGCAATATGTTTTAACACACTGCGATTTCCAGTTAACAGAGTTGGCAAAGCCATCAACATGGCTTGATGCAGGCGCACAGGTTTTCTATTCCTTCTCCCTGGCTTTTGGTGGTCTCATTTCTTTCTCCAGCTACAACTCAGTGCAGTAAGTGTGTCATGTTTCCTGTGTTACCTTAAGTTATAGGTATACACTGTACTTTAAACTAATTATTTTTCCCCATTAGTAACAACTGTGAACAGGATGCCGTGATCATTTCAATCATCAATGGCATCACATCCGTCTACGCTGCAACTGTCATTTACACCATCATTGGCTTCAGGGCAACTGAGAGATTTGACAACTGTCTGTCTGGGTACATCATGGCTTTGTTTGACAAGCTGTATTTTTCATCTTTAGCAATACATCAACTGTGAAAAGCTCTTAAACCTAATGCATTTTGGGTTTCAGAAACATCATGGCACTATTAAATGTGTTTGACCTTGCCGAGAGTGACATCACTGAAAGCAACTATAATCAGGTTGTTCAGCGTTTTAATGAAACGCACCCTGAGGTTATACAAGGGCTGGCTCTGAAAACCTGCAACCTAGATACTTTTCTCAGTGAGGTAAGATTTCAGCAGGTTTGAGTAAGATTAGTTACTCTACGCTCCAAGGCAGCAGCTTCAATTTTAGTGAAAGTGATGCCTCTAGTAATCTACTGTATTTCTGTGCTGTGTTTCGGCCTAGGGTGTTGAAGGAACTGGTTTAGCCTTCATTGTGTTCACTGAGGCTATCACCAAGATGCCCCTTGCACCATTGTGGGCCGTCCTTTTCTTCATCATGCTCTTCTGCCTTGGCCTGTCATCCATGTTTGGTAATATTGAGGGAGTTATAGTGCCTTTGCAAGACCTTAAAGTTTTCCCTAAGAAATGGCCAAAAGAGGCTGTCACCGGTAAGTCTGCATCTGTTCTCTCATTTTCAATTAACAAGGGGTTCTAGTACATTTTCTAATTTCTTCCTCCTCTTTCAGGTATAACGTGTGTATTCTGCTGCCTGGTGGGTCTGATATTTCTCCAAGGCTCAGGGAATTATTGGCTTTCACTCTTTGACACCTATGGAGGATCCATCCCTTTGCTAGTTGTAGCTTTCTGTGAAATGTTCTCAGTGGTATACATATATGGGATTGACAGGTAATATAAAAATACAAATGTTGTTGTTGACTCTGTTTATATCAAAAATCATGTTCTTATGTCTACTGCTGCTGGTCCTGTTAGAGCTCTTAGTGCTAGTGCTTAATCAAGAAGTTTTCGATCTTGGAAAAAGGAAGTCCATAAAAGACTAATAAAAATAAGTTGTGACATATTACATAAGGGCACCTCTGTAGCTCCAAATTGGTTAATTTATACCTTTAAAAAATGGCTATTGCACATGGCCTCACTGCAATTTAGAAAACATTATGATTAATTGCTCAAGCCTATGTCTGTCACTGTCCTCCTAGGTTCAACGATGATATAAAGTTCATGATTGGACACAAACCCAACTTCTTCTGGCAGGCAACATGGAGAGTCATCAGTCCACTCATTATGCTTGTCATCCTGGTCTTTTACTTTGTCACTAAAGTTTCTGAGAAAATCTTTTACAAAGCCTGGGATCCTGAATCGGTGAATATGAATTAACTGAACTATGGATGTTGATCATTCATTACATACCATCATGTGTCATAAAAACTAAAAAACAAACAAACAAAAGAAACCCCATATTTTTCTCCCTCTTTGCAGGAGAACTTCCCTACACTAGAGGAGAAGCCATATCCTTCCTGGATCTATGTGCTAATCTTCATATTGGCAGGAATACCGAGTATTGCTGTACCTGTTGTTGCTGTCTGGAAATGCATTACAACCAAGAGGCGGGGCTCATCACATCGCTACAACTTCTCTGACTAAATTCAAATGAACAATTCTGCAATCCAGTTTTATTCAAAATTTAGTTGAATTCAAGTAACTGCAAACCACAATTTTAATATAGTAGGCATAGTTTTCTTATAAAAGAGCTGCTTATTTTTTAGGTCACATGTGACACTATATAAACTCTTATTTTCTAGGAGCGAAAAGCTGGAAAATCCAAAAGACAGAGTTACATAACATTTCCTCTTTGCTTTAAAGTCAGCCTGTTTTCTGTTTAACGAAAGACTGCTTCAACAACAGTAGCTTATTGGCTTACTCTACTGTAATTTATTTGTTAAGTAGCAATATTGTTTTTTGCAAGAGCCCATTGCCCCTGTCACAAAGAGTTATGTGCATTATCTATAGGGCTGGTGCAAGCATGACTACAAAAAACATAAAAACAACATAATGTACAGGAGATAATACCTCCCTGTGTATCAATGAAACCTCAGGATTTTTGTTTTTAACTGCAATTTTAATAAATTAAAAAAAAATGCAGTATGTGTCTAATAACTGCAAGCCATCGATGCCTATTTTATTTGTCATATCTACAGCATAGTCCTGCTGAGGCTTGATTCTCCACTTGGGTTAAGTATGATATGCTATAGTGTAATGTCATGTAATCAAACAGTTAGATTAGGAGGTTCTGCCTCAGAGGGGAGCTGGACTTGGAGCCATGTACTGACAGTGTACCTGTTTGTCCAGCTGGAGTCACTGTTGTGATGTTATCAGTGGATTGTATGAGGGGTGAGTTAAACACTGAGTGAATCAGATGCACAATGTTATTTTAATCCCTGTATTTCTGCATTCACCTTTTATTAGTGAATTACTTTGTGGATTACACAGTATGTACTTTATGACCCTAATCTGTGTTTTTGGAACAATGGATGTGACTGATGAATCTATCAGCAACATTTTGTTCAGACAGCTTCTGATAAGGAATTTCATAATGTTTTTAAATGCAGTGTAAATAGCGTTTGATCTCTCTCGGCTGAAATTACTGTGTGTGTGTGTGTGTGTGTGTGTGTGTGTGTGCGTGCAAATATCAGTAATGTAAACCGTATCAAATTAAAAAGCCGTGTGCACTATCACACTTTCACTCCCTGGCTTCCATATTTATGCTGCTTTGTATTGCAATCAACTGCCTCTGTTATCAGCATGATATCATGCTGCTTTATACAAGCGCTTAATAAATAAACAGGCCCCACTGTTCCCACAGCTTCAAGAGCCAGTAAGAAACACAAAGCTGATAAAGCAAATGACTCCCTTCAACTCCTGATACACACAGGTATCAGGAGTTGAAGACAGGAGAAAGTAGGTTCTCTTTGAACCCAGTAGAGGGAAAAGTCAGACAAAAAGAGATTTAGGCTTGCCTCCCAAACTATACCAAAAATGACAAAGGAGGCACAGGTGATAGTTGGAGAAACTGGAGGTTCTGAAGAGAAGGAGATGACTGAAAGGCCAGCGTGGGACAATAAAGTTCAATATTTGCTAACCTGCATAGGTTTTGCTGTGGGACTTGGTAATGTGTGGAGATTTCCATATTTGTGTCAGACCTATGGCGGAGGTAAGAGATTTTCATTTACACAACAATACAATACAATACGCTTTATAATGTTAAAACAAATACTTAAGTCTGGTATAAATCTGGATTTTCACTTCACACACAAACACAAACGTAATTTGAACTGACATTCTTACTGAGAATGAAGAAATTTGATTTTGACCTTATACATAAACCTTCAAACTACTGTATGTATATGGATTGTTATCGTCTCTACTTACCTCCCATTCTGTATCTGTGACTCACTGTTACATTGACGGTTACATTAAATATAAGAACTACACATTTCTTTAAGTTTTATTGGTGCTCTTGTTTTTGTTTTCTTTTTGATGTAAAAATGATTGAATGAACAATTGGCATGTTTATTTTGCCAGTAAGGAATAATCTAGAAATACACCTTGACACCTTACTATACAGTAAGTGAGTGTGATAAAGCTCTGGCTGTTGATAATACAAATGTAATCAGAAACTAAATGACCTCAACAGAACAGAGTCATGTTAGTTGTTTCAATTCATTTTTACTTACACATTCTCTTTACTTTAAGGGGCCTTCCTCATTCCTTATCTCATTGCCTTGGTGTTTGAGGGGCTTCCTCTGTTGCACATGGAACTGGCCATTGGACAACGGCTCCGCATGGGAAGTGTTGGAGTGTGGAACTCAATCTCCCCATATCTGGGAGGTTTAGGTGAGAAGGTTTGGTAACAGTGAATGCGAAACATTTTTGAACCGACTGAAAATCAAGAAGCCAAATTGGGGAATTGACAGTAAACATAAATTTATGACTGCCTTAAAAATCACTTGTATCTCTACTGTACATACATACTGCACATACATTTGAAGACATCAATGTTTCTACACAGGTGTGGCCTCCATGGCAGTATCCTTCCTTGTTGGTCTGTTCTACAACATGATCCTGGCCTGGATCCTCTGGTACTTCTTCAACTCCTTTCAAAATCCACTTCCTTGGAGGGACTGCCCAGTAAACGTGAATCGCACCGGTAACTTTTCCATCATAAATAATATCAATGCAAAAAAAAATACTACAGTAAAACACAGAAAGGCCAATTAATTCATCACAATATAATCATCTAAACTCTTTGGCACAGGCTATGTAACTGAATGTGAAAAGAGTTCACCAGTGAACTATTTTTGGTATCGTGAAACACTCAACATAACACCAGACATCGAGACCAGTGGGTCCTTACAATGGTGGCTTGTGTTGTGTCTTGCATCTGCATGGTGCCTCGTGTACATCTGCTTCATTCGTGGAATTGAGACTATTGGAAAGGTAATCTATTCGTTTGATATGAAGCTAAAACATAATATCTATATGTGCATATCTACTGTTATATTGTCCTGCCCAGTGATTTATCACCCCTTCAAAATGACCAGCAACCTGACAAGGAACCAGCTGATGTTACCAAATCTACACTTGAAATACAGGTGTATATGGTTGATATTAAATATGAATTCAATGTCCAAACTTTTTCAACAGGCCATTTATGTCACTGCCACTTTTCCATATCTTGTTCTGACTATCTTCTTGGTGAGAGCCTTGACTCTGCCTGGGGCAAGTGATGGCTTAATATATCTCTTCACTCCAAATGTAAGTTTACTCTTCTTACTGAAACTGTTGAACATTTCCATCAACATTTAATGAGTAAAATCTGAAAACAAACTAAAAATGATTATGTTTATCACAGTGGGAAACCCTGAAGAATCCTAAAGTCTGGCTGGATGCTGCCACTCAGATCTTTTTCTCTTTGTCTTTGGCCTTTGGGGGACTTATTGCCTTTTCCAGTTATAATGCACAGAAGTAAGAACATTTGAAACTGTTTTCATCCACTGTATGATGCACATAATTTAGACAAAAACTGAGATGATATTCTGTCTTTGCAGGAATAACTGCGAGAGAGATGCCCTAATTGTTGGATGTGTGAACAGCTTTACATCGATTTATGCATCAATTCCTATTTTTGCCATTCTTGGATTTAAAGCAAATGAAGACTACAATGATTGCCAAAACGGGTATGTACTATTGAGGAAAATATGATGTGCTATAATGCAGTGTATTCAGCTCTATAATTATATCTTATTATCAATAAAATACAATGAACAATTGTGTCATTAGTAGACCCCAAAGCAAAAGTACCATGCTGACTATAGTATATACACTACAGTTACCACTCATAGACTAAAAATCAGTTTATTATGATGCTTTACCTGTAAAACTAATGGACTGCTTTAATATCTTGTTGATTTTAGGAACATACTAAGACTGACAAATGCATTTAACATTGGGGATCAAAACATCACTCTTGAAAACTATGATAACTGGTTAAACTATCTCAATGCAACTGATCCCTTAGAGGTCGAAAGCCTCCATCTAAAAAACTGCAATCTTCAGACTTTCCTGGACGAGGTATTTTTTTTTTTATCTGTTACTATGAAAATGATTTTCTAAACAATGTTTTGTGAGGTTGTGTACGAGATTTTGTATCACTTCCTACCTGTAGAGCACATCTGGAACTGGACTGGCCTTCATTGTGTTCACTGAGGCGGTGATAAAAATGCCAGGCTCTCAGGTATGGGCGGTGCTGTTCTTTGTAATGCTCTTCAGCCTGGGCCTGTCCTCCATGTTTGGAAATCTGGAGGGGGTCCTCACCCCTCTGCTGGACCTGCATGCGGTTCCATCCTGGCTTCCTAAGGAGGTTTTCACAGGTTAAGTCAAATATCTACTTATTTCATATACTGTGTTTTTGTTGTTTATATTGTCACATCTATCATAAAAAGCCCAGATGCTGCCACAAAGCAAAATTTGGGTTTTGGAAACATTAGGTTTGGTAGGAACATTTCTTAAGTTAAATCAGTCATGAAATAGTTCATATATGTGGGAAAAACATGAACATCTGCCACATCAAAATTTCTCTTCTCTTCCTGTTCCAGCAAAACATTATTCTTTCACATTTCAAACTACTTTCAAATGGCTAGATTGTGTAAAGTTCTCTACATAACTATGTTCAGCATATTCATTATCATAGAATGAAATCATCAGAAATTTCATATACATTTCTTGCATTTTGCTCATTACTCACAGGGTTATTATGCCTCATTTCCTTCACTGTGGCTCTCATCTTTACTTTGGGATCTGGAAACTACTGGCTGGAGATTTTCAACAGTTACGTGGGATCCATGCCTCTGCTCATCATAGCATTCTTCGAGATCATCAGCGTGGTGTACATCTATGGAATAAATAGGTGATATTGTAATTCGTGACATGATTATGTATGCAAGACTTTAACATATTTGAATGATCTGACATCAAGTTCCCATGTCCACAGGTTTAATGACGACATTGAATGGATGACAGGTCGGAGGCCAAACATCTACTGGCAGGCTACTTGGCGTTTTATCAGCCCTTTCATGTTACTTGTGGTTTTTGTCGCATACGTTGTAATTGAGGCAGAAAAACAACCAACATATAACGTCTGGAACCCAGATTACGTAAGGCAGAACTGGCACTTCTACATTACCACTATGTAGAATTTACTAAATCTGGCACAAATGGAAAAGAAAGGCACAACACTGACTTTCCACTCCATTACCCCCACAGGTGAACTTCCCCCTTGCTGATGTTCTGCACTATCCTGGATGGGTTTTTGATATCTGTGTGCTCCTATCTGTCCTTCCCATCATGTCCATCCCTCTTGTGGCTCTGTACAGATTCATCGGTTTCCTAAAGAAGTACATCATGAGCAGGCACAGTCAAAACCCATATGCAAATGAATTATCTAATGGAGACTTGTGAATGATTTTTTATCAAATTGGTGATCAGGACTACCGTGAGATATGTTTTTTCCATTGACTAACTTCTCATTGTACATATCTATTTCACTTTTTTCTGTCTTTGTAAGCCTTGAATTTCATTACAGTTTGAATTATATTATCACTACTCTAGTGTACTGGCAGTCGCAGCTGTAATTTCAGAATATCTGCTTAATTAAAACACATCAATTTTGTCTTAACTTACACATGTGTATTTACACTGGGGAAGGAAATGCAAACACAGTCAGCCAGATCAAATCAATGCAGGCACAATATCCCTGAGAAAAATATTAGCTGATTACAAAAGGCTGGAACAGAGAATACAATTTGTGTTGATATTTGATTAAAGGAAGACAACAGTTAATTTCCTGTGTTCATGCTGTGAATGGGAACAAGCGGAGAACGATGGATAACTTTTCTGAATGGTTCATGATAAGCTCATTATTAATTTTCCTAAAAAAGCATCACATGTACAGTGTGTACAGAGAGGATGTTTGTAGCAAAGTTGCGTTTGTATATTCAGGCGACATATTATTGTCGATATTAATACAATGCATCATTTTGTGAAGGAACAAGGGACAGGTTTTGGTGTGATATAATATAGTAACGTGCTTCCTACCTACAAGAGTGGAGAGTGATGTAGTGTTGCATGATGTGCCCTTTATGTAACTTTTTTGCACGTCAACAGTGCATGTGGGTGTATGAGAGTAGTAGGACTGTGCTTGTGTGTGAGGGTGCATGTATGTGCTCACTTGCCATGCGCATGTGTGTGTATTTTGAGTCATACGAGTTACACTGTTATCCTTTTTTGTGGTGTGGGTGGACAGTGATATTGTCCCCCCGGTGTCACGTGCTTTGGAATATGCTGGCTGCCTTTGTTGTCCCTCTGCCTGTTCTGCTTTTCTGGCACTTTCATACAATGGTGCACTTGAACACTGTGATGTTATTAAGCCTTTCAAACTACTACAGCTTGAATTCCAGCTCTCAGGAAAGACTAGCATCCCAATGTAGGATACATGGCACAAGATACATCATCGAGGAACAACAGCAAGGATTGAGTGTAACATCATAACAAAAGGTGACGATTTGACCCTGCGATGACTTATGAGAGCTGTAACTGTTGTCAGTTTAAGACCGCATTTATATGCAAGGAGTCAGGCTAATGCTACTTTCAGTTCTGCCATATCTAAGTACCTGACTTCAGTCTTATTGTTGATTGTTGTTGCTGTTTCTTTATTTTTGTCCTCCTTCACAGTCTGACTTATTGACCCATTGCAGCCATTATTTATGCCTATTTTATATTTGTTAATAAAACTAGTTAAAATAGATGTGGCACAGTTATGGTGTCACTGTCACAGAGTTTAAGCTGGTTTGTTGGGTTCAAAAGGACACAGCGTTTCAGCTTTTGTTGCATTAAGTTGCTGGCTAAGAAAAATGGATGGTGTTGATTTTTGGTGTTGTTAACTGTTAACTGCTAACAAGTAAATAACCAGCATACTTGTAAGTGGTTTAAACACAAAACATAGTAACCAATAACAGAGCAACCTTAGTAGGACAGAGGGGACTAAACCGTCTTTCGAAATATCTCAGTGGCTGAGCCCTGTGACCTACAGTATTGTAACACTGTACTATCAACAATGGAGCAAGAGTGCGACAAGTTCAACTGTTTTTGGACCCATGATCCTACTCTAGGCGATGTCCCAGCGAGCAGATGCCTCCCAGTGTGGTGGGGTTGTGGTCGAGTTCGAGTCCGATGACATCAGGGATGCGAGAGCTAGGAGAGACAGGAGAGACAGGAGTATACCAGGTGAACTCAACTTTAAATCTATAAGAATTATTGTGATGTATTTGAAGCATATATAAAGCGTGCTTATTCCATTTTCGTGCATTTTCTCGTAAGGTTCAGCTCTTATCTACCTCAAGGGTCCCAAGTTTCTCATCTATGTCAGTGGAGCATTGTCAATGTGGGTAAGAATCATTTCCTGAAGAAACAGATTCCTGGAGCAATAGATAACACAAGGAAACCTAAATAACTGCAAGGTAGTTTACTTACTGTAAACAGTGTGACAACGCACACACAGCCTCTTTGAAAACAACAAATAAGGATGATGTGATGTGTTTATGTTGATTTATACAGGGTGACCGCATGTGGCACTTTGCTATCTCTGTGTTCCTGATTGAGCTGTACGGCCGTAACCTGCTGTTGACTGCGGTGTTTGGATTGGTAGTGGCTGGGTCAGTGCTCCTGCTTGGGGCTTTGATTGGAGACTGGGTTGATCGCAATCCCAGGAATAAAGGTATGCACGGCTGTTTCACACACACACTTTCGAACATTTTAGCATGCAATATATCACAGGGCAGCGATATAGATCACTGGAATTCAATCTCGGGCACAGAGGTGTTTCCTATCTCACCAGGTGATGAATTGCATTTACACATAAATCAGTCTCTGATTTGATAGATTTGATAGCTAGACGAAACACCAGCAGAACCAACAGCACAGGCCTCACAGCCACTGACTCACATCTGTCAAGGCTAGCCTTCATTTTCTACACAAAATATTATCAATGTTCTGAGACTCTAAAACTTCTTTTTCTTGTCTCCTCTTTTAGTTGCACATGCGTCTCTTTTCATTCAGAACATCTCAGTGACAGTATGTAGCATTGTGCTCATGTTGGTGTTCTCATATAAGCAGAGGATTGAACAGATCTGGGACGGATGGCTTACTGTGAGTAGACACAACACATTCAACCACATTTTTTTTATAACTCCATACCTTGATGATCTGCAAACAGGATACTCACCATGACTGATACACAGAGGAGTTATTGCTGCTGTTGTCCCCTCTGTCCTGTGTCCCTGTTGTCTCTGCTTCTGAGCTTGTGGCTACTCTGTGCTGTCATAGTAACATGTTGCATCGCAAAACTCACACAAGGTGGTTTGTTATACGGTGGTGATCGTCCTGGCAGATGTGGCAAACCTTGCAAGTACAGCGTTGACCATTGCCATTCAGAGGGACTGGATTGTTGTAATCACAGGCTACAACCGAGGTCACTTAGCTGGTGAGGGGATTTGTGCTCTGTTTTCGTAAATGTTGGTTTTGTATCCCATGTTTGTCGTAGGCTTGCATCACAGAGGATATCAGGGACTGCTATGCCTCTGCTCTTGCTAAAACTCCAGCAAAAGCTCATTAACCTCTGTGTCTTTGATCCTAACAAAAGGAATGAATGCAACCATGAGGCGGATAGATCAGGTGACTAACATCCTGGCCCCACTAGCGGTGGGACAGGTCATGACCCTGGCCTCTAATGTAGTTGGCTGTGGCTTCATCCTGGGCTGGAACCTTGTGTCTCTCATTGTGGAGTTCTTCTTCTTGTCACGGGTGTACCGCATCGTCCCTGCTCTTTCCATTAAACCACCAGCGGTGGAGGAGGATGAGGTGTATCTGCAGAGGACGGAAAGGAGCAGCACACAAGGTGTGGTCAGACATTTTTGAAGTTAGGGTAACAGCATCGTGGATTCCAACAAATGTTAAGTGACCTCATAGACATGCAAAATAACCAAAAAAAAAATACGATAAACTTCGCTAAAAATGTTTCAGGCTTTAATTTGTCAGAAATGTAGAGATGACATACAGTAGCTACGAGATCCATCATTTTAAATTTGATCTTGGATTTCAATTTAATTTTGAAAACTTGCTCTGATATCAGGATTAAGAGGTGGAGAGCATTACAAGTGCTACCTCATGAGATTTCTGCTGATTTTCATGTTGCTTAAGAGATTGAGTAAATACCCTGGTAGTTCTTTGAAATACGATCAGATAAATTGAGATATAATGCCTTTGTTGAATTATAAAACACTATAATTAGCCCAGAACTATCAACTATAATGGATCTGATGGGTGATGTCAGTTCCTTAATTCTCTGTAATCACATTAAATGGGTTGAACTCATAGAACAAGAATAATCCAGCTCCAAAGCTTCAGTGAAGCATCTGACACGTTAGTGTAGATGGTCTGTACTTGTGAAAGGTGTACTGTAGAACATCATCTGTGGTTTGTTTATGTGATTGATGCAAGTGATCGGTGAAATTCCTGTTTCTCATCAGGTGGGGAAGGTAATGTCGCACAACCTCAACCTCTGACAGAAGGCAACTGCAACATAAGCCTGCCCCTAAAAGAAATCACAAACCTGCCGCTGTGTTTCCGGAGGTTTCGCTGGTTGGTGAGCACCTGTAAGGATGGTTGGAGGGCCTACTATCGACAGCCTGTCTTCCTGGCAGGAATGGGTCTAGCTTTCCTCTACACAACAGTTCTGGGCTTCGACTGCATCACCACTGGCTATGCCTACACTCAGGGTATAAGCGGCTCTCTCCTTAGTCTATTGATGGGTGTATCAGCTATCACAGGGCTGATGGGCACCGTGATGTTTACCAGACTCAGGAAAACCTACGGGCTGGTTAACACGGGAATCATCTCTAGCTGCCTCCACCTGGGCTGCTTGCTGCTGTGTGTGTGCTCTGTGTTTGCCCCTGGCAGCCCCGTGGATCTTAGCTTGCTGATGCCCTACATTACCTCCAACTCCTCTACTGAACTTGGAGGGATGGCCAGCCAAAAGCAGAAACATACTTATCCTCTAAGAGGAGGCAGCAATCAGCCACTGCTTCCGGACCGCTCCTCCATTCACTGGACCAACAACACTGTACTCTTTGAGAATGTGCCTTCTGGCACAGCGCCAGAATCCTACATCTCCATTATCCTGCTGTTCTTGGGGGTCATCACAGCACGCATCGGTGAGTAGACAAACATCTGAAGGTGAATGGATTCAACAGACACCAATAATATGCTATATTATTATATAATGCATGACTGTACTGTCGTCTGTAAAGCCTGACTTATACATGGGCATGGCATACACTGTAGCTTATCATGAATATATTGCCTTTTTGTAGCATTTTCAGTTATTATTTTGCATTTTAACCTTATGTTAAGAGTCAACACTGCAGTTGCAATGTCAGAGAATGTAATATGTTGTCAGTGGGTCATTAGGATGCCCTACAGACATATATCAAAGTTGGGATGTTTGTGGACTGTTCCAATCAATTCAGTTTTTTGTGAGGCATTGAATCCCCAACTGTTAAAACCTTATATCAACTGAATTTCCAGGTCAATTTTTAAACTATAATGACATCTGTGTTTTAGGTCTGTGGTCCTTCGACCTAACAGTGACCCAGCTCCTGCAGGAGAACATCTGTGAGTCAGAGAGGGGTGTGGTAAACGGGGTGCAGAGCTCTATGAATTACCTGATGGATCTGCTTCACTTCATAATGGTCATCTCTGCTCCACAGCCACAGCACTTTGGCATCCTAGTTATCATTTCTGTATTATTCATCACCACTGGGCACACTATGTACTTCATGTATGCGCACAAAGCCAAGAGAAAACGCCGCCTCGACACATAAGGAGCAGACGAGACCCACACATCCAGGCATGAGATGCTTGCACCAGCACTGACTCCACTCTGCACCTGTGAAATGAATGTCTCCCTCCTGTTCCTACAGCAATCTTATTGCAACACTCCACTCCCAACATAGCCATTCATTTCAGCACAACTCAGCAAGTGCCTGTCACACCTTGGTTGCTTTCTTCCTGCAGGGCCATGTGCCATAGCAGCAAACAAGAACTCAGGTGAAGTAGAGTGGGAGACACGCTCTCCCTTCGTGTACATACGTTGAGGTGGCTACAATAAATGCAGCAATGGTACCTCCAGGGGAACTTGTCCTAATCTAATGTACAACAGGACACAAAGGTAATGGCTAAGGCACCAGCACATGCCTTTGCAAACCCTATAGGATTACTGCAAGACTTTCATCAAACAAGCCTGTTAACTTACATAGCTTTTTGGATGGGAGGGTGGATGGATGGAGAGATTTTTCGAACCTTCACTCAGTTAAGAACTGGTGTTGTGAGGAAAATGTAAAAGTGATACATGAAAATATAAACAAGACAAGACAGTATTTTTCACAAGTGGCATCAATGTTACTGATCCGTCCACTTGGAAATACTCCAGGATGTCCAGAAAGGAACATAAAGGGAACTTGATGTGAGATTGTTTGATTAAAAAAATAATCAGAAAGGCACTCCCCTTTTAATGGACAGAAGTGAAAAGACAAAGTATTTCCTTCCCCTGGTTTGTTTCTCTGTGGATGAATCAAACATTTGCCTTTCTTGTATGTATGTAAACCTGACTCATGGATTACAACAACAAAGATCATATCGCATCATGTACTTAAGTCAAACTTCAATACAAACTATTTTATTCTAATTGCTTGTGTACTTAGATAAATAAAAATAGTTTCCAAACTTTCTTTCCTTCCCATATAAAGAGTGAGACTAATAGATTTATAGAAATCCAAGCGGAAAGCAATCTTCATTTTGTGACATGTTTGAAATCAGTGATAGCTATGTGTTGATAGCGAACGTCGATCACTGCTATTGGCAGGATTGTTTAAAAATTTGCTTTATTCTTTTGTAGTTCTGATGAACTAAACTTTACCTTACCTCAACTAAAAACAAGAACACTGTTGGGAATATGACTTGGGAATTACCATACTCTCAACTACTGTATGTTTTCATATCTCCTTCATGTACAGTGGAAATAACATCAAAGTTTAACCTTCTGTCATACAACCAGCAACACATCTCAATATATTTGTATAATTTTCCTGTGAAATTTCCATATTGTATGTTGTCGTTATTTTTCAGACTAACTATTATGATAATAAAGATGACTGAAGAGGATGTGGCCTTCTGCAGTCTTCTGAAGAGAATAATCAACAAATAAATATTCATAGTGTAAAATAAAATGATACACATGCTACGCTTCAACTTAGTCATCTGAATCAAATGTCACTGACCCTATTAATTCACAGCCCAATGAGTAAATAAAGTCATTAATTCAACCCTCACAATTTTATGGTACTCTTCTCTGTAAGAATCATTCCAATAAAGCGGGACAGGCATATGCTTTACTACTGTTTGTCCTTTGTGGACTTTAGATACATTCACAGAATCCATTCATGTAAGTTCAAAGGGGTTAATCGAGATTTTGCTGCCAACATTGTTCAAGCTGTGGCTGAACTACGAGAGCTTACACAACCTGGATTTATTACCACATGTGGAATAATTTCAGTCTGAATCAAGCTGTAGCTTGTAGAATGCTTGCTGTGGTCGTTGGCAGAAATACCTCTCGTGTAAAAGGGAAATTGCAAGAAGAGGACCGAAGAGATAAAACATTTTCATAGGACATAAATGCTGAGGACATAAAGATATCACAACCACATATGCAAATGTAATGGCTTTTTGTGTCCAGTAGGGGTCAATGTCACATTAAATGGTCATCACTAAACCAGTACAGGAGAGCTTTTAGGCCTAGGGCCTAAACACTGCATTTTAGGGAAAAAATATCATCAGTATCAGCCTAATGTAACACTAATAGTTCTGACAATCATCTGGAATCACAGCACCAATATGACATACATCAACCATCATCATCATGAGTTCTTAAGAGGGGGGTCATGTAGAACTGAAGGACTTGGAAATGCAAACTGCAGTCCAGATACTCTCACCGACAATGTCCAGTATCACAATGGCGTATGCTCACTTTAGTCACATATTCAATACACAGGTGCACCTGTAAAATTAAACAATACAGAGGGCAAGTATCTTGAGGAGGCTGATGAATGATACCTCGTAACACAATGGAAAGAATGGAAAGCCCTTAAGCTTATTAAGGCTGAGGGTGTATCTGAACACATCAGCACGCTTTAACCATAGCTGCCGACATCTCTCCAGTGTCTGAACCCCTAACTCACTATATGTTGCTCTGTTATTCCTTTCACTGGTATTGACGCCCCCTCAAATCAGTCAGTCAAGTCTCAAGTTTTTTTTTTTTTAGCACCATCTATTTAACTGTTAAATCAGTGTACTTATTAGTGCATAGATAAAATCCATTTTATCTTTAAAAAATACTAATCCATGTAGCAGAAATCAAGCAGACTACAGACAGGCTTACTCTCAGATCACACACTCTAAATTCGTTTACAATGTCATTCCCTACTGGAAGTTATCCCTCCATTTGCTCCCAGTCTCTCAGCAAACATACCCTCTGAGGGGTGAGAATCAGTGTGTCCTTGCAAATTAGTCCTGTAGCTGTCCATCAGTTGCATCCTCTGTCATTTCAATGGCATTTCTCCCATTTTTACCTCTAGGGAATGTACAGATGATGTTCTAAAAATCACTGCACACTCTCAGCTGTGCCTGCATCCAGTTTCCTTATAGGAGACTTGGCTGCTGACTCATTCGCTGTAATCGCTGTAATTGAGCACAGATTTTTATCTGAACTAAATATATTGCCTTTAATAATGACACACTTGCTCCCCATTTGCAAGTGTTCAGAGAAATCATCACAGTATGTTCCTCTATGTTCCTCTATGTTCCTGATGCAGTGTACCCATGTTAACCGAGAATCAGTGAACCCCCAAAAACTTAAATTTTGCAGTGTCACTTCAGTTCCATCCCTTTATTCTGTACATGGTTAAAAAAGACCTTTCTGCCAAGAACCTACACCCCATATTATAAACCTATCACACCGCCTTATCTATTAGCTCTCTTTTACACAGAGCTCTGCAAACACTGACCTACTATCCACATCTTCTGGTACCTTTGAAAAGATATCATTGATCAGAATGAAGAGCAGCAGCCTTATCACACCACGTCAGGGTTCACCATGTCCAACCATAAATGCATTTGTCAGATTTAACCCAATCTTTACTGTCGTTTTTCTTCTTAGAACAGAACAGAACAGAAAGATCCTTTTTCCAGTTAAAGACTGTCCAACCAACACAGATCTTGTGCTGCTTCATTAACATGCTCCCTGCCACATCATATCATAAGCTTTTTGTGTCAGGAAACACTGTGGAGACACTGGAGCCTTTACACGGGGAGAGTTGATTTTGGATTTTATCGGCAAACTACCTCTCAGGTGTATAATGGAAGTAATTGAGTTGCTGATGCGTCACCAACTTGGGCCTACCATTAGTTTTTTTTTGTTTGTTTTTTTAATCTATGGTACCATTACCACATTATTCCATTAAATTATTTTTCATGTTCTCTATAAATATTTGCGTTGCAATTGGGGTGGTACCTCTACCTCTAAGCCCCCATGGTATAATTCAACAACACTATAAACTACACACTCCACAAAGACCAGCAGTAAACTTTGCAACAATTTATTTCAGTAATTTTTCTCAGAAAGCTGCAAAACATTCTCTGTTTCATGCTTTTCAGATGTGGTTTGCTGTTTTTCAGTGCCATATATTTCAGTAGACCATTACAAAAACCATATATAATTGGTAGATTAATCGGTTCTTACAATAGCCCAAAAGTTAGGTTTAACTGAAAATGGGGTTGATAGCAGATCAGATTTTTTAGGTTACATATTGTGTAGCCAACATGTATCCTGGCTTTGAACGTACTTTAGAAAACAGGTTGAAATATTTTTGTGAAGTGTAGCAGATGGAATATTTTTTATTCCAGCTGGACAATAGCCTCTCAGTGAAATCAGAGCTTCTCCTCAAAGTTTTGACTTATGACCTGTCAGAAAACACATACCTTCCCTGACACAGAGGTGTACAGATGTGTAGGAGGCAGAATAGTGTTACTATGGCATTTTAACATCCCTTTGAAGTCACACCTGTGCTCCATGATCCCCACAATAGCCTCGGTGTCTGACAAAGCACTACCAGGAGTCCCATTTCTCTTGTGTGTAATTTTGAATTGTGCTTGCAAAATCCAGTAAGGTATTAGTGCAGGAAACTCTATATTATATTATATGAGTAGACTACATTCATCATTCCTGTACTATGTGGTAATGTCTTTGTTTCTGATGTTAATCATCTTTTTGAAAAAAATTTATGAGATTGCCAATGCTGAACTGAATTGAATTTCTGTTCTTGACTGGCTATTATCTTGGAGAGGGGTACGTAACAAGCTCAGTAGAGTTTCATCACTTTTTTAGTGTTTCGCAGAGCCGCAGGCCTACAGTAACAGTGTACCTCCTGTGGTTGTCATGGTAGTCCCTGGTTAAAGACTATATTAGTGCGATCAGAGCCAGCTAACTAACAAGTCTGACTTCAGGCATTCTCACTTTGCAATTCATTTACTTGAGAAACTGGGTCAGTGGGAGCACATTAAAGCTGGAGTCGTCCTCCTGGCTTTGTCTAAGGAGCGTTCACTAGAAGGGTGCAGGAAGGAAGACAAGGTTGTTTTTACATACTCAAGGCCAATAGTTTCCTTAGCTTCCTTCCTGTAGTGGTGGTATAGAATGGTATAGAATACAAAAACAGCAAACAGCAACATACATTAGTCTGGCTAGGTTAACTACCGTAAAAAGGTTAAAAGGATGTAGTTGAGTGACATTCCCCTTTCAATCAATAGAACCATAGTCTGATTTTAAGAGCACTTGCTTGATTTATTAAGCTAGTGAATTTGCCACTGATGAGCAATGCTTGATTCTGAATAATAGCTAGAATCCTCAGCTATAATGAACAAGTCCCAGTAAAGAGCTGAGGGGTGAGATTATCCAACTAAAGCTACACAACCAGACCAATACCCAGTTTTAAAGACAAATGTTGTTTATAAGGGCAGTGGACATTGTCCCAGTCACTTTGAAAGAACAGAGAGGCATGGTGTGAGTGAGTGATGGGACTCACCTCACACGAAAGAGAAACAGCATCTAGTGATGGGGACCTTTTCTCATTCAGCAGTTTGCTGTATCAGCAGTTTGGAGCAGCAGCACAATTGAACGGCTTTGCAAGGACCCAGTCGAGCATCACACTGCTGACAGAGGAGGAAAAAGATATGACGATAATAGATAAAGTGTTCAGATGAAGAATTAATGTCCTTGCTTTACCTTGGTCAATACAAGGAAATCGGTGCTGGTCTCTCTGTAACTGACAAGCTTCATTTCACTGGCGAGTGTCTCAGTGATCTTTTAATAAAAAACAAACACTTTGTGTTCATAGATCAGCTTAACAAAACATTGCTCTGCAGCTACACTAGTGCTAACAAACCCCACAGGGTGCTTTTTACTGCTTAACTAGGAAAAACAGGAGTATTAATAGCTGGTATTAAGGCTACAGCTGCAGTTATTATTTATCATTCTATCAATTTGACAATTCAATTCATTAATGTGCTTCCTTTATGTAGTGAACTCCATGGGCATCAGACTGTTGGTCTGAGAGCATAGGCAGTTTGATATAAATGACTCTGGCTTGGGAAACTGTTATGGACACTGTCACAGATTTCTGGACCAAATGATTAAATTATTAATTAGTCAACTGAGGCATGTATTTGTTTCATTACAGATGAATCAGAAGACTGAGCTCTAAATCTGCAAATATTGATGTCTGAGAATAGCAATAACATTAGTTGACAGCCCAGTCCCGATTATTGTTTTGTCTGACCAGCAACCCCAAATCCATATATACTGAATTTTTAATGTGTAACAGAGAAGAGCAGGAAATTTTCACAATCCAAACACTGGAGCCGGAAAGTGTTCAGTCATTTTTCTTGATTAAATATTTCACACTGTTAAGCGATTCTCAAAATTGTTGTCGATTTAATTTTCTTCCCTGAGACAAGAAAATTAATCAACAAACTGTGTCAGCTCTTATCATTCTGCTCACTGCACCAAACAACAGGCACATGGAGACACTTCAGACCTCCACCCAACCGGTCCCTGTGTTTTTCTGTCCTTGTGTGAATTATAACTCGTGTGAATATACTCATAACAGGTCTATGGTGTCTGCTTTTACCAAAGGAGCTGCTTTTAGGTGACATTCATTTACTGCATTGTATTCACTGAAAACAAAAAAGCATTGCTTGCTGGTCCCCAAATGACCTTAAACCTACACATCTCCACCCAAACAAGTGTTTGACCTTCCAGTTTTAATTCTCCTGAATCCTGGCTCTCCCCTGCTTTCGGGAGATTTTGAAACTTCCTTTTTGGGGCTGTCTGGCTCACCAGATGTTTCCTGAACCCACCGTGTTCATAACTCACTCCCCTCCCTGATAGTGAAAGGCAACAGAAGGACGGAGAGAGAGGAACTCTGTCATTCACTCGCAGTAAAGCCAAACACACAGAAAGGTGCCTAGAAAAGTGGTGAAGTTTTTTTTTCTACGTGAGCCCCTGCATGAGCTCATCAAGGCGTGTACTGGGACAGAGGACTTTTTACTTCAGATAGACAAAGAAACACACATCATACATACACTAATTTTTTGAGCTTGTCACCTGCTCTCACACTTTTTGAGAGTAGTGTGATCTCACAGCCCAGCCTCCTGCTGTTGTGTCCGCTGGAGTAGTTTGTTTGTCTTTGAGTGATACAGCAACAGTGGTAGTACAGTAAGCCGGCGATGTCCTGGGACTGTGGCCTGAGGTACATGTTCTCTGTGTCCCCTGCGCTGCAGCAGGGGAGCATGTGCATCCTGCATGACAAGGAGGACCTGTCCAGGCTGGAGATGGTGCAGAGACTGGCCAAGGATGGATGCCGCTTCCTACAGAACCACAACAAGGGCCCGGAGAGGACATGCGAGGTGAGATACAGGACAACAACACTCATGCAAGTCAGAGGATAACAGATGTTTTGACAGTATTTTACCACTATATATACTGAAGTGATGACACAGGATGAAGCCTTACTGTGAAATACTGTACTCTTTGATGCATTACACTGAACAGCTATCTTTGGCCTTGTCGCAGTGAAAGAGCAGTCAAGCTGCTTATCAGAGAGTCCTCTTTATGTCATTATGAACCCCACTCAATTAGCATAGCTTCTCCTTGAATATTCAGTGAGAGAACATTAGATAGTCCATTTCACTCTCGGCTCTACTGTGATGTTTTATGTTGCTGTTTTGTGAGGCTATTGCCTTAGCATCCTCTGTTGCACCCCCCTGCAGTGGTCCATTAATCAAACTGATCTGAATTTGTCTGTTTTTATTGCCCTCCACACATTCTGTACCACCTCTGATTTTTCTAATGATGAATATTGTTATTTAGATTCTGTCTGGAGAGCAAAAGGCTCTCTTCAATCATCGGTACCAAAATATATGCCCTGAAAGAGCTATTAGATAACTATATGGATGATATCTTCAGATATCAGCAGTGTACAATTGAATGCACTGTTTTCAAATGCATCAAAAATGACATCATAAATACTCTGTTTACAGAGATTTAGCATACACCAGGATACTGCAAGTATGGCAGCACTCTTATGTTTGAGGAGGGTTTTCACTTCAGCGCTCGGCCCCGGCCATCTGTCATTTCTAACAACCTAAGTACAAGCTCTGTATGTTCAGTTCAACCTGCGCACTTTAGAAAAAAAAAAAAAACATTACATCACCTGCCAGTCAGCTGAGCAGGAGACGTCTCATTGGCTGACCTCCCGGCGGGCTCAGCTTCTCCCTTCCTGCCAGCTGTATCAGTGCGCCACCCTGTTCAACAATGGCAGGAAAAGTTGACGCAAGAGGCCCGACCACCCTGCCAAGACATTGTGTGGTTTCAGAGTGGACTCCATTGCATCAGGTCTCTGACCTTTCCTCCAAACACAAGGCTAGATCTCTTTATCTGTGTTGTTATTCAATATGATGACCTTTCGTTGTCACAAAGCCACTGCCAATCTGCGTGTGATCAAAATGTTAGTGCCGCATAATACAGCAACCTGTCGTACTTTTGTTGTTTCAGTTGCATGCATTGTACAAAGTTTCTCATGAATCCAAAAGACAAGTGAGTGCACCAACGGCACGTGTGTAGATGTGTGTAATCCTGGTGCTAATGGCCAGATATGCTGACCTTGTATTTAATACTTGACATTATCTAGAAATATTTAGATTATGTGAGCTTATCTAGCAGTGTTTCTAGATTATAAAATGGTTTAAAATAATCCAATGATGCACATACTGTGTTACATGTGACTCATACAAATATCTAAGCCCAGGCATCAAAGAGCTTAGAAATCAGTTGAATCCCAGCTGGTGGAAACAGGGATACTTAATATACAGTAGGCTGTATGTCTGTGAGAATGTGTGAGATGTACTGATGCATGGAAATCATGAATGTTATGCAACTTTCTTTAATCTAATAAACAATGTTTTTCCAGGCCTTTTCTTCTGGTAGTTAAGAGGAAAAACTATTTATAAATTATTTAGCTGTTTAATGTCTTAGTTTACAGCTTTTACACTGGAAATGTTTTGTTCTTTTGCCCTTCTACTTTATCGCTGTTTTCAATTATTTAGGCTTATGAAACAGTTGAGCATCTGTTGTCTTTGACACCTTCCGAGTTTCTTGCACCTTATGTAACAATATTTCATCAACCACATTTTCCTATGCTCTGTTCTTCTGCTTAGAACATGGAGCTACCATTTTCTGTCATGAAGCGTGAAAAAAGCATATATGCAAATATTTACATAACATGCATATAATGTTGTTTACAGTATATTAGCAGAGCATAATGCATTAAGCAGGAATTTCACTGAATTATTGCTGGAGATAATGATAACGAAGCACATTTGCATCAAAGGCTTCTTTGAAAACAACCCTGACGTACGACTCCCGGGTCTCATTCTTCTCCATTGCTGCATTGTGTCTGATCCTCACTATGCCTTGAGAGGAATCAGGTCAAAATCCACAACCTGTCAGGTCTGACATCTTCCAGCTACCTTTAAGTGCTCCATACCATGCATGCCAGACCTTACAGGAGCAGCACCGGGACCTGCAGACAGGCAATGTCCTTCCAGCCAGTGGAATGCATCTGGACCCCTGAAAGAGACAGTAAACCATATTCAGGGGACATGACTTTGTGCAGAGGCTTGATAAGTAATGTTTACTCTTCTGCTGACAGTGTCCATGTTGGGAGGACTTCAGCAGTAGCTGTGGTTAGTCCTGGGAGATGAGGGCACCTCCAGGCAAGGGTAGACAAGCATCCACTCGTGAGGCCTGATTCTTTTGTTTTGTTTAGATTTGTTTTTTGTTTTGTTGTGTTTTTCATATCAGGACAGCAGTAACCACAAATCCCAGTGCACACTGAGCAATGGCCTGCAGTAGCCGAGTCAGACTTAATAATTTATTATGTAAAGAAAGGTTTGTTAGCTGTTTGACCTCTTAGTGGTAGACTGCCAGACTCTGTTAATTAGCTTTGCTTTCATGCATAGTGAGACAGAAACAGTGCACTTTGATGACTTTGATGAAGCCAAGAGCACACAGTGGGCGTCATCTCTTGATAAAGATAGAACCGAGTGAGTTGGTTTTTCCCAAGAACCAGGAAGCTAATCAGCGCAGCCTTCCCTTTCTGGGAATTTTTGACTTCTTTGCCTTATGTCACGCCTCCTACCCTTTCCACACGTCCTGTGAAAGGATAATACAGTTATTATAATTATTATACACAAGACTTCAGTATATGAAAGCAATTTCGCATGCATACGCCTTGCAGGAATGAATTCATGCAATGTCACTAACACACATCTAAACTTTGCTTTGAATTATGAGCCACAGCGCTGAAGGAACTGCAAGCAAACATTTCCTTTAATGGGCCTTTCTGAGGTTTTTAAAGCATCTCTCCTGTTTATAGATGAGAGTGTTTGTATAATGTGAGTGTTGAATATAAGGGGATCACCCTAGTGATGGACACAGCTGTACCACATATCTCTGTTGTGTTCGATATTGTGTGCGTGTGTGTTGTCTTAATGTATTTATCCGTGTATGCGCAGCTCATGCCTGTCTCTTTGTGTATGTTTGTCCACAGATCACAGATAAGTGTTAATGTGCTGGGAAGTCATGCTTAAATGAGGGACTATGGATGCTTCTGTGCAAAAGGCAATTAGGGGAGAAAACTGCAACCACTTCCAGTCTGTCTGTCTGGCTAATTGCATGCACAGAGGCTTGTGTTGCATTGACTGATGGCTGAGGAGAGGGAGGGTGAAGGGATGGAGATGATGTGGGATGCGTGCACCATACAGTGAACTCCTCATTAAGACCAATATTTCTGATCCAGACCCTCCATTGTCAAGCAGCCATCGGCCCTCTTTATAGTGCAGAGATGCTGCAACAAGCCACTTTGTTTACAACATAGGTGTTTTAAAAAGTGGAATTTAGAGAGTTTTTATGAGGCATAACAATTCAGCTGTCACTAGTAATCAAAGTAAACATGTTTAGTTCTTTTAAAATGATAATAATTGTGATCATCTTGATTGATTTTATGGTGATTGGGTGTCACTCTGTGACTGCATGACTAAGAGAAAGAGGGAGTTTAGAGAAAGACTGGGAGTTGGTGGGCAACGTGATGGTGAATTTGTCATCATTGAACCTCATGTTAGTCATAAGACAAGGAGCAACCATGTGAGTTAAAGTCTGAAGTAAACTCTAAACCACCAAACCATCTCCAGCATCCTGAGTTTAACCCTATGTAGGCTTAAAAACAGACTGTCTCTAGACACCACACATAATTGAATAGGCTTTCCACAAGATTTGGTAATTAAAATATGTATGAGTCTTTTATGTTAATCCCTGAATGGGCTCCACAGATAAGGACTGAATAATGATGTATGGAAATTCTCTTTCATTTACAGTGCTGGCTTTGACAGAGTATTATGATGGAAATCAGTGGTGATTTGTGCGAGTGGGAGAAAATACAGGGGAATCTCCTTGGTGATAACACATTTGCTCCCTCCCCTTCTCTCTCTCCCTCTCCCTCCAGACCCAGAGTGACGAGGCAGTCCGTGTGTGTTTGAGGGAAAGGGGCCACGATGTGCTCGTTCTCCAGAGAGTGTCGTCAGAGCGGCCAGCCCTCTCTGCATCAGTGAGGGGAGGAGGGAGGGAGGAGGCGAGGAACAAGAGGTAAGCCCCCCTCTCCCCTCCTTCCTAGACTCCCTCTCTCACTATCTGTTCCTCTCCCTCAGCGCTCTCTCCCTTCTCATCATTCTCCCTCTCAGTCTTTCTGGATCACACACTCACTCAGGCATGCTTACATCACAGCCCCCTACACATAAATGACTACATCAACTACATTTAAGTAAGCAGCATGGGGCTGTGAGGCAGAGCCCTGCTGGCTTCCTTCCCATTCAACTCATTCAGGAGCTTTTTCAGCCGTGAACATACCGGGATTCCTCAGTGTGCGTGAGAGATACACAGCACTGGACTCCGGGCTGTATCAGCTGTGGGTGGATGGATGGATGCATGGATGGGTAAAGGGGGCATGCCACAGTAACCACGGCAACGTTGCCGGTGTAAGGGCACAGGGGGACTTTGCAAAGGATGGGATCTCAGCCACAGCCCCCGAACCTGCGCCAGGAGGAGAACAGGCTGCTCCACGCTGCCTTGGTGGAGCAGGAGGAGGACGAGGATGATGAGGAGGGCTCAGAGGGGAGCAGCAGCGACAGTACCAGCCGGGTAGAGCCGGTGACGATGCCCACCTTTGACGTCCCCTACTTTCGCTACATAGACGATGAGGGGACAGAGGGAGAAGAGGAATGGAGCAGCAGCCGCTCACTGTCCTCTATCGAGGAGGACTCATCCACTGACTCTGTTGTGTCTGACAGGTACATGGTGGTATCAGGGACCCCAGAGAAGATCCTGGAGCACTTGCTGAACGACCTGACACTGGACGATGACCAGGGGACAACACAAGGCAAAGAGTCAGGTCAGCATATACTTACATAATATCCCGGAAGTTTATCATCACAATCATTTTACTGCATATTTTAAATTCACGAATATGTTTTTTTATTGGTAGTTTAGAAATTAAAGCAGTATATTCAGTGGGTGGATGGTCAAGACAACTTTATGACCATAACAGTGGCGTTGTGCCTGTGTAGCTCCACTGATGTTATTATGTGTGATGTGAAAGAGAAAGAGAAGGAGACGGAGAGATTCCTCCTTTCATTTTCCATTTTACTTTCTCACCTCCCCACTCCTGTCTGTCACAGAGGACACCCCCCTGCCCCCCTCCCTCCCAGGCTATATTAAAGGGCTGCTCATGTGTTATCATTCCACTAAGTTTCAACCTGTTCATTTAATAAGCCTTTGACAGAGATGAATGTTGCTTATATCATTTGAGTCAGGTTGTAGCAGGGCTACGTGACATGAAGTCCAACCACGCAATGATGACAAATCAACACATTTCCTCTTATCCCAGCAGGTAACATGATAATGTGCCTCTGTTGCCAAGGCAGAGGAGACTCTCTTTTGCTGAATGGCTGGATGAGAGGTGATGATTGAGAGCAGCAGCAGTACAGTCAGACAAGGGGAGGAAGAATACAAGGGGGAAAAAAGAGCAACAATGTAAAGGCTGGAGGGAAGGGGAAGCAAGGACAGCAGGGGGAAAGAGAGAGATTCAGATATTTCTTTGGAGATGGAGGTGGTCACAGATGATCTCTTACCCTGGATGGAAACAGGCTAACCCAATACCAGGGATCATTACTCATTCTGATGAGGAAGTGAATGAAATTGATCTAAATGCCCTCTCAGGAGATGTGCCTGCAGTTGGAAAATGGTGCATTTTACATGCACAAGTGAGATATGTTTTATGTTGAATCATGTTTTACTGCTGTTTTTGAGTATTCAATATCTACAGTTTGTTGAGTTAAACATGGCAGGCAAGTGCCCTTTACCTTTTAGTTAATTTCCTTTGGGCTCAGTAGTCAGTGTCTTGTTGATGAATCATTCACCATTAGCTCACCTTGCAATGAATGTATTGAAGTTGAGTCTCCATGGGGAGTGATGGACTAGTACTGATGCTGAGCGATATCCCAGGGTCAAAGAGTCACAGACCTGAGGAGGAAAAGGAATAGACTTAGTCCTGTACAAGAATTGATGTGCACTGTGATGTTTAATAAGTCTGACTCCCGCTGGCCTTGGTTGTCTGTGTGTGAACACTACAGTATATGCTCTGGTGCTACTGCTGAGTGTGCCCTTGGAGTTTCAGCGCAGCAGTAGCGTGATAGCATGAGATCCTTGATTTCATCAAAAAGAGATTTATTCCAGCATCCACCCAGCTGCCGCCTTTGGTCGGTCCCTGTAGGACGGCTCAGAAAGATTGTGCAGGGACGTGATTAATGATTGCAGCAAATTATTGATGTTGTGTTTATGACTTACACGCAGTACAGCACGTTAGAAAGCCAATTTCATCTCATCATGGCACCACTTGCTTCCATATTTACTCAGTACACAACATCAAGAATGCAGAGGAGATTTCCTATCGTTCTGCGAGAGATGGCACTTTTCCTGAGAGCACCATCTGAGGAGAAGCAAACATGGAGCACTGCAGCTGGGTTGGCTGTGGAGATCTCTGATGTGCTGGGCTGTTCTTTTGTGGGTTAGCATTGTGGGTAGCATTCACAAGTGTTGAGTGTTGCTGTGTTTCTTGTGCCCAATGTCTGAGTGCAGCTATTGATTCTTCTTACTCTGCACAGATTCACAGTGCCAGCTCTGCAAAACATGTAATGGAACAGTTGTGGTCTTAATGAGAGGATTTTCCAGCTTGTTCACAGATTGGAACATTGGGGGAGATGTTGATGTTGATGTTCATCTCTTGTCAAAACATTGATTGAATATAAAATGAAAACTTTTTAAATACGGACTCATGATAATTTAAGGCTTTTACATGTTTGAGGATTTCTGCTGTTTTACTGAGCCAATAAGTGACACATTAACATCCTATTTTTCAAAGGCTGCATTGACTGCAATTTTACAAGTGCTTATTGAAATGCTAAAGGGATTGGCAGCTTGACTGACGGGATGATTGATTTCACAGCAGATTGACAAGCTGGATCAATAAATCCATTCTGCATTTCCCCTGAAAAGGAAACTAAATTTGTTTTGGTTTAAGTGTCTACATACAGGACAGTAGAATACACTTGGGATTTTTGTACATTGAATATTCTCATCTCTGATCCGGGTCAATTGGTGATGATAACTGAAAGTCTCAAATCAACATGATGTGATGCGTAGGAGGCACAAATGAGGCAAACACACCGCAGAACTATATTTATACAGCACAACAACTCGTGCATCCTGTTGGGATAAAATTCTTTCTCTGCAGGACATCACCTAGTTCTTTTTGCTGTGTTACCAAGAAAAACCTATATGAGAATTTGTCTTAAGGTTGTAAGATTAAATATTAATGCTGTTTTCCAACTTCAGAAAAAGTTGCAGTGTTTACAGCCTGGGGAGAAGTAAGGCAAGCTGTTACTCATGAGAAAGTGTTTCAGTTATAAGAGAGTTTGCAGAAAACACACAAACACACAGCGGCGCCAGCGATCAATTCACGGTGATTGTGTGCATTAGGGGGCAGTTACAGTATGCAAGCTGCCTTTTGTGTGTTGTGTTCTGCCTGTGTTAAGGTGTGTTACTGTATTCTTTATGAGAGCTACATGTGTAACCTCTCATAAGCAGTCAGCGATGCATCCACAGCTGCTCTGCACGGATTAACATAATGATGTCAGGGAGTCCTGTGGACCAGAACGCACACAAAGGCCCTGGGAAGCCAGTGTGAAATTAAAGGAGAGAATTTACAATTCTGGGTGTGAGGCACACTTACAGAGGGGTTGAGAGGAGGTTGGCTAATAGGATTTGTAAAGCTTTTCACTATTGGCTGGTCATCAAGTCAGAGAGTTACTGTCCTTTTCTGCTCTTTATTCTTAAGAAATGTAGTTTAATGGTTGTTATGTCAAATTGTGAAACATAAACTGATTCTGGAATAAAGGGACTTCATATATCTTTTTAAAAGATGATAAAATAAAGGGAGTGATGTTTGTCATTGTGATGATGTGGACTCTAAAGTGTATTTTATATTGTGGGGACTTGTCAAAGTGAGCTGGTGATGTATTTAACCAGCTTTGACTTAATCCATTTACAGAGACACTTCCTCATGCGTGTAACCTTGGGACACAGTATACGGTGGCCGAAAAAGCTGCATGTAAACAAATTAAGGTGATGGCTAAGCAATATCAGACTGCCTTTCTGTGAGCAAGATAAATCACAATGAAAACACAGACTTCATCAGAGGTCAGCAAGAGGCAGCTGACACATTAACATTATTGGCTTATCTGCACTGATACAGCCTTCAACGGTGAATGTCTGAGATTGAGGATATAAAGCCAGTGAAGGCTTGTGTTAACTTGAAAGTGAAGAATCCTCAGGAGTCATTATCTCCTGGACCGTGGAGAATAAAGTGCCATCGAAATGTCTCTCACATTATGCTTGTCTCTGAAATATCTCTGCTTAGTCCTTGTTAACTGATATTAGACACGTGTGAATGTGCTCACCTCCTGGTATTATTATGATGGAATAGGAACAGCTGAAGTCAAGTCTCTAGTAGCTGTTCTCACAGGTTTAGGTAGATGAAAACACTAATCATATAGTTAGCAAGGTCACTGTTGAACTTGCCCTCCAGCATCATGTACAAACCTAATGAGCCTGTACCTATATAGGATTCATATGCTATGGACAGTGTTTTCTATATGGACCTGGAACTAGCAGCAGTTGAACTATTTCTGAAAACATGTACCATATTCGTTTTGATTGTTTTTCCATTGTTAATACTGGATTTCTCATTGCAGATACACTTCTGGATGACTTTCTGCTGACCTACCCGGTGTTCATGTCAACCAGTGATTTATGTCAGGCTCTGCTGGGACAATATCCTTGAAAACAGAGGGGGTTTATGGGAACATTATTCCAAAGATTCACATATATTAAGCATCCTGTGTGGATGCTGCAGACAGAAAATAGGTGTTTTATACCAAAGCAGAACTGATTTACAGGCCCCAAGCTAACTAACTGTGCTCTATGTGCACACTGTCTGGCTGTATTCACTCCTCACCATACACTGTGTGCAAAAGATCTCTCCCTCCATCTGTGCTGAGGCCTTAACTCAATCCCCACCTATTGCAACAAGCGATGCAGAGGGAAAGAGGACAGGAAGGAGGCGCTGGAGAGGAAACGAAAAGTGCTGCACCTGGTGTCGCAGTGGATGTGTCTCTGCAAAGACTTCCTGAAAGAAGACGAGCACGTCAAGCTGTTCATGAAGGTAGGTGGACATGGTGTACTGTGGAAATGGGTGGGGAGTGGGCAGGAGAGGTGACTTCAATTTGAGAGGAATGAAAATTGACATTTCCTTCCAGACTTTGTGTCGTTACGTGTTGGATGATCTGTATGAGCACCCTGCCTTGGAGACAGACGTGAGGGAACTGCAGAGAATCTACCAGCTGCATCGCAGACAGTGAGTGTCCGCATTAAAACTTCCATTGGAAGTAAATACAAATGGAAAAAGTGATCAAGTCTGGGAGACGCCAATGAGGATTATGAGTCTTGGATGTCTGAAAAGAGCCAGAGACATTAGCTGGTCTCTGAGCACAAAGGAAGAAATTCTTCTCTGCTGGGTGCCTTTATTTAGCTTCTCATCAATGAATCCATTCAGAGATTGAAGAGTAATCGCAGTGTTCTGGGGTGTTATGGACCAAAATATGAAGGTCATAGAGCCCTTCATCTGAAATCTTAAAGATGGAAGAAATAAAGGAATTCTCAAAGTCAATGGCAAGATGGAAGAAGAATTTGCACTCCACGCTTGTTTACTGCACACAAATTCAAGCCTGCTGGCTATTCATGGTGGCAAACACGAGTATAATCACACACTGACACACACATCGTTATGGCTCATGACTTGTTAAGTAATAAAATCATTATGTAATCTATCCCGATAATTTGTTCTTTATACTGATCCAATGTGCTGGGTTTGGTATCAGCTGTGATATTGACCTTTAAAAGTGGAATGTGTACCCGTCATACACACACCCGTCACACACACCCATGAACATCTCTCATCAACATTAACATCCACATTTCCACTATCTTTTCCATCTAGTCAGTAATGACTGTCTGTCCACTCAGGTTTTAGAGCTGCAGCAATCTCTGGCTTTATGCTTCCTGATATGAAAATGATCCCACTGAGTTCCACTTCACGATTTACCATTTGGGGAAAAGAATGTGCTGGTATCAGACAAGTGCTGGGTACGAGGCATTAGTAGGCAGATATTCTAAACTGACACAGGGGATGTACAGTATGAAAACACAGATAGAGATGGGAGGAAAAAATTAATGGAAAAAAACTAAAATGAATGGATGACAGTGTCTTATCTATTGGGCATGAGGGGTCACTGAACAGTTAGATGATCATGAAACTGGTGTGAATCATATAGAATGATGCTCACAGTCAGCACATCTCTGACTTGTTAGACACATCAAGACATGGTATGAAATATTCCTACTTAAATCAAGTCATACTGATAGTAATCACATTTGCTGCTGCTGAGTTTATAGATAAAAAAAATGCAATAGAATCAGATTAGGCTCTAAAGCACTGATAGATAGACCAGTGTGCCACACCTACATAAAATGTATGGCCACTGGACTGTAGGAATCAAATGATGCAACTGTGTCTCTTTGGCTTTACAGTGCCTGTTAACAACCCCCCCCCCCCCCCCCCCCCAACCACCAGCAGACACATCGCCACACCCGTATCCCAGTCCCCCTCTTCCCTCAGCCACAGCCTCCAATCAGCTCCTCTCCCCAGGGACACCACAACCTGCCACCCATTAAAAACCAGTGCAGATTATTCAACCTGACTTCTGCTGCCATTATCTGACATATTCATGTTTATATCCAGGGAGGGAGCTCCACAACACCCACTCCTTTAAAGTTGTGGACTTTGTGTGGGTGTAACTAACTGACACACTCTACTATTTATGAGCTTTTCACAATCAAGCTCATCCCATGGGAGGACAAGGTTGACTGCTTTGTGGCAATCTGCTGCCGACTGAAAAGCTATAAGGTGTCTTTTTTTTCTTTTTTTAGTGCCTTTGCTCACATCACCTTCCATCTGGCCTTATGGAGTCATATGTTCCTGAAAGCTTATAACCACACAACACTAGTTCCTCTTGTGCTCTCCCGTCATGCGGTACTATTCTTCACTGCAGCTTTTCGACATCCATGGTGACTCTGGGTTTTTGAAAGGAGAATGAGTGTGAATACGATCTTGAGCTCTGTTTTGACATGACAGTGGGAGTCAGGTTTTTCATTAGTGCAGGACTGCTGCTGGCCAGCGAGAGGGGATCCCTTAGGGCAGGCTTTGTGCCAACATGCCTATTGTGATGCAGAGCCCAGTAAAAGCTGAGGGATGATAATGGACACGGGGCTATCCATCACGCCGCCAGGAACCAACTGATGAGAATGGGGTGATTAAATGAAGGGATCATGTTGGAAGGCCTAAAATCTACTAAGCACTCTAATCTTGCCTTGACACTGGGCTTCAATAAGGGACTGAAAACAGCAGAGGAGTATATAAATATTGATATATATACACATTTACTTTACTTTGATCAGCATTGGCTGTTTTTATGTGAGAAATAGTTGCAGCCCAATGAAAATAATCAGATCTTGTTCTTGATGATAAAGTATAGCTGCTGTTTTTGTGCATGCATATTCACATGACAGTCACTTCACTGACGTATTTTCCTTCTTTTCCTTCCAGTACGGTGGATGAATATTCCCCTCAGAGAAAGGTGAGTTCAAAGACCTCTTTGTGACACTAAGACTGAACGAACTTTGAGCTGGCTGCCCTCTTTGAAACACTGGTTTGGGTGTGAAGGCTATTGTCCTCACATTTCCTGCTACAGACATTGTGGCGTAGTTCAACTGAAAAGCTTGATGTTCTCAGGCAGTATGAATGTGTGTCAAAATCCACGCATTTCCCTTTGTTTTAGAGCAAAGCACTTTTCCACCAATTGAGCCTGAAAGAGAACGGGCTGCAGTCCAGAGGCACGCAGAGGGAGACCAAGGAAGGTAAGTCGTAAAACATGGCGTACTTCACACATTCCTCCCATCATACGTCGTTTCCAAAGCCTGTTGTAGCGAGACGTTTAGTCTGAACATTAGAACAATGGGAATCTATCCAAGGAATGAATGAGAGGGTTTGAAAATGCAAATACCTGAGTTATGACCCATGAATTCCTTCTGCCTTATTAGGATGAGTTTTTGCTCCTTTGAAACAGCAGGTTCACCTGCTGTGAAATTTATATTATCCTTTAATGACATAACTTTTGTCTCCTTTGCAGTGCTGTGTCAAGTGTACATCACTATGGACTCATACCTAAGTATGAGGGCCCATGCTGGCATAGTGGCCCAGGAGCTGCTGCAGGCAGTGGCAGAGAGGATGGATGTCCCCCAGGGGGAACTAATACTTGTGGCTGTGACTTATCCTGGAGGTATATACCACCCTAATCAACCAGCTACAGTACATACAACTATAATATAATGCACATTTGATGATGTTGAAGAGTGGACATGAAGTGTTGGTTGGAGATTTCATTATTTATGTATATTGTAAACAAAAACACAGAACTACAATTCAGTACCTATGTGCTATCTAGTCCATAATAAATCAGAATAGGCAGTGAGTCTGAGGGGTCTTGTGTCTTGAGTCATAAACTCTCCAGTCAGGAACTGAAAGGACAAGAAAAACATATGTAGTTCAATTCCTCACAATATTTCAAACCTTTTTTTTTTCTTTTTAGAATATTGAGTTGTATATGGAGCTCAGACATGAAAGCATGAGATTGTAATCAACAGAGGAAAATATATTCCCAGTGACGACAGTTAAAGGGGAGACGCATGTACAGGGCGGTAATATAAAGTCAGTCTCTTGTTATCAGCGATTAAAGTGACTGGCTACCTCATAGTGGTTCCTGATGCACGGAGTCTTATCTCTGACTACTGATAGCTGTGTACATGCTGGCTCGAAGATTTTTCATGGCATTCTGCTATTTGTGATATGTTTTCTCCCCGGCAGGGAGGCTTCTCCTGCAGCCTCAGGACAGAGTTTTCTCCGATTCTCTACGGCCGGTCGGGAGGTTGCACATATGCAGGAACGACCCAGGGGAAGTCCTGGTAGGAACATCACTGCAAGTGTCACTTGAGCTTAAAAAATACTAAGTTGTCAAGAGAGAAGCTTCAGTTAGTTTACGTCTAATGAGTCCCCACTGAGAGGCGATGAACAAGTCAATCCATAATTCAGTATATTCATGCCTATGTTTGCATATGCAGCACAGTCGAGGTTATACCAGAAGCTTCAAAGCTCCATTGTCATTACTATAAATCATCAGATGTGGGAACATCTGGCAAATGTTTCCTTAAATAGTCATACCAGTATTTCTGGTGAATAACTGGACAAACTAACAGCTCTGATCTTTTTTGTTGTTGTTGTTTGCTTTTTCTTGTTTTCCTGCTTCAGTGCCCATTCACTGATAACTCAGAGCTGCAACAGAGGACAGCTCGCATGCTCAGTTTAAACACATGGGATGTGGCTGTTGCCCTCACTAACTTTGATTGGACCATCTTTGACTCAATACATGAGGTAAGTCTTATCAGTAATGTATTTAAAATAGGACTAAAAGGTCAAAACAGTTTCAGCTGTTAGCACCACACACCCCGTGACCTGTTTCATCCCATACATGTCGTTCTTCTCCAGCAAGAGCTGGTCTACTTCACCTTCAGTCGTCACGCAAGCAGCAGACACACAGTGTCATTCGAGCTCCTGCTGCAGCGCTGCAATGAGATCCAGCTGTGGGTGATGACCGAGGTGCTGCTGTGCCCAATGCTCTGCAAAAGGGTCCAGCTCATCAAGAAGTTCATCAAGATCGCTGCCCAGTTAGTAGCTTTACTCACATCCCAGAGTATTTCCATTAGTGGGTTATTGATTGGAATCACATACTAGCCAAAGCTGCACCCACTCCAAGCTTTCATCTGTTAGGGTGGGAGGTCTAGGTTTGTGTGGGAATGCTGCCCCCTCTAGTGGTAAATCCACAAATTGCATCTAATTCTGTGACGTTGAACCCCAGAAATAACAGAATTTTGTGCTCCATAGCTGTAAGGCACAGAGGAACCTCAACTGTTTCTTTGCCATTATAATGGGCCTGAATGCTGCAGCAGTGAGCCGCCTCAGCCACACATGGGAGGTGAGGATGTCCTCTCTTTCCTAGAGGAAGAATTCTTCTTTCACTTGTACCACCTTAAATTTGTGTTATATCGCACCTGATCTTGGTTTTTTACCTCTGCAGAAAATTCCTGGGAAATTCAAAAAGCTGTTTTCAGAGCTGGAGGCAGTTACAGTAAGTGTAATCCTCATCACTCAGTGTACACTACTTTAACAACTGAAATGAATAGCACTGGTGTAAGCCTACGCTGGTGAAACAAACAGATGTTCTTTATTTCTAAACATCAGGCGAAACATCAGGTGTTTCGGATGATGATTAGTCCCTGATGCCGTCATAATTCAGATCTAACAAAGCATGCATGCACAGGCACACAAGCCCCCCACGTTTCCTTCCCTCCTGAGGATTACACTCATTTGTTTTGAAAATGTCTTCACAGGATCCGTCGCTGAACCACAAGGCCTACAGGGACTCCTTCAAGAAGATGAAGGCGCCAAAGATCCCCTTTCTTCCTCTGCTACTGAAAGGTGCACTCATTATTCTGTCAGTCTGATACCAAACAACCAGTGCGTCTCTGGAGGGGAGCGCTGTGACATATTTCTATCAATCTTGACAACAAACTGACATCCTACTTGGTGAATACTGACGAGATGTTCATCTGTGTTTAGATATCACATTCATTCATGAAGGCAACAAGACGTTTCACGATAACCTGGTCAATTTTGAAAAGCTGGTGAGTTTGTGAACCTTGTATGGTTTTGTCGTCTGCTTCTGCACTGAAAACACTGAACAGCGCTGAATTGAAAATGTCATGTTTAATGATGCCTGTGTCCATTTTTATTTTCAGCACATGATTGCAGATGCAGTGCGGCTCATCCGGCAGTGTCAGAAAGATCACATGGGTCAGTATTCACAGCTCTCAGCCACATTTCACTTCATTCATACTTTTCCTTGAACTTCTGGTCTAATGCTTACAGTTAATGTGATGGCATTTTAAAGGTGAATAAATAACCAACTCAGCTGAATTTATCCATATTCAAGAAATCTCCATATAGTTTCAATTGGCTTTATACTATTTGCTGCCATGCACACGGCCTTGAAAACAATTTGAGAAAAGGATTTGGGTAATTTTTTTGAAGAACATGATTGGGATAAAAGTCATAGTATTATAATACAAATCTCTAGGGATATCATTTGAAATCATCCATGGATACTGCTGGTAGCCTAGACTGTTGGAGACGTAATGGGGCAGGGGACTTAAGAGCTTTTCAGGTCAGTCTCCATGAATATATCATGGAAATAGCAAGAATAGATTATAAAATCTGTCCGGAGCTATACAAACTCAGGTGCCTTAAATCCATCGACCTATGGTAAATCCTTTAGTTTAACTGGGTCCAGACAAGCATCATGATTAGGAAGCAGCAGAAGGCCTGTTATTTTAGGGGCGAATCTCAGAACTGGATAAGCCATGGCAGCATCTGAGAGAATATTACATAGGCAGAGGTAGAAAAAAGTTTTTGTGACTTCATAACAATGTTTTTTAACTTTTGTGTACTGTCCATTTAAAAATGTTACTTGTATCTGTAAATACTCCCCACTGAAGCTGTGGGAAGGTATGAATGTGGAGGGATGGATGTGGTAGCGGTGTATGTGACAGTGGTACTGTGGGCTCTGTGCAGGGTTATTGGACATACTCTTCTTTTTTATCAGTCTATGTGGAGCTGATGTACTTGCTGCTTGCTTCTTTCTCCTCTGTCTACTGCTGGTTGGAGACTGCTGTGTGATTGTATTGTGGAATTATGTGTGTAATGAAAGATAAGACATAAAAAAGAGGAAAATTCATAAATGCTTAATGTTGCTATCGTTGCTCTGTAAGTGAAACGCTTTGTTTTTCTCCCAGGATATGGCATCACACAGAAGAGCAGCTCTGAAGTGCGAGCCTATGTTGATTACCTTCATATCATCGACAATCAGCAGACTCTGTTCGAACTGTCACACAGGCTGGAGCCTCGTGCTTAAAGAGCAGCTGCCACTGCTCTTCCCACTCTGTCGGATCGCCACGGAACAATCTACCGCTGTCTCATCTATCTCTCAGGACTCAAGTCAGAGGAACACTGCACGATCCCGGCCGACTGCAGGAGGGAGCCGCCCAATCAGGAAAACTCTCACTGAAGATGGGAATAAGCAGCAGAGGACAGATCATAGGTTAGACTCTGCTCAACTTGTGCTGCCTGTTGCCAGGGCAGAGCAACACCAGCAGCTGAGCTAAGTTAAATCAGCAGGTGTCGACCAGTGTGTTTGATTCTGCACGTCCTAGAGTAACTACTGCTGCTGCTGCTGCTGCTGGTGCTGTTAGTTTGCTTTACTACAGGTGGCAGGGTTTGACAGAGAAAGTGCTGATCTGAAAACAACCCAACAGCTCCCCTCTGTGGTGAATCAGCAGTCTCATATGAAGTGTCAGTTCCCAGGTCAAGTCCTTCCTATCCAGTTCAAAGCTACAAAAAAAAAACCCCAATGTGGAAACAAGATGTAGAGCAAGGAAGTTCATTCAGAATGTGTCACAAAAAAGCTCCACTTACTAGCCTTTCTAGAGCTTCTGACTCAGCTCATGTCACATATAGTGATGAAGATTACAAGATGCAAATTGACTCATTTTACATCATTTTGTATTTACAGTTTAGATTCAACCAAAGAGCATTTCAGTTCTATACTGTGCACACACCGCTGTTTTCTCAGAGTCTGACACAATCCAGATGTTCTCTATGCCTGATGTTGGACATGCTGTCACTTGTCAATCAGTACAGTGTTTGTACACCGCCCTGATGTCTTGCTAAACTGAATCAAACCAGTGAAAATGATAGTATTTAACATTTTCATGTATTATTTCCATACAGTTTCCTATAGTTTAAAGTACAGTGTAATAGATGATGCTTGATGCAAGTCAGATGATTTTAGAGCAGGAAATTAGAAACAGATATACCTATGGTATACTGTATTTCTGTGGTGTGTGTGTGACAAGCTGTGTGTCCCTGTGTGTGAGTTATAATCACATACGTTAGTGCCAAATACCATAAAGACCGCCCCATTTAAATTACTGCTTATAGCTCATCTTTTTAAAAGCACTGGCGGAAGGATCTCCATGTAGCTGAGTTGTGGACAATCAGTGGAGTGAAACGGCAAATCTATCCTGCTACATCTGTATTGGTCCTTCAAGCAAAAACACAATACAACCCACGTTTTCCTTGTATGAGAGAATCAGCCATCCAGATCAGTTTGTTTTGATCTGTTCAGGTTTGGAGATGGGCTTTAACTTTTCTTGGTGGTGTACTCAGCGTACCAGAGATTAGCATTTGAAAAACACCATAGCAACAGTGTCTTATCAAAGACAATGACACGGTGACTCAGCAGCCCACGATAACCCATCCTCTGAACAGAGAGCTGCTTTGTAGTTGAAGCGAATGTTGCGCAGCTTCGTCACAGAGCTGCACCTGACAGAGCTGCTGAGAGATACATATTTTAGAGATAAAGTAAGTTCTGTTATGTTTTTGCATGAACTGTCACCACGAATAAAGAGCAATAGTAAAATCAAATACTGCAGCACCTTCTGGACAGAAATAAGTAGAGACAGAGGAAGATAGATAGAAGCCATCTGCTCATGTTCAGTGTGTAGTAACACCAATGTATAGAGCTGTATAGTGCGTAGTGATAGAGGATACAGTATTTATTCTCTAAGCTGAAAATGCTCAGTTCTGCCCAGAGGTTAAGCCATTTTTAAGTACAGTAGGCGTTGTGAAGTGTTAATGTAGATGGAGCTTGACATTTTATTTGTATATTTCTGGATTTTCAAAGCTTACGTTGAACATTGAGCTGATTTCATTTCTATTATCATCAATGTACAGTTGATTCTGTTTATACTGTGTATGTATATATATGTTGAAATTCTGAATACAGATATTTATTTATTTCAGAATTATTTATTTGTTCTATAGATATAACTATAAATTCAGTTTAATACCTGTTTTCTTTTTGTACACATGTTTTGGTTGGTCTACATGATATGGAACAAACCCATGGATTGACCACCAGTGTCAGCTGTGCATGCAATAAAATATTTTTCCTCATCACGAGCCAGTTATTGTAAAAGCAGTTTGTCTCTGACATTCAGGATTCACCCTAGACTGATTACATTGTGGTTTTGAATATGTTTAAAGGTTCAGACATTTAACATTGTAAAATCATGATAAAAAAAGGGTCAGTAAAGTAACGAAGAATACACCTGCTAAATGTAAAGAAGTGGGAACACTTAACGTGATCATGATGTGCACAAATACCAGTATTTAATCCTAGATTTGAACTTCGAGCATACGCGTTTTATATTCTGTTCTATCTTTTCAAAAAAAAAGAATGACTTTTTAATAATCACATCAACGTGACTGTCAGACAGTCATTGCCACAAATGAAGCTTCACTGCCACTCTGTGGCTGCAAAAGGGAACTGTAGGCACAGTTTAGCTCTTAATGGGGCCTCAAGCTAAATTAAGTAATGGAATTAAAACTAGGTTTTGCTTCATTTGTATATACAGCTCTGGAAAAAATTAATAGACCACCCGAAACTTTCCTTAAATCAGCATCTCTACATGTATGGCAGCCTTTCCATTCCAGTATATCCCAACAGAAGCACAAGTCATTCTACTTAATGAGGCACTGATCAGGTGATCACTTGAACCAAACCATATTTACTAAGGAAGAGTATAAAAACCACAGCTCTGATCAAAAATTGGGGTTATTCCACCAGTGTTGTTTTTCTGAACTCTTCCTCTTTTGCATTATTGGAGGCCTGGAAACACCGCATCTTTTTTGTTTTTTGAGCAGTTGTCATTTTATGCAAATAAATGCTCCAAATGACAACATTTTTATTTCGAATTTTAGACCAATGATGTCAGTAGTTTACAGAATAAAACAAAAGTGCTCATTTTACTCAAACACGTACCTATAAGTAGTAAAAACCAAAGAAACTGATTTTAAAGTGATTTTTTTCCAGAACTGTATATTGTTAGGGTTAGGGTGAAGTAAGTTTGTGTATTCAGGTTAGCGCAAACAGATGGCTGATACTTACACAATGCATAGAGTCAGGGAAAGATTGTCGGTTGGTCTGATGAGGTCTGCAGCTCAAATTTTCCTGTAAATCTAAATTTGTTTTAAGAGTGAATACAAAAATAAAATTCAACACAGACTTTGTTTTTAGTGTCATTTTTCATTATTTTATAATATTGGTAAGTATTTCATTTTCCAGTAGGCAACCTTACAATATAACAGCTGGAGACCTGTTTTGTCAATGCACAATACATTTGATGAGAATCTGTTTCTTTACATAATAAGTGACATACAAAAAGCTACAATTGCAGGTTCCTAATCTGTTTTTTAGATAACAAAACCATTAGTACACAGTGTCCTCCTTGAGTGCTGTAAGGCGGAGGTGTGACCCAGATGCCCTTGCTGACTTTAACCAGGTGTCCTGCTTGGCCTTTAATGTGACTATCTGAGGCATAACCCCTGCTGCGCCGGGCCGCTCTACCCTGCCATTTCCTCCCAAACACCGCCAGCACTGTATCATTTCCCTGTCACCAAATGACTGGCTAGCTGCTATGGCGTGCTAATGAGGGGAAGAGAGGGCAGATGAAGAGAAACTACAGGAAGACTAGTTCTTCATTTCCCCTGTGCAATACAATACACAGAATCAATCCTCCATCCTCCACTTGTCTGTCTGTTGCCACTTTGGCCGCAGGGAGAAATTAAGAGCAACACAGCAGTTATTAGAGTTGGAGAAAATCTCATTTGGGAAGATAAGAACGCTGATTTCCATCCAATTGATGACTCAGTGGCTGTAAATTGTACATCATAATGTCACTTGTTTATCGTACCAGATAATATTACACATGCCTTGTTACTTCCTGGGTGTATTAATATCGCAATGTGCTATTCTAACACAGTCTACTTGTTAATGAGAGTTCAAAAAGAAATAAAAGCTTGAAATAAGTTTGTTCTGAATAATAAGTACAACCTATATTTGTTCAGTTATTATCTCTTTTCATGGCTGCATAACATTTCCACTCAGCACCTTTTCTTTGTGTTGATTAATCATATTTTTCTCAGTGTAATGTTGTGTTGTCTGATCTCAGCCTTTCCTCTGGTGCTCCTGAAGTTTTTGAATTTGTCTTTAAAACACATGAAATCTGCATATGCAGTTAAATTTCTAATCTAATCTTGGTTTTCAATTGATCGCAACAAAGGAAAAAAAAACATTTTAGATAAGAAGACCATGTTTCTTTAGACTCATTCAAAGTTAAAGGTTTTATTTGGTTCTTATTAAGTTAATAAGATGCTAACAGAGAGTGCAGACAGATAAAGGATGGGTAATCTAATGTGTTGCGTTCTCATAGAAAGCTATCAGTGTCTTTCAATAGGTTTCACCAACAGGCCCAGCTGAATGAATTACACTAGTCTGTTAGTATTCTGGCTCTGCCATACAAAAGGTCAATGTCAAATGCACCTCATTTAAAAGTCAATAGCGACCATGCACATCATCTCCTGGGAATTCTGTCCGGGAACCCTCCAGACGGCATTGTGTATCATTCATTTAGCAGAGGGCAGCCAGAGAGCTTTTTTAATCTTGACCTTCCAATAAAATATGCTCCCTATCCAGAATTACATGGTCTAAAATGGAGACATAAGCTCCCAACAAATCATCCCCAGACTGAGCCATCTCAGGGGAGAGGTTCAACAGTGTTGCACATAGGCACAACAGATTCAACACTTGATAAACATGGATCTCTACTTCTGTTTTACATTATCTTTAGATCTAAGACACGCATGCACCGACCCTACAAAAAACATGATGTCACAAACTGGGAACAACAATAGGAATGCAAGTGGCTATTACTAACTATCCTAAAACAGGGGAAAGTGATTGCAGCACATGATTCAATACTGTCTGTAAAGTACTTAAAAAACAGTTTCCAGAATACTGATGACAAATTTCATAAAACACTCCAGGACTCACTTACAGAATGTCTTACACAGACAGTAGCAGTGCCACTCCAGCTACTATCCACTTGGCAGGAGGCTGTTTGGTTCGGAGGTGAAGGGTCCAAACATATGTGGACCCACGCCGCTTAGTGCGGTACACTGGACACTCGTAAGTACTCTTGAGTTCTTGCTCCTCTGCAGGCACAGCTCTAATATACAGCACTGGCATGGCTGGGCTGAGATCCCTGAGAACTGCCTCAGAGATGACACCAGACTGTGTGTCCCACCGTGCTCCTACAGCAGCACAGCACAGAGATTTGCATTTCACCAGCAAATTCAAAACACTTTCAACCCTTGATGTCATAATTATAATTTGTTTATTGGACAGAAGTTAGGTTTGATTAACTCTCACCATCCATGAAGAGTCCGTGTATGTAGGCTCCCTCTCTTGGTGGATGTCCAAAGTCGTCTTTTGTCTTTTTTGTTACATCCACAGTTAGAGTCATCTTATCCAGGGGCCACTGATTCTTGCGTGCGATGCTTTGGAGCACAGCTGCAAATAAAATAAATTTACATGTTCATGCTTCTGATGTACTGTTTATCTAAATCACTGTCTTGTTCATGAACTGGGATCTCACCTGTGAGAAAAGACTGAGGATTGAAGAGGCCTGAGAGCCAAACTACTGCAGGTAGCACAAAGTCCTGAGTCCAGCTGTCCAGCTCACGACAGCTACACATTATATCACTGAACCTATTAAAAAATAGATTAATTAACATGTGTTTTATTATTATTATTATTATTATTATTAAAATTAGTTTTATTACAATGGTGCAGAATATTATGGGGAAACACAAAGAAAGATCAAGAATAAAGTATACACAGAATTATTTGGAAAGAGTGGTTACCATTGTGCCAGTGTTTTAGTGGAAGGATAAGACAGTCTGGCCCAGGAATCTGGGACTGAATCATTGGAGAGGGCGACCTGCAGAGTCTCCATACTGGCAGAGATGGTGAGTTCCCCCTGTGGACAGAGGAATCCTCATTAATGCCACTACTTAGATTTGATAGAACAAAGTTGTGCTAACAGTACATATCACAATAGACTATACCCTCAGACCAAGATCCAGCTCACTAAGGGACTTCCTTATTTCAGCTAGCAGGAGATTCATTTGTTCACACTCCTGGAAACAAACTAAAACATAGGGGTTTCGCTCTGTTGTCTTTGTGACAAGCTCTGCCATGTTATACTCCTCAGGAAGCTTGTCAAGGATGTCTTCAATAACAGACTTGACCTGACAAACACAATAAACATGGTTAGGTTTTTTTATGCAGGTAGGTCACTGTATCCTCATTGTTTTTCCAGTAATGCTCCTTTCTGGCCTCACACCTTCTCTTCTGTGCTCTGAGCTGCCCCCCGTCCCCTGGAGGAGTCCTGTGGCTGCAATTCCAGCAGAGTCCTTAAGAGGTTGTCTGAGGTGACAGTGAGGCACTCGAGCTCAGCGTTTGGATGTAGACCGTACAGAGTGGGACTCTCAGATGGGAGATGCTCATCAACGTAACTGTGGTAACCACTGTAGTCCATGAATGGAGGGGCCAGGAACCCAGGACACAAAAGGAGTTCTCCTTCAAACTAAGAATTGGAAATTTAAAAACATGAAGATGAATAGGACAGAGTGCAGCATAATATTGAATGTACTGCAAAAATGACAATAAAAATTTAGGCCAAACCTCCTGCACAAATCTTAGCATTGCTTAATGAAAGCAAAGCTTGTCCTGTGTTCTCCACTACAATTCAATATGATGCTGCATGTACAAGCTTTGAAGTGTAGCACTTGACGACAACAACACATTGATTGATGTCTGATTGTTCAAACTGCTTTTTGGGAGGAAGATTGGTGGCATTGCCTAACAGTAAAGGTAAAGTTCCAAAGGGCTAATCAGCACTCACATGGAGCGAAACAGATGAACTCCTAGTGAAACATCATCAACTAAAAGTACCAAATGATCTGCTAAATTGCCTGTAGTGATGTGCCATGCAGCAGCTGGCAGCCAAATTTGGTGCAATGCACAGAGTGGTAAACACTGCCTTGAGTGAGGGCAGAAAAATCAGCAGTAGCAAAGATTTTGCGTGCAGCATTGCAGTTTAGGTTTACATCCCAAGAGGGCACCCTTTACCATGGCAACACCACCGAGAAATTCAAAACAGTACATTTTCCTTCCAACTTTGTATCACAAAATTGAACATGAGCCTAAGACAAATCTAAATGTTCAAATGAGCTGAATAGGCTGAGATGAATGAAATCAAGACCTCTTTTTTTAATTTTGAAAAATTATAAAGTGAAATGATTTAAATCATCAGTGTAATAATTTGGCAGGAAAAAAACAAACACACACAAAAATGGATTCCTCTTAGACTGCAACATTAACACTGACTCACCATTTTTGGATGCATGAATTCTTGCAGGTAAGTCTTACACAGTCTTCTGTCCCAGTCATCAGTAATGTGTCCTCCATACATGATCTCTCCAAAAAGAAAACACAAGTCCTCCCACGGCACCTGCATGAACTATAATAGACTTAGTTTGTACACAAATATCACTTTTTCAAAACAACAAATCTGGTTCAAAAAATAATTGGATGCACCTTGATGGTTGAAGACTCATGTTATTTAACAAAATCAGACAGTCATTTTTTTTGTTCTTGTTGCAATATGTCAGGATCATCTCACAGTGGTTTTATTTTTTCTGTATTATTCCACCCCTTTCAAAATTCAAGTGGTAGCTATATGATCTCTTACCGATTGAGCTCTTAATAATGATAACTGTAGGGAAATGTAACAAAATTATGTTTCTTTACACACACTGATCTAATGTATGACAGAAGAGTCTTTTCCTCAGCAGGAGATTATGATCCGTGAGGGTGAAGGAGGAAGAAAAGAACCTGTGATTCATAACAAATTACAAAAGCTGGAGGTTCACAATCATTTGTACCTGTATTGTTTTGCAAATTGCTTCCTTCATCAGCTCTAATTGCAGTGATCACTTATGTAGCGTTGTGAACTGTCACATTGGCTGCATGTAATTACATTTAGGATAACGCTTCATTGCCCTCCTAATGAATTCTCTGTATACGCACATACAGGTTACTGTTTGGTTAACATAATGAAGGACATTCGTTTTTGGAGGGCAGAATACCTAGGAGACATAATTGGTTGTGACCAGAGTAATAGGAGTTCTAAGAGAAATGCATTAGGAGTTGTGAGGGGTGCAGCACCCTAAGAATGGATTTTTTGTCTCCATGAAATAAAGCTAAATTATAGGTTGCGTTATAAGAGAAGAAATGTAGAAAAAAAATATGGGAATGAACATTTTTCACAAATAACAGTGGAACAAAAGATTTCAATAAGTAATTGGAGACACTGTGCTGTAATTCAGCATCCCTGTCTGACAATAATGCCACTGCAAACACCATTATCATTATAAATTTACACAACTTAAGAAAGTAGTAGTACAGAACAAATTAAAAGTTTCACTAATATCAATAAGAAATATGAATAAAATATATATAAATTGAAATGTTTGATTATCTTTAAAAGTAGTGGTGCAAGTACTTTGGCGTTGGTTTCTAAGTAGTTGTACAAGACATTTGCTGAGATGGTGAGGTCTCCGGTGCTGATGGGGTAGTTATGGTTCCACCCTTGGGAACCAAATTTACGGCGCTCTGTAACACAAGCATGAAAGAAGCACAGGGAGAAGAGCATCGAGCTGAACTCTTGTTCCCTGGTACACAGATCCAGAGTGTCCTGAAAAGAAAGACAGAGTGTAGGAAATACAGATTACAGTGATTGCTATTAAATGTAATGCATTTTTAGAAATTGTTTTTTAATTTCCAACGAACTTGACTGAAGTTGTTGAGGGCTGCATGTAGACTGGCATTCATGCCAGTGGGTGGCTCATTGGTAATTTTGATGGCATTCTCCAGTATGCCCCTGGGGATCACATGCTTCTCGGGGCTTGGTGCTGGTTCCCCAGTGATGAAAACCCTGTAGCTGGCATGACTGTTCACTGCTGTTGTCTCCAGAAGAGCATCCAGAGAGGGCAGCCAGCAAGCCACGAGGTGTACATTCTGAACAGTTTCACAAAGATCAAAGAAAAGCTTAAGGAATAAGTTGATAAACATAAATAGTTTTAAATTACAGATATGCTTGTCTTTGTATGAAAAAGATTAATTTAAAAAATACCTCCCTGTCTTCTAGAAGAAAGAAAACCTTCAGTGACTCACTTGGCTCCCTTCAAAGGAGGCACTTATGGAGCTGATCTAGCCAATTATGTTTTTATTGAACCAAATTGAGTTTATTTCCCTTGCTCAAGGGGTGAGATAATATCATTAGATGCATCACAGACTGGCTGGAGGAGCAGTCTGAAATCACTACAATAGTTTAGTCAGTAAATAGCAGAATTTCCCACCTGCAAAATGACCCAATGTCCCAGTTTAGAGGCATTCCTAAGAGCCCTTTCAGCTACTTCCTCCTGACCTTGTCCAAGGGAGACATTGTGCAACGTGCCCTGGTCAATGGAAAACCCCAGCTTCAAACCTGCAAAGAAAGGATATTCGAAATAATTATCCCTACCAAGTAACCAGGATGCATAAATAACAAACTAGCACAGTACCTAGTTTCTCTACATCTTTGAGTGGATCAACTCCAGGTGAGAGGATAAAGAACACAGGGGTTGAAGGGAGACTTTCTTCATAGAGCTTGTCAAATTCAAGCCTGGTAGCATCCATATATTTTGTTCCCATGCTCTCCTCCACAAAGCTCCTGTCAGGAAACAGTGTCAAAAGGCAGACCGAACTGTTGGGAATCTTGTTCAGTGCTTACAAATACAAATATCTTTTGGTCACTGACTCACCTTAGTGTATATGTGATCCTATCAGGGCGAAGTGCTCGGAGGATAATGAGCTTCTGGAGGGAATTCTTGTTTTTCCAGTCCTGGGGAAGCCTTTCTTTTTCAGGACAACTAGATTCAACAATCTTCTTCCATCGCTTTGGTGAGCTCTCTATGTCTCTGTCCAGTCCCGTGAAATTCTCCATTGTAGAAATTGTCTGCATCCAAATAACACACACTGTAAGATGCCTCTTAACCTGTTAAAACGTTGGCTGTGTTGAAATGTCAATAGCTAATAGTATACCTTAATGGCTCCCCAGGTATATGGAGAGAGGAAAGGGACAGGACTAAGTTTGCTAGCCTCCACAGGAAAACGCAGTAGGAAGTCAAATTCCTCAGCATCAATCAGGACCTGTTTGAGCAGAATCTGAGGGGAAGGACCAAGAGCAATTTGTAATGATCTGAGCTGCATTGATCTCTTTTCAGTCATTTCAACAACAACTGAAGGCTGCAAGAAAACTCTGGCGATGGGACTGTGTAAACTCCTACAGGCTGAAAAAGTGCCTCTGAGTGTGAAAAAGCCATGTGAAGGACAGCCTTCAGACCACCACAGTTTCTAAGATGAAAACAGTTGGTGCAATGACAGATAATTGCATTATGCCATCAGAACCAACCCCCTTGTCAGAACCAACTGTCTGAACAGCAGCTACAGAGCAAGGTGTGAGAGGTAATCAATAGCAGCGTATGGTCCTGCTGACTGCTTTTAATTGAAGTTAATGTGGGGGCAGAAAAGTACTTTGATTGATGAGGATGACAGGAGGCCACACCTTTGAGGCGGCCCTGAGTCCCTCACCTGGAAGGCAATGTGTGACAAGAAGGTTAACTTGTCTCTCTCAAACAGGCCCTGGCTGGTGTACAGGAATACATAATAGGTGATGGCCTCAGTGAGGGTGTGCACTCTGGTCCTCACATCGTCGTCCCATTCTGCATGCTCCATTGCCTTGTTAAACACAGAGTTAAAGCTCTGGAACAACCAAAGGAAGGGTTAGTGCTATCATAAGGAAAACATACATATACTGACCACTCGGAGAGATCACAGATGGCACTGGTTACAAAAGAAAACAAAACAAAGTGAATCGAGTACTGTTTGAAATGATGCACAAAATAATGTTTTTCCCTTGACAGTGCTTCAGGGGTAAAAGGGGTTCACCTTGAGAGAAAACTGGTACATGGGGTTAATCTTGCTGAGGTCACTGATGATGAAGAAGAGGAGTGACGCTCTCTCAGCTGCTGGGCGGTATAGTTCTCGAGCCTCGTTGATCTTTGTCTCGTTCTCTCTGGCCTCCACCACCTGCGTGTTCCAATTGTGCAAAATGAGCTATTAGGCTTTCAGTCATGCTCCAAAACCCTCTCATTACACATATTCGGAACTACACATCATTTGCAGCGAATGCAATAAATTGAGGGAGCTTGCTGTTGTGTGGTATTCAAAAACACTTGAGTGACAAAAAAAAAAAAAAAAAAACCCAAAACAAAAAGCACATGCATTTGACTACATTCTGAGAACAGTGAGGACCCCAATACCTTGTACTGAATATGAGCAGCTGTGGTCTTGGTGGCCTCAAGTTGCTCCACCAAAGAAATGTCACCCAGAAAATTGCCACAGGCCGCAGAAAGGCGACTCAACAGGTCGTCTTCCAACCTCTTGAGTTCAATCTTGAAGTGGTTCTGTTGTGTGGTCAGCTTCATCTTTGGCAACACACAAAACTTTTCATCTTAATGATTGTTGTCTTGCTTTGAAAATCTCTAAAATCTAAAATGCTTTGGTGCAGATTTGACAGCATGTACATTTTTCATAAAAAACTTTTAAAGTTTTCACCTTTAGGGTTTCCAAGTCAGGCCTTTCTCGGGACACAACCTGTCCTAGCAGCTGTTCTTCGAGGCCGACAGGCGTCACTGAGAAGTTGATGAGGGTGGTCTGAGCCTGGAGCTCAGGAGGGAAATGGGGATTGGCCAGCTTAGTGTGCAAAATTAGTCTGAAGTTACTGTTGTATTCACACTCTTTCCCCCCAATTTGAATGTACCTGGAAAACAGGAGAGTATGTTTTGGATAAAAATAGTAAATGCCAACATCATCTTAACTGTTGCGCCGGTATATGATCTCCTAATATACCATCTGATTTTCATGAGGCACAGGAAGTGTGCTTTAAAACATCTAAAACATATGTTGTAAAAGGCAGCATGAAGAAAGACACTTTAAACATATTTGAGGACTGAACCCCAACTCAAGGTCCTCTTACTAGCTTTTTCTGAAACTTTTCAACTGTATCACAAAATCTTAATATTAAAGGACAAAGCAAGAGATTAATTCTCTGATAACTAATAAGAATGAAAAATGGAATGGAAAAAGTATTATGAATGAAATGATCCATAGATCCAATGTACAGTGACAAAATAAATAATTTGTTGTAAACATATTTTTTTCCTGCCTGACAAGAACAAAGAATCTAAAAAACTGTGAGAGTTAAATCTGCACTAGTTGGTTTAGCTTTCCATCATTACGTTTTATTGCATTAACTTTCAAAGAGAGGAAGGAAGGATAATTAAATATCACCAGTGTTTCCTTCTAAAGAGTGATGCATGTGATTTATAAAACTAAAAAGAGTGATAACGATGATGACAAAGATGATGATGATGATAATGAATACATGAATTGGGGCAGCAAAATCCCTCTGTATACTGAAACCAGTTTGTAAGCACTTAAGCTTATCGACTTCATACTTACTTGTGTTGCAGCATCAACTTCAATGAACTTCACTCTGACTCCAAATGTCACTTACACATAATCTTGAATAAATATGAAATATCAACCACCACAGCAGCCAATATTTATCTGTTCCTGCATTTCAATTAAATTAGCACTGGCTTGACGAACCTGGTGGCTTTTCATTTTTCTCTAATTACCCCTTAGATGTCAGGCAAGGCCCCAATTTTACAGCATAGGTTCCTCATGGCCTGGGTCTGGTTCAACTCTATATCTTCACAAGCCAGAATTAATGTACTATTGATAGAACCATTACTCCACCAAATTAAAGTCCTTGCTGATGGATTGGCTTGTAGTCTTCCGTCAGCCATGAAAGGAATAATTAGTATTCATTACTTCACACTCTACAACATTCCAATTATTAATGAACTTCAGCTGTGGAGCCCTACCAGATCCATCATGGCTGCCCCTGCAGGTTGTATTAATCATCGACAGAAACAAGTGTGTGGGTCATCTACAAGGGATAAACTTATAATCAGATTTGCTATGATGAATTGTTACGTCTGGACAGACAGGACTTCTGAAGAAGCTTGGTGAACATGGACCAAGATGCTCAGTGGCTGGGGCCATACATAGATGAGAGCGAGAGAGATGTTAACATTTTTGAGGGGCAAGTCAAAGCAAAGAGTAGTTTCTATTTATTTTCTGTGGGTTGTCCAGTTTAGATAATTTTCTGGGTTTTGTCCTTTGAGTGTAACTGGTAACTGAAGAAACAAAGTGGATTTAAATGAGCAGCAGTGGCCATGTTTAAACACAGACAACTGTCAGTTTGGATGAAATGTGCAAGTTGCTGGTTAAAACTTTAAGTCCAGTCGCATTAGTTGTAAAGCCTTATTTCTAATTTAATGAGAGTAGAAAATAACCAAAAGTGATCTCATCACTTGACAAATGGCCAGGTATGATTTCAGATAATCCAGATGCAATGAGGGCTGTTAGTGAGTGTAAAGCTGCCAAAGTAATATCTATTATTACATTTTCATAAATAAATGCAAAAAAATGCCAACAAATCACCTATCAGGGTTATGAAATGACTGAAGCTGAATTGTGTTTGCCATGATGATTGAGGGCCCATGAATTTAGTGTGTTACATGCCAGCTCTTTGTGGCAGACAGGAGTCCTTATACATAACCATGACTGTCCTCAATTCAGCTTTTACAGAGGCTCAGCTGTTCAATATTCATCACATCTAAAGAACATGAACACACAAATATACATTTATCACACCTCTTGAGGGGCTAATCAATATGTTGGCCTCAGGGATTCAGAACACGCGCCACAAATTCATTTATAAGCTAAAGAGTGGGCAATAATAATGCATTCAGTCATGTCTTACTGGTGTTTCAATGCTCACTGAGAGTCAACCAGCTGGCAAATCTGCTCCTATTGTCTCACACCACAGACACATTGTGATGTGGTTGTGGGTTTATTGAATTATGTATCAACAGCGATTTAAAAACTATACATTGATTTAAAATGTTTTTGGTGTGCAATAGCAAGACAAAGGCTTTTGTGTTGGTGAGCAGGTTTGATGTTTCATATCTGTTTTTTACTTTTCTTTCTCAGCACAATAATATAAATATAATATTGTATTCTCACTACCAACCTTCCTCTTCTGATTGTGTTTCTGCCCAGTAGAGGCTCCAGGACTGGGTCAATCTTTTCTGGCATATTCTCTATCAGGACTGTTTCACCATAGTTAAGAGCTTGTTCAATGACATCTAGATACCTGGTGAATCAAAAACAATGGATTAAAAAAGATCAAAAGTACAGTGCACATTTACTGCATATGATATTGGCATTCCCTGGCATGTTAAAAAGCGGCACTGTAATTGCACAAAAGACATACAGATTGATAGATGACTCCTTCTCACCCTTTCTGTCCCAGCTGCACCACCCTCAGCTCTGACCCTAGCCGGTTGAGGATCCACTTGATGCCCTGCTGCTGTGGGTCAATGATGAGTGGCCAACGCTCACTGGTGGTCAGGATGGCAGCGTTCTCGGTGGACATCCTATCATTTGGCAGACCCTGGTTATGCCAGGCAGCCACAGTGGCATCATCTGTAAGCATGAGGATGGGATCCAGACCGTCTGTCAGGGGTGCAGAGACCTGGAACAGAAACCAAGGAATGATGTCACTCGAGTTGGAGCACCAGGGGCAGCTGAGACAGATGAGTTTCAGTTCATAGACTTTACAGTGGATGTTTGTAACAAGAAAGATTTTACTCTCCCAACAACTGTAGTTTAAAACAGTAAAAAGAAGGACCGTACCCTTTGAGACTGAAGGAAAGGGATCCATGTATTAAGCAGTTCCACGCGATACTGCCTGGTAAAATAACCCATGTAAGAGACGAACGCTGATGTGAGGAGGACATCACCACACAGAGTTTTCTGTTGTTTCTCATACTGAACAATTGCCTGGGACCAGCGCTCCTTCTCTGACTGCAAGACACAAATTTGAATGTACATTAAAAACTTACAAGTTACAACAGATTCCTCTGAAGACAGACAGAATCTAAAATACAGGGACATTTGCACATAGGGCAACTTCCCACTCCATTCATTTTACAAACTAAGAAAATGTAAGCAGTAAAGCATACAACTGCAATTCCCTTAAAATAGCTTTAGAAGTTTGATTCACTCAGCATCAATTTAGCATTAATTTAAACCTTCAATACTAGCACTGTGACAGCCCTACAACAATAAATCATGCATGGCATTTTCTTACAAGGGGCTGTGGATCTAGAATATGTCACATAATAAATTTTCAGACAGTTAAAAATCACTATAATTTTACTCTAATGTATTATGGATTGCCTGTAATATCACTCAGTCCAGGGTGAGACACTGTTAATTTCCAACAGCTGTTGAGGCTTTGAGGTAAGTTAATGATTAAATATAGACGGCCTGATTTATTAGTCTGAATACTATTGCTTCCAGGTCAATGCCATAAAGACAAAACATTTATCTTGATATGCTTAAAAGCCAAGCTGTTCCATGCAAACTACATTTATTTTGTGGAATAAGAAAGTCGAACTTAGAAAATGGTCACTGAAATGGCAATCTTTTTTTCATATTAGCATCCATAAAGATCCATAAAGCGCACAGCAACACAAAAGACTTACATATACAACACAAGGCATTTACACATACAATTGATGTAATTGTAATTGATGCAATTGTACTGCATGACAATTTGTAAGGAAATATTTAGAATGAGCTACAGCTTATACAAGGATTTCAGCATACAAATACACAGACACACACGTGTGTGTATGCACACACACAGTCTATTGTCTGAGAGCAGTGTTAGTGTAGCGTTTTTGCCATCTCTCTTCCTTTCTCCATTTGGAAACCGTTCAGCCAGCCAGTTGCCCAGTTCAGCCATGCGTTTTCTGTGATCCAGCCCTCTCTACCTGTCTCACAAGTCTACGATATGCTGCTGGGCCAGGCTGTAAAATCTCCCTTTGCCTGAGCTACTCATACAAACGTTAGGCTTTCCTGCCAGGACATAACAACTCCTAGTCCAGATTACTGATGCAATTTGATTACCAGCACCTGTCCATGCATGCCTCCGGCAAATTGACAGTTTACGTTATGCCAGGTCAACCACAGTGACACCACCAAACTCCTCTATCTCTCCTTGTTTACCTCTAAGCCCTTGACTAGTCGGTTGGCCAGCTCTATGGTCTGGTTGGTACGCGCCACCTCCTCCTGACAACTGATTTTCTCAGCTGTAGCCCTTTCAAACTGAGCTGTTAGGCTCTGAACACTGGCATCAAGATCCTGGAGAGACAAACCACAAAGAAAGCATGGAAATGAAACAACATCAAGAAAATGCTGCTTTTAGACTAAGTGACTTAAATAAGTATAATAATAATAATATTTCACTCACCGCCAACTTCTTTTGAACTGACAGCAGTTTAGCTGTTGCCAATTCTAGTTCTGCATTGGCTTGTGATAATGCATGTCTCTTTGGAATGACCTCACAATAAATCTATAAAACATGAGACACATTTCATGAAAAATATATCTCCAAATATATCTGCAAAAAAAATGTAAGAAAATGTGTTCACATTTAATTACACCTAATAACTAATTACTACAACTCATCATAAGACGTTGTCTGACCTCATAGTATCTGACAATGTTTATAGTCCAGGCACAGAGACCGGCTGCAGCTGTAGATTTGGTCCGAACTAGATCAGGGTGAAACTCTGGATTTTTCAGATACTGTTGTTTCACCACAGTCAAACAGGTCTCAGGGATGTGCTCCTTGTCATATGACACCAGGGCCTGCAGGAAGTCATCCACCTGACATACATAAACACAAATGCACGTTATATGTTGATATCCATGCAGAAAATCTGGGGTCAATACAGAGTAAAAACTCCCTACTTATATAAAACGGACTGGGCCCATACCAGAACTTAGGTGCTGTCAAGAAAAAAAATCCCTAGACAAAAAAAGGATTTAAAAGGAAACAACTACACAAAAAGGATTATATATTTGATCCCTTTCCTCATTACATTATACACAAATGAAATAATCCCTGTTATTATCTGAAATCTGTGAGAAGACTTTGTATGGATGAATACTTAAAGTTATTATTATACTCACAGACTATGACTGTATCGTAAGACTGAACAGGCATACTGGTGTTACTGTGACTAATAGAATACATTTAGACACGTCCTCTCTTCTTTTCACCTGTTGCCCACTTTATTAAAAATGATCTTTTAAGGTAATTTTTTTGGGTTTTTTTTGGGTTTTTTTTGCTCTGTATATAAAATGAATGTATCATCTGTATTTAACCAAATTCAACCCCCTAACACATTCAAAAGCTCAATATGCTTCAAAGGCTAAAATATAATTCTGGAAAAGAAAAATAATTAACCTCCATTCCATGCTAAATGTTACTGGCTTTTAAAAACCTAATACATCCTTTGATGGCAACACTTGTATTAATAGTCGCTGGAGGTTGAGAAATGGGTCAACACACTTGCTCTCCTAGTGAGTGAGCATATTCATAAAGACATCCAGCTGTAATGTTAGCACTCGAGAGATGCTGGGCAGGGCCAAGGTCAAGGCCCACACACAAATTAGATTGGCATTAATCAGGCAGATGTGATTGACATTATGACAGCTTAACCTTGCCCATGAAGGCCCGCGCCGCCTTCCAGCTCCGATCCTTAGGCACTCGACCGCGGGGGGCTAGCAGAACCATCACAGCTGCTGCTACATTGATCACTGCCACTGGAGGGTTTGGAAAGGCCTTCAGCTCAGTGAGATTCATCTAAAACAATTAGAAACATTACATAATCTTTAGGTTGATTGAGATTTTGATGGAATTTTGCCTAGTACGATAAAATGGCTTACCTTGTTGAGAGTGTCTAGTGCTGCTGTGGCAGCTGTCAGTGATGGCTCTGCTTTGGCTAGGTCATTTTCACAGTCCTTCTGTTTGATTGATACTTCTGCCTGAATCACAGCAACCTGTAAGAAAACAACCACATTTTATCAACTCACAGAAAGATATATTGTAATTGATGGGGTATGGTGTGGTATGAAGAGTAAAAAAAAAAAAAAAAGGTGTGAAAACCAATATTTGACAGAATATCTCACCTTTTGTGCCTCGACATCTGCATCCTCCCTTTTGTTTCTAACCCTCTCAGTCTGCAGTCCAATCTTTGTAATTAGAGCTTCAATATTCTGGTTTTTAAAGGTCAGCTCTGCTTCCTGGGATGCCAATTTGGCTTGTAGATCCTCAACCTAAAACAAGAAAGAAAAACAATTTCATGTACTTCAGAGTATAATATTAAAATATCAGGTAAAAACCCACACTGTTTAGATCAGAAACACATTTTCATTCTAATTTTTGTACCTCAACCTTGTGCCTTAAACCCTAACATTAGCCCCCTCCAGTATATAATAAAGACGTTTACCTGAGCAGCAGTGGTTTGGAGTTTTTGAAGGCCGCTGTCAAGCCGGTTCATCTTGTGCTGTAGCTGAGTCCGGCTCTTCTCCAGAAGGTTTCTGTACAGGGTGATTTGCTGGAGAAAACTCTTGGGGGTGGTGTAATTGTACCTCTTCTCATTGCGCTGGTATTTTTCACTTGCCTGGTTGACACTGGTGTGAACGTAGGCCATGAAAAGACTGATGGATTCCTGGACGGCAGGCTGTAAAAATAAGCAGACAAGGGGGGGATAGGGGAGAGCAGGGCGAGCTGGATTGAGTAGAGTTTAACATCCACAACCTGATGGGGACTGAAATATTATCTTCATAAATTTTGAATTCATCTACAAGTTTTGCCATCTTACTTGGCTGGCCCTGACTTACTCAATCTGAAATTTAGGTGCAGCTACCAGGAATGATTAGGCTTTGAAACCTCTATGAAAATAATGTGTTTAGACCAGTGACATGCAGCTTGTAAGACATGCACAGTGTTTACATTATCTCTGATGCCCTCCAACTTTCTAAACACTGTCTTCAGTTGCTGTTGTACTACATTCCAATGAGGTATTCATCATATGGTGCTCAATGACACACAACCTCCATTAATCATACATTTAGCAATCAATTAAAGCAAAAACAGATGAGCAGAGAATGTAAGAATCAAGGCTAAACATAATTCACAAAAAGCCATTGTTAATGATCATGGAGCCAGTCGGAAATAAAATCATTATTAATTAAGATCTGACATAATGCTTTTTGACAAAGAATGCTCAATGTTCAGTTGAGATGCGAAAGAAGTTCTCATTGATTGGCCTTGTGTAGCAACTCTTAGTGGGTTGTGCATTTTCAACTTTAAATAAATGATCATTTCATTTCTTGTATTCCTGCCTCTTTAAGAAGATAAACAATCATTTATGACTTTAGACATCTTCGATATTTATATTGTTATTGTCCCTAGTAATGCACAAACTTAAACAAAGTTGTTTCTTTGATTGTGTTTGTATGATTATTTTATTATATTTTTCAAGTCCTCTCTGCATACCTCTCTACTAATACTAATACAACCACCACGCTTAAATATTGTTCTACAATCATTACATAACTCTACCTCTCCTCTCTAAAAACATTATGTCTGGTGCTCTCTCTCACTTACCACTAGCACTCTAATAACGCAACGACTTCTCAAGCACTATAGATACTACCACAACAAAACATTTTTTCTGCACATGGACATCCAAACATGGACAGATGTCGACCATTTCCATAGTGGAAACTAATAGTCTGGCACATGTTCAGATATGTGATGACACTTCCTGGTTGTGACAGCTGTGCCTCCTTAGAGGGTCGTTATGTGCTTAATCACTCTTCTCTCATTAACATAAATGATCCTGGGTTGTGATCGTTCCACTGCTATGATGGAAAACAATGATATGCTTGCACTCACTGTGAGTCTCCAGGCATGTGTTCAGCGATTTGTCAGTACCTCAGCAGAGAACTAATGATGAGGGATCTATTGAAAAGTTAATCCAGCTGCACCATAGTAATTAGAAGGTGTTCATTTTAGTCTAACTCAGTCTGCAATGTGGTACATGGCAAAGCTAGGGAAATACTGCAAATCACATATACAGATGCATCTCTGGCAGTTAATACTGCTATTTGTAGTAATATCACGCATGTGTGTTGGAAAGCAGAGAGCCAAAGGCCTGACCTCAATGCCCTCAATCTCTTGGATGAACCTGTAGCTGACCGACTGCAGAGCATCAGTAGTCCAAGGATGGAACCAGTTGATGGTGGTGCACTGGACAAGGGCCGGGAATCGACGGGCCCTTACACGAAGGACATTGCCCACAGGAGACAAACACAGGACCACCTACAAATAAGGAACCAGAGACACAGAGAGTCACCACACAAAAACATATACTGTATGCACAAAGGTAAATTCTCATGCTTGAACATCAAAAGACATAAAAGTGAACATAGGGAAATCAACAAACAATATCACAGATGCATTCAAGAACCCATAACTGGCAGCCCTCTGTGTCCCCATTTGCCATCACATTGGCATGTGGACAGGCAGCCACATTCCCAGTTGGCTGGAGCAGACGGTGACGCTCCCAGAGGCCCTGGCGCAGAGATTAGCTGGATGGCATACATGTGTACTGAGACAAGAATTTCCTTCCTTTTAACCCCCACGGTTTGTCTGGCTCTGTTAATTCAACATGTCAAACATATTTAATAACATAACACAGCAGTTGTGCTTTTGGTTTTCGAGTTCAAAATGGCTAAAGCACAATTTTCTCATTAAATTCTTGTTGTGAATATTGGTTAGGATGGCACATCATAAAAAATGTCATCCTCAGTGTAGCATTGTGTTTATAGAATATTCATCTCTTCTTCTCTAAGGTTTGTATGGGGGTGGGGGGGGTGGGGGGGGGTGGGGGGCAGGTATCCTGTAAAACTCTCTCTGATGATTTTTGACAGACTTTACCTAAGACATTTTAAAGTTCTCTCAAGAAAATGTTTGATATGTTACTAAGCTAAATGGAAGAGTGTTGCCCCTAGTATATTCAGAAGATAAAGTTAGAAGCAATATTGGATAACTGAAGATAGTAGAGAGAGTTTGCAAGACCGTGAGCTGTAGTCTGACTCGGTCAGAAAAGAATCTCCAGCAGTTCTCCCTGTTGTCCAGCAGTCCGAGAGCTCGGACCTCAGCTCTCACACCTGTCATGATACCTTCCATTTCCTCCTCACTAAAGAGCTCAGGAATTTCTCCTGGAGGGAAAGGCACAGTAAAACATCTATTCAACAACAGTGTGATGAGTAAAACAACATACGATTCTACAAACACTGTTCTCTTAGCTCTTTTGAGCTGAAAAGCAGGATAACTGTTATGTGACTGGGGTCTGACCTGATGCCAGTAAGTCATTAATAATGACCAGAAACCGCTCATCAGGTATCTGTGCATCAGTAAGGAGCAAAGCCACACGCTGATTCTTCACTCCAGTCTTTAGGAACAAGCCTGCCAGATCCATCTAAATAAAACAAATGGCATGAATGGACATATATGCTGTTTACCCAATATGGAGTCCACTACAGAATTTCAAATTGTTCAACAATAATCAGTGATACAGCACAAGTCTAATGAAGACGCCTCACTAGTAGGCTATTAAATGATTAAATTGACAAACTTGCTTCATCAATAAGATATTGAAATATTTCCCAGTGGCTTTTAATAGTATCTGACAATTATCTCTTGCATCAGTGCAGAAGCTGAACAAAACAAGAATTTCATCAATATCCAGCATGCAATGAGAGAGAAAATGAATCAAGAGATTTTTTTTCTTTTTTTTTTTAAAAAAAAAAAAAAACTTGATTTAAGTAAACTATTTAGATTTTGCACAATAATAATGTATTTTGGCACCATGCCTTTTGTAGATTTTCATAAAAGCATATTAACAATGTTACATCACACATAAAATTCTGGATTAATGACATCAATATTTACCTTGAGGTCCTGGATGCTATAACCTTTATTTGGAGTGATTTGGAAGACTTCCACAGACGATATGTAGGCAGCCAGACGGGTCAGGCTCTGTTTTCCACTGCCCCCGACCCCAACCAGTAACCCATGACCCCCGGGAGACTCCAGGATGCGACTGATGCGACAGCTGGTCACAACATAATCTTTGTTATGCCACTAAATACATGTGTCTCTCCGAATACCAAAATCTTCATAGAATGCATTTTTAAAAAGTAATATGGTGTCCTCATTAAAGCACTCAAAACCATTTAACACATTTAAGTAGCTCACAGCATATTAATTCCACTTTCTGCAATAAACTGCCATGTTTTCATTTTATATAGGAGCTAATATCCTCTCTTTACTGTTTTTAGGTTTACTTTAGGTGTTCTTTCTGAAGCTGACATGAGATTTGATTTGGTTCAAAGGAAAATAAGTTTACAATAATCCTGATAATGTCACTAATGTAATTATTATAGTATGTGCTTACACATGTTGCATGGCATCTTCAAACAGCACCAGATCCATGGCTGCATTGAGCTCATTGTAGCTCTCCAATGCATCTGTGAGAATGGTCCTGAGCACAGCCCAGTCTCTAACAGGAGCATAGGAGGCTTCCTCACCCATTTGGGAAAAGTGGCAATAGAGGAGGGGCTGCTTTGTCACCTTTTTGTCCTCCAGTCCCTGGACGAGGACAAGCATAATAAATCATTTCAATCTTTCGGTCAATGTTATTATGTGAAGGTGAAGAACAGCAATTTATACAGTTTACACTGTTAATCAGAATCTGTATTGCACCTCAAAGCATTCATGCACAGTCTCCATCTGGAGCCTCCGGAAGAACTGCAGGTCCTTGTCATCTACCAGTCTGTCTGAGTACACTCTGCAGGACTCATGGAACCACAGCAGTGCCAGTTCAGTGCTGTCTCTCACAGTCTCTGGCCCAGCTAAGAGAATTCCCTGGATAAAACAGATACTAAAATTAATATTTCACAACACATTCAAAAGTCCATTCAAAGTACAACTTGTCTGCTATACCTGAAAGACATGAGATAAATCTCGTAGATTAAACATGTAGTGAAATTTGATGGCCGTGGGCAGAAAGCTGTGAACCATCTTGTGATGAAGTGTTGTGGCAGCTTGGACCACAGCTGCAGCACCCCTCTGAACCAGTGGACTGAAAAACTGCTGCTTCAGGTGGCTACACAGGATCTTACTGTAGATCGACACCTGAGCCTCAGATGAAGGAAAGTTCACCGCAAACACTGAAAAATGTCTCTGTAGGGAGCAAAGAGACTAATTTCAGAAAATGTATAGGCCTAGCAAAGTCCAGTACTTACTTATTAAAACATATTAGTTTAAGGATCACTTCCATGTAGCCGTAAATTTTGAATTGAAAATATAAAGTATATACGCTATACACAACAGGTTTTTGAAGTAGTAGCGGTGGTAGTTCTCACCATGTTCAATCTGTTGCATGATTTATCTATGAAAGAACCTCTGCACCAATTCACACATTCATTTTACTTTTTTGAAAAATTTGAACTAAATGTCAGATTTTCAAAAGATGCTATTGTGATTCTGTCAATGCAAGTGATAATATTTGTATTGAAAAATAAATTATGCTGGATTTAAGACAACTATACCTGCAGTCTGGGGTTGATACTGAAGCTCCCAGCAGTTGGATTCATACAGGCAACATACTGGGTATTGTGTATTTCTTTTAGGGTCAGTTTTTGTCTGTCATACCTGCAGGCAGCAAGAAATGAAAGAAGTTAATAAACACAAGACAGTTGCTAGAGTGTTTTATGCTCTAGTAACAGCCAACTGCACAACTCTTACTAAATGGGTGGGATATTCTCACCAGTGGCCATAGTCCAGATGTTGGCGTATAAGTGTATGAGGCTGCACTGTTCCATAAGTATCAACAGCTGGCATGTTCATGTCATCTATAAAGTAGACCAGCCTTCTGTTGCCTACAGGGGAGTAGCTTCTGCCTGCTCTTTTCTCTAATGGTTGCTCCAAAATCCCTGCAAGAGAAAGTAAAGACAAAACAAATCAATGACAAAAAACATCAGCCACACTACAGTTACCTGCTGAATAAAAATAGCAAACTAAAAAAGAGGTAGATTGATCTCACCCTAGTCAAACCAGCTTTGGAAGCATGAGAATGTCATATGATTAAAGTCATGATTGTAACAATTCATAAGCGTAAAGTTTTCTCTCCCTCCACTCTCATCTCTCTACATTTGAAAATTACCAGCAGATGGTGCTACAGTTTACCTGATGTGCGAGCACAGAGCAATCATAAACCCCCCACCACTCACCCTGCAGCATGAGGGAGGTGGTATAGTAGTTGAAAGGTACTTTTGTGGTCATGTAACTCTCTGGCAGACAGTCTAACTTGTTCTTGACAAGTGCAGTCTTTCCCACTCCAGCATTCCCCACAAGCATCACTGGCTGTCTCCTCTCCAGCAACAAGTCCATGAAGTACCGAAGACGCACAATCTCTGCTGTGTGTACCAGAACAGCCTGCAATCATAGAAACAGCAGGAAGACAGAGAACAGAAACATACATGGTTATTATGGCTTTCTTTGAGTGTGATTTATTGACAGACATGTGTTCAGTGAATTGTATGTGATTTATAATTTCTTGTATTTCCCCAGTACACCACAACTATTCTGTCATAATAGCATCATTTGTTCAGAACAAAACCCCACTAATTATGGCCCAGCAAGAGCCTTTGGAGCATTCACAGCTGTACGCAGGAGCATAAAGAAAGACAATAGAGCGTGGGTGATAGCGCAAGCCTTGTTGCTCATGCCTTCACCCCCACACAGTCTGGTATGGGGTGTAGTAGATGGTAATCAGACACAGTGGCAAGCCTATCATCCATTCTAGCACCCCTGCCATAACCTCATGATGTGACTTTACCCTCTCTTATTATGTTCACTGAGGCACACATACATTTTTAATATGACTGTATTGTTCGTTTTTGGTTATTTTTCTTTAAGAAGGCCACTTCTTGTGATCATATAAGTGATAATTTGTCAAAATGCTTTTAAATGTTGAATTGTCCTTCTCTCCTCTACTATATATATATGTCCTTACCTGTAATGGAGTACCAGTTTCCATTTCAAATGGAGGTACAGTGTCACTCCAGGGCAGAAATCGTCTTGTTTGAGGGTCAAGGTAGTAGTCAAACACTGTTCCCTGTGCTGGTAGTTTCACTGCCTTCATTTCTTTGGTCCACCACTGACTGAACTCCACCCGGTAATCACAGAGCTGGACAAATCATTGAAGATATAATATCATGCATTAATTCATATAATTTCAATGGACAACCCCACCATTAGTTCAACTGATTGACAGTTAAGTGTATATTATTCTTGGCCACTTGACATTCTTGACATGCCTCTCAACAAAGGGAAGTATCACACCTCCTGCTATATTTATGCCTTTGAGATGAAGATAGGAATAAAAAGACAAAGCAAGGAGTAAGTAGAGTTTTAACTAAGTGGAGTAATGCCCAGTTGCACATTTTACTGTGGGAAATGCTTAATTTCTATGGAGGGACAACTCTAGAGTTGTGTGCACCTAAGACTGAGCTTTATTACCTTTATTAGGACACAAATACTTTTGTAAAGAATGTTGAGCATGTGTTATCATGTTGAAACATATCCAACTTGTCCTGACAGCTGCTCTATATAACCTGATATGTAAAAGGAAGTGAAATCAGAATTGTTATACCATACTGAAGTTCATCCATATCAATTAAACAACAGTAATACCTGATCTTGATACACAGCCCCACCAAAGGCCCAGATGCAGGCATAGGTGAAGTAGGTCTCATACAGCTCACGTGGCGAATCAGATGGAATATTTTCTGGTGTTAGAAGGCAGTCGAGCAAAGTGCAGAGTGTCTGAACAGGGAGGGAAATTTCTTTGTGATATTCTGACTGTATAGGCAAACAAAAAGAAGAAATAAATAAAATGTGAATGCATGTGTGTTGTGTACCTGCACCATAGAGTTGTCTGGGATGGGAGTGATGGTCTTGAAGCTGTTTCTCATTTTTTCAAGACAACGGGGAACATATTTTTCAAACAGTATGGTGAGGTGGGCCCTTTCTGTCTGTCGCTCTCGTTGATCAATCCAGCTGGCAACATACCTGAGCAATAGGCCAAGTAATTATTTTATACTGCTGGGCTGACCTGATCAGGATGTGTAACACATCTAAATATTTTCTCAAAAACATAGTTGTTTTAGAAAATTAAGTACAACACATGCTACAGAAAATAACACAAAATGTTCTGGTACTGTGTGACTGTGCACAGTGCAACCTACGGATTCCAGCACAGGTCCTGTTGGTTAATATATAGGATTCCTGCTCTGGACACAGTAGCAGGAGTGGCCGTCCTGAGATGACTGATTTCAAACACCAGTCGCATGGAGGAGGTAAGTGGCACACGTTCATTACTCGCCAGAGTCAGAACCTGAAAAAAATGTTATGAAGCATTATGGTTTCTAAATATCATAACATTTGAATGGTCAATATGATGGACAAGACTCTACCCAAACGATAAGGTAAACACCTCCATATCTCATCAGGTTTGACAGACTTGCTTTAGAATGTTTCAAAGGCACAGGATCACTGTGACATGATTCAATGCTCTGGAAAAATACCTCTAAGTACTCACACTCCAGGAACTGATTGCTGAAGGAGGGGGAAAGAAACATCTTTTTCTATCTATACCACCTTAGTTGCTATGTGTTGTACAATAGTGTATGAGTGAACAGAAGGGAGGTACCTTGTTGTCATCCATCACTGTGTTGAGTGATTCAATCCACATCGGATCAATGTCTCCATCCAACACAATCCACTTAGGTCCTAGGTGGGAGATGTTTGCCTGCTCTCGCATCAGTGATGAAAGCAAACCTTACAAAGAGATTTAAAGATACAAACAACTCTGATATCAAGGTATAAGCAGACCCAGTATGATTTAGAACCGTTTCTTGTGTTCTACTTTTCTAACTCTCGTTTAAAACCAGCTCTGCTTACCATCTTTCCACTCTCGAGTTGCAGGATGGATCAAGCCAAACAATTCATCTCTGTCCACTGCCTTTGGATTGAGGTCATTCCACACAGGCTTCTTCTTTAAGTTTACATATGTTTTATGGAGAACTCTCAACAGCTGTTGAAATACATATACCCGATATTCCACTTCTGCCTTATTAAATAGAGCATTGGATTTGAAAAAATGATAGAAATCTAAGAAGTCTAACCTTGCTCTTCCCAGTCCCTGCATTTCCAACAACAAAGACTGAATGACGTACTCCCATCAGTTCCTCCAACTGCACCACCTAACAAAATAAAGTCACTCATGAAAACATTTTCATTCTTTTTTGAAGTATTTGCATAGTGTACACCATATTGTCAAACCTTAAGGATGAATGTCTCCTCTGGCTGGAGTCGGAGCTCCAGCGTGCTCATCCGGATGGCCTTTTCAAATTCACAGCTTCTCTCTCTCTCGACCTCCAGGCCTGGGAACAAGTCTCCCAGCAGTCCCAAAAAGATGGTCACATCCTCAGTCACTATTTTAGGCATGTTGAAGTCTCTTAGAGCACGCATTAGCACCTATTAGGTGTAGTGAAAAATGCTTTAATAGGTTATATAATACAGTCTGTCTTCCTCCTGCAGATGCAAGATTGTGTACACAAACACATGTAAGTCACCTGATCCTCTGGTCTTGTCTTGTCTCTTCTTCTGAGTCCCCCTGCCACAATCAGAACAGACTTGACAGCACGCAAACCCCAATCATAGTGGTCCTAAGAGACAAATGAGGACAGACAGTAAAGATGTGTACTCCTGTGTTTACACTTACCATAAATCATGTCATACAAAGTACTAAGAGTTATTGAATGGTTTCATGCATCGCTGAGCTCCTGAGGCATAGCTGAAAAGATTTATTATTGATGTTCTGTTCTAAGCCAACATTATGAAATATAACAGTGCTAAGTGATTTTCTCCTACCTGCTTAGAGAGCAGTTCTTTGCAGAGAGTGTAAAGAGTGATAAACTTCTTGGCTAAAAGCTTAGCACCACGGAAGCCCTCTGCCACCAACATTATCTCACAAATAAGCTCAGTGTCAGGCACCACCATGGCACAGGGTCTACAGCAGGAAACAAATAGTGCAGACAATGAATTCCATGTTGACTAAAGGAACCATATAAGGAAAGTGACTGTATCATTCCCACCTGAAAAGAGCTTTGAGGTTCTCAGGTAGCTCTGTCCTGCCTGCATAGCCAGGGTTCATTGTGATGAAAATCCCTACAGAGGGCTTTAAGATAATTTCTTTATCCACGAACAGGAACCTGTGAGATTGCAGAAAGTCTTAACAAACATTTAGTATACTTTCTTAACATTAAGATTTTCAAGAATGATGTTTAATTAATCACCTTTTCTTTTTAGATCGAATTGCGTCCTGTATAGTTTTAACCTGCACTGCGACAACTGACAGAACATCCACAGCGATGCGATTGAACTCATCAAAGCAGCCCCATGCTCCAGTCTGGGCCAGACCCTTGTATATATTTCCAATTGACTGAACAAAAAACAAAAACATTTACAAATGTACATGTTTACTGAAACTAATCTAATCAAGACATGAACTTGCATAAGAGAGAAATTATGAATGGTCACACCTTGTAGTCCATCTGTTCAGAACAGTTGAAGATGTATACCATGACACCCATGGCTCTGCCAAGATCCTTAGTGGTCTCGGTCTTCCCTGTTCCAGCGGGGCCTGCTGGGGCTCCACTCATGGTCAGGTGGAGTGACTGAGTTAAGGTGATGTAGCACCTGTACTTGGCAATAGCCCACAGAAAAACACAATTGTACTTGTTAGCAAAGCTGCATATAGCACATATGTTGAAGTACTAAACACTAAACTCCAATGGGTAGCCGACCTACCGGTCTGTGAGGGGAGTGATGACCAGTCGTGGTGTATTTCCAAGATATTCATAAGAATACAGGAACTGAGCATCACAGATGTTGACATAGCAGTGATGCTGCTGCTCACTCCAGCGATGTCTGAGCTGGGAAAGCCACTGAAAAGCCTGTGAGGTGGAGACCTGTACACAGATGCCTAGTATCAAACTTTGTCAAAGAGATAATTAAACACCAGAGATGGAGCACACATTAGACTCTAGCAGCAGGAAGAATGATGATAATAACTTGTCAACATTGTGTTGCTTTATTTTGACTATCATCTAAATAATGTCTATCTAATTACATTGTGATGTAAAGTGTGCCCTTTTAAGTTTTAAAGTTACAAAAAGAGTCAAGACACAAATTGTTCATGTTAAGGTTCATCTTTTCAACAGAGCGTCATTACAAAAAATTTCATGACATGAAAGTCATTAACCATAAACTGCTACCAAAGTTTAGACAAGCAAAATAAAAACACTCTGTGACCATGTGTCATTATATTTATATGATATACAGTGTTCTCATAACTCTGAAGTTAATTTGGCCACAATAAAATGAAACCTTGATAATAGTGTGATTGAGTTAGGCTAACCTTTTGCACTATAAGGTTGGTAACAACATCTCTGGCATGGACATCAATTGTGCATATTGTCATGATCTTCTGTCTGTCTCCTGGACTCAGCTCTCCCAGGAGCATGCTGATCAGCGAGTTGAGTTGAGAAATCTGCAGGTGGGAAGAAAATGGATTCAAAGCAAACTGAAGAAAACAGATAGTTCAATTAAGAGAATAACACGAATTTAAAGATTCACATGAGCTAGCAATACACACGCTGCATATTTTAAATTTTCTTTCTGGTTTGTACTGTTAAGTATTTAAAGTCACATTATAACTTCAATCCATGCATCACAGCAAAAATTGTGTAAGAATGTAAACAAAAGTATAAGGAATACTTCCGTAGTACTGAGTTGTTATTTTGACCAAAGCATTACTGGATGTCCTGCATATGTCGCAGGTCCTGTATAACAGTAGGTCAGATATTCGCACATGTAATATAAAGTATACCTGTTTCTTGTTGTAATCTTTCAGGGCATATTCAAATCCTTCCTCAAGTCTTTTAAACACAAGCTCCATATCGTTGCTCCACCAGATCTGAGATCCAGTGAGAGCCCCTTGGGCAGGGAAGTCGAGAATCCACTGCTCTCTGGGCCTGTCCTCGTACACAGACACAGCCTCAGAGAGGTGACTCCTGACACTTTCCTTCATAGACTCCTCCAGACCAGTAAGCCATTCCTCCACCTAAAACACATTATTCCTTTCCAAGTTGTTTTATCAATTGTGATAGATAATTCATATTACTAAATTCTGAATGTATGTAGTGTCTTACCGGCCCTAAACAGGGACATTCAGCCTGGAAGGGGACATACTCCCTCTCTTTGCTGTACATTCCCACTGCAAGTTTAGGATTATCCATCTGGTCTTGTTTGGAAAACTCAAGATCTGACATGTTGCTGAACAATTTTGAGAGGTGGACAGTTACCTGCAAAACACAGTCATTAACTTCTTTGTGACAAATACAGTGCAGTCAGCCTAAATATGGAGATAGTGAATATATACAAAAACAAAAATCAAGGAGTAATCTACATTAGTGTACCTCTTTGGGACGACTCCCTTTAGAAAGGATGTCCAACAAGTCTGCAGAAGAAATAAAATAGAATCGTGGAAAGGCAAGTCTCTTTGTTTCCAGGTATTCAGCAAGAGCTTTTTCACACAGGGCCAGTCTGTTAGAAAGAGGGTAAAGGAACAGTAATGACAAACTTTCACCTGAAAACAGTATAATGACATTTCAAAAATACCAAACTGTGCAAAAACCTTTTCTGTAGATCTTCTAACTTCTCAAATAGATGAGGTTTGTTGGTGGCCTCGATGACATTTTGGTCTTGGCACTGTCTAACATCAGCTCCTGAAAGAACCAAAAATCCCCATATTTACAATCATGAAAACAACTGAATTTACATAACTGCGTGCCTGGCATATATGTACAGACCTTAAATTCTCCATCTATAGCTTGGAACCTGTGTGCATCGGCAGGCAGCTGTTGGCAGATGTCATCACAGCCCTTGAAGATGCTTTGCAGGTAGGCCCATGTCCTTTGGACCTCCATCCAGACCATCAGCACAGAGTCAGCCACAGTCAGCTGCTTTTGTAGTTCAAGCACCTGGAAACGGAAGTGGTCCACATACTTGCTCTGAAAGACACCCTGGAGCTGAACCTTGAGGATGAAAGTACAGAATCATCAGGATAGTTTATCTAAAGGATTTAGTACAATGTAAGACTCCTACACACAAACTACCACCCAACCACATACAGCCACATCACCAGATAACAAGACATCATAACATGTATCCTTTAATTTCCAAACACCTTTGACCTCATCAGAATGCCCAGCCATAAAAAAGTGGGGGAGGAAAGCAATCTTTTTACACAAAGGTGGAAGCACTGAAGTAGCAAGACTGCTTTGCTTGATTGCTGGCTATAACCCTTCTACCCAAAATACATCTGGTGTACAAATACCAAGACCCCCACAGTGCAACAATACCCTGTGTCCTAAAGCAGCTATAAATCCAAGGACTGAATAGGGACCTCTCTAGTCTCAGCTGTGCTGTTAGTCAAACAGGGCAGCCCCCTTCTGCACTCTCATCTCTGTTCAGTACATCACGATCAGAGCCTGTCACAGACAGCTGGTCTTAAGTTCAGCAATTTAGATATTTACCTGATGATCCTCAAGAGTTTCAATAAGTTCCTCGTCACATTGAAGAAGTGGCACGGATGTCTGGTAATGATCTTCATACGAAAGCTCCATTGATGCCCATGTTTGACTTATTTCTGATACAACCTGAAATTTAAATAAAAGAGTATAATGATGACATTAAATTCAAACTGTATAACTGTATTATACTACTATCAAAAAACCTTATCTAACAATAACCAAATATAGTGACTGCCTGTGCAGTGAAAACTATGTATCTCCAAACTGAGTGTTTTTTCATATTTCAACTTTTAAGAGGTCTGAACCCTATTCATACTGGAGAGCTCTGTCAAGAAATGTCATTTGTAATCTGGAGTCAAAGACTCAGCTTTTGATGTAGTTGCATTTATTTATAGCTAAAGAAGAACCTTCTCAATGGCCATCTCTTTGACTGCCTTATCCACAATGTTGCGAACTTCATCTTCGAACAAATGGAGCTGCAGAGCCAAAAGGTCTTCCAAGGTGGTTCTGTCAGTCACAGTGATGTCCATCTATTTAAAAAGAATAATTTTCAAATGCAAAGTTCTGTCACCCAAGACATGCAAAACATTTGTCTATAGTAAGACCTCTACTTGGTACGCACCTGTGTTGCGCTAATTAGCTGCACCCAGTGGCGCTCTCGTATTGCCAGGTTCTGTAGATGACTCACGGCCCGCAGTGACGCCAACAGGTTCTTTACATAAAGGTCTAGCCCAGAATACACATCCCATACACGAGCCTCTTTGTCAAGCTTCCGTATGTCCTACACAAACAGAAGGCAGGTAAACATAATTAGTTATTAAGGGCATCTGTTACAAACAGCAATGGTGCATGACAGCAAGACAGCAGGAGAGATGTGCTGGTGTGATGTAGCACTGTTGGTGACCTCACCTTGGCAAACCTCCACAATTCTGCATCCATCTGGTCCACGTTTATCTGCCTCCATTTGGTCATTGTCCAGTTTTTCACACTGCTCTGTATAGATAAAGTAACATGCAGAGGGGTCAATGGGCTGAGGGTGCTTAATGGGGACATTTAGTGTCTTCAGGGTATTCAAAGAATCAATGACAGCCTCCACGAGGCCAGGCTGGTCATGTTATTGAATGTGGTGATGAGGCATTCAACTGTACTTCCATTTCCTCAGGAACAGAGATGATTAAGTATGCAATATACATTACACTACTTACCTGCACAAATAAAACAATATCCCACAGTTCTTTGAGGACAGTGATCTCTCTTCTGCAGAGCTTAATGTCTCTGTAGTCAGGAATAGTAACATCAAATAGATTTGTGGACTCTTGGAGCTCTGCTAGTTCTTTCTCCATGTCTCGAATCGCTTTTTCAGACTACAAAAGAACATTTGACAACTGTTATCCATGATGAATAGAGTGTTGTGATATTTTAACGTTATAATTAAAAACAAAGGCTGAGCTCATACTTTCTCCAGACTGATGTAGGGATGCACTGTCTTGTAACCAAAGGGTGCAGTTGCTCTGAACATCTCCCTGAATTTTGCTTGTTTTACCTGAAAAATACCAGATACCACTTAAATGGTTTTCAAACCTTCGAAAGTGTGCATATAAATTTTTTTCTCAAAACAGGATATAAAGTATATATCCTACATAAATAGGATAAAAATTGTCACCTCAAACGCCATGCATTGTCTTCGTAAAACCATCACTTCAACATTCTGCATCGGAGCTACCTCATGCCTCACTTTTACGGCCAGTTTTTTTGCCTCACACCATTTCTCTGGAAGTTCCTATGGAGAGAATTTGTTTGAAAGTTAAATGGCAAACATACAGCAATCAGGCATAACATTATGACCGCCTGCCTAATATTGTGTTGGTCCCTGTTTTGCTGGAAAATACGCAACAAACTGTGATGCACGGTATATTCTGACACCTTTCTATCAGAAGCATTAAGCATTAACTTCTTCAGCAATTTGATCAACAGGAGCTTGTCTGTTGGATTGGCCCACATGGGTCAGCCTACCCATGTGTATCAATGACCATGTCGCGGGTTTACCGCTGTCCTTTCCTTGGACCACTTCTGATAGATACTGACCACTGCAAGGACCACACCACAAGAGTTGCAGTTTTTGAGATGCTCTGACCCAGTCATCTAGCCATCAAAATTTGGCCCTTGTCAAACTCGCTCAAATCCTTACGCCTGCCCATTTATCCTGCTTCTAACACATCCACTTTGAGGACAACATGTCCTCTAGCTGCCTAATATATCCCACCCACTAACAGGTGCCATGATGAAGTGTTATTCAGAGTTATTCACTTCACCTCTCACTGGTCATAATGTTATGCCTGATCAGTGTATATAACATATACAGTATGCTAATTCCTTGTCTCTGAATAAGTCACTAATTTAGTAATTTGCTACTTGAAGGTGGTAAGGAAAGAGTAATATTAACCCATTCCTTTCTTTACCTCCATCTGAGAATAGACTTGGTCTGGTATGGTCACTCCATATCGTTCCAGGAGGATTATTGTGTCTCTGAGAGGGTCAAACATCTTGTCTGTGGCTGTTTGTCGGTCTCTGACAGCCAGCAGGTGACTCATAACTTCCACCAAGTCATGATGGTCTCCATTGGCCAAAGGATGGTTTAATCCTTCAACAGTGGTTCTGACAAATGTTTGTAGCTCATCAAGACTGAGAGAGAAAGCACACAGTAAGAAGGTGGTTGTGGTTTGGTTTGTATTAAATAGACAGTCAGACCTTAGTCAGAATTTTACCTGTTGGTGACATAAGTCAGGAGGTGTTCTTTGAAAAGCCAACTCCACTTCATTACAATGTTGAGCAGGCTGACTTTAAAGAACTTGATATCTACCCGAAACCATCCATTGAAAACTCTGAAATCTTCAAGCTTGGAAATTTCAGAATAGAGATCCTCAAAATAATCTATCTGTAAAATTAACATCACACCAGAGATTATAATTAGGATGGCATGCACAGATAATATGATCCATGATTTGATAAGAGCTGTTTTTTTAACCTGTTCTTTGAAGTTATCGATTGTAGGCGGGTTCTCAGGGAGTACATCTGCTCTATGAGCCTCCATCTCTTCAGCTGTAAGAACACGTCCATACAGGAGAAACTGACTGAGAAACTCAGCCCTGTCATCTTGCCACAGATGGGTGTAGCAGTCAAACTTTCTCTGGTAATTTATAGCTTTCCTCAGGACGTTCTCCACTCGCTCCATTATTTCATGTCTCAGGTCCAACAAATCCAGCATGTCATCCATTACATCCTGTAAGAGTTATATTACATGACATATAACATCTGGACTGTCTTATACTTATAGAGGAATGCACTCCAACAGGTTTAGAAAGTTTAAGCCATCACAGAAGGTGAATACATTTTAACTAGCTTAAATAAATAGCTTAAAGCTTAAAGAAATACAATCTGCTGCTAGGTATCAAAGCATATCTTAATTATATAGATAAATACTGCAGAGCATGCATTGCCACATATGGTTTATGTACATACACATTCATTTGTTTTGCTGAACAACATTTAAATCAAGCATTACAGTGTGACTCTTTCAAGAATACCAAAGAATTGATTTTCTTGTATGTTAACAGAATAGGACCATTGTAATATGTAAACTATGTCTGTTTTAACATCCAAAAGGTAGAGCACAGTACCTGGTAGCTCTCCATGCTCAGATGTGCAGCCACTCTGTTGATATTAACTGAAGTCTTGAATATGTCTCCAACCAGTCCCTCTACAAGTTCATAGAGGCCATCTCCTGCATCTCTTTCCAGTGAGGGGAAGAAGACCATTTCTGAACCATTCAGCATCAACTGAGCCTCAAACAGGGGGGCCTGGTTTGGCCATGACTCCATGTTGTCCACAAGGAACTGAAGAGAGTGGCTGAGGTAGCTGAAGAGTCCCTCCACCACCATCTCATCCACATATTCCAGGTAGGACTGCCACACTTCTGAGCCAGGGTCAGCATGGAAAAGGACCATATTCTCCTGATGAAATTGTAGAATATTGGAGAGATCACAAACCACAAAAACTGTCAGTACTTTGTATTTTTGTATTCTATTGAAATTTTTACAAGTGGCTTTTATTATAAATTCAGCCATAGGCACCTGCACCAGCTCATAGATAGAATCTCCATCCTTCTTCATGCCCCTGTATTTCTTGTTGACACGGTCTCCTCTGTCTTCCAGTTGGATGAGTGATCCTTTCCTGTTATCCTTTCTGCAAAACATGGTTTGTTTGCTCCATCCTTTCATCAATGACTGAATGGCTTCACAGTTTTCCTTGGCTCTACTGACTCTACATGCGAGATCTTGGACCAGATCTTTGGTGGTGCTGATGAAGCCACAGCAGTCCACATCCTGCCATGTCAAGTCTGTCTCTGCCCTGGTCAGCTGCAGGTCTATGGATTCCAGCTCAGCTCGAATGAGAGGAAGTTCTACTTCTAGCACTGTCTGCTTGAGCTTATTGTACCACTGTACTAACAGCTGCAGACTGCTCACATACTGGAAAATGCAAGTCAGAAGAAAAAATATATTGTCAGTGTCTTCTACAATTAAAAAGGCATTCTGCTTATTATTTAACTCCTAGAGTTGCGCACCAGTGTGTGAGCCTGTAAAGGAATATGCTTTTTTCTTACCTTTGTGAACATGTCTCGCTTATCAAAAACAGTCATTGCAGCTGCAGGGATGTTGACCTGACTGAGAGTCTGAATATACTTCACATCTTTCAAGACTTCAGTCAGCTGAGGAGTGAAAGGAAATAGTGATTAAGTCATATGCATAATCACAGTGGGGTGGTGGCAAAATGTTTTGTCTCTGCTAGCAGAAACCTTTGGAGAATAAAATAACGTAAATTAAATAACTATAGCGAATAGCTATTCCCCCTAGAACAGTAGTTGCATTTTTTCACTTCTTATCAATTCAGTCAGCAGTGTGTAAAATGGATTTTCATCACTGGAGGGAATTTATTTTTAAATAAATAAATAATGGCCCCAATTTGAAGGACATATGTATAGAGGTGCACAGGAACACATTATTTCTCAAAGACAAAGATTACTACACCAGTCTAACTCAGTAAGTTGAAAAATGATTTAGCATTGTGGGATATTACAACAATTACCTTTGGATTGAAGTTGACAGAGACCAGGCCAGATGAGGTATTTCTGCAGATAAGGGGCTGGTTCAGGTTGATCAAGCAGGCCTGCTCTAAACAATTACACCAGTCAGAGTAAATGTCCACCTCATATTGGTCCAGTAGACTCATCATTTCCATGTACATGTTGTACTCCTTCACCATCTCCACACCTTCTGTTGATCTGGAAATGTTGCAAATAGTAATGGCTTAACTGTTGATACTTAACTGTGTATCTGTGTGTCAATAAATCAATAAATCTGACCAGCTAGTGCTGGTAATTAATTCATTTATTCAATGGAAATAGTCAGGTGTTTTAACTGACATGTCAAATAGTAATCTTATTTTTTCCCAAGGTGTTTGAGCACGTTTCCTGAGCATTTTTGCCCACTTCAGAGCTCCAGATGTCTGAGCCATGTTCTTAGTCAGGCCCCTCTCCATCTGTAAAGAAAATGAATAATTTTTCAGTTCAAGTGCCTTGAATAGATATTGCTAATGTTGTAGCACTCTCTGCGTACCTGATGGATCTGGGATTTAAACAGACATTTACATTTCTCCAGCTCTTCTCTGAAATGTTGCTGTAGCAAAAGAAAGTTAGGGCTGAATATCTGTCTAATTTGTCTTCTCTCAAGGAAGGGTCCAACTATAGTCAGCATCTTAAGGACAGAAGACAACAGACATTAGTAGAATTGTCAGTAACTCCTAACAGTCTTGTTTGTGGCATCATTATGCAATTATTATCCAGTCATGCTTACTTTGAAAGCTGATTCCAGTCCTGAACAATCCTTAAAAGCCAAGCATAGAAGGCTGGCAAGGTGGCATTCAAAATCCACAATCCAGGCTTTTAAGTCCTCATACTCATTTTCAAAATCCTTAAGACAAATTAAATAATTAACTCGTTTAAATGTCTCATCATGAATCATGAATTTGCTGAAGGTCCTCATGAAATTCATAATTAACATTTAAAATACTGTCAAAAGTGATTCTTAGACAATGTCACCTGAGAGTTTAAGTCAAATGGGCTGTTTTCACTGTGCTTCAACACTTCGCAGCGGTTAGTGAACTCTCTGTACATCTGAGCAGCATGCTCACTGTAGAGTTTCCCCTTAAGTCCTCCAAATTCCAGCTTTTCCATCCTCTGAAAGTCCAGCATAATGTCAAACAAGCCCTGAAAAGATAACACATTGAATTGGAAAACACTGCATACAAGCTCACAGTGACACATGAACACAAAAAAGGAAAAAAAGGGTCTCACCTCCAGCTGTAGCATACGATTAAGGAACTGGTTGAAACGTGCAAAAATCATGGCAGATGGGAAATCCCAGGGTGCATGTTTCACATGGTTGGCCAACCTCTCCCTCTGGGTCTGGTAACTGTCTCTGAAACATCTGAAGACTTGTATTACCTTTTTTACCATTTGTAGACTTTCCACTGGGTCCTCTCTCAGCAGCAGATCTGCAGAGAGGTATGCAGATGCCTACAGGGTGACAGATTTTATATCTGTGAATTTTTTCCACACACAAAGAAGTTATAACAGACGTCAGAGATATGGTGATTAAAAATCCATACATGTAGGTGTCATGATTAAACCTATACAAAGGAGACTGAAATGAGACTCCTTACCTGTTCAATTAGCAGATTGCAAAATTCTTGCAGTAACACAACAATACATGCTGGTCTTTGATAAGAATGGCAGTTGGTCCAGATAAGGAAGAGTGTGTGAAATAGTACAGGGATGAATGCTTCCAAGTCAGGAAACCCTCCCTTTTCCAGCTGAGATATGTGTGCATTTAGTGGCTGTAGATGGAGGTCAATGTCCTGGGCCTCTTGTAGTGCTTTTTATTGAGGAAAAAAAAAATTAAAATGAGGGTTTTGAGTTAACATTATGGTGTACATCTAACATTTGAGAAGGTACCTAAAGTTTTGCCATAAGAAAGAGAGAAGCTAATCTTACCATCAAATACATTTCCAACTAGAGTCTTGATTGTTGGATAATAGCTGCTATCCATCATCTCTAAAATCTTTGCCATCTTTTGAACAATGGGACTCTGAAGCTGCAAGTGACAGTCACAAACACTTCACCACCCACCAGGAGACAAAACTAAACTGAACAATACCTAAGAGAAGATTAGGAGGAACAGAGAGAATACCTGATCGTAGATGTTCTGTATGTTGCTCTTCCTCGAAGCCCAAAACTTCAGCTCTACACTGGGCCCTGGATTACAGCCTGTCCTCAATAGATTTGATGAATCCTCCTTTAAAATTTTCTGGATAAGGTTGGTCCAGTTGATGACCTGGGTCTCTATGGCATGGGCCAGTGCCCTGTCATTGTTATTATACCTGAATGTGAAAATCCATATTTAAAATGTTACTCAAGCTTACAGCTTATGAGACAAAAGCAAGCTGTGTGTTTTCTTACATATTGAAGATGCTGTGTGAAGTTTCCATTCTATTTGTCGCATTCGGGATAGGGAGTACGGTTTTCCCTAAAACCTGTCCCTGCACAGCTGATGTTATGCTGCACATGCTCTCAACATGTCGTGCCATGTCTTCAGACATCAGATTTGGCCACATCTGGTGGTTTTTGCTGTTTGACAGCAGTGGAACGCATACCTTACAAGAGACACAAAATGAATAAAGCTACACATTATGAAGGCAAGCTAGAAACAACAATAAACAGATGTAAACAAGTCACTGAAGATACAGTCAAATGTCTGTTTACGAGATAGGCCTGTGACAGGACAGGAGGTGTATAACAATCACCTGCTCAACCGTGCTTGACAGTTGCAGAAGTGGTGATGGAGACAGGAGGCCAAAGAGCAGGAGTTCCCTGTAGTTTTCACTGTTGATAGGATGACCACACTTCTTGAGAAAATAGATGGTCTTGTTTTGAGCAGCAGGTGGAACCTGCATTTGAAATAATATCACAATATTTTATTAAAAACAAATATGTCATTTCCAGGTAGCCAACCAAAAGCTAACATGACTTTCAGCCAACTAGCTTATTTGTCAAGCGTATACATGCTAAGCTAGCAGTTATTAATGTATGATGTAATGTTAAAGGCGTACCTCCTTTGAAGCAACCAGACAACCTTTCTTTGATGAGGAGAAAAATACAACAGACTCCTTCTCGAAGAAGTCTTTCAGTAGAGTTTGAAACTCTTCGTGGACAGCACTCTTTCCCCATGTTTGACGCTGCAGTCGGAGTAACCCACAAACTTTTTCCTCGACAAACTTTACTCTGACGTCCTCAAGAAAAGTGGGCACACTTTCGTCGTCGGACATGATTTCTCTACAACCATGACATGTTTTTATCCCCGACACTTCCACTAACAAACGCGTAAAAAAAAAAAAGAAAAGAAAAGAAAACTTACTCGCTGTGCCTCAGAATATCCTCAATAAATATTAACTTCGTTTCAGATTATTTTTTTCGAAGTTACGACATGTCTGTGTATAAGGAGGACTGGCACGAGCTGTGTACAGCCTCGGGGGCGGTTCAGCATTCCGTTACCTAGCAACAACCACGACCCTCAATCACTGCCAGGTGCCTTGACCAGCTCTGAAGTGAAAATAAAACATTCTTTAAGAAACACATTTCCCAGCTAACTTTATTTAAAGAAATAAAAGAAAATAAAAAATAAACTTTATACATACAACTGAACAACTTACTGTAACTACTGTTGGCTATGAAGCACACTGAGTTGCCTCTGGCAGGAAATGTGCTATATAAATAGTGTTTTCTTCTTCTTCTACTTCTATACTGTACTACTGACTACATATTAAATGTCATATTCTGTTTTTATTCACACAGAGTCCACAAGTGTTTTTTAAGGGTCGTCCACAGCTTATGCACTGGTTTCAACTTGCTGCATCCTGTAGGCCAATTTCATGAGTTTGCTTTGTGACTGAATGTTAATTAGTTTGATTTATGTAGGCTTATGATTGAGAAGTTCTCTAATAAAAACCTGGTATGTGTTGTAAGCAGGCTGTATAGGCCTGCAGTAGTGTACAGTGTAGTGTCACAGATATGGCTAAAGGAAAGTGTGTGCACTTTTTAAGTTAAAATGAAAATATTTAGTTTGAAATGATATAAAGAAAGTTGGGGTTTAAAAATGTTCAAAAAAGTATGTTGTTGTTTTTTCAAATTTTGCACGAGACAACAAATCACATGTCTATTTGAAGGTCCCACTCATTGACATGTGTACTTTTTGTCATGACATACACTGAAGAGTGATTTGACCAGTGGTCTACAGTGTATTCATATATACATCCCTGATTTAAGTAGCTGAATATCTGTGGCCTCTTTTATGACAAATCTGTCCTCTTTATGACAGGACTGGACACGAAGAGGCCTATGTGTTGGAGCCACAGACTGCAATAAAATGTATGTGATATATGAGTGTGTGAGTACTTTCACTGTTGTCTTAGCAGCAAAGCACTGTACCCAGCAACTGCCATTTACAAGGCACTTTACTACAAGTCATTTCAGAGTAGCCTGGAGGTCTGACAGCTTGAAATAAATAACAAATTGTACTTTTAGAACAGCTAAGAGATTTGATTAACTGACTGGTGCCCTGGTTTAATAGTGATTGCTTAAAGTAAACTATTTTTCCATTAAAAAGAAAAAAAATACATATCTGCAATACACTAGGGATTAGGCTGAAGCACTGACAACAGTTTGTAGTCTGTAGTGTGATTTCTTTTCCATTTTCTTCCCGTAGTCTTCTTTTACTACTTTTTTTTCCACATCAAGAAACAGAGTCTACGGAAAATGGAGAGCGGAGTGAGATGAACTCTGCAGGTTTGCAGGTGGCACTACTGTTTTGGACCTCATCACTAACAATGACAAGACCACCTACGGGGAAGAGATTGCCTGCCTGTTGCCATGGTGGTAATAACAAGTTGGAAGCAATGCATTCAAGCAGTTAAGATGAAGATGGGTCCTGATGTAATCCACACGCTCATTTTACTCTGAAAATCAGTGCAGATGTTAACATGGCTGAGAACATGAGCCATTCAATTTGCCATGAAAACCCATACTGCCTCAAATAAGATGATTACAAATATATCTACAATATGGAAGGAGAGAGAGGTCAACATCTCCTAATACAATCCATGTATGTGCATGTATCTCTCTGTTCCCTTGTCGTAGTTTATTTTCGCCATCTGCCTCTGATCTGTGCAAGACAGACTGCACCATGTGCCCTACTGAGCAACCAGAAACTATTCCTCTGCAAACAACGCTGTTCAAACTTGGCACTATGCAGGCCGCCTCAACCATTTTTCTGCCAAGACTTGTTAGACTGCTGAGCTAGTCCTTCTAATATCTCCATCCACTGCTTGTTGTGCAGTCTGCCACAACAGAGGATGCGCTGCAAACTGACTGTAAATATTGAAGTTCATTCATCACTTGCAGCCACAGTCATTGGTATTAAAATGGTATCTGATGTAGTGCACAATCTCTTTTCTTGGACTCATCTGCTAATTAATGTAACCACATTTCATATATCTTCAAGAAAGTTGAAACTGCGCATGTAATGATCTGTACTCTTATTGTATGTGTTGCACTTTGTCTTTTGGCCTTCAAAAAATGCACTGTGTACATTTGTAATATGAAGCAGCTCATCAATGACTGGCAGTGTCAACAGAGTTTTGTTGATGATGCTGTATTGATTCCCGAGCCAAATCCCAAAACAGCACTCCATCATAACAGCCCAGTCAATCCAACAAACAGCAGTGAGCGGGCAAATGTGTTATCTGAGACTCAAATCACACTTATTTGTTTAATGATGCACACTTTTGCATTCGGGACCAAGCTGTCCCTGTATATGGAAACCAAAACTGTGTTTAAATATCAGCACAATACAGATTCAAGTGATTTTTCCAAGACGTGCCAAAGACAGACATCAGACATCTCATTTCTAGAAGAAAACTCAGTAGATAGATACTATTTGAATCAATTCAAATCACAGTATGGAGACAGATAGTGATAAAGAGTGTCTAGACAAGGGGCAACAGTTTCTACAGTGACTATCATACATCAGATTATGTTGGCATACTGTATTTAAACTGCTTACTTCTCTGCTGCTGCTTATAATATTTATTTTACACAATCTAAAACAGCCTCCATAAAGTCCAACAAGTTTAATGGGATCCTGATTTAAAAAAAAGTATTTTGTTTTTAATGTTTTGCTCTTTATATTATATTGATTAATTCATATTCAGAACAGATTTTGTCTTTTGGATTTCAATGAGCAGCGACAATTTAGATCCTGAAAAGATCCGTATATATTTTTTACCCAGCAGATTAGAGACATTATGCAGGTGGTAGGCCTATAGCAGAAATCCATCCATCCATTTCCTAAATCACATAGAGCTTACAATTATAACTGCCATAACAATCACACTGTGTAAGCTTGATTTCTCCAGACTGGTTTCAAAACAAATGTTGACCGTTCACAGTCATACTGAGAGTATAGACTTGATTAGATCCTGAAGCACACAGGGGAAATCCAAGTCACCTGCTGTGTGCATATGTAACATCTGACCCCTGGATGTCAGGGGGGTCTACAACACAGAGACGCCCTCTACAGGACCGGGTTATATTAGAGCTTCTCTCAATGCAGGTCATTGCTTTTGCAAAGAAAAACAAAATATGATGAATTAGCAATATATACATACTTCTATAGCGCAGTAGTGCACAGAGTGAATAACATCAAACCCTTAGAGGAAATAATGATCTATAATGATATTTTCCTTTTCTTTCCTCTTTAATGCAGATAGAACAAACTGTATAGTAAAAGATAGATCATGAGAATAGATGATTACACTAAATGGATTTACCTAAAACAACAGAAGCTTGGAAATCACGCGTTGATGAGATCTTCAAAACTTCACCATGCGCCCCTCGGTGTTCGCACCGTCACCGTCTGTGGCGTCCTGTAGAGGGCACTGGCTTTTCTCTTTTGGCAGATCTTCATGTAGGTCCGTGGGACTATCAGAGATCCAGGAGAAGACAGACAGAGGACAGTCTGAGTTTGTGCTTAAGTTTATTTTTTTTACTTTGGACAGACAGACAGACAGACAGACAGGTAGGTAGGTAGGTAGATAGATAGATAGATAGATAGATAGATAATCGCCTAGGCCAATCAAGTTTCAATTCATTCTTTATTATTACTTCAGACCCCATATTGAAATAAATGCAGAGCAGTTAGAGTTGACAAAGGTCCAGAAATCAAAGACGCAGCGCGCGCCTGTCGTTCGGTGGCCTGCCGTCCATATAATTGATCACACTGACTAAATAATAATATCTTGTCAGTCATTCCGTCATAAGTCATTGCTCCATCTGTCTCCGGAAATACAGACACGGTAAACTAGTTTCGATGTGTTGGTGGTAAATAATAGCCTCGACAACACGTGGGGAATTTTGCACTGGAGTGAATTAACGCCCCTGTAATGAAACGTTCAGAAACAGCACCGCTGAGCGCTCAACCTGACAGAGGTTGGCAGATCACACAGAAATCCAAGCAGATAGTGCTAAAGCTCTTGGGGTGTTATGTAAGCCCCCAGAATGAACAAATTTGTTAGCCCACACCCGAGGGCATCTGGTGATGGATATGCTGTCCTGGGGGAACTGGGTAAAGCCAGTACAACAGCAGGCCGCTTATCTTGAAGAGGCTTGTTTTAAGTGTTCCTCAGCTGGGAAACAAAAGCGTTAAGGGCACCCATTACCTTACAATTGTTGTACAATCCCCCTTTGTTTTGGCTGTTCACACGCATACAGCATATGGCGTGAATTGGGCTTGAATTAAAGCCTATACTGATTTAAGTGGTTAATATGGAGGAAAAGCCCTGATAAAACCCAGCTGTAGGTGAGCTGTGAGTGTCAGTTGTAGTTTTACTGTTGGTCCTTGCTGCAAAAAGTGTGTTAGAATAAATGAAATTGAATGCTACAGTAATAAACTGCACATAAAACTATATCACATTTTGATGCATTGGTGCATGTCTGAATGTGCATGTAAGGCAGGGTGGGGGTGAGTGTGTTTGTGAAGGAAGCCAGGTCCAGGCGCTTATAGGTGGGACTCCCCTGAGGACAGCCAGGCCACTTGTGACTGGGGGGGTGGTTGATCCCACTTAATCAGCATCCTGAGAGACTGGCACTGCCCCCATGGCCATAATGCCTGAGGTCACTGTGGGCTTCTCAAAATGAAGTGAAGCCCCACCAGACAATGCTGCTGTCAATCAGCCTTAACCTGAGCTGGGCCCTTTATTCCTCATATAGTGTACTTGTGTAATCTTTCACTCCATAAATGCAAATTAATCTCATCAATGTTTTGACTAACACAGGGCAAGGATACATAGAGAGCATTTTTGCATATCAAATGCTTGGATTTCTCACAGTACAGTTCCCTTCATGGAGACTGCATAATGGACTATACAGAAGGGCAAATCATAGATGTCCTCGGTGCAATGTTAATCACACACACACACACACACACACCTGCTGAGAAGAGATTATAGCCTTTCTTATATGACAAGTAAACATATCCATATCCTCCTTATTTTGCACATATGATGTTGTTAAAAATGGGAAATTCTACTTGTCCCCGCAGGAAACATTAACTCCTCTTAGGGTGATCATTGTAGCCACATGCTGCTGAAAATACATTTATCTAAAAACTAACAAGATAATGAAGACACAGGAGAACGCTTCCTGCAATTTGCAGTAGCTCTTCCGCTTCGTTTAGACCATAATTTGTACTTGTTTGGATGGCACATACAGTCAGTGGTTTGGGGTTTGTAGCAGTAATGTCCCAGGGGCTTCTGTCAGTCCGGCACCATTATAAATGACAGAGCTGAGTGAGCCTCCTTGGCTGTTTCTCAACACGCTGGCTTCCTTGGGGCCTTGTGTAGCATTTGCAGAGCGCGTGCCCTTTTGATTTCCTAATCCCAGCACGAGCTGTGGAATGCTGGCTCTCCATGAGATATTCCACTCACAAGCTGTGATTTATGTTCTTGTGGTGCAAGGCTCAATGGTGAGAGATCACAGGTGTTGTGGAGCCTCAGTAAAAACTTTTAATATGCGCACCTCGTGGTCTCTGGCATGGCCCAGCACAAGGATTACTGCTATTCAGTGTGTGGGGGGGGGGGTCAATAAATGTTTAAAATTCATCTGAGGCCATACAGTCAGATCGCTATTATACAAACAGTCGTGTGTGTGTGTGTGAGTTTTTCCAGGAGAGGTACAATATCAAAGTGGGTCATCATTAATATGCAGTTTATTTCAATATTGTTACTTTAGCTGAACTTAAATTACAACATGTCATGTAAAATTCTCTATTCTTCTTTAGGAATGATAAAATATAATTAAGGAATAATATCTGATACCCAGAAAATGCATTGGCAGCAGTTATATTGGCTGTTAATTACATTGTTGACTGTGTGGTTAATGCCCACTTTAAAGTGAAGAGGTCGACCTTTGCTCATGTCACAGTAAAAGTCTCAGCATAAAATCAAGAGAGCAAACTCCTTCAGAGCTCAAGTGTTTGTCCTCTCTGCAGCCGCCACACTATTCGACATCTACTTGATATTTTAATTTAGCTTATAGGAGGTCATCCTTTATGCAGCTAACGTGAGTTGAAATCTAGGGTTTATATTAAGTTATTGTTCCAAAGTGTTTAAAAAAGTGGTTTACTTACTGATAATTGTGTGAAAGACTGACACTAATACTGTGCACTGCAGTTGTCCAGATCTGCGCTATTTCTTTCACATGTGTCTTTGATAGTTTTGGCAAGTGAAAAGAAAAGTGTCCATAAGCACAAGCAGCTATCATTTGACTGTTACTGTAATCGTGTTTTTCTGAATAAGGCTGCAGTGCTGACAAGAGAAACAGATGTAGTTCATCATTAAATTTGATGACACTAATTATGCTGCGTCTTCACATTAAAAAATTTTCCATTCAGAGATTTATTTGGGTTCTTCCTGCTGGTGAGCCAGATTTTGTCATGACATGTCACAGACAATTTCATGTGCTCTAACAACCTTTGTGCATGATTTAATAATAGTGATCTGTGGTAATCACCCACCCTCCCCTTTCCGCTTTTCAAACTTTGCCAGAGGGATTACTGTAAACTGCACCAACCTACCTAACGGCAACAATCTCCACTCCTTATGGCTGCATTAGACCCCAGCTCCCCCCCAACCACCACCCCACTTGACTATCTAGACGTATAGGTCAGGAGGGCCTTTCAGTCTTGTAGCTGAGTGTGTGCTGCAAGTGGAGTGACCTTTTCAACTTTCCTCTTTATAAGTGAATCCCTGAAGCTGTTGTGGTCTGAGCTGTCTGACTCTTAGTCTTCATACAGTATGTTATACGTATAATACTTTGATCATTTCAGTGTGTCATCTATGTAGAAATTGGATTTAAATGTATTCAAATGTAAACAAAATAATGATAGAACATAAATATATATTAATGAAATATTCTTAATTCAAACCAAACTGGTTTTTACAATTAAAGGGTAAATGCTGAATATGTTGTGATTGCTCACATACATGCAAAATACATGGGTGTAATTAATAAGTCTTTGTTGAGCATAATACATCTTAGGAATTTGAATCCTGTTCAGGCACGTGAATATTTTATAGTTATCTACACAACACATTTTCAACACACCCTCTGTGTGTCATTGTCTTTTTTAAAGCCATTTATGTAAAACTATCACTGTCATTCGTTTCCTTGTTTTTTTTTTTGGCTTGTTTAGTCGCTACAACGCCTCGTACTGCTTCATACCCTGAATTCATGTAGCACTGTCAGAATTTCACCTCTGAATCTATGCTAAAAAATGTACCTCCCCAAGGTTACATAGCTGATTCATTTAGTCCTCACTTTGCCGCCCCCCTCCCTCCTCCCTCTCCCACCTTCCCCTTCTCCTCCTCCTCCTCCTCCTCCTTCTTTCCCATGTCCATTAGACCTTGCAGACTAATCGAGCAGCACCAATTGCTCCCGTGGTGAGATCATTAAGTAAATTATTTTAAGATCAAACGGTCAGCAGCCACAATGAAGTCCTGTGTAATGGTAAAAGCCTCAGAAGCTGCCACCCACCCCTCTCTCAAATTAAAGCCCAGTGGGGAGAGCTCTGTACCTCTCAGGTGGATGCCCCCACCATTAGGCCTTTTAGCTGCAGGCTAAGGTAGGACCCACTAATTGGTCCTTTGAACAAAACTAACCCACTGACAGGATCTGACTTGTATGCAGCTTAAGAGTGCAAAATTGTTCCTGGCCAAAGACAGCAGTTTTAAACCACTGTAATAGTCCACCTAGAGAGAGAGAGCACAGACGTGTGTTAAGAAGGTGGTAACATCCCTATATAATCATATTTAGATCATATACGACTTATATAGCTGGAGAAACTTCTTTTTACCATTTGGTTCTTTATTTTACAAAGATTAATAACAAGGAAGAGTGTTACTATGATTACACATGCCAAGATGTGCTGATTTCAGTTTTCCGTCAGACTTAGATTTGATTGATATTACACAAGCCACCATGGAAAAAACAGCGGTATTATGGTCCTGCTAATATTTTTTGTAGAAAAATTGTTGAAAAGTCAGGTTTTGTGAATTTTTAAATATATTAAGTTTAATTTAAAATGTTGAATGTTTAGCCAACATCACAACTAGATAAAGGTAAGAAAGAAAAAAAAATCAAAAATGTCAAAATATGAAATTACAAAACACAAGTACCTGGCATTAATGCACTTATATATCAAACCAGTATTTATTCTTTTTAAACAGTTATTTTCTACATTTTCAACTAATTTCCTTGTAATATATCTGATATTACCGTATTCAAATCTTGGACAAAAAAATGACCCTACAACTCTGTTGTCTACTTTCTGTCGGAGACATACATTATATATGAGAAAAAACTTCTTCAAGAAACGTGTATGAAGCCTGGTTTGTATTGTCCATATAGGATTTTATTATTATTATTATTATTTTTAAGTGATGAGGACATAAAAGTACTGGTTTGAAGGATCAGGAGCTTTAGAAGTTTAAGTGTGTGTCGGTGCATATAGGTTTGTGTGTAATACATGGATTCAGTAGCTATAAAAGCCATTAGACAGCGGTTATTCACAAAGTGCTGTCCCTGGATGGATAAGGTGACAGCTTTCCTTTTAACAGGTCAAAGTCTCTCTCGGCTTAACATAACTAAGAGCATGTACTGTATGCTCATAGAAGGACAAATTCATATACATTAGACAGAGAGTCATACACTTGTGGCCTTCACAAGTGACTTTGTTTCCATAGATTATTTCACCTATGAGACTAAGGAGCTCTACAGACCTGAGGGCATAATGCACAACAAAACATTAAAAACAAACCATGAGCAACAGCACTGTGTTCCTCCGGTTGTTTATTCCTCATGGCTGCGGAAGTGTTGAACTTACAGTAGTGTGTGGTGTGGAGACAGGAAGCAATGCAGCAAAGTGACTGTGAGAGTGATTTATCCTCCTTTGGCATGAAGCGTCAGTGTCATCAATCACATGGTTTTAATTAGTGATGGCTCCCCTTTGTGGCTGAGAAATGTGCATGTAATTCAATTTGGGACTTGCTGCTGCCTCACGTACCGCACACAAAGATTTGTCAATCCACTGTAAGTTCATACACAGTTGGAACAGTTGATATTGAAAAAGCTGACTGCATGGGAAATATGAATAGGTGCATTTGATAATATACAGTAATATATAATCGACTCAAGACATTGATCAATAAAACTGACAAATACAAAGATCTTATTTTGATACAATGAACAGCAAATGACTATTTTCTGTTAAAATCTAACCAAAAACCAACCTCCAACCTAAAATGACCTCATGTGAATTAACATTTCAGGTCGCTCACTGTGTGTGAACCTTTGTTCACACAGTGTGAACAAAACAAAATGAGGTGAAGTGGGATGCACTCAAAAAAAAAAAACAAAAAAAAAAAAAAACATTTATTTTGAAAGGTCATCTTAGGGAAGATAAATGGACAAACATTCAATCAAAAGTCCATTAACTTTTACTACTGATGGTAAGTGCAAGGGCTGGTTTTTCTCTTGAATTTCCCTCAGTGGAAAATAAAAAACACTCCTTCTGCACGTTATGATGTGTCATTCAACAGGGGAGAGATATCAATTATGCAAAAATAAATTGAGAGGGGTAAGTCTCTTTTATGAGAAAACAATATTCATTAGCTGCAGAAAGTGAGTGAGGTCACTATTACTTTGTTTTTCCTTGAAGTAATCCGTTGAAAAGGCAATACAATGCTGCAGGACAAAAACAGCTCCTTTTAGCTCTTGACACATAGAAGCCTCTTATCCTTCATTTAAATGTTGGTTTCTTCTGATTTCCCCTTCAATGGGAAACTTAACTGATAGCGGCAGCAAAGGCCTTAAATAAAAACAATGACAGCTTTGAGAGTTATGGCAGCCATTGAAATGCTAAAATATCAATGGCAGTTATTTAGTTCTCTAAAGATGCTTTAAAGTCTCTTATCTGACACATGGTAATGTTAGCCACTGTAGTGATGTTTATTTCACAGCAGTCATCCACTTTATTGTTGAGTGAAAGACTGTGTTTGCATCTGAAGTCTCATTTCTAATTCAGAAATTTGACCTTTGACCTCATCGCTGTGGAAAAAGGTCAATCATTGTTCAGATTTGTTTTGCATTATCTTGTGTTATTACGAGAGAATATTTTTTGTGATAAATAAAAAAGCAATACAATCGTTTTAGAAAAAAGAAAAGAAAGAAATGTTGTGGATTCTAAAAATAGTTTCAGTTTTTTTCAGAGTACTCAGCGTGTGGACAGACACTTGGTCACAGCAAGGCGAGACACAGCAGCAGCCAAGTAGACCTCATTACTGCTGCTACAGTGTTAGAAAATCACTGGTCTTCACCCTTCATTTGACAGCCTAATTTGTCCTGTTATCAAAATACATTTTACACAGTCCAACACTCTGCACCAAATCATGTCCATAGTGTGTGTGTGTGTGTGTGTGTGTGTGTGTGTGTGTGTGTAAATGAGTAGGAGCAAGTAGGAAAGTATAAGAAATAAGGGAAATTATTATTTTATTATTACTATTGTTGTTGTTGTTGTTGTTGTTGTTACCCTTGTTATTTTTATCATTGGTATTGGTGTTATTATTATTTTATATTTCACTTGTGTAGTCTGTGTATTCTTGATACAGATGCATTTTTTTTCAGAAACATGTGAAATACAACAAAATAATAACAACTTATCTGTACAAACCAGTGCACTTCTTCCTCTTTTCCTTTTAGTTATAATTTTTTCTTTGTTTCTGCCAGCTGCCTGCTGGTGTATTAAATGTTTCTGAATTCCTTGTCTGCACTTGGCATAATCAAATCTGAATATCAACTTCTACCAATGTTCCAAATTAATATGATAACAACACAAGATGTTGTTGATTCAATAGTCTGATTGTGCCGTTGCACACTGAAATGTCAGATTTAAGGCTGTTTTTGTTCTTGGGATAGATCAGCTCCCTTACAATCCCTCCCAATCAATTACTTTGATGTCGGTGTCCTGTTTAACTTTTAGAGATGCTGATTATGTTCGGTCTTTTGCCTCTCTGGATTCCCATCTAGCACCAAATCAGCATCCCAATTCCACATGAACACGCTGCTCACAATCAAGCTGTCATTTTGGTCTATGAAAATTTGGCCACGCCATTAGCCGGTGCGCCGAGAGGAGAAATTCCAAACCTCTGTCCGTGTGGTTATTTTGACGGAGATGTTGTTTCGCCTTTTGTTGATTGACTCTAATCAGCCACACCATACCAACAGCACTCTGTCCTGAAGCCCATATACACCGGTGACTGATTAGGTGGGAAGACAGGGGAAACTGCAAAATACATAAATATTTAGCATGGCTTGATGCACTATAAACACCAGGAAGGTCGTACAACCATAGTAGTTTGCAGGGACCATAGTGTCTAAACGTCCATGTTGTGGACTTGATAAATCAGTCTTCTTAGGTTCAAATTGTTTCCATTCTTCAACACTGAAACATCAGCAGTATGTTAACATTTAAACAAAGAGGAGTGTGGTGCCAGCAGCGGTGACTGTTACTGCTGTCAAAAAGCTTGTTGTTAAAAAGAGCTACAGCCAAACACATCACATGTATTGGCTTGTGTATCCATGTGCTGAACAGGTCTGACAAAGAAAACATAGTTGACGCCAGGCTTGTGTTGTGCTGTCTGGGCTCAAAACAGGTTAAAACACCACAGTGCCACAGCTCCGGGCTATTCTCATGCTACATGCATAGTTTTACCCATCGTGGATTGTGAAATCACAACATTGTGATGTTTAAAGTTAGTCAGCACATGTATAAGCCATCATGTATAAGCAAACAGGTCTTGTACAGTGAAACATAAGCACGATTTTACACATGCTGACATTAGGGAAGCTGGTTCACGGGTAATGTCCAGGGGCTATGAGAGACAGCTACTTCCTATATCCTGTGGTTGATGGTGAGGGGCCTCACCTGGGCTGTAATCTGGGCGGACTGATCACAAAGAACCAGAGTGAAGCGAATTCCGCCTGTCCTACTTCAAACGCAGCAGGACAGTAAATCAGACTGGTAGACGACACCAGGCGGCTCACTCATCCCCTGTGTTCACTGCTTGTGTCCCTGAGGGCGCAGGAAACAAGTATGCCAACAATGTCACCTGACAACACCATGGGGCCATTTCACCCCAGAACCATTTTACAGGGCTGCAAGTTAAGCGCCTGCACAAAGTCACTCTCACAGCATAGTGAGGACCTCGTTTTCACACTAATGTTAAACATTTGTAAATAAAAACTGCACAAATTACTGTACGATTCAACTGCTTTATTTACCATGACTGTAAATTAAACTTTTTTTTTTTTTTTCGAATAATTGAATAATTCTGACTAATAAGCAGTCATCAGTGGTGATTTTGACAAAAGGGATTAATAAATGCTGTCCTTTGCCTATGTGTAAAGATGTGTTGTTTTCACGACTAAACTCTTAACATCACTAAAGAATTAGTTCACTGACCTTTGCAAAAATATCCTCTACGATAAATATGTTATAAAACAAATGCAAAGCTTTTTGTCGGTAGGTTTATGTGCATAGCAGTGACTCAAAATTTGCTCCACTAAATAAGATGATTCCATGAACTTTGCTGAATTTTTGCAGAGTTAATCCAGTAAACACATTTGTTTTGGCACAGCAACTTCATGATGTTTCATCGCTGAATTATATTTGAAAATTTACGGGAAGAGTTACTGTACCAGCATGTCAGTCGGTTGTCTGCCTATTGAGAAATTCCATCTGAGGATAGGGTGTCAGGGAAAAATGAATCAGAAAGGAACACCAAGGTCAGTGTGATATTTCAAGGCTTCTGCTTTACATGGCCGCATAGTAAATGAAGGCCTTCAATCAAGTCAGATTGGGTGGATGGACGGTAGGTACACCAACACACAGCACTGAGAGTAATGACAAAGGAGTAAATCCATCAAATAAAAGAGAAAAAAGGAACAACAAAATACTGTTTGTATATACACCACATAATACTCTGTTTGGACAAATTTTTAATCAAGTAGCTAAATTAATGGCATGTTTTTGTTTCCAAACAGTTTCCACTGTCCAAGTGCACAGCTAAATGCATTGTGTGTCTTTGCATAGACAAAATGATATAATCAAAACGAAATGTGATTCTTATCAGACTTGTTGTTGTGTACGTGCCTTTCTTTCATTTTTCTGGTAAGGCCTCACCCATAATACCTTTCTCTTTGTATTCAGAAATGCCATCTTTCCTGCCTGTGCCTGAGGAAAAGGATAAATCCCTGTCTAATGGTGTCATACATTACTTCTTGTCATTATTACAAAATGTTAACCACTACACAAACTCTGTCTGTTTGCTCGTCTCTTTACGTAAGCCATTTGAATTTACACTGAGGTGATTTTACAAATTACGTGTATTAAGGACCCCTGATGCTGCTTCATATCTTTGCTGCCAAAATGGAATATATCCAGGATATTAATAATATAGGGGCTGATCCATCTCCCAGGATCCATTTATCTAAAGTTTGTGCTATCTAAATATGAGCCAGAAACCCAATCCACCAGTGCTTTAACAATCAATACATTATCTTATGTGCAAAGTCTAAATGTTCAGAGTTTTTTTTCCAAGTGTGTAGAACAAATTAAAAGCCCAGACAGTCAGTAAAAGACCAATTCATAAAGGTGAAAAAATGGGGCTGCGGCTGTGACGGGGAGGACCAGTGAAAAATCTCTGCTGACCCTCTCATCCCTCTGCTCATCTATCTCTCACTACTGTCCACTGATAGATTTCCCCTCGCTGATTTATGGGAGAAAAAAAATGTCACAGTGGAATGGGCTTTTGATAAAATTGTTCAAGAGATTCTGGGCAATAAATCCTGATCTTTACATCCAGGTTGCTGGCTACTTTCACATTCTTGTGCCATCAATAAGAGCCGCCAAACATGACAACTAATCAATAACTTTACAATATTCTGGGCAGTTTGGGAAAACAGTAACGTTTATATTTAACAGAAAAGAGCAAGTCACTCTTTTATACTCAAACTATGGATAAAAGGAGCTTGACTGTAACTTGGGCTGAAAATAAGTCACACTGTGTTTGCGCTGCCCACCGGAGAGAAATTGTTGTCCTTCACAACAGCTTTACAGAAACAGCGTCCTGACTGAAAACGTGTTTTTCAACCAATAAAAAAAAAACAACAAAACCAAAACGCTATTGTGTTTTCTCTATGTATTCAAATCATGTGCATGGGCCTTCCCATCAACCAAAATGTTCACATCACAGATAAATCATTTGGATTTTGTCACACAACCATCTGAGAAAAATGGTAATTTAGCAATCATCAATCAGCGTGACTTCATATTGAAATGGTTCCAAGAGATGAGCTTATGTGTTTGTGTGAGGTGAAACAGCGCAAACGGTACTAACAAGTTACACCATCTCTAGTCCAACATCAGTCATGATGGAGTGTTTCTGACAGGAACTCTTCAGTCAGCCGAGTGGCGCCAGGAAGGATGAGTGATTCAGCAAACCTGCCTGGTGTTGTCTCTCTGGTCTCTCAATCTTTACGATGTAGCTAAGAGGAAAACAATGGGCCTGTTGCTCAGTACAGGTGTTTCTCAGAGGAGATGACTTGTAAAAACAGGTAGATTTCCACTGAGACGAGAATTGACTCACATAAAAGGCTTCTGCTGCTGCAATAACTCACAACTGGGTCTTGGCTGTCTGCCCAGAGACTCTGAAATCATAGCAGTGCTTAATTTGCACAAATATCCTCACTGGAGTGAATATAAAAAAGCCCCTGTGCCAGTGAAAGCATCTGACAGTGTTTGCGGTAATGTAATCCATTGTTGACCAGGAGATAAACATCAGCACTATAACCTTAGATTGACAAAGAGACAAACAGTCAGCCACTTAAAAGGGCATATTTTAAAGGACCTTTGCACTTTCAGTGAAGGCCAAGAAATAGTGGAACATGAACTTAAGTCGCTGTAAAGACAAGGTTGTCACAAGAGATGAGAGAGGAGGAAGCAAAAGACAAATAGAAAGCGGAGGAGCTTTCTGGCTGACTTTGTCTTTCAGATTAAAGCCCGAGCAACAACCAGCGACAAAGACATTTCTGACAGGACGAGGAAATGAAATGTTTACAGTGAGGGGGCTGATAAGTGGGGCCACACGAGACGTTCGAGAGCACTTGTTCGGACTGTCACTTTTTTTTGCCACAGATGAGAAGCGGCCATTCTTAAAACAAGTGTCATTACAGGGCAGTGAAAAATGGCAAGTTCTGCACTTCTCCATTTAATTTACCCCCCACCCCACCCCACCCCCATCTGTATGTCAACCTACCCCCTACAATTTCAATTCAATGCAGCACTCTGATCAGCAATTTGTTCCGTCTTTACAATGAAATAGAAATACTTTCCCACAGCATACCAATGACTTTTACCACCACTGAAAGGTTTGCCACAGAAATATTTCATGTATAGGCTGATTTAACCGGAGCCACATAAGATGCTATATCGCCTCGATCATGCAAAGACAACCTGAGGGGCCGAGGACATTTGAATTATTTACATCAGTTGTCACACACCAGTGTGATTTCAAAGAATGCTCCCAGAGGCCCATTATCCTGCCCTTGTTTGCAGGGGGGAGATGAGGCATTTTCTCACTGATAGGCTGCTTTTCTGATTCCTGTGGGGAGAAAAACACCATGTTAATTTAATGTGTCCTGGCCCTACGCAATACACAAGCACAGAGAAAGATGCTTGTTCTCATCTTTGTAATCACAGCGGCAGGAGCAGAGGGCACACGTCCCCTGTGCCTCATTTCAGGGCTAATCTTTCATTTCATAGCCCATCTCTCCATATCAAACGACACAAATGGCTCAATTTGCATGACAGGATTTGTAACATGGCGAATCAGGTGTCAGACTCGATTAAACATTACACCGGCACACTATCATAATCAGCCGTCTAATGAGTGTGGCCGCTGGTGTGAGAGGCTTGGATGGATCAGGGAGAAGGGTTTCTCCACGCTGCCCAGCGGGGGGTGAGTAGCTGAGGGATTAAATCAGAGGTGCGGTCCCTCTGGCCCTGACAGAGGGGCTCCTCTGGGTGGCAAGGCTCGAGCCCTGTGATGCTGCTGACAAGACGCAGCAACAGGCCCCACACGTGCACAGAGGCACACACACACAGATGTCAGACGGACCGGAGGGGAGAGCTGCTCTTATATGGCTGAAACACACACAGACAGCAAAGAGGAAGCATCTGAGGACTGCTTACCCCAATGTGTATCTTCAGCTCTGAATACTAATGCACGGGGGCCATTACAGCAGGAGAGGAGCCCCGGCAGAGTGACCCCAGCCCTAGATCACATCAGGCTATCATTGAGATGAGGCAACAGGATCATTAAGATGCAACAAGACTCCAGACCAGACATCATTTGTCTGAGAGGGAGCTTTGACAGTGCTTTCTGTGGTGTTTTTTTCTTTCCAGTATACAGTAGCGCCTACATTTACATACAAATTGTAAGGCTCATTACCCTGGACTGTTTTCAAAAGATTACTGAAAGAAATACATAGATATAGTGAAATTATTATCAATTAGTTATTTTTTTTCCTTTTGTAAATATATTCCAATAGATTTTTTGGCAGATGTGGGCATTTTTTGAAAAAACTACAAGTGGTTATTTTTCATGTAAACATCACATCACATGATGAGTTGATGTCACTCAGCCTCCACAGAGCTGCCCCCTGCCCTTCCCACTGTCATCATTACGCCCTCTCCCTGTGTACAGTTTGCACCTCCCATTGTCCAGCCCTTATTGTTATCTGCAGAATATACACTGATGCTAATTCCACTGTTGGCTGTGTTGATGCGCAGCTTTTGGTTTCTGGTCCACAGAGACTTGCCTATTGCCACCATCCCTACCACCCTCCGCATCAAGGTCCCCCTCCCCCTTACTCCTTCCCCCACCCTCTGCCCTGCTCCCCATTTGGGGTGACCCGGGTGCTGTTCTGAGGGTTCCTCACACCCCAGAAGCTGTCAGTGGCCTCCTTCCTTCCCATGAGCGGAACACACAATAGAGAAAGGGCTCCGGCTGAGAGGTTCAGTAGCCATTAACCCCTACCAGCTGTTCCTGCCGAGGGTATTCTGTGCCACAATACGTGCCCCCGAGGGGGCCCTCACGTCCACTAATCTAGCCATTGTTGGCCAGGAATGCTGACAGAAGAAAAGAAATTTTTCTTGTGTCCATGCAAGCGTGTGTATCCATGTGTGAGAGCCGAGAAACGTAGGGCTAATTTCTATAGTTGCCTGTGAAGAAGGGAGACCATGAAGAATACCCTATTTAGCTGCTTGACAAAATTCTTTTGCTTAAAAATGGAAAAACAATGGCAATTGTTTTCAAGTGGACTCCTTTGCACTGTCCAAGTCTCTGAATTTTACTAGAAAAAAAAAATCTATTAATGTCTGCTATGCAAAAAGTTTAAATAACTTCATGAGACTTGAATTATTTAGTTATCTGCAATTCATTTTTAATGCATGGCCAGACAAACATCCCGAAACCACAATCAGTTCCAAAGCAATTTCTAAATGGATTAAATTTTGGGAAAATTATTCCATTTTGGTACTTTGCTCTCAGAATATATTAACAATTAGTCCATTTCAATTAACATGGAAATTAAAACAGCATTTTCCAGTCAATTTAACCATGATGCAGCCATTAGGGGCTTCTGGTGTGCTGAGCATGTTTGTTACTCCAGTCTCCAGGCTATAAATGAAACAAAAAAAAAAAGAAAGAGATTCCTGCTGCATATCAGGAAAGTGATTTTGATATTCCAGTAGATGCACATGTTAGCTAATTTATCCTGTTAAAAAAAACTACAAAGTAAATTTCTACAGAAAAAGACCACAAAATTCAAACATTTGCACTATTCATTGCAAGATACGCTGATGCACTTATATAAAAAATAACAGTAATTTGGATTGAATTAAATAATAATGAAAAATAAAAATATATGCACTCAATTTTGTAGGAATCCTGAATGTAGAAGTCTAAAATCTGAGCACTCGACAGCCACAAACACAGGTTGAGATAGGTCTGTTTTCCTTTTCCCACTGGGTAAAGTCAATAGATGTATTATCAACAGTGTTGACAGCAACAGGAAGCAGTGCTCCTTAGCCGTCAGTAGGATGCAACATTTGCATGCAGGAAGTAAACACAACAGCACCTACAGACAGGGGAGGGCAGCTCTAATGTAAACTGTTAGGTAAGTTTTGAAGATAGGTATTTTTCTGTATGTGCTCTGTCCCACAGCCTGTGCTGTGTTGTGACAGGCGGGGGATCTGTGTCAGTCAATTATACGTCCCAACAGACTTTTGTGCTAATGAGCTGGTCCAGCCATCGGCAGACTTCCCCTGTCGTCCAGAAAAGATCACTTTCATTGCTTGCAGAACTAATTCAGGGCACAAAAGTGGGAGCTTCACCATTGCAGCCTCTTTTACTGCTCCTTTTGTGGAAGCTTTAGAAGTGCGCTGAAGAGAGGGCCTAGCGCTCAGGCCTCTTCATCTCCAGTCCATTGCCTGTCATTAACATACATATCCATATGAAAAGTGGGGTAAGGCCGGAACAGCTGTCCAGTAAAGAGGCAGTGATTCCCAAATGCTGACAGAAGCCTTTAGCCTTCCTTGGGCAATAATAAACCAAACCATTTAAACAGTCTTTCAGGGAATGAGAAAGAGACTGGGCCATAATGCTACATTCACGGGCATCTGTGAGTCCTCACTGGCTTGCAACAGTTTCTAGAAGATTCACAAAAGTTAAGGGACAAACCAGAGAAACAATCACCAAACTATGACAATGTGAATATCAGTGCTGTATTGTCCTCTGGCTGTGAGAGGACAAGACGTAGATCCGATTTTTTTTTTTTTTTTTTTTTTTTTTAAAGTTGGATCATGGTTCAATTTCAGCAAAGTTATTAATGCGAGTTTTAAGTGAGAGTTGTTAGTGTGGTCAGGAGTGTGGTGTTATAATACAAACAGTATATTTGTTTACGCTGAGAGCTCTGTGTGTTGAGGGCTTTTCACCCTGAGCAAAATGATTTGGTCTGAGGGGACCTGAGGAGTGTATGGGGATGGAACTGAGCAATCCTCTTGTTTAAACTTGGGTGGTGGGCATGAAGACAGAGGTTAAGTGACTTGCCCCAGGTCACATGGGAAGTCGTTTACTTAGGGTGGATTTTCTCATCTAAACCCTCATCCACTTAGTCCAAAAAGCTTTACCTTAACCCTCAATGTGGAGCATTTGCCAAAATACAAAAAAGTATGAAAGTATGAAAGAATAGTAATAATTCATTTGTTTGTCTGCATTTCATTGTCACTTTTGGGTTTTCCTTTCACCTTAATGATACTCTTTGCAGAAAATAAGCAATGGCATTTTAAAAGTCATACCTTTTGTATAATTATAATCAAGCCTTTCATTTGTATTAGCTTTGAGAAACCTGGATTAGATTTTTACCCAAAATGTGAAAAACCACTGATAACAGGCTGCTGCAAAACATCAGAGGAAGACACTGATCAGGTTTGATCAGACTTGTGCTAACACATTCACAAGTCTTTCTGTTTTCCACAAATAGAAAATTGATATTTGCATGTTTTATGTAAAATGTATCCAGAAGGACAGCGATTGACAGCAAGATAACAACAGGTCACTGATGACGAAAGGCTGTTTTCTAAAATATTAAAAATGCAATTTTCAGTTCATCCTCTCATATTTCCTGGGGCAATATTTTTCTAGATCACTGCATATCAACATGTATGGACTTTTACTTTGAAATGTTGTGATGACTTCAACAGGTAAAAAATATCTCATAAAAACAATAATTATTATTGCCCCAGAGTCAGCCATAGGGGGGAGACTGTCCATGACGTTATCCTGAACCTTAGTTCACAGATCTTTTTAAATTTTGTCTTCTTCCACTGACTGGTTTTCTATGCTTGAGATGCCTCCTTCTCTAGAAAAGGAGGTAAAGGGAGAAGCCAGAATCCGGATCTAATGAATAAGAAAAGCCTTTGGTTAAAAGGGGACTGGTTTGTCTCTTCATGGGTCGCTCTTTATTCAGCTTTAGAAAGACGAGGAGTCCTGATTGATAAATCCCCTCCCTTACCCCCCCCCGGGCGCCTGTGACCCCAAAGTCATCAAGTACAATACACAGCACCTTAAGTTTCTAAATCTACGATTGAAAAATAGAAGGGGCGAATTTGTGTCTATTGAGGGAGTGTTGACGTGCTGTTACAGCGATGATTATTCGGAGGCTGCATGCCCAGCGGGCTACCAGCAGCTAGCTGCATGCGGGATTTATTTTCAGTCTGATCTTCCTACCCCCCACCTGCATCATCCCAAAACTAGTGTAATGGCACTTGTTGCAAGCGCTTAAATCCAGCGGAAGTGGGTTTTTCATAGATAACCAGCCAACACCTCAGGCCCTTACCTATCAGGCCCCCTTCTCCCCGGTCTATCCTTTATTTATCACGGTTCTGCTGTTTGTTGTCTCTCTAAAGTTCCACAATTCATTAAAAAAGGAAAAGGGGGTGGGGAGAAGAAGAGAGGGAAAGAGTATGGAGAGGCAAAGCTGGGGCTGTTGTGAGGGAGCAGGGGGTAAAGGGGAGGGATTAGGATGACTTCTTGAACACATTTTCTCCGTTTTGCTGCAATTAAACAAAGTAGGCCTGTGATTAGTGCAGCGCAGGGAGCAGAGAAAAAGACACCCTTGAATCCCAATGGAGGGACCTGACTGAGCATTATTGCCTGACAATGCCTGAGTTTATTGCTGAAACCTGCTTACCCTCCTGCATGGCAAACCATGGGAACTCCAGTCAGGTGGAAACTTTTTCTCCTTTTCTTTTCCCGCTCCTTGTTTTTCTCCCCCCTCTGACCACGGAAGCCCTCCAGGAGCTCACAGTGTGGTTGAAGCCACACAACTCCCCCCTGGTAACTGAGATGTTTAGGATAAGCTCTGCCTGGTTTTTGTGCATGAGCTCACACTTGTCTGCTGTTGTTCGAACACAGTTAATGATGAGCTTCCTCTGTTTTTTCCACACCCCTTCCCTCTCTCCTGTCCTCCTCCTCCTCCACCTCCTCTCTCCGCTCCTTTTCTCCTTTCTTATTTGAAGCTAAGCGGCTGTTTAAGTGGAGTGCCTCCTCCCTCTGGCTCTTGGGAATGCTCTCAAGGGGCCCTTGCCTGGCACTGTGTGCATGACACATAATGAAAACAATTTTACGCTGCAGAGGGAAGTATGAGGCAATTACGGATGTGACAGCCACCTGCAGACTCACCCCCCTACAGTCTCCAACTGCACTCTCCCAACCACCGCACCATTGCCACAACCGCCGCACAGTGTCACCGCACTGGTAACCCCCCCTTCACCACCACCACCCATCCCTCACAAACACACACTCCACCAGCCCGCAGCTTCATGAATAAGTGATGGCTTGATGATGTTGTGAATGGCTGGGGCAGGTGAGGAGGGGGTGAGAAAGACTGGGGCTGTAATAAGTTGCCCAGCTGGAGGTGGTGTTGTGGCCCTGTCGCTCTGTGGCAGTCCATAGAGGCATCTCTCCACAAGCACTGACCCTGGGATCGGCCTCCAAGAGATGACGTGACAGGGGTGTGCAAAGCGCCCCCCCAAATCTCTTGTTGGCCAATTTTACACATGAAGCCAGGCCCAAAAGCCCAAGTGGCAGGCCTAACAGAGCCCTGATTTAATTTGATAACCTGCTTAGTGAATGCGAATTAAATGAGTATTTCACATACAAATTATCTCCTTTCAGTGCTATGGTTTCAAGAATTACTCTCTTGGTTTGCAAAACACAGATGTCGCTGAACCTCTTGGGCATTTCTGATTTGCTTTGTTTTATCCATCCAGATAAATCTGGTCTAGTTAGTCATGCTCCTCTCAAGTACAGCTGAGATATGAAACTCACAGCAAACACTACAAGGTCACGCCTCAGAAAAATCTCAAAGGGCTGCAGACAGAGAAAGTTGACCCACTACATATGATGAGTGACTGTTTAAGTCTTCAGTCTGTCAGGTTTCTGTCCCACAGCGCTTGTTCAAAAGCCTCCAGCTATACACAAAGCCCCTCTGACCTGAAGATTATTCAGAGTGAGGCCAAAGGGTGTATTTTATGCCTGCCAGTCCCCACGAGCTGCCCCCTGATAGCCTGATGTGTCCTTAATGGCCCTGTTGAACAGCAGCGACAGCAGAGTGATGAGTGGATCCTCAGCAACAACTGACACATTAGAGACCAACTGATAAAAGCCACACACACACACATATACACACACTCACACTCATGCATACACAGCCTCAGACAATGATGTCCCACATGACACAAAGCACAAGGGTACAAACAAAGACACTAGCTGGGGCTGTGAGCACCAAGCGCATCATGAGCGCTGATCAAATGAAACATCGGGGGGCACGTGGTGAAAAATGGCCCACTGAAAGTTGATATTATGCAATGGTTTCTGTAACCATCAATCCAATGAGGCCGTGAGGACTATATTCTCTCAGTGCTCGGAAGAATTGTAATATAAAAGATGAGGGGATCAAGGTGAAACAGGAATGAATAAGTGAAAACAGCATATCTAAGCATGAAAAATATCACAGCAGACATTGGAGACAGTAAACTGAAGAGCTAAGAGATGAGAAGTAGTAAATTAATCTTCCTGCAATATCTTGCCGAAGAGAAAAGTGCACCAGTCTTTATTTCTTATAACAACTCAAGACAAATGACCGCAGCCGGTACATTAGTTCTGATAAGGGACATGCAAGAAAGACAATGGCTTTCAATTCCTGATTTAATCAACCCCTGGCATGATATACCTCTGAAAATAACAAAATAGATTCATCAGGAATCAAGACATGGAGGAGGTGCAAGGGCAAGTGTCTTATTTCTCTGCCTGGTTGTGATGAAATATACATAGTCTAATAAAGGGCCTGCTGCTGCCAGCATAGCCTGCCACGGCAAGGCACCTGTGAGATTGAAGCTGTGGATGCAACATTACCAAAATACAGACTGCACTGAATTAATGAGACCAAAGCTCCAGTGTGTGCACATCCAGCCCCGATCTGGGGAGTCTTAATTTATTTTCTCTTTCCAACTCATCCTTTACAAAAATGACAGTGTCCTCTTATCGATTTTACACTCAGAGATCAATCAGCTTTGCCCTGACTAAGAGAAAATGTACAGCCCCCCCCTTCTCTCCCCAACCTCCACATTCCCATTCAGTGAGCTCTGGTCTGCTAAAATGGCAGGAGGGGTTATATGACCCCCCTGCCCCCCACCCATCCTTACCCACACCCACATACACACACACACACACACACACACACACAAAACCCATCCTCTGTCGGCATAAAAGCCTGACCGCAGTTAAAATAAGCTAATCTACAGGAGAGGAGGAGACTGATTCCTTGTTCAGACTGATTTGAGTCCTCTCTCTTCCACCCCCACACCCCCCCACCACACACACAGACACACTCCCACCCGCCTGCATTACAGTCCCTCACCTCAGGCAAAGACATGAGCACAAAAGAACCGAGGATGAGAGCTGTTTATATATGAAAGCGACTACACGCGGAGAGCTGCCAGAGCAGAATATGACTGGACTGAAAATAAAGCCTGTCATAGCCTCAAAGGTGCCAGTTTTCTGTTTTAGATGACTGACTATATCTCAAAGTCTGATGAGTGTGGAATCAATCTGAGATATAAATGACAAACTGTTTCTCTGTATCTGTATCGCTTGGATAGGACCAAAGGCAAGGAAAAAAAAGCACAGTCCATGTTTTCCTGAAGGATACTTTCCCATGTTTGTCAAAATGGACACCAGGCCAGAGAGCAGTGCCCCTTGTGATCCTAGTGGGATGGCAGAGCTGAGTATTATCCCTGCCTGGCAGCGGCACACGGACGCCAGCTGTACAGAGATGGCCATGCTGTCATACTGCCCCTCAGATGGGGCAAACGGTGCCAGCGAGAGTCAGTGGTACCTGGCATTGGTCACACATAGCCATTAGCCAAGGCCATTACCTTCCACTCAGGCCTGGCGGGTTAATCCAGGGTTAATTCTATTGGCCTGTCTGGCAGCGGAGATGTGAGCAGACTGACAGCACTTCAGTACATTCAATACAGGAATACTAAGTCTCTCTGGAGAGAGGGAGGCACTTTCTCATAATCATGCTTTTGAGGCAGTAATGAATGAAAATGGAAGTTTGTCGCTGACAAGCAGACTGATGAAAAAATCTTGGTTGAAATGGAAAGAAAAAAAAATGTCAGTTTTCAGGGGGTGATCAAAGTTGTGGGCAGTGCTGTGATTTGAGAGATCATTTAAAGACTGTTTCTATGAAGACACATGGACAAATATAATGTTGTAAATAAGACCAAGTATCAGAGCAGTGTTGGAGTTAGAGGGACCTGAATTCGGTTTAATGTTAAATGTAATAATTAACAGCACCACTACTCGCTATAAGGTCTAAAAACGTTCCGATCTAAATGGCCACATCCAAAGCTTTATAAAGCCTACGCAGTAGGTAAACGCACATGATTGATAGTGTGACAAAATATTTCTATATTAACAGGTCTGTCACATGGACAAGGTTATTATGGGCTTATTACTGTCACATGGACAGGGTATAACTAAAACAGTCCATCTTTTTAGCAGCGCTTTCTAGGAAAAAAAAGGGAAAAAACACGCTCAACAACATCATATCAAACAAATGACACTTTATTCTCTGAAACCAGAAAGTTCATTTACAAAGGACTAGCTGTTGCAATCACAGCTCTAATGTAGTAGTGAGGAGAAAAAAGGGGTAATTGGTTTGGTAAAGATCGTTTTCCATCGCACCATAAAGCACTACACAATAGAAAAGGTCGCCAATTAAGCAATCATGAATACCAAGTACCATAGCTGATGAAAATAGGCCAGTGGTTTAAATAGATTTGCAAGCAATTTACCTTTTCACAATGTTGGCAATCTGATGCAATTTGCTTGCAATTTTGTCTGCTTTCAGTAGCACTCTGAGCTGACACTACACGGTGCAAATGGCAAAAAGGACCACATAGAAAATGTAAAACTATCTTGGCCACATCAAGGTATCAGAATGGCGCTTCATCAGGAAAATTACAACAATTAGCATAAGTGCTCCAAAATCAACACTTTAAATGTCAGCGCCAAAGGTTGGGCCACAGATGAGCAAGGGTGTGCAATGTCCTCCAGGATGGACTTGCCGTGGAACGCAAAGCAATCACCCATCATCTCTTGCCAGTGATGACCCCACAATTGCTGTGACATTCTCTCAGGCCTGTCATTCTTGGTCACAGACTGTTTTTCCTCTCTGCCTTGATTTGCTCGCAGCAGAATTGCGACAAGGCTTACGTTTACTTCAAAGTCTAATTTTTTTTTTTCTTCCCCTCTAACTTTTTCTTCATCATTTTTCCTCTACTCGGAGGAGGACTATTATGTTATCTCAGGGTCAGGTCTAGGTTTAGATATTTTTCCATTTCAATTTTGCGGGTTCACTGATTTCTCACATAAATGATGTGGAATTGAAATGCAGAAAGTGATGGGAGAAAACATTGTGGATCCCTGGATGACCTCGCCATGCTTTTAGCTAAATATGAATAAATACAAACAACATGTTGCTTGTGTTTAGACCTGAAAAACACAAAAAGTAGGGTTCTCTTTCCTACACAAATAAGTTATCACAAATGTTTCTTTTCTGTCAGTGTCAAATGTGAAAAATATGAAAATACATTTATGGAAGCATGAAATATTCATAGAAGTAAACTGAACATATTCAGCTCAACTTTAAACAGATTTGAAATGTATAGTTAAAAAAAGACGTGTCACATCTCTCCAGTGTTACATCTTCTGCAACTACCCACGTCACAATGTGGCTCACACAGAGAGCATGATCCAGATTGGATTAGTCAATCACCAGATTGTCTCAGAACTGGTGGGAAGTTGAGTGTTTCAGTGTCTGTTTGAAGAGCACAGCTGATGTTTCTGACACCTGAAAGAAAGTGGACTACTAATACTCCACACTACATGACAGCTCTTACATGTCAGCTTTCAAATTAAACATCTGATTTTAAGGTGGCATGGTGATGACATCTCTCAGTTGTGGTTAAGTGTCTATGATAACCCACTCAACATTATCTTTGTCTCATCTGCTGCCTTAAGGCACCACTTCAGCAAGAACTTCTAGCAGCAGCTCCTCCTCCTCCTCCTCCTCAAGCTCTTCAGCTGAACTTGTCAGAGATTGCCAAAGGGGACAGATGTGTATGCTGTCTGACTATGTCATGACAGAGCAACAGCCAGACTGAGTGGTTTTAGAAATGGAAAGAGGAAGTTTTACTGTGTTTCAGCACTTCTGGCATGCTTCTTCTCTTTAATGAAATAGCCTAAAAGGGGGGGGGGTAATTTTGATAAACAATCCAATAGAGCAAGCACGGTACAGGTCTCTGCTACTGAAGGTTTATTTATGGGTTAGAATCACACAGATGTAAACTATATTAGTCCTGGCAGTGGCACTGTCAAAAATGGTTGGCTAATTTAGGACAGTTTTACAGCCTGTATCAAGACATTGGCTTCTAAATTTACTGTTCTTACTTCAGGTAGTTTTACCTATTAATGCATTTTAATTTGCCTATTTATGTTGTTCACACTAACTGCTGAAATACAGTTTTAATTCGCTCTATAAAATCTATATCTATATTTTCATTTTATAGGCCATTCACATAACTACATGAAATAAAAAGACAAAAACAGACTAAAGGAAGTTGATACATAAAAGACGGAAGGAAAAAAAACAGTGTCAGCCTTCACTCTGTTTTTGTTTTTTTTTCCCATTCTAAGAGGTAAACAAGAATTATTGATTAGCTGCTGAAATGAATTACCTGACACACATTGTGATGACTAGTACTCGAGTTGACCTATAGCAATGGCATATCATGTACACAGTTAGTAATGAATGGGATGAAACTGATGCAGTGTAGAAGGTCAATGAAATGTTAAAATGGAAGTAAATGTGTTCCTTAATGTTCCGCTAAATAGTAACTATTAGAGATTTAAGACTGTTGGGTTTGGAGCTAAAATCTTAAAGATGTATTGAATTTGAACAACGAAGAACAAAGTGTGTGAGTGAAAACACAATCAGTTGTGAGTGTCTCTTTGAGGCTCCCGTGTCTGTTAATTTGTCCATATAGATTTCAGCTCGTTCCATCCCTCTAATGCTGTGTTTTGTCAATAGCTGGTCACAGAGTTGTCTGTTCCTCGCTGTTGTGCATTTAATATTTACCAGCATCTGAGCCTTATTAAAGCAAGATGAATTAGCCCGGTCGCAATGGATTTTCTTTCAGTGCAGAGTGAAAAGAGAGCAAAGTGGAAAAGAAAGATAAAGGGAAGGAGGAAGAGGGGGGGGCAAAGGGAGAAAAGTTTGTGTGCTCAGATGATCAGCATGCGGGGGCCCAGCTCGGGAGCGGCCCCAGCGTTGGAGGAGTTGTGAGCTTGCTGATGATGGGGTTGCACAGATGGGCTCGAGCCTGGCTCCCAGCTCTCTCCTTTGTATGGACCCTGCTCTCTAATTACAGCTGATGAGTGTGTATGTGAGGGAGAGTAAGGGGGGAGAGGGGGAGGGAGAGGAGGGGGGACTGGGGGGGGCTGGGGGGGGGGGGCACATAAGCAGGTGACAGGACGAGGAGAGGAACCTGTGGCAGATCCTCGGCACCATCAGGCACAACGTAGCCGCAGCCTGACAGCTAATTAGAAACGACACGGATTTCTCCCAATGTAACAGATGTTGCCTAATCAGTCCAGCTCGGGAGAGCCCCGCGCCAGCAACATTTCATGCACAATTTAACCATCTAAAAGGGATGAAATACTTAATGCATTGTAAGGCCAGCACAGCTGTTTCTCTCGTCAGAAAATTTCCCAGTCAAAAATATGCATGTTTTATGTAACTCTAACCGAGTGATTATAATGCTATAATAGCTGAGAAAAAATTGCTGCCACACATCTGCCAAAGATTTCAGCTCTATTGGTTACCATAACATTGATGGAGCAAAAGAGCAAATGCAGATTTGACTTTGACTTTACTTCAATAGGTTCTCTGTCTAATAAATTAGCTGAAAACTTTCAGCAATTGCCATTTTAAATACAACTGAAAAAAGCAAAAATGATACATTTGTTTGATATTCGTTGATTTCTTACAAATACATTTTTTAAGGTATAAGTCAGAAAAATAAATAATAGTGTTATTGTACTTTGTATTTTAATACCAAGGTAAATTGAAGCTTGAAGATCAAAAAGGCCACTTCAAGTAACAGCAGGTTTTTCCCCCTCCATGCACCCTGCTAATCATGTGTACACAGACTGTACATCTTTTAAATCGTGTAATATAAATCACAAGTCTGTATGCCAAGAGGAAACCGCCTGTGATTGTGATGGTAATAATATGTTCTATTTGCCACGGCAGCAGATAAATGTAAATTTGTATCTTGACCGTTCCCTTCACATCCAACATTCTCCATCCAGATCTTTTTCTTCCTATCTGCCCCAGTATTGGCTATATCTCCTCAACTCTGCATTTTTATCTGATGCACTGGATGACAGGTAATCTAGCTGAAAGTTCCAACAATTGCACACAAAGAAAAAAAAAAGCCCTGGCTGATGAAATCTGAGCAGTTATCACACTAACCATTACCTGTCAAGCCCTCCGCTTCAATTTAAGGGTGCATCAATTTTCTGAAGAGGAAATCAAGGGCGAGGAAGAAAAGCAGTCCAGATAAACAGTGACAAAGGCCTCTTTTCTGCTGCTTTTATTTATGATGGGATGTTGCTGCGTGGGGACCAGGGCAAGGGCTTTATCAGACCAACTGATACATCTCTGATAGCCCGGGAGTCTTCACCCTTGATGAAGTGTTGCACTTGCCAAAGAAGATTTCGAACTCAAATGACTTTCCTGCGAAAAACCTGCACAGATAGGGGAGTCCCTGAACGGCCACACGCGGCTCTGTAGCATGACAGACTGAACAAACAAAGACACAGTGCCTCTGTATGTGATGTGAGTAAGCACGAATTCTACAGTAAGTAAATAAACCCCGACAATGGCTCACTGATGTTTATATGACAAGTTAGCACCAGGTCGCTCTGTAATTCAGTGGCACTTTGCCCTTTGCTCTACATCTCTGTGTAAAGGAGCAAATCTTCATTTTCTCCCTCTGTCTAAAAAGGATCTTTATGAGAAGCATTTCTCTTTTATTAAAGACACGTGCACAGAAATACAAATACACTGTTTTATCAAATACCGAGTCTCTGTTAAAACTGACACAATACTGATATGATGCAGTTCTGAAAATACAAAGCTAAGGAGGCCACATGATAACAAAAAAAAAATCTAATCCAAAAATCAAGAAAATTCACTGGTTGGATGTGCGTAAAGATACATGGTGGTATAAAAATATACAACCTTAATATAACAGAGTCGACAAAAAGAGCAACAAAAAAGTACTAAATTATTGTCTGACTTCTTCTAACTTATCCCTAAATGCCAATCCTGACCCTGCACTGTTACCCTATCCCAGTTGTGTTGCTTGCAAATATTCTCTGTATGTAGCATCTTAATAACAAACAGCATGTTGTTTAGTGCATATTGTCTATAAGACAACATCCAGACAAGGCATCCTTATAGTGGATGTGTTAAATGCACATTAGTAAAAGGCAGTTTCTGATCACACTCTGGATAAATAGAGGTTTAGAAAGACTTCTGTTTCTCCTCAGAAAATGTTTCTTAGAAAATATCCACAAGAAATATCAGTTAAAAAAAAAAAAGAATCAACAAAAATGTGAGTCAAGGAAGTTTGTTATTCCAGGTTAATCTCTATCCACATAGACGTATCATATACCATCACTGCTACTTACGCTTTAGCACCAGTGTTAAAGCTTTATGGTGGGATGTTAAGGAAAGAGGTGGGACTCTAAGTCAACTGCCCTAATGTTGTGATAGCTCTGTGTGGGTGTGTGTGTGTGTGTGTGTGTGTGTGTGAACACATACGGGCTAAGGGCTCCCATGCTGACAGTTAATTGAGTAGACAGAGAGGAACTATAATTAGATTCATCCACTGTTATTGACAGATGTCACAAGACTCCAGTCTGATCAATACACACACTCACCATATTGTTCCAAATACCAATAACTCTGAATATCCATCTTCACTGCATTAGTTACAGTCAAATAATTAAATGTACCCTTTTCAGTATGGATGATCCTATGAGTCAGAGTAAATACTAGAGAACAAAAACAAACAGAAAGAAAAATCCTATCATATCTGAAAAATATCCCTCTGCCATCACAATAATAAACAATCTATTCAAGAAAGAATAAACACTCACATTTCAACTGGGTAAATTAAGGTTATAATTAAGCTTGAAGTTGCTGCCAAAAGGAAAAACTAAAAAGGCAAAAGGTGCTGAGATGATACAGAATAAAGAGGTTTAGAACTAATAAAAACTTTTGATTGCGACCTGTTGCACAGTAACTGATTTCAACGTGATGGGTTTTACACAACACACTCTGCTCAGTGGTGGATATTTAAAAAATGTTAAAATCACCAATTCTAAAGATCAAAAAACCAAAACAGTCAATTTTGGAAGGGAGCTTGCATTTCCTGTTTCAGAAAGGAAAAGCCAGACTCCTTATCCTGGATCTTAATCATGTGTTTGTCCTGCTTTATCAGTATGTACATGATATAGTGTTGTTGCATGAGTGATTTTGGCCCACCACATCCCGCCCACCAAAAGCCTTTCACTGTGAACGTCCCACCCTCAAACAGAGAATCCATTATTGACAATACTAAACACTTTCCTACTCCCTGCCATTGACGTTTGACCCCCTTCAGTATTTTTTTCTCTATTCAGAATCACTGATAGCTTTTTGTTTGGCATAACTGCCCCACTTATATTTCCACAGACCTAGTCCCACATTGACTGACTGCCTGCCTGCCTGCCTGGGAGTAATGCAGATAGCCTAGCAGTGCACAGCACATAATAGCCAGCATCTTTTAGCCTTTAACAATGCTGCTCAAATCAGCTCAATGGTGACATCTTCACAGCTGTCAAGGATGTCAATATATATTTTGTGCAAGTCAAGGCAGGACTTAAACTAATTGTTGAACACTAGAATGAGAGACACGTGATAATTGATACCAATTAACCAACCAGAAGCATTGTCCTTAAAAGCCACCTCGGACATACTGCTATTTATTCTCAGTGATTATTTGTGTTTTAACTAATGACTGAGATATGCACCAACACATGAAACTGACAAACCTGATATTGTTGAGAAGATATCACACTTTTGTGCATATTGTCTGAGCCACAGATGCTTCATAAAAGAAATCTACAGTACATAGCACAGGTTGAGAGCCTGTCATAAACAATTATGTCCCAATTTGCGATGAAATAAAGGTCGAATTATCAGTGAGGGGAAAAAAACATACACACATTCAATGTGTGATATTTAAGAAGTTTGTGGTTCAGGAGAAAAGAAGAGTGAATATGGTCATTGCCAACAAACTTGGAGCTTGATGGCTCTTAAGTTGTGACAGGCAATTATTCACACTAAGCGGTCACTACGGACAGAAGAGACGCTCATATTTGATGAATGGTTCACATGTATTTTAATTTCGTCTGTCCTTTGACCTCCAGGGCTGGCTAATGTCTTTTGGGTCACACAGACACACACAGACTCACTCAGACGCTGCCGCCTTCGCTCCCTCCGAAATACACACACATACACACACACACACATTGAGAAAGAGGGCTACAGGGAGTCACAGTTAATGGGATTACCCCAGCAGTCCTGAGCCATCCCTAACCTCACCTCCAGGTCCCACTGTGGCAATCAGAGGCATCAGCATCCTTAACGCATCATGGAGAGTGCTTGTGATACCACGCCGTGGGGACCTCTGCTCTCTAACCTCTTAACACAGCAGCACTCTAACTTAAGTGACCTCTGCTGCTTTATAGAGCTACCCCCAGAGGAGACCTGAAGGCAGCATCCAACGGGTCACAGTATAAGACACCATTAACCCGAAACCTCTAGGTTGGACTCGGTATGTTTAAAAATCTCTCTTCGGGCAATCACAGCAGCATCAACACCTTGTTGGCTGACCCCGACACACTGCAGTCCAGATACTTGATCTTTAATGCGAGGGTCACATCTCTAATGGATCTGTACTTGTGCATCTGTGATACGTGTAGCTGGAAAAAAAAAAAAAGAAAGAAAAAAAGAAATGCTAATTCTTGTGCTGCTTTGATACTGAAAACACGGGAACAGGTACACATTCCTTCCTATCCACACTCCCAACACGATTACTTAGAAATGAAGCGGAAAATGGAAGCGATTTATTAACGAGACATTAGAGGCACTTTTAATAACCTTCCCATCCTGCTCAGCGGGGAGCTGCGGATTACACCACACAGGTTTCGGTGACACCAGAAAGGAAGTCCCCCGCCGGGTGTGTGAAGAGCGCAGAGGGACACAATACCCAGCCTGGGGTTCTCACATCCCGCTCTGGGCCCTCACCCCAGGGGGAAGGACAATGGGTTAAAAAGGCATGAATGTCCTGCCTATCCAGGATATAATGTAGGTGGCTGCCACTGGGTCTGAATGGCCTGACAGAGCAGCGGAGGGAGAGGCACAAAGAGCCCATAATAAAAGAGATTCCTCGGGTCAGTAAAGCATTGCATTCACTTTGGCCTCCACAGCTCACGGCCTCTCCTCTCACATTCACCTTTAGTCTAAACTGCAACAGCTAGCTATAGAATATATTTAAAATAGCAAGTATATCTGAAAAGTGTAAGTGTTGTTCTATAAATGTAAGTTCAAACAAAAATAAAAGAACATTTCACTACTTTCAAAGCCGTCATTATCACTTTTTAAATGAAGGAAAGCAAAATGCGTTCAAATATTGATGGTACTGCTAATGCTGTCCTGCAGTGACCATAATAAGCAGTGGCAGAAGTTGTACTGGTACAAATTGTACGTGATAATTTTAGAAGGAAATGTAAGGCGTTCATCTGAGCTTGTTCGAGTGCACTTAAGAAAAAGGGATCCAGTTTAAAAGGAAAAAGCGTCACTCCCACTACAAGCAGTGGAAGGATTAGAGGAATTCCACAGTATCGAGTGACATATGTTCGTGCAGAAGTGTGAGAAATGAACAGCTTGATGGTTTCCCTTTAAAACCTCACGCTGTGTTGGAACTTAAAAATTTAGCAATAGGCTCAGGTTAACTTAAAATACTTCATAGTCAGAAGATGCACTGAATGTTTGTGCAGCAGGAAAAAAAAGGAAGAAAAAAAAACAAACAAAAAAAAAAAAACACTTGTCCAATATCTGCGTGTGTGTGTCTCCATTGACTGCATAGAGTGAATAACCATTAAAATGCGTGACCATTGTCCCAGTCACAGGCTGGGACAATCAGATAATGCAAGAAGACAAGGGATGATGCCCACACAGACGCATGCCTTTACTGCACCCTTAATCTAATTAAAGTAAATAAACTTATAACTGATCTCCTTGGTGACAAAACACTGCTGAGGAAGCTAATTTGCTTCCTTGTTGTGGCTCCAGAAACAGATAATACTGTTTTATTACACAAAGGTCACCAGGGAAATTAACTTCTGGGCCAGCAAATAAAAGAAAGGCCCGGCACTCAGAATAACAAGTACATACTGATTACATTCAATCATGAGAGTCCCAGTTGGATAGGACGCTGACCTTTCTGCTGTCTTGTCAGGAAATAAGATATGTAAACGCAGGACAGACCACTTACACAGGCCCGTCTCTATGTTGTATTGTGGTTACAATCTAGCGAGGCAGCCACCACAAGGCAGATTGTGAAAGTTATCCGTTTGACAGAAGTTTAATTTTAACAGTTGAATAGAAATTCATGGCTTTTTTCAGACTCGAAGAGCACTAAATTGGATTAAGAGCACGCCACTGAATCCACAATGAGTGAACAAAAAAAGTTTTGGTTTCTTTGTCTCCTGTTTAATACAGCCAAAGTCTCAGGGTATTATTAGTCACCCTCCATTAAATTGATAAGACAGCTCCAGTTTTCTCTGTTTATATGTGATAATTTAGCATAAATTGACAAACTAGCAATCATTCGACGATAATCTGAATTAATGCCTGGTATTATTTATTTCAGTTTCTACAACAAACAACAGGCTGAACGTTTCTTTTATTGTACACTTTTCATTTCATTTTGTCCCTCTCCTGCTGGTGCAGTTAGTCACTGTCTCCCTCTTTCTCCATGATTGATGTTTACAGGTCATAGCAATACTCTTAACTCATTAGTTAGAAAGGGAAAGATGGGAGCACTTGCTGGAGTGAGATATTGCTGAGGAACAGAGGGAGCTATTTCAATGGGGAGACAGAGAAACTTAGCATCAGTGTGATAATAGCCCCTGAACTATTGCATGTTTCAATCAATGAAGACAGAAGTAAATAAAAACCAGAGGGGAAGATTCACCAGCATCGATCCCACCTCAACACAGACCTTGCTGACAATCTATGGTCTGGGCCAGTAATGCTCCCAGTCATCCACAAAATCAATGAAACTCATCCTTTCAATAGCATCCAATTATTAGCACAAAGTAAAGGCAGCCTTCCACAATAAATCAGAAAACTTTATTGAAAAGGGAAACAGACAAGATAAATGCTAATTGGAATGTGAATAATGTGCAATACGAAACACAATACTATTAAAACAGTCAACAGGGATGTCTCCAACTTGGTTTTTTGGGGGGGTGGGGTGGGATACTTAGACAGGAGTTTATGCCACCTAAAGGACTTTGAATAATTTGGCTTTAAATGGAAAGAAGGACTTATAACTTGGTGTCCACAACATTAATTTCATGCTCATCGCTTTCCAAGACTCAAAACACAGACATGAAGCCTGAACCTGATCTGAGCACACGTGGCACATCTACTTGGAGTCTGGCAACATGAACAGATGAGAGATTAAATGGCTGGTTCACAAATGACCATTTCTCTGACCAAAACAGGTCAGACAGTTTGGATTAATTTGCCCAGGATGTGGTATATATCCACCTCCATCCCTGTCTCTAGATTAAATGACATTTGTTTTCTACAACAAAAATGTAATCAGATGTAAACCAGATTACATATTTTATGAACATCATGTGGAAAATTATGGGATGGGATTATTAAATCTGCAAGATAATGTAAAAGTGAAAACGTTCACTTTTGTGCTCTGATCTTTGAGCTAATCCTACCCTACATCTCTTATATGTGGTCAAATGACCTGCGGTAATAATGATCTATTTCATGAGCTGTACTAATCAACTGATATTGCATGATATTGGAATAAATCTTTACCACTAAGGAAGAACATGATCATTGTGTACTTTAGGTGAACTGCCGCTCTTTTTTTTTCTTTTTTTGCACTTGCTCAGTGTGGTTTACATTAGATGAGGGGATATCCAATGTTCCCCTCTGCTGGCCCCCGAGTAATAACCATTAATTTCCCATCATAGTTTGTGTTAATTAAAAAAGCTACAGGTTTAATTGCCGTTAAATGTAATGATGTTAGATCTCATGTTCATGTGTTCGGCTCCGCCCATCAGCAGCTCGTCACTCAGACTCGCTGGATTTAATCAGATAGAGAAGGAAGACTTGTCTCTAATTATCTGCTCCGCTTCATCATTTAATCTTACTAAAACAGCTCCTCACATGTGCTGCAGCCTCAACTTACAATACATCTTTGCTAAGATGAGTGCTGATGATCAAACACCGCCATTAAGGGTTCTGCCAATGCAATTATTTGCTTACATGTGCTTTACTGTGTGTGTAGTCGGAGCCACCGTTTATCTCTTGTGTATATTTCATAGACTCGTTCTTGTTTTTCATCTTTTCTCCAGGAAACGAACCTCAGACACAAAATTAGGAGAAAAAAAAAATCTTGATATAAATGTGATTTGAGTGTCACTATGCACTTCATTTTATTTTTTATATCAACATAAAAATCAACCCCATTTGGGCCACAGAAGGGACAGTATCGTGTAAAATGAGCGAATGCACAATTGGATTTTAGCTCATGAATTCACACCAAAAAATAAAAAAGTGAGTATCCTCAGTGGTGTCAGCTCACTTCCAGATTTTTATGTTCCAGAATTTATGAGAAAGTAAAGGCATTTCTCTTGTTTCACGGTGAACAACATCATGATCAGGGATAACAAAATGCTAGACTCCTGTATAAGTGCTATCACAAGTCATCTTACTGTAACAGTTTTGGTTAAATGAGCCGTAAGTATTTCTGTGGCTCTGTTGCTGACCCACACTCATAAAGTATTAGAGGTATTAAAAAACAATTATGTCCCATTCTTCCAAAATAGCCTCCCAATGCTATGTACTGCATTGTAATTTAGCCTGTACTGCGACAGAGCACAAAACCAGCTGTTGTGCAATAGTACACTAAATAGGACTGCTCCTGTAGCAAGTGTGGGAGGATCATGGGTATTACTGTGCTAATTTATGAGCCTTCTCCAAATGTCATAAATCTGCTCTGCTCAACAGCTCATCAACACCACCGCTGTTATAGAACAGAACCTGGTAACAGCACACACACGATCAATCAATTCCCCTCCATCCAAAAATACTTTTGGGTGGTGTCACTACCACCATTCATAACAGAGAGCTACAGGAGAGCTGTCAATCTTCTGTTTCTCTGCCGCTTTAATAGTTTATATCAATGAGAAAGCTGCATCACAATAGTTGCTTCAAAAGTCAGTTCCTATATAAAAGGGAAAAAAGGTTACGTAAAAAGTCAAGTGCCACATATGTAATGCATGCTTTATACAGCGGATGTGCATATACTGGTATGTGCAAGTACACGTGCATTCCTCGCAGAGTGTATGATTAAATGTGACGGTTGTGCAGCACTTGATGTCTAGATTTCTCACCGTCCCCTGCCCCCTCAACCATCTCATATCAAGGGCGTGCGCTTCTTTCAGTGCATTGTTGGATGAAGTCCTGGTAGAACACACTTGCTTGTAGCATGGAGGGGAAGAAAATCTGATTAAACAATTAGTGTCAATTAGCCCCGACCAAATCATTCTACAAACAATTGGTCTCTAGTGCCCGGCTTAATTACAGGCGACTTTCAGCTCCTTATCATGAGCCATGTCGCCCGTGATTCATGTCCGACTCACGCCTGTCCCTCAAGCACCATCAATTATCCACCAGTAAACAAATCCACCAGGCAAAAAGAAAAAAAAACAGCTCCAGGTCTCAGGCCTGATTAGCATACCTCTATGTATTCTCATCAGCTGCTGTGTAACTACAAGGGATCAAAGCAGTGGATGTGATGAGCTGAACAGTTGATAAAAGAATAAGATGAGATGTTGATCAGGGTGAAAAATAAAAACAAAAACAAGAAGTTGAAGTCTGAATTGACTTATAGTCACAACAAGACTGGTTTTGTAGGAAATTCAGCCAGGCCAGAGTACAACTGAATATAATTATGAATTAAGTCATTCATTTGATGCCTGTGTCTTAGGGAAACTTTACGGTGACAACAAGGATTTTTATTTTTAAGCTACATCATGTAAACACAAAAGCATACAGGCAACAACCACAGCTCACAATTTGAGGTCAGAAACCTTGATTTCAACACCTACACCTACACACACACACACACACACACTGAACATACACAATGCACAAAATGTGTGAAGGGGAGCGACAGTAGGCGCGATGACATGTTAAATTACCCTGGTGATGTATAGCTTAATGAACCCTTGTGTTGATCACGCTCCACATTAATCAACAGCCATGAACAGATTCCCTTATTTTCTCAATGCTGCCTTGATAAACTGCAATTTCATTTAACCTTGGACAGCAACTTTAATAGCTTCCACAGGACAACTGTCAATACTTCCCTGGGTATACAGTGATTAAATTGCAAGGCGAGAAGTGTGTCCCAGCTTCCTCCTCGTGCTCATCCTGTGTCTCCCCCTCTCCTCCCCCCAACCCACCCCCTCCTCCCTCTTTCCTTCAAATCACAATTTGTACTTTCTTACTTGCACAGTCTGCATTAAAAAAGCCAAAGTCAAAACAGACAGATTTGTGGACTCTGCTCTGCAAATCGCCAGCATAGCCTGTTACTGTTTGTTGTGGCTTTACTTTGTTATCAGGAAATAATTGGTCACTTCAGATGCCCACTTCAACACAATATCATTGCACTTTTACTAAAATAACCTGTTGACTCTTTTGGTTTCTTTTGGTATGTCTGACTTCACTCATTCACCGTTTTGAAAAATGATTATCAGTATCTATTTCTGGCTGTTGTTTGTGTGTTGTTGAACATCGCTTAAATTTAAAACTTTCACACGATCTATCAAGTAGAAATAATTATTAAGGCACGAGGTGAGTAGTCTCTCACTACATTTTTTTTTCTTGTGAAATTCCCTGTCCAGGAGCTCAATGGACAGGACAAAACAAGACGGTGACAGGCAGTGACCTGAGCCCTGTCATAATGATTTTCTGTGATATCCTCCACCCTTGTCAATTTAGCATAAATTATCAGCCATGAAAGGCCTGCTGGCTGATTAAAACCAATTGTCTGGGTAGGGAAGGACAAGGCAACCTCTTTATTGTATGATAAACTAAGTTAATGGAAGAAGACAATGTCCCCTCTGGGAAATCGGACTGACTCTTAATTAAAGCATTGTATTTTCTCTGCTGGATAGAGGGACCTTTTTTATTCCAACATGCACTACAATGAAGCGTTAATGATAATGTGATAAATAAACAGGTGCAACACATTCAGATAGGAGAAAAAATATATATATAAACAAAGTTATGTGAATTTCTGATACGAAGGAAGAAGAAGAGATGACCTATTTGTTCATCAACGTAATCAGCACCAGTCTCTCAGCAAATTATGCGACTGTGTGTCTTAACAGATTTGTTTATCAAAAACACATCCCTGACACTTGGTAATTACACTTGATCTCGAAGCACATTATCACCTTTGGAGAGAATGTTTCATTATCACATCCGCGGCTGAAAAGATTCCAAGTTGTGTGTCACACGTTAAGCGGGTTGTTGTCGTTATGCCGCTTCATCTGCTCTCAAGGAACAATACAAGTTTGCCTTACTCTTGTGCTCCTTGGATGACATAACAGAAAAGCAAACATTTCTCTGTCCTGCGCCTCTCGTTGGCTTCCTCCACCCACACTTGAGAGGTGACAGCCGTACACCCGGACTTCCATTATTATCCAACACAGCAAGAATGCCTCCAGGAGGATAATTACTGAAACTTGAAGAGCCAGGGCTAATCCTAAGTACTTCACTTTGTATGACTGCCTCGCCCGCCTGTCTCTTAGACTGCCGCTCACACTGACAAAGTGCAATGTTGGGCTCAGTGAAAGTCAATAAGAAGACCTCATGGCCCACAGATGTAGCGGTCGAGCCAAATGGCGGCAAAATACACTGTTATCTCTGTTTATCATAAACAGCCTGCGTTTGAAACACTGTAATCTATCACCTCAGCCAAGCAAACGTGGGCCGCAGGAAATACAGATCCAGCATAGAGTATTCCCAAAGAAATGACTCAACTGGTTTCATTTTTAGAATAGATGCACAGTCGTTTTGGTTGGAGAGTAGCAAACAGCACAGACTGACTGTTAGTGGGCTCTTACACTAACACAAGCAGGAGCAGCACTGACAGCCACTATATAACCTGAACTATAACGTCCAGGCCGGAAAACGTCACCGCGGCTGCCACCAGCCGAGCGTTGACTGACAGGTGCTGAGACGGATCATTATCAGCCTGTCTTGACATATTTGCGTGACAAGACCCATCACATGAGACCCACTGCAATTCTGAGGATGTTCGTTATTTAACATACAATTATCTTAATACAGGGAGGCAAATTATGCCCATCCAAATTACCATTTACATGGTTTCCATGCAAGCCAGCAACATGGTAACTGTGAACAAAGAAGCCTAAGGTTGTTCACTACAACACGCAACTTTAAATTAATGCTTTTAAAACAGCCTGGAGAGCCAGACATGTTGATTCTATGATTTTATTTTACACAAATGAAAAGGAAAACTTACTGCTGGTGATTAACTGCCTCTTATTTTGTTTTGTTTTTTGGGTGGGTGGGTGTGTGGAGGGGGGGTTGCTCTATTTTTTTTTTCTTCTTCAACTTGAAAGGCAAAAAGAAAGTTTTCTGGCGGCTCTCTCCATTCATCCCAGGAGGAACCAGAGGCTCCCGTCCTGCCAGACAAAGCCAGGAACAGCTGGCTGATCGATACCCGACAAAAGCTCAGAGGTTAGAGCAGTCAAAAGATTGTTAACTAGCCATTTTATTTGCCAGACATTTATATCATTGTTTATGGTTCAGTGCACCCCTTCAGTGTGGGCCATGCTGCACACCTGTGCTTGGAACACTTTCAGGGCCTCTTCACCCTCTTTTCATGACCTCATGGGTGAAAGCAAAAATGACACCATGGCTCCAAGTTAGATAAAACACTGAGGTAGATGGATACATGCAGAGCTAAATGGATAGAAAAGGGTTTGAGAAAAAGCATTTAAGTGTGTGAGTGCAATGTGCAGGCTTTGAGAGGGGACTGACAGCAGTGCAGGGTGGGTTGGGCCTGTATATGTGCGCATTCCTGCATATGCATGTGTGTGTGTGTTTGTTTATGTGTGAACATGAGTGTTGGTGTACCATGCATCCCAGCCGGTAACACATGGCTCTGCTGCCACCGCTCTCTGGCTCGTGTTGTGAGTGTCCCTGCAGGCTGGCAGGGAAGGGGAGACCCTCTCTGTGGCTCACCCAGGCGGAGAGGGGCTTCCTGCACATCTTTTGTCACACCATTTGGGCCCTTGTGTCTGTGGCTGCCCTGCTCCGGACCCACTTGGCAGCTCACCGCGCAGACGGACATCTGCTCTTTCCAACCTCCTGGTGAATAGAGAAAACAACAACCAACAGACCCTGCTCTCTTACTCTCTGCTCTGCATACTTTACTGCATACGGTTCCACAGTGCCTTCTATCTATCTATCTATCTATCTATCTATCTATCTATCTATTATTATGATATAATGACAGTGCACTAAATTTACTCAAGGATAATGTGTAATAGTCTGTAATTGTTATCAATTAATACCAGCGTTTTAATAATGCACCCTATATCTTTCCATTTGATAAAATAACGGTGCAGAAAAATAAGTTCATTATTGTGACTATATGCTGCCTGAGCCACAGCGGTCTTCTAATTGCTGTGGAAAGACACAAGTGATTACCTTCGGTTTTCCTGCTGGAAAAAAAAAATCTTCGATAGGGAGGCCTTCAGATTATCGAGCTGCTTTGTAAATCTCCACATTAAAAGTATAGGCTCTGCTTGTGCATCTCCGGCTTGACTTCTTTTCTGTCTGTTTCTCTAAGCGCAGTGATTCTGGAGCACGCAATATTGAACACACTTTGTTCGTGCTCAGCGGCCCAGAATAACTCGGTCATTATGGTGGCGAAAGGGACAGGTTTTGAGTTTGATTTCATGATGGTAATATAGCCCATGTGTGTAGGAGAAGAAAGCCTTCAATGGGGACATCTGTTCAACGCGGCTTACAGTTACAGCCGCGCAAGAAGAACAACCTGTGCGCACCATATGAACTAGGACCGACCTCTTTAGCTGCTGAACGCAACAGGCAACAAAAGACTACTTTTTTTTTTTTTTTTTTTTTTTGGAGGAGAGGTATAAATGCGCTTGGAATAAATTAGACAATCTGATTTTTTTTTTTTTTTTTTGAAGTACGCGGCGGATTAAATATCTGTGGCACCTCTGTGGCTTCAGCATCAGCAGCAGCGGCAGCGACATGTTTCCTGTCGGGGAGTTATCACACTGACCTCTGACATCAGTCTTGCTGGTATGATCACTTAGTAATTTGTCACCGGAGGCCGACATGTCCCCTGAAGCTGAAGCCCTACACCTCGCTCTCCAAATGCGTAAAATCACTATCATAATAGCACGAGTGACCATCCCCTCTGAGAGAGACAGACAGAGAGAGAGAGAGAGGGAGAGAGAGGGAGAGAGGGAGGGAGGGAAGAGGGGAAAAGCAGTTCCAGTACACATGTTTATGTTGAATTATTAACCTGATAGTAAAAAAATATATATAGGCCTGGAAATACATGCCGATCATGTGTGTATGTGTATATACCTGTTGGGAGTGTGTGTGCATGAGGGATGAGGGGGTCGGTGGGAATTTCCAAAGTTAATCCTATAACAGAAGTGCCAGTGTAACATTTGTGTGGCATTGGTCCACAGTGTGAGCGGCTGCAGGAGATGTGCTGCTGCTGCTGCTGGATACTCTGCTGAGAGGCAAAGCGTCGGGGGTCAATCAATGCACCGCGGAGCGGAGGAGCACGGTACGTACGCGTTTCTTCTCGCCGTTGCACTTTGTCACGTTTTATTCGCCCTTTACAACGCTGTTACATAACGGGCAGAGCCTCTTATGATTTTTCGATAGCGTGCGTTCGTGGTGTGATTGGTTAGTTTGGGGGTTGGGGGGGGGGGGGGGGGGGGGCGGGGAGGGGTGGGGTGGGGGGGTAAAATAATGAACGACAGCGACCAGCAGATCGATTCAGTTTCTTTCTTATCTGCAACGTCAATAAGCCAAGTGGATGTGTGTGTGTGTGTGTGTGTGTGTGTGTGTGTGTGTGTTGAGGGCTTTTCCTCCTCTCTTATCTTAAATCTATCCTTACATTTATGTAAATTCAAGTCTTATCCTCATTTCTCATTTTTCCCCTGAAATAATGAAGGAGACGTGTGGTGCGTCAGTTTGAGAACAGACAGAAGAAGTTCACAGAAGAAAAGTTCACTGGCCACCCGTTCAGTGCAAGTCAGTGCATTAGTAACATAGTCTCTCCATTGTGAAATAACCCATATGGTTTACAGAAATAACAATTAACATGGCTGCATCCACACTGTTGCTGCACATGTTCCGCAGTTTGTTGCCACGTTGCTTTGGTTGTTTTATATTTTTCCTCCTCACTCTCCCTTTTTTTTTTTTTCTTTTTATACAAGCGAAGGTAAAGCGGTGTAAATTAATCCAAAAAGCTGTTGTCCAATCCTAGAAACACAAGAATTAATCAGATAGTCCATCGATCACGCTGTGTAATAAAGGAAGCGACATGGGTTAGGCAGATGATGTGATGAATAATCCCTGGTCGTTTTAATTAACTTTTCCCTGTCCTGTAATGACCAAGCTGGTCAACAGACCCGGTCAATAAGCATGTTAATATCAAACAAATAAAACTGCGGATGATTAAAAACCTCCTGCGTTATTAAATTTGAAATTCAAATGAAATTTATGCTTCCAGTGCAGACTGCATGCTAATAGCGCCCACAGAGTCCCAGGGTTCACACACACGCTCCTTTCTCTCTCTCCCCTTTTTTTTTTTTTGCCTACAAGTTCTTATTATGTAACAGCAGCTTCCTCTATAGATTTAACAAATGTCAGTGGGCAAAGTGATGAGCCTATTCAATATAACCAGCTTATCATTTTATTTTCAGCCTGACACAGAATGCAATCACTTACATTCATAAATAACCCCACTTATAACGCGAGGCACCAACATTATCTATATTGCCAATAACCTCCCGAGAGGAAAATCCACATTTTTGAATTTTCTAATTTTGAGGCAGATTTTTTTTTTTCTCTCTCCTTCAAGGTTAACTACATGTAAGCTACTTTATCATCTTCTGTTTTAGACTAAATAATAAAATGAATCAAGCTGCTGCGGAATGCACCAGCTCCCAGGTTTAATCAAAGTTGTCAGGATAATTGAAGACAATTACAGTAAAGTGAAAGTTGGAGACGGTGTAATAGAGCTCCAGCAGCAGAACAATGCGGCCTTTATATCTTGTGTAATAGTTTGTGTATATTAACTCTTTAAGAAATTTAAAAGAAAGAAAAAAAAAAGATTTCAAAATCCAGCGGGGTAAATGGGGGCAGAGCCAGGTGAAGTTTCTGGTGGGAGTAACATGCAAAAGGAGGAAAAACTAGAGGAAATGTGTTGGAATAAAAGGCAGACAGGTGAAACACTGTCACCGAGTCTGTAAACACACACACGCAAAGTCTGAGGTGGAGCTGACCCACTTGAACCTAACTCACGTTCATGTTGGACGGGACAAGAAACTTTTTCGTTTCAGATCTTTTCACGTGACAGGATGTGTGTTTACATGACGTGAAACTGAAAAATGAATCTAACTTTTGCTTTTGTCACAATCTACCCCCCCCCCCCATTCTTATAATCATTACCATCGTTAGCCATCGTTTCCCAGCTGTAGGCCTAACGCCACACACCGGTCACCATCACCATCCCTCCGTCCTCAAATTTATGGAATGTGATGTTCTGTAAAAAATTTTCAATAAAGTGGCCCCCTAATTCCTCCTTCCTAATTCACTCTCATTTAACTTTACCTTCCTTCCGCTGTCTTTTATTATGGAGGGGGCGGGTGGGTGGAGGAGGGTGGGGAACTGTCTGAGGCGCTCTATTGATGACCTCACAGTAGTGTGTGGCAGTGCGGCGGGACAGAGCCGCTGATTGGTCGCCCGTGTCACAGCGGCACTTCAAAGCCGGAGAGGAGCCTACAATTGTGGAAGAATGGGCGGAACACATCATTGTATTGCACACCTCTAAAAAAAACAGTGCTCTGATTCATAAATATAAAAAGATCCTCTGAGGAGGGCAGTGTTTTTGTGTGATGGCAACTTCACTTCTAGGGGTGAGTCGAAAAGGACTTTCTTACTGGTTTAATTAGTTCTTGTCATTGTCCGGTGGAGGGGGATTAAACTTACAGCCGGCCGCAAAGTAGCAGCAGAGCCAGTGCGCTGCTTATATTTCCAGCAAGCGGGTCGCCGGGGTTGTGTGTTGTAGACGCGGCTAGAAGTTTCCTACTGATGCGCAAAAATACGCATGTTTCTCTCGGTGTCTTGTCTGGCGTGCGTTTGTAAGCGCTGTGTGTCGCGTTTCACTTGTCCGCCGTCTGTTTGTCCAGGTAGGAAATGATAACAGTCAACTGTGATCATGTCCAGACTTTAAAAAAAGAGAGCAGAACCAAAGCCAGGGGTTGTTATACGTCTGCTTTTAAAAGTGCTCCTACAGTTCTCTGTGGTGGTGGTGGTGGTGGTGGTGGTGGTGGTGGTGAAATGCAGCATTAAAAAAATATTATACAACGAACCCGTTCAACTTGTTAGACTGATGTGTCACTTACAGCTTTTCTTGTCCTTTCAGGAGGAGCCGAGGTTAGGATCGACTCCTTTAGCCATGTTAGCTGCAACATGTAACAAAATAGGGAGTCCGAGCCCTTCACCCTCTGCTATTTCGGATAATTCCTCCTCGTTTGGAAAAGGCTTCCACCCGTGGAAAAGAGCCGCCGCCAGCAGCTGCAGCCTCGGATCCGGCCTGTCCGGCTTCGGGGTGTCCCGTAATGGTTCCGGCATCTCGGACTCTTTCGGCACCAACAGCTCCACGGGATCCAGTGCTTTTTCCCTCACGTCCGGTACCTCGTCGAGTTCACACTTTGGAAACGATTACTCGGTTTTCCAAGCCTCCGTTTCGAGCAGCTCTCAAGAGTCCAGCCACCAGCCGGTTTTCATCTCCAAGGTGCACACCTCAGTGGACAGTTTGCAGGGCATCTATCCGAGGATGAGCGTGGCGCATCCCTACGAGTCCTGGTTCAAGTCGTCTCATCCCGGCATCCCCACAGGAGAGGTCGGGACCACCGGAGCCTCTGCGTGGTGGGATGTGGGAGCGGGATGGATTGATGTTCAAAACCCTAATGGAGCAGCACTACAGACCTCCTTACATTCCGGTGGACTCCAGACCTCCTTGCACTCCCCTCTGGGCGGATATAATTCTGATTACTCGAGTTTAAGTCACTCTGCTTTCAGTACAAGTCCCTCTCCACACCTGTTGACAACCGGCCAGCACCTGATGGACGGTTTCAAGCCGGTGTTATCCTCATATCCGGACACAAGCCCTTCTCCATTAACCGGGGCAGGGGGGACTATGCTCTCCGGGGGTCCACCTGCATCGTTAGCGGGGTCTCCGAGGTCATCTGCCCGCCGGTACTCGGGCAGAGCCACCTGCGACTGTCCAAACTGCCAGGAGGCGGAGAGACTGGGACCGGCGGGCGCGAGCCTGCGGAGAAAGGGGCTCCACAGCTGTCATATCCCGGCTGTGGGAAGGTTTACGGGAAAACGTCGCACCTAAAGGCGCATTTGAGGTGGCACACCGGCGAGAGGCCGTTTGTGTGCAACTGGCTCTTTTGCGGGAAGAGGTTCACGCGCTCCGACGAGCTCCAGCGACACTTACGCACACACACCGGCGAGAAAAGATTCGCCTGTCCGGTGTGCAACAAGAGATTTATGCGGAGCGATCACCTGAGTAAACACGTAAAAACTCACAGCGCCGGGGGATCCGCCGGCTCTGGCTCCGGGGGCAGCGGGGGAAAGAGGGGGAGCGATACCGACAGCGAGCACAGCGCGCCGGGAAGCCCTCCGTGCCATTCCCCAGACCTGTTGCACGCACCTGAGTCCACCCAGGGAGTAGGCATGAACGGCCTCTAAAACTCCCCCTCAGTGAAGTAAAAAAAACAAAAACAAAACAAAAACTGTACAACAGCAAAGTGTCGTGGTGGAACAGTCCGAGAGGACATGGAAGTGGACATACTTGTGGTGTATGCCAAACGCTTGTTGTCATTTAATGAGAAAATAGGCCTATGCGTTCCTTTGATTTTTTTTCTCCAAGTGTTTAAGACTACTAATAATTTCATAGCTGTGCCATCAGAAACTTCTCATTAATACATCTGCGGTGTGAAAGTGTAAACAAGTTATTGTGGGCACACTGGAACAGGGCACAACTGAAACTTTTTTTTGCAGTCTGATGATCCTGAATACTCTTGATGTTTTATTTCCCAGGGTACGAGACACAAAAAGATAAAAGAAAAACAAAACAAAACAAAAAAATATATACACTGCTGTGAAAAAAACAGGGCCTGCAAAAGTTGTGTTACTGTCATTCATATTGTTCAAAAACCAAACTCTGGCACTTTATTATCGAGCAGGAGATTTTGTTTTTTGGGTTTTTTGTTTTGTCCCCGGGGTTGGACTGCTCGGTAGGAACACACAGCCTACCTGTCGAGTATGGTGAGAAATGGGATGTGATGGTTTTTACATTATATCTGTCTGATCCCATCAACCCGTTTGTAAACGGTGGGGGGGGGGGGAGCAGTTGTAGGGTTTATATCACATATTGCTATTCAGTCCACAGCCTACAGTTTGTGCTCCAAGTTTGTAAGTACAGGCCAGTCGAGGTAACTTACCCTTCACTTCGCTGCAAATTGTGTTGTATATAATGAGAATTGTAGGTTAGAAGAATTACAGCCCAGTGTAAAGGTGAGTAATGTATTTGTCCAGGAGACGATTTTGTATAGGTATTTCTAGTTGTATATGGACTCTAGTAAATATTTGAAAATATACGGAAAATGTACTTGGATTTTTTTTCTTTGACATGATATGAAATGTATTGTGGGGAGTTATATTTAACCACGAGTTTTCTTGTATTTAGGGCTCTATCATTAGGCGCACTTTGAATTTATTTGTAAGGTTTGGAAATCATTTACTGTTTACCCACTCATTTAATTTAAGTAAGCATGTTGTAAAGTGGTTTTAATTTTACAATGATACCCCCCCCCCCCCCCCCTTCCTCTCTCTCTCTCTCTCTCCGAGAATGGCTTTTTATGTAAGCCACTCAATAAAGTCAGTATGAATTCAGAAGCAAGTTGATCGACTCAGTTTGTTTGATTGTTGAGTCGATAAAAAATCTATTTCTCACCGGCAGACCAGAGAGTTCAGACTCTGGAGGTGATCATTTTACATGATGTTTTTTTTATATTTTAGAGGAATGATGTGAGATTTTGTAGACGCCGGGCTGCGTGGTTTCCGTGCGCAGCTGGTTTGTACAGGTTCTTCAGGCCAGTGTGGCAGACAGGGGCCTGGAGCCCCGTCAGGGCCTGACCCACACCTTCATGTACATCTCCATCATAAATGTTGCGCAGTGTCATAATGTTGCGCGATTTAACAGAGCGTCTGTATTTTAAAAGAAAGAGGGAAAAACTCGTGCTTTAGTTTGGTAAATTCAGGTGAAATGACGTTTTTGTCGCTTTATGTCTGTTTAATTATTGAGCGTAAAAACTTCTGAGGCCGAAACACGTCCAACCACTGACGCGTCACCTGCCTCACTGTGACGTAAAAACCACCTAATTCACGGCATTTCAAAAGAATTATATTATCATTCATATTTTTGATTTTAATTTCCTTTTATATATATGTATATATAAAATCAGGAAAAACATCAACTTTATCTTTAAGTGCTTTTCTTCGTCATCAAACTTAGACGCGCTCATCATCATCATCCTCCTCCTCATCCTCCTGAAACACACTCCAGTTTTCTTCTGTGTGAATTATGATGTTAAAAGATGTGCAGCAGGTTTAGTGTTAATATGGAAATGCTCATCTAACTGACCACAGCCGACTCACATCTAAACAGCGAAATCAGCACAGTTTACGAAACACAGATGTTGTGCTCCACGTTCAGCTGCATGGGCTCAGTCTGACCGGCTCTCAGCTGAGAGACTGAATCTCCCTCCTGTTGGAACTGACCTCTTACAAACTATAGGCCTACAACACATTTACAGCTATAGCTACGTTTATTTAACAGTAACCTGTGCATCTTTTTTTTTAATGACGAGCTACCAGTGCAGAGGTCACGTTGGTTTTTCCAGGCAGCTTGAATTTTGCATTTTCTGGCATTTAATATTTGGTAACAGACATGAAGCAGGTTTATTTTATTTAAATTATTTCCCTCTTTGTTTCTGGGGTTTTAACGCATCAAATTTGCAGTCACACATGGTCCCGCGCCTGCTGAAGTGCTGTGGACCATTTAAGTTAAAAAGGGGAAAAAATGATAAACATTAATACAATGTTTAAAAAAAAAAAAAAAATCTGTGATATTTTTCATTTCTCGAATTTCACTGTTTCTGTTCCTTGATCTCACAGTGAAGAGGAAACTAAAGCCAGCACGGTTCAAACTTCTGTCACACACAGCTCTGTAGCGCCATCTAGCGTTTCCCACTTCAACCAACAGCGACTTAAAGCCCAGCGTTGATCCATGTATCCTGAGCAACATGTTGTTTGGGGATGAGCAGGGCAGCTTAGAGAGCGTAGTCTCAATAACTTTAAACTTTGTACAGTTTGTTCAGACCAAAAATTTGAGGCCTTGACTTCAACAAAAGCAAAACAAAGCAAATATCAAACATCTGGTGCCACAGTAGAAGATATATGCATTGAGAAGACGACTCTATGTTGATGACTAGTGCCTGGTCATCTCTGTGTCATGGATGACAAGGAGACAAAGTGCCATAGGTCTGACTTAGATATGTGTCACTTAGTGCTGATGGACAATCTGAACACAGAGGCTCATTAGACCTCCGCCCTGGTCTCTGCTGTGACTGTTATAAAATAAAAATGCTGTCACTCACCCTCTCATCCTCCACTACAGTGGACGGCTGATTTAGCTGCAGTTAATGTAATTAGAACATCTCAAATCCCCACGACGGGATAGTGAATGTTTAGTTTCTTCCAGTTCCAACTGCAACTGCACCTACCTGTTCAGACAGATGAAGACCTGCCGTCATCACCTCCTCTCCCACCTCTTCTCTTCTCTCTCCTCTGCTCATAGTTTGTCTGCGATGATGGAGCTGAGCAGAAAATGCTGCGGGAACAACAGGCAAAGTAAAAAGTCAAACCGAGTCAAGTTTGAAAGGGAAAAACTCAGGAGCCATCAGCAGATGGACTCTGAAGAAATTCTGTGTTTGCTGGGTCAGTGAAGCCATCTGGTGTTTGAGACTGGATCAAAGAGACATTTAAAACCTCCGTCACAGCTGATGGTACGGATGGTACAGATTCCTGTTTCTGACCAAAAAGCTCTGTTGCAATATTGATAAAAGCATCAGTGAATTAAAAACCAAGATTAAGAGGAACGGTTTTGTAGCTGGATGCGTTGTGTGCTTCAAGGCCTTATGTCATTTTTGTTGTGCTCTTATCTCCACTAGATAGTTCAGTTTTTTGTGTTGCAGCATTTATTGTTGTAAAGCAAGGGATAAAAGAACTTTCTCTTAATATAAAGGCTTGACTTAGTTATTTTAGTCTATTTCTTCCCAGTTTATTTAAAACGTAACAGAAAATATTACCAAATTCCAGGAAACAGTAAGCTAGGGACTTACCATATACAAAGCTATTAAAATGTGTTAAGTGATGTGTCTTTTAAAATGGGGTCTTAAATAATTGAGAGAAAACAGTTTTCTGTCATATAAACTAAAATCTGTCTCAACACATGGCTAAAATAAAAACAGGCAAAAAGTGATCATTAACTATGGACAGAGTCATTTTGGCCTGATGTCTCAGGGTGCAGCTTTGTGTTGTCATGTTATTAGCACCTTTGCAGACTGTTGCAGCATCACCCGGGCCTCTGAGGAATGTCCCGTCGTTGCCCTCATTTGAATTAAACTGGCCTCAGAAGAGGAAGGGCATGGGTGCCAGCAGGAGGAGGATGAGCTGCCAACTGAGGATGAAGGCCACAGTAACAGCCACCGTTGGATCACACGGTGAGTTGGCAGCTGACCCAGATGTAAGGCAGTCACCTAGAAAACAGGAGAGAGGGATAATATAACAAATGACAGATGATTTTGAGGTCGTATTTTGTTTTTTTACCCCCTCTGTTTACGGTTTACGACAGATCAGAGTCTTGACTGAGTCTCATTTGAAATGCCAGCGACTACTGATATTGATATGAAGAGATATGTTGGGTTCTCTTGCTCTACCAGCAAATCACAGTGTTGTTCTAACACCTCTCACCGATTATGCATCTGTGGCCAATTTTGTGGTTAAAACCCCCCAAACGCACTGTCATTGTCATCAAACCAACCAATCTCCTGGGAAAGGCAATTTGACAAGGTTCAGAGTTTAGTCAAAATAATTAACAGTAATTGCTGTTAACACTGACAGAGGTGCCCTTATACAATGCTTTCCGCAATTTCAATTCATTTGAGTCACAGGTGGCGTTTCACCTGTTTAACTGAGTGGAATACGCACAAATTCAACCTCGGTGCGAGAAGCCCTGCAGGTTTGCTGGACTGGTGAGTTTAATGGCTTCATTGCATTATTGCCTTTAAACTTAATAAACTCAGGTCCACTACAGAATCAAAATGATCTACTATTCTACCTGGAAACAAACTTTTCAGGGAACATGTGAAGAGAGATAAACACGTATCTTTGTCCGGTGAAATCAGTGTAAATGAGTTCAAATGGCACAAGGCTGTTGATGCACATATAAACCACAATGAGCATGGTTTGGGATTTCAGAAAACGATCACGTTTAATGCATCCTGAATCCCCCCCCCCAGAAAAAAATTGCCTCAAAGAAGACAGCAAGCAATTGACCCCTGATGAAGAATCAACACACCAGGTAAGACCTCAATCTTGTGAAGGAGGTGATGTGTTAAGAATCAATGTCTAAACCTTGACAAATGGGTTTCGTGAAGGTTCCCTGTCATTATGACGAAGATAAGAAATACCATACAACCATCCACTGACAATTTTCTGCCCACTGCTTTGATAATAACTGGATCTTTTATCTCAATAACCCAATGATTTATTGAGTTATAATGAGATTAATTGATAGTGAATCTAATCCATTAGTTGGACCCCAAATCACAAGGGAAGAATTACATTGAAATGCTACTGCGGTATAATAACAGAGAAGTACAGGCCCTGTTTAGGCATCAAAAAGCTTCATCTCTGCTGATTGTGGGCTTGGTTACATTTCACCACATATTGACATGTGGACTCCATCAGCTCACATTTACAGTGGAATACACTAAGCTTTACACAGTTCTAGTTTGGTCTTTTAAAACAACCATGTCCTCACCAGTGTTTTAATCATCATTTCTGCCTCTACTGACTGGTAGGACCGCTAAAAGTAAAATAATAAAAACAGGCAAATACACCCTCAGTCCACCTCCAGAGAACCATATCTGCAAAAGTGTACAGTGGAGAAATGGCTCCACCAAGTGACACAATATTGTAATCCTCAGACACCGTCTCCTAGTATGACACTTCAAATGTTTTTTTTATGTTAAATGAATGCAATGCACATTATTTGCAAAACATCAACCTTTACTTTACTAATCTAACTGTTGTAATATATTTCATTATTTAGGGGTAAACTGGCTTTGTATAACATATTTCATTAGCTCTTATCTTCCTCAGAAACTTGATAATCTGCCTAATTTAAGTATATGCAAAGGTTTTTACACTGTAAAACAACAACAGTAAATAGAAAACTTTGTGGAAATCTTTTCCTGACTTAAAAATGAAAGCCCTTCTGTGATTGAAGACCAAATCAAGAATAAACTTGTAAGTAAGTTAATGTTGCTGCAGAAAGAAAAGCCATCGGTAAACTTCTATATAGGGCACCCATAGAAAGATGATTTGGTGACTTAAAGAAATAAAACCATATAGACGGTAGCAAAACACATTTATAAGTAATCATTGTCAATTACAGTATAAAGGCAAATAGTGAAGGCTACATGTCAATAATCTGCTAATGACTCCTTCCACCGTTCATGTTTAATAAGCCTCTTATTCACAGGCAACATACAGTACATACTTCCAGTGCAGTGACAGCGCAGTGATGCAAGTTCAAGCAGGTCTTCACTACCTCCACTGTTCCCTTCAAACCATAGACTGTATGCTTCAAACACACCAATGGATCAGGGCTACCTTACCACTGGTTTAAGGCCATTCTCCCAGCACCAAAAATACACAAACAATTGCTCCATTCTATTCAAATGTGCCAGTAATCCACGACAATGTGACAGTGATTCAGCATGCAAAACACCAGAAGCCTGAAACTGACGCAGCTAAATGGAATTTAGCATCATATCTTTTATTATATATACACACCTCAGCTCTTCCTGCTCTGACATGCAAAATATATTTTGTGAGAAAAGCCTATTGTGTTAAAGGATGAGTCTGGCATCACTCAATATTTTCTTTTCCTTTGTCAACAAATCCCATGTGACCAAAACCAACAATGTGTTAATTTATCTTTCAATTCTTTATCTAATCTTCTTTCAAAAAGCCTCAGTAATTTCCAAAGCATTGTGGCTTTAGGTAAATGTTACTGAGTCAGAAATTAATTACAACACTGACGTATTTTTCTGCATTAATGACACAGATGAATGAGCTCTAGCAAGTCTTGATACACACACACCACAGTTGTTAGTAAAATCAGTTCATTGTTAGTTTTGGCCTTCTCATGAGTTTTGTAAATAATAAGAAAAATAGTGAATGTTTCAAGATCTTGCATCATTTATATTCTCAAAAGAGCCACAAGAGAGCAGAGTTTACTCTCAGATATGTGCTGCAGTGCGATCAGACCCTGATAATGAAATTACTTGTTAACTGTGCCTTGGAGGAATGTTAGAGGCGTGAAGGCTTTGTTTATTTCATGTTTACACAAAGTTGACTTCATCCACGCAGAAAGAAATTTAACTACAAAACAAGAGCAGATATGACTGTAATTTAACGGGCTTCGATGTTCAATGATATATTTTGCAAAATAATTTAATTTCTGCAGTGGGGAATGAGAATTAGTCATGCTAAAGTCCAGGCCGCTGCAGTCACTGACTATATTCACTACATGAAAATTCATAATCTACTCAAGAGTGCTTAGTTGCATTCCTTGAGAACAACTGCCTGTGGATGCCAGGGCTTGGATCCAAAGACCACAACAGCTCTGAAGGGACATTTCAACCTTAGCAGGAATATTCATCAACAAGATAACACTAACACAAACAACAAGCTTGTCCCAAGGGCATATTTGAAGTCAGAACTTTTCATACACTTTGGCATGCAGCTGTTGTGTCAAACTTTGAGCTGAGAAAAAATAGTGGTCTCCTGATAGCCTAGATATTTTGTCAACACAGATCAAGTGTGATGTAACAGTCCCAATTAGTGATGTATTCAGGCACTAATCATGTGTATGTGTTGAGAGAGATAAGGTGAGTTTTTGTCCTTGATGAGATTAAGATGTTAACCTCTCTGTTCATGTGATCTTTAATCTACACACAATCAAAAAACAGTGATAATAACACAGGCACAGTAGGTCTGTGTTATTGTCAATAAAACCTCAGTCTGACCAACTACCCATTATTCCCATAAACTCTGTGTCTTTAACTCAGAGGATCAACTGAATGGCAAAAAAATAAGGGAGGGAGAAAAGTCCCACTGATATGATATGTCGCCTAATCTCACAACAAGTAGGCTCCCAAAGCCTGAACACCTGCTGCTGGCTTTTGCATTTTGTCAAGGCAGGCGCTACAGGCCTGCCTACACAGGTCTGTGTGTTTTAATGCTTCCTGTTGGAATCAACCTTGTGTCTCGTGTCTCCTCGTGGAGTCACTTGGCGGCCTTCACCACTTGTTTTCATAGCTTATTTAAATGCCAGCGTGCTTATCACCGACCTCTGGCTCCTGTCGAAACTACAGGTATCGCCTGGTTTCAGGTATTCGCGCGTAAACAGAGCGTTGCATTCTGGGTGTTGTAGTTACCAACCAAACGAGGGCATTCCTCCTGAAAAGGGTTCCGGTGTTAGTTAAAACTTCCACTCCCAAAATGCTCCGGGGCTGAGAGGCAAACTGAGCAAAGGGTTGTAACGTGAGGAGGTGAGTGCCTGCCGAGTGAATGACGGAGGGGGGGTGGCCTCTTTTCCTGCCAACGCACCGCAGCAAAACCCCAAACATCTCATGCCGACGGTGAGACCTGACTTTGTTTTCTTTGTCTCGTAGCTATTTAATGGTTTTTATTCCCGATTATTAATAACAGGAAGTAGCCTAGAAATGAACGCTTTATTAATATGTAACTACAGAGTATAGTTACACACACACCTGTTCAGGTGCTGGCACTTGTCACTGAGACTATTGACTATTGTAGCTGTAGTGAATGGAGCTGGGACTTTTGTATCTGAATCTGTGCTGCTAAGTCTTTATATCCTGTGTTGTTTATGTATTAAAGTAACGTTTGTTTGGGATATTTTCAGCTGATTTTTGCTGATATTTAGCATGTACATGAATATAACTGAATTGTTTACACATATTGTACCACAGGAAAAATGGTAGACCTACATTTCCTTGAAAGTAAGGTTGCAATGCAGCATTTAATCAGAATAGACGTTTTTACTATCAGTAGTACAGTGACAGTGGCAGTGCACTTTGATCATAGCAAGAGGCGCTGAGAGCACAGACTACTGTGTCATAGGCTTGACAAGACCAACCTGTTTTTGTGCAGTGGTGTAAGAAACCACATTATTAATGACTGACTCACTGTGACAAGTCATGAATGGGTAGTGTCCTTTTACGCAAACAAGTGACAGACTGAAGAGTTCGGGCTTTATTCCACGTTTGGAACAGTTTCCTGTAACATACAGTAGCCCTGCAGAAACCCTTGGGCTGGGAAGAAGACAGAGCAGAGGCAGAACAATGACTGTGCTCGCATGTCTATTATGTGTGAGGACAAGTTGTTGTCATGTGTCATAGCAGTTCAAAATATATGTCTGCCTATAGATAAGTATAACACAGCAGCTAACAATCACTTTAATTTATTAGTTTACCTATTATTTCATTGTACTGTAAAAGTGAAAATGCCCATCTCAATTTCAAAGGATCCAAGTAGAGACATTGAGAGGATTGATTTGTCTGACTAGTGCTCCAAAACGTGAAAATGTTTATTCGATAGTGACAGAAGAACAAGAAAAGCATATACCATTCACCATTTAAGAAGCTGGGGCCAGTGAGCCAAGGACAATTTCCCTAAGACAGTGATTTAAACATTAACAAAATTGTTGATAATTAATTTTCTGTCAACTAACAACCAATTGCTATTGCAACAATAATTTTTTTTTTTTGCTTCACTTCAGCACCCCTGGTTAGATCAATTAAGGAATTATATAAGGAATAAATACTAGTAAAAGGGGATAAAAGAGAAGTGAACTGTGTTGTTTTGACATTTCAGATGAAAATATGGCAGCTGAAAGAACGAGGTCCTTCCGTCGTGTGGGAAGTCTGATGCGGAGTAAATCTGAGGGCACACTGATTGACCTAAGTGACAATGCATCAACAAGCGACAACCTGAATGGTAAAATACAGATTAACAGCTTAAAATTACAGTGTATCAGTAATGTCACAGGGACAGAATCAAACTGATTTTTTTTTTTTTTTTTTAATAGGTGGTTATGTGACGCGCATCCCACAGAATTCTGAATGGCCAGTTTTACAGCCTGAAGTCGCTCATACATCTCAGACAAAAAATCCATTTTGGAACAAACTATCTGGATCAAACCCTTTCTTAGATGACATTGTGCATAGTGGCCCAGGCAAGCACATTTCCAACACATCCAATGTTAAAGGAGACAGTGAAAAACATCTGGACACGAATAACGTGGACGAGATCAGCACATCTTCAGATGAAGGCAACGTGGGAACCTTTTTGGAGAACAAACACAAAGTCAGCAACAGATCTGGGAGATGGAGGAGTGCTTCGGACATTCTGGATGATCTGGAGAGAAAAGTGCCCAAACAGATGGAAAGCTTCAAACCGCCTGGACCAGTGTTGAATCCTGATTTTGAGTGGCTGAAGAACGACAGAGAGGCCTATAAGATGGCCTGGCTGAGCCACAGGCAGCTAACCCGCTCATGCCTGGACTTAAATCTGATGAGCCAGAGCCCTGGATGGGCTCAGACGCAGGCCTCTGGCTTTCAGGTCATCTGCAGGATTGGCCACTCTGGAGGCTCAGTACAGCTACCAGACTCAGAAGTTAGCATCCATATCCCAGAGGGCCATGTTCCTCCTGGAGAAGTCCAGGAAGTTACATTGAAAGCAATGCTAGACCCTCCTCCTGGACTCAACAACAACTACATGACAACCATGAGTCCACTTCTAGAGGTGGTTCTTAGCAACATCAACATAAAGGAGTGTATCTCTCTGGAGATAAAACTGTCCGGCGAGGTGAAGGATGACCCTTTAAGTCAGGTGATGACCACCGTAGTTGGGATGGTGTCCAACAAAAGACAGGGACCTTATGTAAAAGTGGACAACTGTTACATTTACAAAAACATGATGCAGATGAAGCTCAAGACCTGAAGACACATTTTTATGTGATTGCAGTTGCAGAGGCCTCTGCAATCCAGCCCCTGCTACATCAGTGTGGGATTACCTTGACCGCAGAATCACTGTAGCAGTTTATGGTCCCAGGTACATCCATCCATCATTCAAGGTTGTAATAGTGGTTTGCTGTCATGAAGACGTTCCAGCAAAGCTTCCATTTTCAGATATATGTAGAGGCAACAAGAATCTGCCTCCACTTGTGCTGCAGCTTTGGGGGAAACATCGGATTAAAACAGACAAACTGAACAACCTACATGTCAAAGTTAATGTCACAGACTCTGTGTTTAAAATCAAACCTGAGGATGAACTGAAAGAAGTGAGGCAAAGCCAGCTCAAAATAGGAACAGTTTTGCATCTGCCAGTTGCACTCTTTTGTGCTGGCAGAGCAGAAGTCACTCCATTTAAACTGGACCTTGTGGTGAAAGAATCAAACACTGTGACTGCTGCACATTTCCAGGTGCCCTCTCCCTCTGCACCACCCATTCGATCAGAAAAGAAAGTGCCGAGGCAGATAGAAAGGGGGACTGAAATGGCAAAAACCTCTCCTATACCTGAGGAAAGTGTTCAAGGTCTCCCCAGATTTGAAGACAAACTTGTGAACCTGCAGTGGTATGGTGTAGCCATAAAGTCTGTTCTCCGTCAGCCACGCGTAGACTACCTTCTGGAGTACTTCAAAGGGGACACTGTGGCTCTCCTCTCCAGAGAGACCGTTAGGTCAGTAGGTAATTCAAAAGTAAAGGAGTGGTATATCGGGTTTCTGAGAGGTAGGACTGGCTTGGTTCACTGCAAAAACATCAAGCTCATAACCAGAGACCAGGTGATTGACTTCACTGGCATTCAAATCACCACAGAGGTCCTTTTGGACAACATGGCTCTGCCCTTCAAGAAGCTTACCTACATGTACTCTGCCATCCAGACGCTGGTCACGGAGCACCTGACCTGCTGGAAAGGATTTGCTGATGCTTTAGGGTACAGGAACCTGTTGCTGGACACCATTACACGGACGCATGCTGAAACTGAAGCCGATAAGGTGGCCTGTGTTCTGAAAAAGCTAAAGGAAGACTGTCACGCTGAGAAGAGCAGGAAAAAGTTTCTCCATGAACTCATGGTGGTAAGTAGAAAAAGACAATGGCTTTGAATTTCTGACAGCATGGTCCCATGAACCACATATTGGTCCTTTTTTAGCTTTATAAAGAAGCGAAGAAGAAAAATGACATCTTGATGCTCTAGGAGCTCATCACTGTGTTCTTCATCTTAGGGCCTGCTCAAAATGGACTCTGTGAGTCTAGTGGCCCAGCTGATCCAGAACACAGTCATCCTGTCCACTGCTGTAGAGCTTGGGGTTCGATGGCGGGAGCTGGCAGAGAAGATGGGGAAACTTTCCAGTGCCCAGATAGCCAGCTATGAGGCACCACACCGAGGCAAGAGTGGAGAAGTTGGTCCCCAGGTCAGTTTATTAACACAGCAAGTCATGGATATGCCATAGATGATGCTTATCTGACAAGCTTAAATATGATGATGTATTTCATAAATTAATTCACCGTTTCCTGTTCTGTCCAGTCAATGTGGAAGCCTGCTTATGACTTCCTGTACTCCTGGAGTCTGCGATATGGAGACAGCTACAGGGACATGATCCAGGATTTGCACCTGATCCTGGACAAAATGAGAAACCCTGCCACCAGACAGTGGAGGCAGCTAACCGGTGCCCTCATCACAGCCAACTGTCTCGACATCTTTCGAGCCTCTGCGTACCCGAAAACCTAAACTCCTGAAAAAGCACTGTGGCGATGACAACAACCTCCACACACTTGGAGATTTGTTACATAAAGTTTTGATGAAGATGTTACAAACCATTAGAAAACACATGAATTGATATTCAGTCAGGTACTTGCACTACTCAACTGTCTCGGTAATTGTAAAGTATATTCTCACAGTAATTGAGCTGTGAAGGATTGTCTCCTCATCTTGCAGACAGCGGGAAATTAAGTAAAATTGATCAAATTTGCCAATGTAATTCAAATTAAATGTAATTTTAGTAGATATTTTTTGAAAATGCTGCCGTGCTTGAACATAAAAGTTACTGACACCCTGAGTATCGGTAACCTCAACTACTGTGTAGAAATGTGCTCAAATATTTTATTTCTTTACCCTTGAAGAGAGTAATTATCAACTGCATTTCTTATTAGATTGCATTCTTTTAATCATACATCCAGTACATTGACTGTCTCTGGGAATCTATATCACCCTAATTGGATCTAATGTTTTATTTCCTATTTGATTATTTATGGATCTGATTTGATTTGTAACACAATTCTGCTGTAACTTCCACAGTGTCTATGGGCATATCTAACTTTCTCTAGATGATTTCACATATGACGTGCACATACTCAAAGTTAAACGACAGAATGTACATACAAACTATATTCATTTACTCTTCATTAGGAATGACTTACTATGTTCATAAGAGTGGGAGTTGCGGGTACTAGTTTCCGACACCACACTGGCAGCAGCCAAGTTGGGAGTCAAAGGAAAATAATGTGAAAAATGTTGCCTACTGGTTTCAATGCATTAACATATATTTACTGTAGATTTGTGGGCTGAAAATGATCATGTCCTTCCAAAGTGAAATGTGCCTTATTTGTTTCCTGATGCCAGTAACCAACCTGTAAAGATGATGCTTTACAGTACATGTGTCATAAACTATTTGTGTTCTTTCTATTTTTATACTTAGATATGTACAAAGCAGATGTTGTCCTGTTTAATCAGAACAAACTCATTTTGGCATCATGTTGTTTTTTAATTGCCGAATGGAAACCTCAGTGTTTAGAGTGGTGCCATATGATGTCCATGATGCTTTTGATACTGAGATGGAGATGTGTTGCAAAAGATATAAATAAATACTCACTGCAGTAAGCTATCAGATCTATTTACCCTTTAATAAAGATGTTATTCAATGCAGTGGCGGCTGCTAAAACAACAAAGAGCTAGTAATTCAACTGAGTGATGTTTTTTTTTTTTCTTTCAATAAAATGTGAAGCAGGCCAATCACAAAAACATCTCTACATGTTACTTAATACTGTGTGTGACATTTGTAATTTTTCCACTTTCGCAGAGTTAAATCACACCATCGAAACAAATGTCTTTTCCCTCAAGTGTTTCCATTGATTTCTCTCTTGACTGTTTGCTTTTCCCCACACTGTTTGTTTAAGCTAGTTTCAGCTGAGAGCATTGTGTGCTGGTTCCCTATCAAACAGAGAGCATAGAATGCTGAGCCGACTTTACTTTGGCTCACTGAAAGCACCACGGGAGAAGTAAATCAAATAAAGGAAAATGGTATCAGGCAACAGAGGGAACTGATTCAATCCCCAGCATGAGAGTGATTGAAGAAGGTTGTACTTAGGAGATTTTTTTTTGAAAGGACTGATGATAAACAGTGTAGGATAACGCAAAATGAAGTAGTTGAGCGGGAACATAAAAGACATGATCGCTGATATGAAACATTAGATCTGATGTTCATTGTGAAGCAAGTACTTTTGCACTTGTCTGAACATTGTGTGATAATGATAAAGTAGTTGCATTGCTTTTCCTTTATTACCTTGTAATTCCTCTTTACCTCCCACTGTGCCAGAATTGTGCCACTTCTCTGGCAGTAAGTAAAGAAAACTCAGGGAGCTGTACCTTATATTCTAGTGTTACACATGTACTTAGAAAACCATATTTTCCTTGTCATGGCAAATTATTTCAGTTAATCAATTACATCTATCCTGAAAAATCTATAAATTGTAGGCACAGCACAAAGCTGCTTTTTAGAAGGTGTGAGTAGTATTCAGATGTACAGTGCACAAAAAGCCACTTGTCCAGATTGAACTCTAACTGACTCCTGAGGCAAACTGATGTATCTAATTTTCAAGCATCCAGTAGCAGACTGTCCCTGGCATACGCACAGCACTGATCTGTGAGCACTGTACTCACTGCATCCTTCATTAGGACGCACAGAGAAGACAAAGGTTCACTGTTTACTGAGGGATTGTCTGTCAGATCATTTACCTGATGTGTTTGCTCAAAGTTGACTCAACATGGAGTCGATAACTTCTGCTACTCATTAGTAACATAGCACACCGAATGGTACCAAAAATCATTAACTCTATAATTCATATAAGAACATGTATAGTATGCTTAGAGAGTGAGATAGAAACCCGGTGGATAACTGGCTGAAATGTGCAAAAGAGCTAGTTTCACATGCATGGTTTAGTATTGTGTATTCAGTGGCATCATATATTTTGCAGGTTGCTGTCATGACAGGACTAAGGCACTGACATGTAGGTTGGGGAAAAAAAGGGTGAAAATGTCAGAGGGATCCACTCTAAAAATGAACTCTACCAATTCAGCTCCCCATTTTTCAGATGCAGCGAAGCATTAAACTTTGTGACTAATGAAATGTGACCACTTTTGTTTTGGGAGGCCTTTATAGCAGCAGATAGAGTGTGGGAGTGTGGATAGCATAATTATTATGAATATTGCAGCCTGTCAGAGTCTTAGGAGCAGTTCCATGTCCTGACATGTATTTTGTTCAACACTCTAGGCTAGAAAGCTGTGCAGCGTGTTGACATCTTTCACGCTGATTGAAGTGAAAACTTGACTGAAATATGCAGGACAAACAACATTGTTCGAGACATTCTTGACATTTACAGTCATTTTCACATGGCTCTGGTGGTGCTGCTGGATTACCTCAGCTCAGTGTTAGAGGTTCAAACGGTCCACCTGTCAGCTGCCCATCACTGCAACCCAAAGAATCAGATTATTATTCCCATTATATACTGAAGAAAAATAATCACCATCGCCATGTTGGATGTCTCATTTAGACGGACGCTGCACTACACAGCTCTCTTCTAACATGCCTAAAGCTGCTGTTATCAGTGTGGACAAGACACAAGAAAGCATCAGCTTATAAAATATGTAAAGTGACTCATGCACATTCAACTCCATCAGGTGTTTTGATGTTGGTGCCATAAAATGCGTTTTACTTCCTCTGAAATCAGGGCATTGTTTTTGATCTTTACTATTCAGTGAGTCTTTGTTCACTCTGTAGACACTGTCAGTCTGAATAACTCAGTTTAAAGGGAAGAGAAGTATTTTGGCTTACTCTGACTTCTCTGGCATCTACCCAGGCTGCAGACTGAGACAGTCACACCAGGAAAATCAACTCTAAGCCACAACAGAGCCACCACAACAATTTGCCTTTAGCAACAGTTTTTTTTTGTTTCGTTACATACCACATTTACTTAGCCACTTACTGAGAGGAGGCTGAAGTGTGACTCATCTTACCATCCTTTTTTTTCCCTTTTTTTTTTTTACCCACCCCCCAGTCTGTCCTCTTTCCTCACCACATTTGCAAAAGTGTATTTTCAGCTGTTGAAGGACTAACTATGGCATCTCCCTTCTGAACTTTAGATAGCTTGACAAAAACAGAGGAGCACAGTCAACACAGAGCATGTGTTTACGTCTGCAGCTCCTACAGACCTATAGTGTTTCACTCAGAGCTCCGTGCCAGTACAAGCCACTGCTCTTCCTCCTAACGCATCAACACGTTAACACATTAAATAGTCACTAATGCTGCTGCCAAACCTGTATCAACACTAAGTCCTGCCATTTAGTGTGTGAATATTGAGCTGTTTTGAAGAAAGCACACACTGAAGCCACTTCTGTTTCCCATGCAATATAATGTGACACTGAAAATGCTCTCAGGCTTGTACATGCTTAAGTTTATCCCTGACTACAGCATTGAAATTCCAGTAACGCACCAAACCAGGCACTCGTCCAAGATGCTGAGATTTGCTGTTACGTACAGAGAAAAGAAGAGTGTTTGCACAGCATATGTACTGTATGTACGTCCGTGTTTCTGGTCTGTTCAGTCAAGGTAAACACTCACTACAGATTGCATTTCAAGAAATGCCCCAGACAGGCCCTATTCTTCATCAGAACGACAGACGGGGTGAGACCTCACAAACAAAACTCATCTCAGCTGCTCGGTCTGCTGCGGTGATCCAGGTGGGATTAAGAAGAGGTTGACAGGATTTTTATTTTCTTTAAGAGGGAAAAATGCTGAAATTGCTGTTTCATTTGGCTCTAACCCCAGGTAACAGCCAAGAAAAACTGTTCAGCTTTTTCTTTCACAGAAATTTGGATGATGCACTAACTGAGAAGATGTTGACTAACCTCCATATTATGGCTGTGTTTTGTTTTTTACTCTCCTCTTTCTCCTAAAAAGGCGTGAAAGTCAAAGTAACAGCTGTAATAAACTGACTCGGTCATTTTGACCTGTCGCTACAAACGGCTGCTGTGAAGCACCTGGTCCATAAAGTCACACATTAATGACACATTTTAAAATCAAATTTCTGTTCTTACTGAGAAAACTAACCTCAGATACAATATGTCATGTTTTCACTGTGTATCCAAACATAAGTCATCTATGAGCAACACAGACGCTGATGCTTTTAATCCACTGGGCGGCGCCATTGTACTGATGTTCGGCTGCTCTGAGCCATTGTCCACATTTGTTCATTTGCATCAACTTGATGTCTTATTACCAAACAACTGCTGCTCAATAAACAAATAATAACAACATCACATAGTTCCATTATGTTGCCCATCTGTTAAAGAGCTAATCTCATGCAACAACAACAACAGACACAACTTCTCCACAGTGTAAACACGTCACAGAAATAAATAAAGCATGAAAAATGCTAAACACATTATCACACTTTATTTGCCTGATGTCTCCAGTTTCAACACAGGTCACTGTCAAAAGCTCTTTGTAGATGTTAAAACTATATTTGCGTAACATATGATATTAGAAGAGATCTATAGGACCGTGGGGTCATTTTCAAATGTGTTTGTCCTAATAAACAAATGCAGATACACACCTATGTCTGACACATTGCTATAACAAAAGCATGGTCAGAGTGCGCTCTGACTGCTGAAGCCAGCAGCCCTGGGAGCCATCCACAAATCACTGTTATGAACAGAAGCATTCCTCTGTCCTCTGGGGTATATAAGGCTTCATTTGGTTTGCCTCCATGATATATGTCGAGGGCAAGAAGTCATTTAGCTTTCAATTTATTAGCCTGGTGATTTATGCATGCTGCAAAGGTAGTGGTGGTGTCTCTTAACCCATGCACCACCCCACCACCACTGTCCTCCACCCCTCCTAACCCTGTACAGATTGGACACTAATAATTTAGTAATAGATGATGTGAAAGCAGAGAAAGTTCAGCAATTAGAAGAGTTGGGAAAAAAAGGGAGAGAAAATGGGTTTACTGTTTCTATGACTGCACTTCATTTATCACCGGTGTTTTAGTCATTCAGTGAAGGATTAAATGTTGAGACCACAGCAACCTGCACTAAGACTGAACTCCATGTATTCTGTGAAAAGGAAACTCAACCACAACAGCACACCTACAGCACAACTGAGGCAGAAAATAGGACATTTACTGACTCAATTTGGGTTGATGAGTTACAATAAAAAAGAACTTTTCTTCGCTGTAACTTGGGCAAAAAAAAACACATTAATGCACAAAAAGGCTAAAGTCGAAGTCAGTTTTAAAACAGTAAAGTCAGGGATCCAAGTTGTTGTCAGGAATTCTGGAGGGTACATTTACTCACGTGTGCAAATCCATACCACAGAAATAGAGACTGTTGTAAAGTGTAAACCTGTAATGTTTTTTTTTCCTCCAGTTTTAGCTAAAAATGTTTGTGGTGTATGTTACAAGGTGTTGATTTTTGCCCAGAGTTCAATGCCTTTCTTCTGACTAACAGCCTGCTTGGAGCCTCTTCCCATGACCACCGCTGGGAAGGAGGAAGCTCTGTTACCAAATGACTCACAGGGAAAAAAACAACCTGAAGTGTTTGGCAGCGCTCAGAGCGGCTTTGTGAGTAATCACCATCCACATCCTTGGACACCTCACTTTGCTCTCACTCTCACTTTTTCCATCAACCAACCTTACAGAAACCGAGTTTCGTCATGGCAGAACACTGCGATAAAGATTAAGGAAAATTAGAAGAGGCAAATAAACCCAGTTTTTTTTGTTTTTTTTTTGGTAAACATCCGCATCTGCACCTCAGACCACAACAAAGCCCCTGATTTATAGAGATTACACTGCCTTCAGTGGAATGATGGCAAAGTCTCTCTCCAGTTCCTCTCCTCTTAGACGGGTTTATTTTTGTTGATGTGATCACATCCTATCTTGCAGCAAAAAGTTTTGTCAGGTGTACCATGATGGCGTGGGGGAAGTGCGTCTGCTGACAGGTCTGATGTACCAGCCGTGACACTGTGGCCCTAGAAACAATCTAAAAACCAGATGGAGGGGGACTGGGAATGAGACATGGGAATGTTGCAGCACAACATTTTGATAATGACCACTTCGCTGCAGAGCCCCCAGTAATCATTTTCTCTTCTTTAGAAAAAAAAGTGTTTCTCTCAGAACAAAACCTCCAATAACAAGCTACAACTCGTCTTTTTACACTCTGAGCAGTCAGCATAAACTACTGGCTTCTGTATATATTACTGTGAATACAAGAGACAGAGCAAGCATTCAGATCCTTTACTTAAGTAAAAAAATATATAAGTGTAATGTAAAAATACATTTAGAGGCTGTGCATTCAAAAACCTTCATGTATTATCAGCTATATGTAGCTATTTAAGTTAATGCAAAGAAAAAGGACTTGTTGAGTAATGGCTCCTGTGAGTGTTATATCATCATATTTCACATTATTAGACTGTTCAGGCTGATGCATTAGGAGTATTTTGCTGCTGTTGCTGGTCATAATGGGAAAATCTATAATACTTTCTATAAGGTTGGGTAGCTTAGTGCAGTGTGTTCCAACCTGGGGAGTGGGCCTTTTAAAAGCAACACAAGACGAATCTGCCATGACATGATCACATGGACAGGATGGAGAGAAAACAAAGTTCTGCCACACAAATCTGGATATTGTCAGACTTTTCTATGAGGTTTGCTGTAAAATATTGGATATTTTTTTGAGCCTCAAACTCAACCTGAGAAGTCTTGAGGATGATGTCATTTTTGGCATAACCCACTATTAAACAGTCAACATGGCGCCATTTGCAGCACCTTTCATATATATAGGATGTTCTGATTCAAAGTTCATCGATAATTCCCTCTTAAATGTCATAGACCTAAAAATGGGTTCTCAATTAGACACTGCTCTCATGTGACAGGTCACAAGCTGCAAAGATTCAGTAACAGTGGAGTGATCTGCAACAATGTTTTGTTTATACTTGAGGCATATTGTATGATTTGTAAAGTAAAATGTCAAAAAATATAGTAGTAAATATGACAGAAAAGTAAAGAGCAGGTAATGTATTGTACTTTTTACCACACACACACTACTGCTTATTCCTTTAAACAGCTTTTTATCTTGAGGATCCTGAGCAGATGGTGAGAACAGCCATAAGCTGCAGGTGTCTACAATTCACAGCAGCAGGTAATGTGTTTGACAGACATGAGCCCTGAGCACCTGAATGAAGCTCAGTCGATCCACCTTCACTCACCCTCACTGACAACTTCTTTGGGTTATTTAATTTACTCTAATTTTAACTGGAAACAGTGACGAAGGCAGTAAATCAGAATGACTGAATGAAGAGAGCTGGGTGGTCAGGATCACACCACTTGTGATGAGTAAGAGTAAACAACACAGAGAGAGAGAGAGAAAGAGAGAGAGAGAGAGAGGTGAAAAAGAAGTAAAATCTACAGTCAACTCAGATCAGGGAGGAGAGATAAATCCGTCAAAGTGAGAGTGTCTTCTTGGCTAATTTCTGTCAACCAAGAGGGAGAACAAGCAGGGCTGGAGGGCTCCCGTTCCAAAAACAACATAGCTGGAGAGGTAGCCTATTGTGTCCTGACAGATTGGGCTGAGCGAAGGAGGAGGAGGAGGTCGCCTCTAACTGACACACTGGGAGGAGCAGAGGTGAGCAGAAATCTGGGGGTAGATGGGAACACAGCTGCAGTTCAGAGGAGAGTTAGTGTCGTTACTACCTCGCATAATTCACAGAACGAATGCCTGCGAAAAGTTGTGTGAGTGTTTTGGAATTTATCACACGCTGTGATTGTTGGGGTTGAAAGCTACCTGAATATTCTCTGAAAAAATGGAGATGTGGAATCTATTGATTTATCAATTGATGTATCTATCTATGAATGACCGATGTGATCATCCGCACTCCTCCTCTATTGTTTTTGGGAGACGTCTCCTCGGTCCCAATCACTCCCCAGGTCCTCGCACCCCGCCCCCACACCTCTGCCCATCATCTCCCCTGTACGCTATTCATCCTCATGTGCAGCTGGAGCACTCTGTTTGACCTCCCCTCTCCTCACAGAGCCCTTATTAACAGGGACTGTGGTGGGACTCTGTGGTTGGACTGAAGAACCACACTGGACTACTGACGTTATGCTCATCACTTACATAAGTCGATGTGACATGCCCATGTTACACCGCTTCCCACCTCTGCCAGGGTTGTTTCTCTGGGCTTTAAGCCCACAGATAAAGATGAAAGACCCCATGGTTGCGTTTGGAACAGTTACTTCTTCTTTTATTATTTCATATTGTGAGCATGACTGATGACATTCCAGCCAAAGGTGGTCTTTGCCAAACCATCTTGTCAGTTATGTTCAATATATGAAAACAATAAAGGAACAAGCTCGTGGGGAAATGACAGCAGTGTATGAGAATTATTTCTTTTTTCCTGTTTTTGTGATTGTTACCCAGCATGCACCTGCACACCACTTTTAGATGTTAGTTTGCTCTTATGAAAATGCTCTGTCCATTCCTCAGATTCCATCATTTACTGTAAGAGCAAATAGTTTTAGGGCCAAGAACTGGAGTTACCTGCGCTGCTATATTGTGCATGACAAGTTGCATTCTTCGTGTACATGCCATTACTTTAATATCATGACTGTCATGGTTTTATTAACACACTCTGTGTAAAGGATCTGTTTATCTTCAGTGCAGTCCCTTCTTCAGCACATTTGAGCTTGAAAAAACAGCCAGAACGAGGCTGAAGTGTTGCCTTTCAGCTTTTATTTGAGGGCATTTGCGTCTACATCGGATGACCCATGAAGAATTTGGAGCCTGTTTCAGATTTTGATATACATTTCACTGGAGCCATTTCATCAGCAGAGAATAATTCAAGAAAAAAGCTGTTGACAGTAAGATCTGTGGATTATCAAGAGCAACTGGAGCATTGTTTCTGGAAAAATATGTGGCTGTTGCATTTCATGAATGTTATTCTTTGTGTGTCATGAACACCAGACACAAAAAATTCCATTGTACTGGGGTGGTCACAGTCATAACACTAACAGATAAACCGCAGAAAACCAAAGCTTTTTGCATAGATAACACTAGCTGCAAGGTATTTTGTATATTTTTTCTGAAGTGATCTGGGTCATATGATCCTTCAATACAGTTACTGAAGGTGAAATAATGGCTGCCAGTGTACTGGATTTTCCTGTTTACCATGAGTTTTGGTGCATGTAGACTTTGTTACTACACAAATACACTGTATATCTATGCAATATATTTGATTAGGTAGATGTTGGAATTCACTTCCATCTACCCTCAAGGGAATAAATGGGTCAGAGAACTACACATCCCACAAACTAACACAACCACACCAAGCAAACTACAAAATTACAATAATATAGGTGATTCATCAATGTCAAAAACAAACCAATGAGACATTACTCTGTGAATTCACAGCAGCACCTGCCAAGTTCTGACAGTCTGGCCAAAATATGGTAAAACTACTGTAACTCTGTGGACAGATATTTTCATTGCATGGGTCGATGCACTGGTCTCCATGCTGCAGTGGCCTGGGTGGACGTGTGTGTGGTCTGCTGGGTGGCAGCGTGCTTTACAGGCAGCAGAAGGCATGGCTGAGTGACACTGAGGTTTAGGTTTTAGCAATGCCAAAGAGTGCAAGATTATATGAGCTGATGTGATGTTCAGGTTATGGTCTTTATTGACAGAAAATCACTGACTCTCCACATTATTGTTTCCACGGTGTATATATTGTGTTGTTTTGTGAGTTGCATCTTTGTCAAATCCTTAGGAGGAAGCCATGTATTTGTTTTGCGTCTGTGTGTCTGTCTCTGTGTGTGTGTGTGTGTGTGTTATAAACAGGGATTACTGCTGGGATGCCAGTTCCTCCACAGACCCCACATCACCCAGAGCTTCCAAGCTGTGAAAACAGACTGGAGGTTTGTTGGTTCTTAGTGGCTAATAAGGTGTCATTGTGCGGTAGAGCTGTCTGATATCCCACAGAGCCATTAGGATGACATGAATAGTTTTACACAGGATCTATTACACACAGACACGTGTAGCTCCTCATGCACAAAAATCAGCCTTGTACACTTCAAAAAAAAAAATCAATACTTTGCGTGAGATAAAACTCTAAGAACAGACAGGCTTTGGTACTTTCTCCAGACAAAGTTGGATTGTGCTTCGCTACACGGATACAGGCTTGAACCACGATTAGAACCTGCAACATCAAAGCGTGCGGCTTTCAAAGGCTTTCTTTTACTGCTAACTTCAGGAGTCCTGGCTCCTATGCGCCCAGACAGCTTATAAAGGGCTGTTTTCATCCTCACCTCCCAGTTCAGCACCCCAAATCCTCTCTCGCCACTACTGGACTGCTGTTATCAAAAGAAGAAGAAGAAAAAACTGATATGAAGTCTGGATTTCTCTACAAAACGGGACGGTTTAAGGGTACAGCTGAGGAAAAATGCTGTCATGCAACTCTGCTGCTTGACCTTGTTAGTCCAGAGGGTTGATTAGAGGCTATCTGGGATCGCTCTTTGAAGAGCACACTCCTGTCTTTTCTCATCCCGTGCAGTTGATCCATCCTGGCAAGCTGGCATTGGACTCGTTGTGGTTAAGCTTTAATGGAGTGAACATGAATATCACTGTCAATTGTGGGAGCCTCGTACATGTGGAGGACTGTGGTTTGTTATTTCAATAGATATGAGTAGGCTGATAGAGAAACACTGCCTTCCAAGGCCGGAGCAGAGAAAATAGACAGGTCTCTGAGGATCTGGCTCTGGCTCAGGACTTAGTGAGTGAGAGCCTGAGTAGTGTCTGCCTTGATGTGACCTCGGGGAGGGGTGGTTAATGACGCTCTGGGGTCGCTCATGACTGGTGTGTCAAGTTGCATGAGTCAGTAACATACACTTGACTTTATCATAACACCCACTCACTGCTCATTGATAAGGACAAAGACTTTCTTCATCTGTTACTTGCCACTGCTGCAGGACCTAGCGGACACCATGCTGCGTTAAATCAAGCTGAAAAACAATCAGCGCTGTTTATCTCCTCTTCATGTTGCTGTAATTGTCAGGCCCTGACAGTCTGTATCTGACTGATGAAGGTTTTGTCTTTATTAAAGATCAACACTGGAGAAGTTGTCCTGTGATGACATCATATTTGAGAGAAGCAGCTGTGTTTTCTCAGAGTCACTTCAGCAGCAGAGTGCTGAACTCCACAGAGCAATCTGCCAAGAAATGTAAATGTAGAGTGGGTGTAAATATGAGCTTTTGTGTGATTAGTTTTTAAAATAGGGAATGATGGTGGGTTCTGTGCAACGGGGGTACGAGACCCCGACCATGTTATCACAACATCGCTGGTTCAAGTCTGGTTGGAGTGGAAACAGTTTAATTGATGCAGGGGAGAGAGAGAAAGCAGGGGGCTTCTACAAAACACAGAATGATCGAATCTGAGTTTCAGTCAGATGTAATTATAAGTATCAGGCAGCAAGAAATGTTAAAAATCTTTGTTTTTTCAGTTACTTATCTGAATACAGCACAATACAGCACTATCAAGACACATGCATCTAACATGTCACTTTAGTAAAACTTAAACAAAATGCACTTAAAGTATAAAAAAGTACTCCGTGTCAAGGTAACCCCTCAGAGAGTCATTACTCGCTTTCACATTTAAGCAGTACTTTATTGTTTTAGTTGGTCAAGATAGAGCTAATTGGGCTTCATGACAGTGATTTAATCTATAAAAAAGTGTACAGCTACAGCTGTTTAATGAATCTACTGGAGTAAAACTATGTTCCTCTGACATACTACAGAAGTCTCAAGAAACATCCAAAGGTAACAAAGAGTAACACTCGTACTCGTGCAGTTCGTTCTTGAGTGAATTTATTCAGGTTGGTTTATTCACCACTGAAAAATTAAAGCCAGAAAATATATATAAATATGTAGAGTACTACATTGTGGCAAAAAGTGAATGCTTTGTTTACACTATTCAGAATTATAATTAGAGTAAAATCCCCTATAAATTGTTGCTTTGTTTGCTGAGAGACACAGCTGTTTGCAGTTGTGCCTGCTCACCTGTGAGGTACAGCAGGTGAGAGTGGAGGATGCTGGGATCAGCACCATGGACAGAGCCAGCAGACAGGTAGACTCACCTTCAAGAGTCTTGAGCTGCTGTTCTCATGTTTTATTTTCTGTCATGTTATCGCCATGTAGAAAAAAAAATCTAAAATTGAATTATAAAAGTTCAGATATACTTTATAAAAAGGAGAAGCAAATGAATGACTTTTTAGCCAGAAACACAAGAACGTATGAATATGACAGCCTCTCTGGTTGTCATGTTGAATGCTTAATTAGAAAAGTAACAGAACCAAGTCTGACTTAAACAAGCCTGTGTTTCTCCCTGGAACAATACTTCACTCTCTGGCCTCCACGAAGATGTAAATGGATGTTCGTTGGTGTTGTGACCTCCGACCCCGACTGCCCCCCGTTTCCTGAACCAGATGCTGCTCCTGTGGACCACAGCCTTCTCAACCTAAACAAAGTAATCCTCCACTAAACAAGATGGATATTGTATCACCAACCTAGTAAATACCAGAGGGCCTTGTACACAGAGCTGCTCTCTTCTTATCCCTGGCTGCAACCGACAGGGAAGAATCACTTCCTCTGCTGTTTGATGGATGAACAAAGCAACATCAACTTTATTACTTAAAAAATATATTTCACAGATATGTTACTGTATACAAAAAACATGCCCTCTTGTGGGGGATATAATTAGAGCATGCAGCTTCTCCAAGAAAAAGTTTGAAACTTTGCAGCACTGGCCACATGTCAAAAATGTAAGATTGGGATCATATGTTGCCTATATGAAAGCCCTTTGATCTCACTTGGTTTAAGAAAGACTAGATGGAAACATAAATCCAACATCCATGCGGGTTAGGACTACAGGGATGTGCCAAGGTTGCATACTGCCTTGACAAAACAAAGTGTCAGCTCATGCAATTATTGAAGATTATAGAGAACATGAAGCAGTGCTATGAGGAGACAGGGTTATTGTTTGGATGCTGATACACATTAGCTGAGCTCAGACTTGCATGAAGAGCGCGGCTGGTTGGATATCATTTCATTTATTATTTATATTTTTTTTTATGTAGGTTCAAGATTTTTTTTTTTTTTTAGCATCATCCACTTGACTTTTTGATTCTCCACTGCCCATAATCACAAGAAAATAACAAGATCACTTTGTCTGCTGGTGTTATATCCATTCGTATTTTCTCTATATTTTGTAATAATAGTGTCATATTGTGAAATAGCAGTCTTCCCGGTTATCTCCTCTGACTCTGACTTTGTATTAAGAGCGTGTCTGATAGCTGCTCGGATGCTCCCACCCCTCGCCTCACGTAATTCATCTTCTGGGCCAATCCTGTCCCTCCCCAAAAAGTTTACGCCATGCAGCCTATAAGAACTGCCAAAGTTTCTCAAGTATCAGAAAAGACTTGTCCTCCCAGGAACTCATCTATGGATACTTTGGTGTCTCCAAAGTTACACACACCTACAAGTGGACTACTTCTTTGACTTCATGAGAGGGAAATAATTTTTTTTTTTTTTTTTTTTTTTTTTTTTTTTTTCGTGGGGACCCTTTCTGGCCGCCATCTAACCCCAAGTGGAGATGTCTGAGGAAAATATGGGGGAAGAGTCGAGCAGCTCCCCTGTCTCTCCTGTGGACAGCCTGAGCAACAGCGAGGGGGAGCTGGACAGACAACCGAAGAGATGTGGGAGGAAGAGGAGACCGAGCAGGAAAAACGGGGAGGACTCAGATAGCCCGACCCCTGGGAAAAGAGGGAAGAAGTCCAGCAGCAGCAGCCCGCAGTCTTTCGAGGAGCTCCAGTCGCAGCGGGTCATGGCCAACGTCCGGGAGCGACAGAGGACCCAGTCTCTCAACGAGGCGTTCGCGGCTTTGCGGAAAATAATCCCCACTTTGCCCTCGGACAAACTCAGCAAAATACAGACCCTAAAACTCGCGGCCAGATACATCGACTTCCTGTGCCAGGTGCTGCAGAGCGACGAGCTGGACTCCAAAATGTCAAGTTGTAGCTATGTGGCTCACGAGAGGCTGAGCTACGCCTTCTCTGTGTGGAGGATGGAGGGCGCTTGGTCCATGTCAACATCTCACTAGCATCTGGAGAAACTATGCCCAAAATGGTAAAGACAACTGCTACAACTATGGCAAACATACATATACATCTGAAATGTACAGTGGTGTGATGCAACACAATGGGCTGTTTCCTGCAGAGCTGAGTGAGTGAGTGATAATGAATGCCTCGTCTAACCTACAGGTGACTGCTGAATCTACTAACCACACTCTTGACGGGACAAATCTGGAGTCCAGTGCTGGAAACATGGGGATCACTCTATTTAAGCCAAAAGACGACAGAAAAGGTCCTGGTTGTGGGGGGCTGGGGGGCTGGGAGTGGGGGGTGGGGGGGGGGGGGTCATTCCTGCAGAGGCCCCGACTGGGACTTTGCAGCCGTGTTGTTATAGCTCCACACAACCAACCAACCAACCAACCCCCCCACCCTGATGTGCTTTCATGTTGTTGACGACGAATGTTTAAAAAAAATATCATTTTTTGTTAGATTTTGTTTGTTTGTTTATTAAATGCATGCCTTTGGAGGTTTTTCTGCCGAGGTCAAAGTGCATTGTTGAAGCAGTAGTCTCAGTGTCGTTGGTGTGAGACTGTCAACTGGTGGTGTAGCTCACATGACAGACTGACTTGTGTGGACCTAACCTGTGCAAAATAAGAATAAAAAAAAATATTTTCAGAATACATTTATTTATTTATTGATGGGACGTGTTACATTGAGGAATGGATCCTGTGTCTGAAATACAAATACATTCCTATTTTTTATTACCGTTTTTGTAAAAATGTTTGTATATTTTTTGCATTAAAGAAAATGACCATGGGATTTGCTCGACTGTGCGTGGGTGTGTTTTATTTTTCATTATGATGATGATGGTGATAATGATGATGGTGATTAATCTAGGGGTTAATGTTGGGATAAAAAAGACATTCAATTCCGTAAATAATGTCAACTCTGTATTAAATGACAACAAAGTCCTCTGGAGGACACTTCACTGCAACATTGATGGTAGAAGCTTCCACCAGGCCGCAGCCACTTGGGAAAACAGATGGAGTTGTTATTGGCTCGAGGAAAAGCGTTGGAGAAACATGCAGCAATTTCTTTCTTACACGTGAAAAAAAAATGGACTGACAAATTCCACTCTCATCTTAAAGGCCATCTTGAACTGAATAAGGAAAAACCATCCAGTTTAAAAGATGAAGTTGTGTCACTTGTTCATTTTGAATTAGAATGAAACTCATCTCTCTCTCTCTCTTCTCTCTCTCTCTCTCTCTTTCTTAACTGTCTTCCTGGATTTACAGTTGCATTATGGTCCGCGCCTGAAACTCACCATTAGGAGTAATTTACTTATACTGGGGTCATGTCAACCTGTTATTACACTCTCTCCTCTAACAGTAGCTGAAAGTAAACAGTGGTGCATGTGATCCAGGATATACTGCAGACTTTTACACTCACTGTCAACAAAGAGGTCACGTTCACTGTTTACACACACATATGAGTTCATGATGACAACGATAAAACAATAATGAAGCGACCTGATTTATGACACTGACTCCGCATCGCGTGGATTTGCGGATCTTGCGCGTCCGTCACTTCGCGCGCGCCGCGCAGCCTGGAGCTGAAGCCTACACTCCCAACTTTACTTTTTCTTTGTCACCAAATAAATCTTTCATTGTGCCGCCACGCATCATGCTGGGATTGTTCTCGGTGATATTGGGGAAGTGTTTCTCACTGTCCGGAATCAAAGTGTGTGCGCGTTTGAAGGTGTGTAATTGGCTTGCGAGGCACGTATGGAATTCCCAGATGTCTATGAAATTTAAGGAGGCCGTGAAGGTAGGCTGTGGGTCTGCACACTGGGCCTGCTCTCACTCAGTGTGGAGGGTGGTGGTGGTGGTGGTGGTGGTGTGGTGTGTGTGTGTGTGTGTGTGTGGTGGTGGTGGGGGGGGGGGTGCTTCACAAACACAGTCTAGGCCTAAAAGATCAATAAACAGCCTTCCTTTAAACGCGCACAGTTAAAAGGCAGCCTCACTCAATACCAGACAAATAAACAAAGCCTACGAGAAATAAAAGCTGTAACCTACTCGTGACATGGATCACACACAAAAAAAGCTGCAGGTTTTTCTTTCCAATTCTTTCCAATCCAGTCCTTATGCAATGCTATAGCCTTAAATAAGTTCCCTCTGCTTCTTTTTTCAGAGGAGAGGAGTTGGCAATTGACACGATGCAGAGGCACAGAATGAAACCTATTTAGAACAGATGTTAGTATTTTTAAAAAAGTCACGTGAAATGAGCAGATGTTCAGAGTGTGCAGAGGCTCGGCGTGCAGAGCATTTCTGTGCAGAGAGCAGAGCTCGGAGCAGCTCTGCTTTCAGACAGACAGCGCTCAACTACCTGATGCCGGCCATCCTGCACTCACACCGTCGCTGTGTAAGGTTTGATTAAAACGGATTTATCAAAGGGCCACCTGGAGGGAACAACACGGATCTGACTGCTGGGCCGCTGCCGAGACAAAGGTAGGCTGGAGGAAACACACACACACACACACACTATACACACTCTGCTGTAGTTATGATGCTGTGACATGTTGACTTGCTGATTATTTGGTTGTAAAATGATACGTGACGCTCAGGATGTTTTTTTAAAGCCCGCAACACTAACAGGCCGACTGTCGTCAGAGTTTCAGACTCGTTTGAAGCGGTGTGTGTGTGTGTGTGTGTGTGTGTGTCATGGGAGGGAGGAGGCTCAAAAGAGGGGAGTTACTAAAAAAAATGGACAGGAATTTATCATTGAGCCATTAGGAGGAAAAAAAAAATACCTGACACATACAGAAGATCAATAACAGTCACATGACGGTCATCAGATAGAATGAAAAAACAAACACATGTCTGAACTGTAACCAAAATTACATTTGACTTTATTCTCTTTAGATTTGATCCTTTTACTCTGAAATGTTTCCAGATAATTCATTTGACCTCGTCCTTCGTCGAAGTATAAAAAACCACGTGTCCAGTTTATTATAGTTTTATACTTTTCATATATTAAAGCTGCAATTTGAAGTTTTTGACATGAATTGTTGTTATTATTATTTTTAATAATAATAATAAATGATAATAAATAATAATAAATAATAATAATAATATTGGTTGATCGATGAATGCACAGACGTTTGGCGGAAAAATTTGATTCATATTGATTCATGTCGATCCGTTCCTTCACAATAAAATGTCTCCGCAGATAATGAAACCACTTCATCATCAATTACATTACAACGACATTTAACAAGGACATTTCAAATCGTTTTTGCTTCATTTAAATTAATTTAATGTGCCATTGTTGAAATAAAAAAATAATTGCATTTATGGAATCACTATTTGATCAATTCTGATTTGTTTGTGTGTGTGTGTGTGTGTGTGTGTGTGTGTGTATGAAAACACAAAACAAAACAAAAAGTGAATGCACTTTTAAAAAACGGAGCTGATGGATTTTAAAGATGAGCTCCTTGGAATAAATGTCAGAACACAGATGCAGACAAGTGATGTGCTGATCTCTGAACCTCTCAGGTGAGAGCAGGTGCAGGCTTCACTGCCTGTTCAACTATTTTGAGTTAAACTCCAGATTTTCCATTTGAAATCTCAGGGAGAAGCGGAAAGTCCTGTTAGTAATCAAAGCTCTTCAACTCCCCCCTCACACACGCACACACAGTTTGATCCACACCTTTAACAATACCTCAGAAAGTGAGTATTAAACCCAGGAGAGGCTGAGCTGTGTGGAGACATGGATCAGACAACAGCACTGCACTGCAGGCAAGGAAACAGAGGAGAGGCTAAACAGAAACAGACAGCTGCAGTGCATTCCTCCTGCATCTGGACTCTGCTGATTATTGAATACATTAGCATCTCTAATGCGGCTCTTTGTTGAGAGGGCACTTTATCCATTACACATGTAAAAAGTCACATCAGTCACTGCCCACAAAGACTTCAGAGCGCAGGCAGCCATACTGTGCACCGCAGACTTGACACGGTTTCACACATCTGTGCGAGATCTTTTGTTTTAAAAACGACTAAAAAAAGCTCCTTAAAGGTGGAAAATCTGACTTTTTGGCAGCAAAATGCAAACACTATTTATGTGTTGCTTGATGTGATGCAGGACAACACTGACTCCTTTGCCTGTAATGTAGCTAAAAAAAAAACAAAAAAAAAAACAGTTGCAGCAAACAAAATACCAGAGGAAATGAATTGGAAGAAATAATTATAGTAAGAAATAAGATATGAAGTTGAAAAAAAAAAAAAAAAGACAGATTATTGATTGTTGACCCGTGATCTCTGTACTTGTGAGAGCAGCTGTCAGCTGGAGGTACCTGCTGGGTCCACTGACCTTTATTACTGCTGAAAATGAGCTGCTACCTGCAGCTGCTTTACTTTTTCAGATGACAGCACCATGAGATCAGACATCAGATTATGAAAGTCTGCGAGCCAAATACGTTCATATTTCATATTCATACTTCCAACCCTCTTTTCTCAACTGTTCACTGAAGGTTGTAGAAGAAAGGTGGTGAAAGTTTGAGCAACTAAATGTTACTTTTAATCTTTTTCTCAGTTCAAAGTGAAACAGAAATTCTAAATAGTCCTTTTTTGTTATCATTATCATCAATTATTAATCTTAAGATCACCAGAGATTACACTCTTGTTCTCCAGTTCTCCAGAGTTGTCAGCTGATAATAAACTGATCAAAATCGCAGTGGAAACACATGGGAATCTGGGTTTTTCCCTGAATACAAAACAATCTTTATATAAATCAGTTTCGTCTGAGACAGACACTAATACTGCGCCTCTAACCTGGCATCGAGAAGAGAAGATAATGTTCACGCCAAAAAAACATTTCTGTGCAGTTTCAGCTGCATTTGATGTTTAAATAACACAGACACCTGTGGTGCACCGACGTGATTTATGTAAACATATGAGAATAAAACAGTGAGTGGGATGATTGGTTATTTGGCTGCAAAAGAATTTGGCAAAATTATTGGATGAAATGTCTTTTTTTTGTTGTTGTTGATTTACTGACAAACCCAAACTGCGTTAACATCTCTTATCTTCCAGAGGCGGAGGAAAACTTGTTTTGATCACGTACTTTTTGAATTCAACAATGTGCAGAGAACTGGCAGGAGAATGGACCAAATACTTTTAGCATTAAATGAATTGTCTCCCTTCTTTTAAAGAAACATTTATTTCCAAGATTCAAAGACTTTTTTTTTTCAAATCCAGAGATCATAAAAACATAAAGCTTTTATCTGAAACGCTGTGTGAGACTTGACGTCGATGATCTATGTCAGAGTGACAATGATGTAACATTATTTCTCGAGATTTGGATAAAGCGAACACAGCTGAAGGAATCGCAGGCCTTCAGCTGTTGGAGAAAAAGTTTAATAGCCGCTTGGGCAAATGTGCTTGAAGGCTCATGGACGCACACTATGTTTAAGTTGGCGAATTGTAGATTTCATCTGCAAATGTGGAGGCCATAACAGGTCAGTGCCTCATCACGGCAAAAGGCACATTGATCATGTTAGGACTGACGCCATGATCGAGGCATGCGATCTGATTGTATGCAGGACCAGGACCTATCCTTTGATTGGTGTCCAAAGTGCACAGTCCAAACCTGTGCACCTTGTGTTAAACCTTTGTTGCGTGTGATGTGTGCCACCCAGGCTGCAGACAAGACACGGATCAGTGTGTTTTAGAGGAATACACAATGATGTCACAGACAGGAAAAGGGCTGGGAAAGGGCTTGGCACCTTTTTGGAACTGGCTGGATCCCCATTGGCTCAGCAGAAACAGTGTAATAATAAACAGGCAATCAGAAGGCGGCGTGAGCGTACACAAAGGCATTGCAAAACTTTGCAGATAATAAAAGCAGATTTTTCGCTGGAGGGGGATGATTATTTGTGTTCTTCACTTGTCCATAAATAGAGGGCCTCTCACAGGAAGTATAAACATACAGATGAAGTGGAGGCCAGTCCAAGTCCAGCCCAGTGATTTCAAACATTCCTGTTTATGTTCAATCAAGACAGAGGCCATATATATATATATACGCTCAGACTGGGGCTACAGTTATATATATTTAACTGTAGCCCCAGTGTGAGCATGAAACACAGAGGATTATTTTCTGAGTGTAGAGGGAAAAAGAATACCTCCCTACAGAATGTAAACTGTTTGATGAGTCTTTCACTCGCCTTGGAAACTGAGCCACACATCTAGCAAAACTTCAAACGCCCATACAATCCCTAAACAAATATCCAAATAGACTGAAAATTTAAACTTATTTATATTACTGTAAATTAAATATCATCATATTATAATGGCAACAAAATGTGAGCGGACTGAACTATTTTTCAAAGGGACAGTTATTAGAAACTTGCGAACAGAGTCTGAGCACAATTTGTCCCTTATTGAGGCAGGGAGTGAAACATCCAGTCCTTGTGTATTGCCCTGGGGGTTAATAGGGCTCTAATGATGCAGCGTCCCGGCTCCTGTCCCTGAGGGGCACCCCCACTCCCTGGGTATTAATCCCATTGCCTTCATTAACCTGCTGGCCCACCAGTCCCACCAACGCTGAATACCAGGACTCTTATGTCAAACTGATAATTGATGCGTTGTTACCTACAGCTACAATGGTCTCCTTCTTCCTCCTGCACCATCTCAAACACTTTATTCTTATCAGCTTTGGTCCCTTCTTGGCATGTGGTGGCAGTAGAGAAAATCCCATTGATCATCACAGGAAAACTTTGTTCTAATGAAAACTGGTGATTGGTTACTTTGGGTCACATAATGTGTGAAGCAACTCTTATTGGTTTGCATTGGATGCTACATTTAGAAATGCATCACATCACAAATGGCACAAAACTGTAGCAATAAAAAATGTGATTTGCGCAGCATTTGTGTGTTAATTGGTTGTTGTAATCAAGGTGCTATGATGCCAAGTCAGCAACAAGCCACATCAGTGAGCTCACACACTGTAAAGAAAGTGTTTCATTATCCATTCAGATGCATCTCATTAGAACAGAAGAGAGCGTTTGCATCTTTGGTTTTCAAACAAAAGTTGATTTTTAAATGGATTAAACAAAACAATGACGAGCTGTGAAAATCAAATCTAGCTCCATCTATCCCATTTATACAAATGCCAAACATTATTAAAGAAGATGTCTATGAGATTACACAACAAACTCTTGTGTACAGAAAGAATTTGCCTCAGTCAGTTTTCATTATCTGGTTGAAATTCTTGCGAAGTCGTCCTCCCCTCCGTACAACTTACCGGGAAACAAACCAGATCTATTTTAATTTGTTCCATTTTAGTGCAAATCTAGTTCTCACCTGGCTTTAATGTTCCATAGAAGTCATGACTCATCGTGTGTTTCCTCATATCCCAGCAGGAGCGGCGGTACACGACGCTGACTCTTCACACATGGCGTCAGGATCTTTCAGTCCGCCAAAAGGGAAGCCACCTGGTCAGAGGCACAGAGACAATGACATCAAGACCAGCAACAGTAACAGCAGTATTTGTGTCTGTGTAATCACAGCTCGCTCGTCTCGTGGTTGTTTAGCTGTAAGGTTTTATGCAAATTACTGAAAAGCAATTTGTGAAAGTGAGATGTGCTGTCCTGATAATTTGTACTGTAATTATCATCCATTATCAGGTTTTTCAGAAAAATCAAAAGTGGAAAAAACAAAACAAATTATTAGTTTGTTGTTTTTTTCCCATGGGACAGGGAAAGTACTTCAAATAACAACCAGCATTAGTTTACTGCATTGTAAGTAATTTGTGTGTGAATAAGTAAATCTGAAAATGACATACAGTACATGTTCATATAAACACAAAGCAGTGAATAAGTGAAAACTATACACTTTGCAGCACTGATTAACAGTCTGAGCTGTTACTGGGGATTTGCTTGTTTGTCCACTGGTTCCTGCAGGAGACCCCGTTGAGAGCCCACTGATAATCTCAGTTTAAGACAACATAAACCTCATTTTACCCCCCCCTTGCCCCGTCTCCGTTGTCATTAGGATGCTACCCTCGTCCTCCACAACAGAGGGCCGGCTGTTTGTGACCTTAGCGCTAAATCAAGTTCAAAGAGGACCACTGGTGTTTGGCAGATAGCTTTACATGAGGGCAGAGGGAGAGCAGCATGTTTGGTCAACCTCTGGCTCCCCCTTTGATTCGCAGCTCTCTGTGACCCCTGGCAGAGCGACACCACTTAGGGCCTGTTCACTCAGTCACACTGGTCAGTCAGATAAGATCTGGCTGATGCTTGACTTCACTGAGATGCAACCAAAGTGATTTTTATTAGCTAACGTTTTGCCACATGGACTTTTTTTTGTACGCAGAGTTGCACAGAGGGAAAATCCTTTGGCATCCTCAGCCCCACTCAAGTAAAAGACATAAATTAGATTAGAGAAATGTTATATGAAACAGTAACTGAGTGGTTGGACCCGCACTGTCACTGGATAAGACTTTCAACTCAGACCTTCATCAGTTGTACGGGTACCAACAAGTTGAAGTTTTTCTATTGAATGTTATTTTGTCACAAAATGTTGAGGTTGTTTGAGTTTCATTCTGTTTATACCTGAACCATCGTGACAGCTCAAGTGTTTAAAATCATCTCGTGCATAACTTCAGGGGCTGTCATGTGTTTCTTTTGTATTCATCCCAAGGAAATAAAAAGAGGAAATGAAGCTTAAATCACCGGTGCAATGAATCAAATCTTTGTTTGTCATCCTTGAAAGTCTGACTTTGGTGCAGCTGATTGGCAGTGGTTCCACTTTTCCCTTTTTGTAATATATGAACAAGATGTCAAAATCGCAGTATCTACCGTGTGAAAGCAGCAGTTTTTTCTGGGCCATGTTCTGCTGTTTTTGAACCAAATAGTCTGGTACCAGCGCACATTATCCAAGAGCAAAGAAATACATGTGGCACATTAACTTTCCACGGAAGACGTCTGAACACAACTGGAAACCCATCAGGAAAAACAGCTCAGTGTTTATTTTGTATTACAAGTATATTATCACATTATAAGAATGAATAATGTATTGTGATTAGGCTGCTGTTTTCTCAGGACAAAACTCAAAGCACTAATAAAATAATACTCTGAAGCAGAAGAATGGTGGATTATTTTTCAATGCATGCTCTCTCCTCCCTGTGCTTTTTATTCAAGTTTGAATGAAAAAAAAAAAAACCAAACGGGACAAACTTAAAAAACTGGTGCAAAGTTAGCGAGACAAGTGAAAAAAGTCAAGTCCGTTAGTAAGAAGGGACTCTTTGATATAACCTCAACAAAATGCTGCAAAAAGTTGGAGTTTCACCCGTCCTTGAGAACATATGTTTAAGTAAGTAATCCAAGAAATGTTTAACAAAAGAAATGCCTGCCAAAGTATTAGATGTGTTGCAGTGAGTCACCTTTTCTCTCTCTCACACACACACACACACACACACACGTTTGCTATGTTGTATTCATATTATGTGTTATTTTGGTTCATTTCCCTGACCTTTAACACTTGCCCCAGAGAGATGCAAATGCCCAAAGAACATAATGGCTCCCTTCCTGTGTAAAAACTTGGCTGTAAAGGAAGATAATTGGGGTTGTCATGACAACAGGGTCCAGCAGGCTGACGGTGCCGTGTTCGCTTGCAGAACTTCAAACGGTATCAAAGCTCCACCAGGGCTGGTGCGCCAGCTCTGGTTTGAATTAGGGAACCAACTTCCACAGTCTCTCGTCAAATTCAAGATCAATATGGAGCACCCCCTTCAAAAAAGGAGCAAAGGGAGAAAAGGGCCCAGCGAGTCCCAGTCCAGACGGGCCGAGAGATCTGGATTTCATTAGAGACAATTATCTTATCTGTTTCATCTCACTGCTGCCCCAAGGGTTGGCAGGCAGACCAGTGGGCTCTTTGCAGTTTGAGAAAGCCTGCAGCCAGCCAGAGGCCTGTGGATCAGGTCATTAAAACACTCATGCCCCTGCTGCTAGTGATAAAATATTTTCATGCTTTTGTAAATAGATTTTCTTCTTTCAACCCCACAGGACACAAAAAACACAACTTTTCTTCTCTGGATATCCCAGGATAAGGATGCCCCAAATTTTGAGAGGAGTCAGCCAAAACATTGTTAGTTTTGCTCTTAGGTGAAGCTGCGTGAGCATGTCTGTACTTCTGTAGCCGCGCTCCATCGTCAACATGGAGCCTTGGTTGCTCTGGTGCCCGGCTGGCTTTGTTAAGGCTCGTGTATCACAGCATTTGGCAGGGACACCTGTCACAGCAGAGTGTACAGTACAGTTACAGTCTGGAGTGAAGGAAAACTCAACTCCAGAAATAATATCAGCCAGTTCCAATAAGCTTCATTTAAAAGGGTTCAATAGTATGAGAAATATGGAGATGTGAATTAGATAAGAAGACTGACTGTTTCATTCATATCCATCCATTTGGTATGAGGCTAAAGCTAGGAGATGATCAGTTCATCTTATCTTATATTCACGTATCTTAGCTTAGTTTAGCACAAATACTGGAAACAGAGGGAAACAGCTAGTCTGGCCTATTATCCAACAATAATAATCCTCCCCCTCCAAAGTTAAGCCTTTCCCCTAGAAATTACATTTGCACATAAATTGCAACGGCACAATTACTTTTCTGTTGTTTGGAAAGAACAATTGTATCACCTGATTTTGCCCATTATTCTCAATCAGCATAATTAGGAACCAACACAGTTTGTTGATGACGATCACTCACAACTCACGGACAATGCATCTGTCATGAGTTCAAGTGTTATTAAAGTTTTTATGGTTATGTTAAAGCCCAAAGAGCACTTGGTTAAGGTTAAATATTATGGTCTTGGTTTAACACTGCAAAAGTATCAAGTGCCTGAAATCATGAGACAGGACATGTTCACTTAAATAACATTTCATCGAAATAAGAGTAAAACTTCCACATTGTGGTTTTATATGGGGGTTATGTGAGGGACTAATACTTGGCCAGGCACAGAAAACTTTCTGGAGTCTCCAGTGTTGACCTGACAATTTTATGGTGGCAGCAAGACTCCAAGAAAGTTTCTGCGCCAGGCAAAGAAAATGTCAAAACAATGTGACTTTTACTCATGTTTTTCCACAGATTAAATGATCTAGATATAAGGTGGTGATTACTGATCTTCGGTGGATTTTGTTGCCAGCAACAAAAAAAAAAAAAAAAAAAAAAGGTGGACTAGCTCTTTCCCCTGGTTTCCAATCTTTGTGCTAAGAAGCACTATAATGCAGACACAAGAGTGACATTGATCCTCTCATCCAAGTGTTGGCAAGGTGACAAATAAGGGGAAAAAAAGTCTTGAAACTATTTCTCTAAACAAAATATCAAGCCCCACTCAGCATCTGATGACCAGCACTTGATCCCTTTGAAAGAGGTTTAGATAATCTGGTACAGTTTGGCTCAGAAAATAACTGCTTATGCAAGGAAATGATGCCCTTTGTGGTTGAGCAGGGTGGGAGGGGAGTGTGGACGGGAGGTGGGGGGGTGGGCGGTGGGGGGGGGTGGCAAAGGAGCAAAGAGGGATATGAGGCCCACGCAAGACCTGGAGCTGAAATTGAGAACCCTCCTCATCAGGGGTTAGGGATCATGGGCAGAGACTTCCCTTCATCACAGCCAAGCTGGGAAATGCAGAGGACAGCATGGGTCAGCTCAGACAGCCCGCTGTGTGCTGTTACCATGGCAAACATCCCAAGGGCCAAAGAAAATAGATGACAAGTACAATAATATGAGGTGTAATCACGAAGGTCAGTTGCCTGCAATGCTTCGCCTCCACTTTCAAGGCCCCATATTCTCCAAACGTTCAAGAAAAAAAAATGTAAAAAAGTTGCTGTAGTTTAGGGGAAAATTACTCAGTAATGTGGTCATTTTTCCTCCATGCCTCTAGAAATCAGGAAACCTTGAAGGACATGCTCTAGAGACTCTCCATGAGCAGCCATTGAGAGATTCCAGTCCACTTCCATTGCGAGATATTTACTTTCCGGTTCTTTGTACTGGGTGCCCTTGCAGATGGAATCTAGCATCCTCTTCAAGGGGAAATTTTATGACTTATTAACTGTCAACGGTTCATAACCTCCAAGGAGCTATTACGCTTTCTCCCGTGGTCACAGCAGAAATGCCAGTGTTTGATTTGGACCGGAGAGATATTTGAATGTTTTCGCTCTCCTCTACCCTGCATGCAAGTGCAACGAGATACTCAAATCGGCCTCGACATCAGATCACTGTGTCAAGATAAGGGTAACAGTGTGTTCAGGTTGCTATGAAATTACAGAAGGCATAGAGGGGATTTATTGTCTAAGACACGCTTAATCACAAGAGAGAAAACACAGCGTGGAGACAAATCAAACAGAGAACGCTTAATGATGATCCAACCCAACAATCACTTATCACCAATCAGTTTCTTTCTCCACTAATTCAGTGTCCTCACAGCTGCAGGTGAGTGACTGCAACATTCTCCTCAAGCTTTTTTTTTTTTATGCATTGAGCTGAATCAGAGTTATATTTGTACTTGAGAAATGGTGTCAGCGGTGTGACTGAATCATTTATCACCAGCCAAAAACAACCAGGATGAATAATTGAGTCCAGATGTAGCTGATTCAAGCGAGATACCAGGGTTCATTTCCTCTCTGTTCTTTGTAAGACAACCTATTACACCTCCCAGGCAGCTGCCGGGTATACTGACCCGGCCTGAATATCAACACTCCTCAGGTGTCAGCACAAGAATCACACAACACACAACAAGCACTAGTCTCCTATTTTTAAGTCATATGCTCCACGATGTTGGATACAGAGAGATTCTGCTGCATTTTTGTGTAACCATGTGTCCTGTTTTATTCTTCCTGATCTATACTGACACCTCCATTAATATATATCAACCACGGCTTACTTATGATGGTGTGTAACTGAGACCATGTGCTTATGTGCAATTTAGAGGAAATTGTACTTTGAATATTTTCATTTTGTGCCATCCTACATTTCAGATTTCAGATTATGGCTACGATGTATTTGACAGATGAAGTCGCTTGACTGTTTAAAACTAATATTTTACATATAAAAGACAAGATTTAACATGATGCACCGGTTCAATTGAGACTATTCAACACTGAATAGAGAAGCTGAATTTAGCAATGTGTCCACAAGCTATAACATTCAAATGCTGCTCACACCTTGCAGAAGTAACGGTAAGTCAGTGAAATAACACTCTTAAAAAAACATGACGCTTGATAATAAACACATTTCACTGCTGATATTTTGTACTTCAATACAAATGCAGGATTTTTACTTTGAATGGAGTGTTTGTACAACGTGGCTTACTGCTGCTTTTACTCAAGTTAAAAATCTCAACACATCTCACGCTATGGTAACTAACTGTTTGTATCAGCTAACCTCAAAGTGCCTGTCTGCCAGAAAGTGTGGTGCAGTTTTCAGTCAGGCTGCATGTGCAGGTATGCTGCATATAGTTATTACAAAATGAAAAGTAAAAAAACACAAAAGGCTACAAACGGTGACACACGCACATACACTTGCACGCAGTAGCAGTTCTTTTGTTTATTTTATATACTAAAAGATCTGGGAGGCCATAACTCTCCATCTGCCTTAAAAGCACTCTCTTCCGGCCCTTTGGGCCCATGTGGTAGTAATTAAGCTCTTTGGCTCGGCCATGCAGGTGACTGACACTGAGTGACCACTCCTCAGCACCCATGCATGTGCTAATGAAGCACAGTTTCCTGGTTGTCTCTTTTTTAGGATTGAGACACGCAGTTTTCTTTTTTTTGTTGAGTTGCCTCCCCATGAGTGTGGGACCACTTTGACAGTCACCAGTTGTAAAACGCACTGTATCTGTTGAATGTTTTGGCAACTTGAACATTTGTATTTTCTTCTCCTTTTTTTCCTGGAAAATCTGGTTATGCTCAGATGCAGAGTGAAATGAAGTTGCATTTGCAGGTGGGACCAACTCTGCTGTCTTTCAAACTGAGCTACGTTAATCACGTTCTCACTGAAATCTGTATCCATCCATTTCAGCATGAATTGCATGCCAGTCTCAAAACAAATAAACACCAGCAGCGGAGGTTTCTATGGACAAAATCAATCTGTGGAGGGATGTCAGGATTGTTTGGAAGAAAAGGTAAATAGTGAAGTGGAGTGGGCTACAGACTTTAATGTAGTGTTTACACTGTAATTAGTCTTCGCAGAATGAGATTCCTGACAGAGGGTCTGAAACGGTGTGGCATGATAAAATAAACTCTAAACAGTGCTGTTTCAAGACATCCTCCATGGACCATAAACCAAGACGGTCTCCACAGACTACAACCACCCCTCTCTAATTTTCAAAATGGGTGGTCGATTTTTTTTTTTTTTTTTTTGCTCATACTCGCTCTGTCTTTCTCTCCTTTTCCATCCCGTCTTATGTTCTCTTTCTGTTTATGCCTCTCATGTTCTGAATGTCTTTGCATTTACATTTTCCCTCCACTTTTTTTTTTTTGTTTTGTTCCCCTCAGTGTTTGTCCCTCAACTTCCTGCTCCCCTCCCATCCAGGGTGAACCCAGGTTTCAGCTTCAACTTCCAGCTCTCTGCGGGCCCCTCCGGACTCCGAGTTGATGACACAGTCTACAGCCATGCGTGCAGAACGGGGGGACGACTGGGGCTCGTTCAGAACTGTGTCACTGTCCACCTGAGCAAACAGAGCCTTGGGGAAGCAGAGAGAGGGAGAGAGGCGGGGGAGTAACTGGTAGGGAGACTAGGAACCAATTGGTGAGGGAGGGCTGGCAGAGTGACAGTCAGTGTACAATAACATTAGTCTTCCGCTTTGGCCCAAGTGAGCACTCCTTCTGGACACATCTCTGCCCCAACGTTTCTTCTTATTCTTTTTTTTTCTCTCTTTTTCTTGCATGGAGCTCCCTCCAATGGAAACACATTCCTGTAATGCCTCACTGCGGTTCCCTGTTTAGATTTCTCATTACAAACAGCATTACACGCATGGGCTGGAGCTGGCCAGAGCACAAGCCAGGGAGAGGCCGGGGACCTCAGTCCTACATAGCCTCCGGGCGGGAGATGAAGGAGCTGGGTCCATCACACGGAGACACAGAAACCCAAAATCTCGGATATTAACTTTTTACATCCATTAGTTCTGAAGGGAAGCAAAAACTAGCTGTAATATTAGTCCGTCATCAGAAGAAAATGGTTTTTGCAAACTGAACTTGCATTGAACTCTAAACATTCTGTAGCTTGCTTCTCTTGTTGCAATACTTCTAATAAAACTGAACAGAAACCTTGGGAAATCTCAAAATTTTTCCTTTGATATTAAACTGTCATGAGAACCGCCAGTCCATCTTTTGATTTTGAAATTTCCCTGTTATGTTGGGTTATGACGAACCCCCAATTTCCATCGAGACGATTTATGATTATGAAGTGGAGCTGCCTCACAGGATACCAGAACTTTATGGAAAGCAGACCTCCTTCTCTCTCCCCGCGCTCTCTCATCTCCGTCCAAGTGCAGCACCAGAGGCCTGGAGCTGCCATGACTCCCTCGGCTGTCTGGGTATTGTTGACTGACACCTGACTGTGTCTATTAGTGTGAAAGCTTGTGGTTACAACACACGCTACCTGTGCAAAAACGATGCTGAGAAGGGGAACGGCGAACGGCAACAAGCACTCAAGAACTGCCTGGGTTTACAAATCACCAGTGATGCTTTCTGTATTCCTGAAGTTATGAAAGAGATTTTCCTTCTTATGGCAGCCAATCAAATAAGCCGTGACCTAAACATGTGACTCACAGCGGGTTCCACCCAATATAGAACCAAAGAGTCGCTTCCTGTTTTAATTAAATTTTCACCTAAATCCTTTCCAAAACCCCACACACTGAGAGGTGCTCATCTCCCAAAGTAAATAAGCTTTCTGATTTTTTTACCACTGCGTAGAGAAATACAGTCATGATGTGTTACTGCCCATCCTCTCGTGCCAGATGAGCCCCAGAGACAATCTGCAATCAATTTCTTCAAATCCGTGGAATCACACTCTGTGCCGCGGCCAAGATATAAGTGATAACAGTGGATGGGGTCTTTTGAAGATATGATGTGGACATTCTTTCACAACAGATTGTTGTCTTTCATGTATAGATGGAGTCATTTATGTACAGTCATATTTATGTGCTCTTTTTATCTCAGGTACGACAGCGGGCGCTTTATTTATAGAGCTGTAAGAGATGTGTGGAGATGATGGACTGCGCAATCCAGTGCTTTTCTCTCATGAAGAGCGTATGACTCAGCGCAATAAACAGACTGCAGCATGGTGTAACTTCTTTGTGCATGGCTGTCTGCGCCGCAAAACATGACTCCACATGAGTTCTATCATGAAATTGTCATGGTTTTATTTATTACGTACTGAGAATGATATTGGAGCGATGACTGGTGGAAAATTATGTAGAAAATATAGAATTATGGTCCTTTGAGTATTTTATGTTTTATCCATACAGATCCAAAACAATCCAGTGGAGATGTTTTGATCTTTTTTTAAGGAATAATTAAGTGTTGGGTCGAAGGTTCAAGACTCAAACAAACTGTTTTACAATTCAGCTATCTCTGTCTGCAAGCTATGCTAAACAGGAACCTATACCATTAGCAACTAGTTAGCTTAGCTCAGTACAAAGAAGAAAAATCAACATACAGCTACCTCTAAAACCTTGGTAGTATAGGTAGTATAAAATTTAGAGGGGCTGTTTCCCAGTCTGTGTGCTAAGCTAACTCGCTACAGCTCGCTTCACACTGAATACACAGAAGTGAGAGTGGTGTTGGGTTTTCCTCATCTGACTCTGGAGAAGAGAGCAAACTGCTGAACTTTTCCTTTAAGCTCACTTGCTGCAACGCACACGTGTAAACATTTGAGTGATATTTGAGGTTTATTTTCACTCACTAATAAAGTGGCTTGGGAGGAAATTCCCCCAAAGAATGCGAGCTGTCCAACTTTGTGTCCAGAAGCCAGAGCTCAGACCAGGAATGAGAGAAAGTCGAGGCCACCTGTTTCCCACTCACTTCTACTACACTCTTGGCATAATGCAGGCTTGTTCATGGCAGATTAACACCAGGCCATATGAGGTGGCAGTGCCAGCTGAACTTCAAAACTTGAGGGGGGAAACTGCCATGAACTTCAGTGTACCACAATTTGCGGCATCCTATGCATTTAAATCACATGATCCCCCTCATGTAGATGGTGATTTCCCCACTTTGTCAAAAGAAATGCTCTATCACGACTCCTAACACCAGCGTGGGCACACATTCCCGTCTGCTCGGGTAACACATTCTTACATTACATTAGCGGTGCGTTATGTTCAGTCAACAACATGCCTACACTGTTGCTGTTCTGTTAAAACTGTGATGTAGCACCGCGGATCTGTCACAGTGGTGTTTCACAGTCTGGCCTCTGCCCAAACCAGTCACACTAGATGAAATTGTGTAGTTCATTGCTCATTATGAATTATGTGAATTATACAGTGGCTCTCTGGGGCATATCGAGGCTGTACGGACCTCGACAACTTTTCTGAGCTCATGCACTGTGCAGCGTGTACTTACAAACTGTTAACAGTGTCCCTCAGGTCACCACAGTGGTTTCGCACAGCAAAGATAAACAGCTTTTGCCAAACTGAAGCATAATTTAAACACATGGCTGACTTAATATGATTTGTCTCATAGAAAAACAGAGCTATGATGAATTCCATGCATCATACCATAAATCAAAAACTCTCAACGCACGGCACTAACTGAGGTTATGAGCTGCGCTTATTAAGATTGAAAGACGTTCAGTTTGAAGAAACTGGAAAACAATATTCAATACACTTGGCCTGTCCTGCGCCTTCAAACTCATCTGGTGGCCTTCAAAACTTCAAGTCCCTGAGCAATTATGACCATGTATCAGTTTGTTGTCATTCAGAAAAACTTTTCACTGTACTATGAGATATGAATGGCAGTTAAGATAACTCATAAAAATTAATTTCCTAATATAATTTTATAAGGGAAAACTTTTTTTCCCAAACTGGATCTTAAACAAACAGAATGAACTGATCAGACAAAATACACCTTAAGACTTCAATGCAGTAAATTTAAGATGGGATGGCCCATGGCAGGCATCAGACATGTCCTCTTTTCAGTGCGTCTGAGTGATGACGTTATTTGGAAAGTGCACAGATGAGCGAACATGGCAGCAGTAACGTTAATGGCGCTTGGAGTTCTACTTTTCCCACTCTCTCCGACCTGCTACTCAGTTGCACCAACACGTGCCTCATGTATCCACACGCAGATGTTTCCCTCGGAGATTAGCCTGTGATATAGTGTGTGGTGTGAAGGACAATCAACTCCCTTACATGTACATGCCTCAGGGACCTTTCAGGGGCCCTCATTTTATTCTCTCAATACAGAGTGATAATGAGAGAGCCCTTAAACCCTCCTTGAAAAATAATTCCCTGGAGCAGTTCTCCCTCAGGGTGCATTCCTCATACCCATCTTGTGTCTTAAATCTTGTCTTTACATACAGAAATGAGCCACAGGATAAGACATCTGTCATGCCCTCAACAACACGGATAAGATGTCGACTGTACATTTGTTAAACTATTAATTATTTGAATGATTATTCGTTTAGTGGTTAGAATTTGACGTTGATTTTTCGGGAACATTTTTCCTTTCAAGAGTGACATTATTATATCTGGTATTTCAGCCAGGCCATTATTATTGGCTTTCTGTGTTTCCCTTACGATTATGTACCCGGTTAATGCAGAGCATCTGCCATGCCATATAGATTATAAGAAAAACTCCAGTGGTTCATGGTCACAAGCCACAAATGGCAAAGTTTTAGAAGAAGTGAGCTGGAACTCAAAACGCTCTCTTGGCATGGGCTTGGAGAAGAAATCACTACTCTTACGAGCCCTCTGGGTGTCATTTCGCCTGGCGGTGCATTCAGGCAACACTTACAAACACGTCCTGTCCAACTAGCTGGAGAGTGGCAGACTTGCTTTATGGGCTCTGTGTTGGACGGTGCGAGGGAGGCAGGCACGTAAAAAGTGCCTGGTCACAGGAATCAAAGGGGGAAGACGGCATCCCAGGGACGCAGGAGCCTCACTGATGGGATTCTCACAGACAGGAGAGGCCAGGTTTTGCCAGTCCCCATCTCCTCAGTGGAGAGGCCACTTCCCTGGGCCACTGTGGTTCCTCAGTATCACCTATCAGCCAGGTCAATCAGTGGCTGAGATAAAGCAGAGCCTCAGGATGGACTTCCTTTGAACACAGCAGGGGGAGAACTCCCCCAGGTCTCTTATCTCATTAAACTTGAAAAAGGTATATTAATCCTTAAAAGACTAAGATAACAGTATAGATGACACCAGCCATTGAGACCGTCAGTAATATAAATACTATCTATGTTGGGCCATTAACGTGTCATCTCAGGAGAAAAGAGGAAAACATGTAGAGTTCATCCTCTGCTCTTGAAAGGAGTTTTTTTTTTACCTGTTTTCTCCTGTGGGTCAGCTTGTTTTACATGAAGAGATTAACAGCACATATATACAAAAAAAAAAAAAAAAAAAGTTTACTGAACAAACTTAAAATTCAGTTGTTGACAAGCAGATTCATCTCTTTTAGTGTATGAACTAATGACAAGCTCACAGGTCATCAGAGAGATTCAGGCCTTCACAGAGTTTGACATCTGATATTAGTCCTCTTTCCTGTCGTCCTGTTCTTTTTAACGACATTTTCACACCAACACAAGAACCAGTCTCCTCCGTTTGTTGCCAGCGCTGCACTGTCCTACACCTCGAGCATGGTTAACAGCACATGGAAAGAAAAACACCACGTTGTGCTGAGAGACGCCAGATTCACACTAACCTTGACATGCAGGCACAAGAAAGCTGGAAATTTTCCTTTATGTGCCGTTTAAGCCCTTTGTCATTTTCAACTTTGGTGGGCAAGGCTTAAAATAGGTCACAAATTATGATGAAAAACTAACCCAACTAATTTTATTATTATTGTACAGCTAAATAAATCTTTGATTATAAGCTTTGATCTCATTTAGCTAACAACATATGAAATTAGAGGTGTCGATTGGATCATCACCATGTAAAGGTACAGAAATGCTGATTGAGGACCTTATTTGGGGAAAGTTAGGTATTTAACCATGTTAATGTGATTTCTGTATAAGGGCATCTTCATGGCTGTGTATTTCCACCCCAGAACTGCTATAAACCAATTGGGATTCAAACATCACATAAACCAAACCAGTCATGTCAGTGAGGGGAGAGGCTGTGCCAATCTTAAATCACTGTGCCAGCCACTGCCAGTTGCAAGCTAACAGACACTAATGATGCTAACTATGCTAACTGTTCTGATATGGAAGCAAGCCACCAATTTTGTTCACAACACCAACATGTGGCTGAGGTTTATTTTCACTCACTGCTCCTTCACCAACAGTCACCAAAATGTAGTCACCACAGAGAACAAGAGTTAGCATTAGCACAACCACTAACACAGTTACAAGCTATCAAACAACAATGTCAACACTAGAAGCTAACTGTGCTAACCATTCAGATATGTATGGTAGCCACCATTTTGGCCACAACAGACTCATAAAGCTGAGACTTGGCACACAGATCATGTAAATGATACACACTGCTCCTTCCCCAGACACAAACCTTGTCAGTACAGAGCAACAGTTAGCATTAGCAAAAATACACCAATCAGCCACTGTCAATGTCAGCTGTCAACTGTCAAAAGCCAGCAAACAACTGAGCCTATTTAAAATGCTTACCATTTCCATACCTATTCAAGTCATCAATTTATGTGCACAACACACTCCTCAAAAACTCCTGGGTCTGGGTCCACTGAAGTTCAAACATGTGGCAGAGGCTTTTCCTGGTTTGCTCCATCAACCATGTGGATACACACCGATGTTTCACCTGTTCACCTGCGTGAACAGCAGTGGTGGGCGGGGCTTAGGCCAAATCGCGATTTTGGGAAGGAAGGAAGGAAGGAAGTGGGTATTTATGCTTCCAGGTGCGGGTCTTCCTTCCTTCCTTCCTTCCTTTCTTTCTTTCTTTCTTTCTTTCTTTCTTTCTTTCTTTATCTCTTAAAATCACATAAAACACTATATGAATTATAAAAGAAGGAACCAAATAGCCTAATTTTACAGTTTGAAGAAGAGCCTTAAAATCTGCCGTTGTGAAGTTACAGTTACGGTGGGCCTCATGGTTAGTAGCTCTACAGGTAGGCTACACCATAATATGCAAACTGCAGCTGTGAAGATGAACAATATGCAACCTAATGTTGACAGCTTTATTCACCCATTTAATCTATGTAGCCTACCTTCTCATTACAATTTAGGGTCTGGAAAAGTTGACCATCAAATACATTCAAAACTTTTAGTCCTGTATAATGATTCAAAAAACAAAACAAAACAAAGCAAAAAAAAAAACACTGAACAACATCAACATTTAAATAACTTTACAGCACAGTTCATAAACTGACCCATAGGGTTTTTCCTCTAAATGTGTTGTTTTTAGACCTCTGACTTTCCCACAAAATGAACTGCTGACACTAAGGAAAAGAACAAAAATGAGAGGATTTAGGGATGTTTTGGAATCGCATGCAGCTATTGTCCGACATGGGTGGGGGCGGGGGCGGGGGTGGAGTGGAGGTTGTAGTGCCTCTTTGGTTCCAGCAACTTCTTTGGATTTTCATTATCATCAATCACACAGTTTGGATCCAGATTGCAGGACTTGATTCTCAAATTCATGATCTGCTGAGTTGGGTCTAGAACAACTGGCTGGAGAAAACACAGGTCAGTGCAGTTTCTTTTTTCTTTACTCCAGCTGAGCGAAGTGGTAAACTCAGCACCTGAAGAGCAGCCGAATCCAGAGGGGATTGCCGTGTATTTAGTGGCATGAGCTGACATCTATTGATTAGAGGCAGAGAGTTGAGTTTCAACAGCTGTTCTTTGTTAACTGGGAAACTTTGGCTTGGTTGGGATGACCAGGGCTGCCAGGTGCACTTCATGCCTCTACATTAGCAATTTGAATCCATTATCATGTTTGAGTTCATCTTAGGCTGGGAGTTCTCCTTCTGTTATTTTTGTGGAAAAAACTAAACAAAACACTTACCCCCACATTATGCACTTTTTACTACTAGTCAGGGGGTGATAAACTCATTATTGGGTTTCCTAACTAGGTTAACCCCCCACACATTTATGACCCATACATCCTGTCATAACATTAGGAATATAATAAAGCGACTATTGTAACAATGTGTGCAGCTTCTGGATCTAGAAATACTGATTTGAATCTGCATTGATTAATATGCGGACACTTCCCACAAGTCTGCTTCACTCAGGTGGTTGAAATCTGCAGTATGATGCTTGTTTGTGGAAAGATGCAGTTGAATCAGATGTACTTGTAACTGGATCTTAATCTTGATTGTGTAAATGATATAAAAATATTTATATGTGTTGCTCCTTTCGATCATGTTTCTGGGCATTATCGCTGCCACTCGCAGTGGTTCAGGTGAGCTGCAACAGAGTGTTTTGGTGACTCAGCTGCATGTGACAGTGATTATGAGATGAGCTGTGATTACACCGGGGAGTTGATGTGCTCGCCTCTGAGGAGCAGGTGATGTTGATGATTAATAACAAACAGGGCGATCTGTTAACTCTCCATCACTGATCACAGCGGTCTCCCTCCCCAGGTCAGAATATACACACTCTGACACTGTAGTTCTTATAAACATCCATTTTCAAAGGTCACATAACATAACATGAATTTATATTTGATTTCAGAGGAGAGTGGATAAACTAAGTGCTGAAGTAAAAAAAAACAGACATATTTTTTTAGTGTGTCATGTGCACAGCAATACAAGCAAAAGTTTTGTTAAATCCGTAATTAGCAGCTGTCAGTGGGAGCTGACTGCATTCACTATAAATGAGATGTGTAGGCCACAGTGGGATGAACACCAGAGGGTCACCATGTTTAGCAATGGCAAAGTAGTTGTGGTGTGAATAATTTAAACTCACTTAGTTAAACTTAGATTTATTTTATTTGCCATGACCTACTTTCTTTGAGTTTCAGTGACAAAATGTATTTTTTCCAAGGCAATAAATCACAGTAAATACAAAGCTAACAGAACAAATGAATCCTGGAGCATGTGTTTGGAGCTATTAGGCGCAGTTCATGTGCTATGAGTCTATATAAATCCTGAGTTTTAACTGTTGTCAGCAGTACAGTGCTCAGAGTGTATTTTACTGTGACTATGCTATTCTTACTCGGTGGCTTCAGAGCACAGACATTATTTCATTATTTGGCAGCAGTATAAAAATGTGATTTCTTGTTGGTGCTCATGCATTAGAAATAAAGCCCTTTGAGTTGCCGCCTTGAGATTTTGACTCTGCAGACTTGTCATCGCCATCATCTATCACTCATTCTCATACGTATGCTCATACTGCATCCAAATGCCTATTTTTATTGCACTGCAGGTGATAAAAACTCAGGCCTCACTTAGGGTCTAATCCATTTAGAGGAAATAGGTGGGCTTACGTCTTCCTCACTTCCTTACACCTTTAAAAATGCTTGTTTGCTTTTACAACTGGCTCTGTGCACAGCTGGGGAGGGGCAGTACAGATGGATTTAGGCTTCGTTATTTTTTCTACCTTCGTAACAGCTCATTTAAAATCACAAGGGCTTGAAGCCCAAGACAGATGGAGTCTACTTAAGAAAGAGTCAGTGTCTAATTTAACTCAAATACTTCCTAATGTGAAGTAACACTACACCTTTGTGAAAATACTTTAGAAGCTCTCATGAAAGAGTGTACCTTTTTGGATCAAATGTATTGTTTCATATAATCCACTTTCTAATAAAGGTCTTACTTCATCCATCACATACATGGAGTGCACACACACAGACAGATGCCTTCTAACTTTGCGGCATCATAATTTGGTCACTTTTGCCATTTGAAAGATGCTCTCAGACTGGTGTTTTGCAGAGAGCAACATCAGACTATGAGTGAACTTTTCCAGTCTCATCATTGCGTGTATAGCATATCAGGCCAGTCCCATGACCTAAGCTTGCTGTGAAATTGCTTAAGCTTGGTTTGAAAGTATCCGCATAAGTCATATATCACCCACTCGCAGCTCACCTTATCTTGACTGCTCGAATACTGCCACAAGAAGCCTTGCTTGCTCACATCAAAGAAATGTTTTGAAAGCCTCTTAAGCTCCCTGTAAAGGGTTACATAGATCCCCTGAAAATAAAGAGCGGAGTTATAGGACCTAGTGTGGGAAAGGCAAGCTGAGCTAATGATTTAGGCCGACCATTTGAGATGCTAATTTCAAAATAATCAAGAATGTCATTTATGAATTTGCAAGACTTTCCGAAAGCTTTGGTTAAGTATGCCGTGTTTCCTTTCCTCAACATGCACAATGAGACGCAAATACACAAATGATCATCATGAACATCAAAGGTAAATTAACTTTATTTTTTTTTTAAAAAAAGAAAGGTTTATCACACAAGGCAAAAAAGAGAAGAAAACTGCAAACTGCTATGAACAGACCACAGGACCCGCAACCCAGCCGCCTCCCCCCTCCCCTCCTCCGCCCTCCCACCTCCACCACCCCCACTGACAGCAAAGGGGTTCTCGTTACAACCATATCAAAGGAGCAAGAGAACAAGACTCACATTGTTCTGATTGTGTTTACTTACACTAAAAACATTAAAACCGGACAATTTGAATGTACAGTATAAGACAGACAGTTTTGATTTTCACATGAATCCAAACACAGAACCTCATACTAGCATTTTTTTTTTTTTTTTTTTTTTTTTTTTTTTACATTGAGTCGACGGTACAAATGAAACAGGAAGGTTTACAGCTATGCAATACGTTTGATTGATCACTTTAAGACAGACTATACATGTTGCAATGGGCACTTTCAGGGGAAAACAGGCTTGAAACAAAACAAAAAACAAAAAACAAAAAAAAGAAGCACGGTCCCGTCCAGGGTTTTTTATTGAAGTAACATCAAACCTGCATATTGAGGTAACCATGCCACAAGGGAATATGAAGGAAGCGATTCCCTTTAAAAAGGACTCCCTTAACCATATCCCCACTCACTTTGTAATTCGCCTTGACAGTAAATCAATTCTCAAGCCTGGCCCCTTGGACTCCTCCAACCCTAGGTCCTCCTCTCTCAACATTCCTGCACACATGAATCACTCCAACTCCTGGCTTCTAGAAGGCATTTCCTGCCCGGCCCTCTCTCTCTCTCTCTCTCTCTCTCTCTCTCTCTCTCTCTCTCTCTCTCTTCTCTCTGTCTGACTCCTCTGCTGAAAGCTGGGCAGGAACCCGGTCCGAGCTTTGATTTGGACCCAGAGGGAGAGAGGGGAGGAGAGCTCCGCTTAACACAGGGCCCTGGCTCTGGGACTGCTCAAAGAGAAGGAGAAAGAGAGAGAGAGAGAGAGAGATGAGGAGACTCGGGATGTGTTGGGAGATGCCTGCACACCCAAGCAAGGATTTAGTGCTTTATCCTTCAAATTGCCATATGAGCAGTGGACCATCTTCCAATCTTCCAATGGCAGTATCACTCCCTGTGCAAAATAAAAGTTTGCCCAGAGGGAGTGTCCTCTGTTAGGATTTAAGTATACATTCTCTCTAAGACAGATGTTCATTATTTCAGATCTGAGACCACTTCACATTGAACATCATCACAGATTTTTTGGAGAACAACAGAGCATGTAGTGTTTTAAACTATTAACACACTGTCAGGACTTAATGGTAATTCAACGCTGAAGTGGGTAACGGAGCATTCAGATATTTTATGGCAAAAATTGTACACAGTGGGAACACAAGTTGGCTCTTCAAAGCTGTACACCTGTTTAACCTTTCCCTCTAGAAATCATCTTTGATGCTAAATCCACAGTATATGTACATACAACTTTTTTGTCACTTGATGACCAAAGCAGCTCTTAAAAACAACGGTCTAAATTGTCTTCATATTATATACACAAGAGTGAAACATACATATTTTACAGAGATCACTACACAAAGATCACAAACAGAAAGTCTTCGATTGTGGGATGAGTCAGGCCGCAGCTGAGTGAAAAGGGGTTGTGTGTAGTGAGGGGGAGAGCTGGCCTACTGTGCAATTGCTGTTGTGTGTGTGTGTGTGTGTGTGTGTGTGTGTGGAGGGGGTGGGGGGTGGGGGGGGTGTAGATGCAGGTTTGTAGAGACTTGTTTATCTGCGAATGTTGTGAGTGTGTGATCTCATCCTCTTCCCTTCTCAGATCATTGCTCTTATCACCAGTCTCCCTTTGACCTGGTGAAGATAGGTGCTTTGCTCTGACTCTAAGCTCTGATTGGTCAGAGCCTCATCCTCGCTATCAGCCGGCTCCTCCTTGACCTTAATGACCCCGCAATGAACATCGGGGAGCTCAGCACTCGAGCTGCTGCTGCTACTGCTGAGCGTGTGCTTCCGGATTACTCCTCCAGGGGGCAGCCTGTCCTCCTGCATGCTCTCGGTCTGGTCTCCATAGTGCTGCGGCTGCTGCTCTTCCTGCTCCTCCTCCGACTCCTGCAGGTGTGCGCTGGGCTGACGTAACTGCTCGATGGACTTGGACAACAGCTGCAAAACACATAGACTCCACATCAGTGATGACATTGCACAGCCAAAAAAGAAATTTCAGCCACAATAATAAAAATAAGCATGTAAATAAATCCAAAGAGCATCAGGATGATTTGTTCCACTTTTTAAAAGCAAAGACACATTTCTCATTGGCCTTTTAACAGCCTCTTATAATACTCTTCTCATAAATCAAACCATTACAACATCATATATAACCTTGTGTTATATATGATGTGTCATTACAATATCACCTTGAGTCTTATTTTACAATTTTCAGGTTGTTTTGTTAGGACATCAAAATCAAGCCACAGGTCATAGGTGTGAGTGTTTGTTGGTAAATCCTTCTCAGACAGTTTGCAAAAGAAAAACGTTTCTGTTTTATTGAAACAAAACACAAAGGACTGAAGGAAACTTGAAAACAAATTGACATTTACTGTATACAGCCAAATATCTGTATTCAATAAAGCTACTGTTACCTTAATAACACCACAGAGGGAATGTCAATCTGATAAAGTGTCTGGCTAGTGGCTTTCATAACTAGATTTTAAGGAGGTTTAGGAGTGGAAAGAGATTAGCCATTGTTCCTGCCTTTATATGGGAGTTAATAAATGTTCAATAATGGTGGCTGCCCCTTGTAAGTGGATTAGTGTTATTCACTTGCTTTGTTCTTTTAAATACCCTTCAAAACGTACAAGGACTTGTCTTTTTTTGCCTTTAAATTGTGGTTATATTCTGCAAACACTTGAACCAAGGTGCCCGTGCAAAGAGCATGTTATTGTATAGGACGAGGATGAGAGGATATGAAGAGAGCATATCACACACAGCTGCATCAAACTCAGCCTGTGTCCTCTGTACGGGCACCTGTGAGCACATCAAACCCAGCCGTGTTCAGATTTCCACCACATCTGACCATCAAAAATCTTTTAATCGGTCAGACATTAATCATCCCTCTTGATTTGCAGTGGCAAGGGGAGACCTCAAAATGTCAATCATGTGTTTGCAGACACATCAACATGTTAAGCAGCAGTAACAACTTGAATGAGGGGGGAACTCTACACAGAGGAACTCTATAGAGAGGACTGCTTCACTGTCTCACAGCTTTGTTATATCAAAACCACTGAAATGGTGCCAGAGTGTGATTACTCGACCACAAGAGGGCTCCATATACAGGCTGGGAACTGCCTCCTCTTGACAGCTGGTTACCAACAACATCACAGTCTACAGAACGCTATAAGAATTAGCCTCCTTAGTTTGGAATTAGTCAACACCGTTCATAACTCTTCCTAAAATCCCTAAGCTCTTGTAAATTTCCATTAGTGCCCCCTACTGTTGCAGGCACTGAAGGACGTTTAAAAACAACCGCAGACAAGCCTCTGCTAGGAAATTAATTAGGGCAATGTTTCGGAGATCCCTCTCAGTAAACACTGAGGGCTCATCCCTGATTACTGGCCATTTATAACCTCCACTTAAAGAGGCTTTTCTTGCGATCTCATTGGCCTGAGTGATCACAGCAGGGTCTGTTCACGTGGTCCAAGACAAGAAGTTACAATTATTCCAAAGCTCTTTTCAAATCATGGAGCACTTTTCAATAACTACAGCTGATATTAGAACTAATCACAGCTGCCTGGCAGTGGCACACGATGGTTACTTTTAGTGTTACAAAGGAAATCAAAGAAAGAGAAAGCTGTATAGCTGCATTGTACAAGTCGGTGTGTGCTTGTGGCTCTTTATGCTTTTTATGACTTCCAGGTAAGAGCTGCTCTATGGTTCCCATGGCTCTTTCAGGGCCCAGCGTTGGGACACATCAGTATGTGAGCTCACACAATGCTGCCTTTCACAGTGTCTGCCACCTCACACACGTCCCTCACCAGAATAATTACACTCTGTGTATAGCGAGGTCACCTCGGCCAGCTAACAGAAACACAAATATTGCCACAGAGGAACAAAATGTATTCTGGGCACTTTTTCCTTCATTTGAACTTAGCTTGAATTGAATTTCACAGAGTTAGCATGTGCACAGCACTGATGCCTTAAGCTATGATAACAGAATTAGTGCAGGGGAAGCATTTCTTCCCCATTTGAAGTCAGGCAGAAGTTCTTCGCTTTGCAGAAATAACACCAGGATTCCAGGGAGGAACAGACTACGGCCGAGGTCTGTAAACTTGAGCTACCACAGATGCTTTTACAAAAGGCTAAAAATAGATCAGCATTGGTGTGCTTAAAACGATTAAATCAGACTCCCTGCTGTAAAATGAGATCTCATGAGACCTAAAAAGGAATGCAGAATGCTGTGAAAAGCAATCTGAAAGTCAAAATAATCTCTTGTGATTTGAATATTGATGAAGAGTACAATACCTTATTTATGTGGACCTGCTGCTGGTACTGTTTCTGTTTCTCCAGGAAGTGCTGGTGTTGCTGCTGGATGACAAGTTGGGCCAGTGTGTTCTGAGGCAGTGGAGCTGACTGGGTCCGATTCAAGGGCCGGTGTTTTGGTAGTTTAGGCCGACTGCTGGAGGGCCGATCCTTCATGGCCAGTGGGGACTGAGGGTGGGACGACATGGAGCCTTGGCCTTGACAAAAAAAAAAAAAAAATTTATATATATATATATACATATATTTATTATTATTTTTATTTTTTTTATCATTTTACTCCATTTCTCTTAACATTATTTTGCAAACTTGATACATAATATTTGAAAACAGGGCAAGACGACTTACCAGAGGAGAGGATCTTCTGCTGCCTCATTTGTTCCTTCTGGAGGAGGTGCTGGAGGAGAGCCTGGTGACTGGGGCTCACCTTAGACTCCAGGCCTGTCTGAAGGGGCACAGGGCCCAAGAGATGCTCAGGCAGGCCATGCTTGATTTCTGTTGATCTGTCTTTCAACCCTATGGCCGCCTGAGAGGAAAGATGATGTAACGGTTACTCATTAAGTCACATTACAAAGTGCCTTGCTCTAGGATCCATAATTATCCATAATCATTTGTAAGAAGCAATTCAACTGTTTTTTTTTTTTTTTGTGAATGGCTGAGCTGAAATCAAAGAGCATCAATGGGTGGAGGTTACTGCAGCTGATGAACAGGCCTCTGTGGAATGTGCCAAAGACCTTAAAGATGATATATCATCTGCTATGTTATCTGGGAGTTGCACTTGAGTGGCTTTGGACTTTTTAAAGCTGTGATAAATGAGGCAATAGAGGAAGATAAGAGCACGCCTGACACAAGACGCTGAGGAACAATATTTATAAGGGCGATAAAGTTATTTGGGGCAACAGGTCAGAGACCTGCAGCCGCACAGAGAACCTGGACAGCCACTGCTGGCAGGTTTTTACGATTTACAGACTGAGTTGAAAAGCTCACCATCACCAAACGGCTGTACCTTTGTATTCGGTGATATTTCATGTGAAACATACGGGTTGCCTTAAAACGTCTGAAAAAATTGTACTCACACTGATGGGAGAGGATGCAGTTGAAAGCCCCAAGGAGATGTTGGGTAAGGAGGGAGATGTGTATAAGCTCAGCATGGACACGGAGCCCTCGGGCCGGAATAATCTCGGCTGTGAAGGCCATCTCTACATCAAACACAAAGGACACAGCAGAAGACAGAGAGATTTAGGAGGCGGCAACAGATTTAGAAATCCCACTATGGACAATTTCAAAAGGCAACATGTGCAGGGACAAAAAACTGTAATGCAGCAAGGCCTCCTTGCTGCAGAGGGAAAGGTATGAGTTTTTATGATGGATGATGGAAAGGTGTGGCAGGCAGCAAAGGTTCCCTGGAGCTTGACAGAATGGCACCAGCAAGGATGATACGTTATTATAAAACATTGCAAAGCTCCAAATCTACCGCTCCACCCTCTGTTCCTCAGTCCACAGTCCTGCTTGCTGCCTTTTCTTACTCCCTGGTCCCCACCCTCAGGCTACTCTCTCAGAGAACATCAGCACTGGGGCATACTTCCTGTACCCAGCAGAGCAGTGGACCAGCATGTGGTTTTGGAACAGCCATGTTTATCCTTCCAACCCCTACCAGTACTCAGTGACCTGTATGTGGATATCCGGCCCATATTTGACCCGAGGGACCCGTTCCCTGTGAAAAAGGATACCTAATGTAACGGTGCACAAACACGGCTTGCTTTTGCAACAGGCATGAGGTCTACGGGCAGCCCCACAGTCCACCAATGACTTTCATGAGAGCCCCAGCTTGAGCTGATACAATAGCAATCCTGTGTGTTTATGTTGTTAGCATGTGGGTGTCTTTGGCTACCAGTGCCTGGGATATCAATTAAACTCCACAGTTTGTCTGTCTCCCTAAGCCCCAACCTTCGGCCCAATGTCAGGGCGTCTCTCCATTCTCTGTGTCGCTGGAGGTCCCTGGGAGAGTAAACAGCAATGGTTAAGAAAAACACAGCTGTTCTGTTAAGATTGTTCAGAGATGTGTCATATCTGCCACCCTCTATAATGGTCTGCTTTGTGAGCTCGGTCCAAGGGGAGCTCTGGTCAGTAACTCAGACATGAATCTATTGGGAAACGCCTCAGAACAACTCAGTACAGGCAAACAGCCAGGCCAGTGACAGAAACACCATTACAAGCCAACAGCAACCTTACAGCCAAACCAAAGATGGCTTTTTTTTTTTTTGTAAAATATAAAACTGATTGTACAGCACATCTGGAGAAAAATGTTGGACAGAAAAATGTGCAGCATTTTAATTTCTACTGTTGCTTTTGCTGTGTCTGCTTAGAATTTTAACACTAATAGAGTCCATTTATTTTTTTTATTCTTAATCAGACATGCGGGTCAAGCTGTGCCTCTTTAATGTCAGCGTGGGGAGCCGTTTTCATTGGAGTGTAACAGACAGTGGACAACTGGTTGTTTTTATAGCTGCAAGCAAAAGGGCATGCAGGCATTTAGTGCCCCGACATAAAAGTATAGTTTTGATTTTCACACAATTTCCACGCAGAACAACATCAGAAGTGCAAATCATTCAGAGTGTTTGATGATTTATGTACATACCTCAGTTTTTGTGGTTGTAGGCAGAGAGGAGGGTCCATTTTCAGCCCCCAAGGCACTGGAGGCCCCTATGGGAGAGCTGGGGCCGGAGCCAGGGGCACTGTTAGTTGGTGTAGAGTCTAGGAAACATCAAGGAGTTAGATGCATAGCATGCATGCTCACTCTCTACACTCAACACACATACAGAAAGGCTTTGGCATAACAGCTGCAGCCTCACAACATTTTAATGTGTATGGTCATGGCTGCCTGATTACAATGGTCTTTCTTAACACAGAAGTGTAATAACCATTATATGTTACTGCATTGTAAAACTGCTCATTATTGTCCAGCTCTGTAACAATCACCCTAAAACATAGGCTTGTATTGTTTCCAGAGAACATTTTTAACACCTGATAATATGTAGACAGTTTTTCACACATGCTTTTTTGCAGGAAAATTACTTGTTACGGAAAAACAATAAAATTGTAATCTATGACTACACACCCATTAGCTCTAGGGCCCTCTTCTTATAAGGAGTCATGATGTTTCCATCTCTTCTCTTTAGCATTGGACTGCTCCGCCTCTCCGCCACCTTCTGCTTCAGCCTGGATCGTACCTTCAGGTTGGGCTCAGAGGCTAAAACATAAGGGACAGATATTTCTTCTGTAAGACTCAGTTCACAGGAGATTATCTGAGTTTCTAAAAGTCTGTGACCAGTTTCCCACGAATGGGAAGCCGATCTTGGACTGTACATCTCACACAGAGATAAATTATACAATCATGTGAGTGCAGTGTGGCTATTTTTGGCTGGATCGCAACAGTGGGGACAACCCAATAATAGTGAATGCCCCCGACTGACTTTCTGACTGGCTGAGTGATGGTACTCCTCAGAGTACCCAGCCTCAGTCTGCCGAGCCAATCTAGTCTTGAGAACTGCAGGGAAGCAGAGGAGTGCTTCCAACACAGTGAGCCTCGCCTCCATTATGGAGACAAAAAACTTCTTTCATTACATGTATCATTATTACTAAAGAGGGCAGAAGAATAACAAAACATAAGACACATCAGGCAGAGAGAGCAGGAGAGAGGGACTGAAAGGCTTCATGCTAACTGCCTGATAAAATCTACATATAAATACTGGCCTGTAATAAAAGTCTGTTACGCTCTGAAGGTGGATGTAAATAAAAACTAAACTGCTGTGGATTCCAGACGGAGGCCATGTTTTCTTTCTTAAATAGTCCAAATTCACAGCTCTCATAGCAGAGCACGTGCTTTAGGCTTAGTCTTGGCCCCGGCAGCCCTCAATAGTCAGATAGATAAATACATAGTTTGTCTCTCCTAACTTCTTCTGTGAGTACAGTAAGTACAGCTGAAATCACCATGCAGTCTTTGACAAAATCATCAGACTGATAAATGAAAGACAGACAACGTTGCAGTTATAAAATCTGGATTTGACCATAGGCGGTCTGGCCGCATACTAGGTTTTGACCCAGTCTTGTTTATAGAGTCAAACAGTATGCTTTCATACAGCCTGAATGAAATGAACTTCATCAATGAAAACAGTAACATCATATAATAAAAGGAAACTAAAAGAGGAATAAAAATACCATAAATCTGTTAAAAAATAAGCAATGTTGTCACGCTTTTGACGTGTAACAATTTCAGTTCTAGTGAAATTCGGAGCAGGTTTCAGATAAATTAAATGAGTCAGGATTGGGCCCATTTCCACCTCATCTGGACTAAATTAGGTTGAGCAACACACAGGCTCTAAGTGAAATAGTCCGCTACCTGCCGCCCTGGTGACCACAGTCTGATACAGTAGCAACAGTTAAACTAACACAAAAACATGGCAGATGTTTTAGGCTCTCCCCACGCCCCCGCCTCCTAATGCAAAACAGAGATACCCAAACACACAGTCCGAACACACACTCACACACAGTCTGGCCTGAACTGATCCAGACTTACAAATCGAGTCCATCAGCGTTGACAGAAAAGCTGACGTAATATTCTTCACAGTGGACATTTTGCTTTTATACTTTTCAGCTGGTACTAATGGCAGATTAGAAAAATCTAGAAAAACATTTGTCAAGTATTGTCATTTTGTCTCGCTTAAGATTATTGAATCATTTTTAAACCCTAATATAACCATGATGGCAGATTTACTGAGCCTTTTCCAGAAACACCCAACAACACACTGACACTGTTACACACAACAATAACTACCATCCCTGAGGCAGTTTGACAACACTGAATTTTATTTGCCTAGGCACAAAACCAAGTGTCACCACTGAGCACTGAGATCATGAGGTTCTTTATCCTAGACATGGATTTTAATTAAGAAAATATTATCAACCACCAAGTCCCCTGCGAACTGAAAGCCATTTTTGAATGAAAAAAAAAAATCACAGAAATGGAATTAAAAAAAAAAAAACATATGACCTTACATGAATTACTGACATTTGATTAAAAAAAGAAAGAAAGATGTATATACAGCACAGACATGTCAAAGGAAAAATGATGCAATGAACAGAAAACCTTGAGGTTGAATCAAATCAAGGGATTAATTGTGAATAATCTAAGCATTACTTATATAAATGCCAACAAATGCTTTTGTGCTTGACTGTTGAGTCGTGCCCCCGTCTAGTCACAGTGACAGTGACTCACTAGGTCAGCCCGTCTCATATGGACTTCCCATCAGCCCTTTGGACATGGAATCCCACAGCTAGCATTACACACTCAAATAAACAAGCAGAATAGATAAGCTGGTCTTTTGTATGAAAGCCAGAGCACAAAGCGGTATTGGAGTTATGTAAACCTTCTGTTACACAATAGCCAACCTGTTTCAATTATTTAGTGCAGATCAATAATTAAATAGGTCTTTTGCAATGTGTATAACACACAGCGATATATGCAGAAGTGGGGCTATGACGTGGGCGGGCTGCGGGGAAGAGGAGGAGGAGGAGTGGGAGCGGTGATGGGGGCACAGCTAGGAGAGTGGGCCAGATGCTGCTATTTCTGGCTTTTGTCAAAAGCAGCAAAACCCTCTTCCCTAATACGTGGCACAGACCTCTAATCCTGTGGGTGTGAGGTAGAATGAAAGAGAGCGAGGGAGGAAGAAAGAAGGCAGGAGAGATAAATGGAGAGAAAACGCTGTTGGGAGTCGTATGAATCTGCTTCACGCCCTGCTGCCTTGATTGCTTTCTATTTTTACACACTGCTGCCACCAAGCTACGCATCCCAATTGGTCGCCACGGGAACGCCAGACAGCAGCACAGGAACAAACACTTTCTCACTGGTCTCCATGGAACAAAATGCCCTGGTGTACGGTGCAACAGGAGGCAACGATGGCAGCGGCAAAGCATATACGCCGCACACCTGGGTCACTTCGGCTCCAACTCCTCAGTTAACAAAAACATACAGTAACGCCTGCCCTGCAATACACCACAGTCATAAATCAATCACCTTATTACATGTAAAAGTGCTGCTGCAGGGCTGGTTGTGTGTGTTATGATATCTCCACTTAATCAGAATTTTTCCTCTGCTGCCACTGAGACTGTCTGTGTCCATTAGAGCCTGGACCTGCACAGATGGCTGCGTGGAAAGCTGAGGTGTGTGTTCTCTACACGAGGAGGCCTGCTGTGCATTTTGCCTGATATTCCGAGCTTGAACAGAATGAATTAATGCTCACTGGCTGCTGTTTCTTTGACATTACAATAAAACATTTTTACTCGAGTCTCTGTTACAGTTAGTGTTGAGTTATTCTTTGTCAGTAGATCAGACAATTCAGCTCTTTTCTCGTTTTATATTCTCAACATTAGGGACTTTACATACAGACTTTATTTCGATATGCTTCGGGCTTTACAGTTTTACTTTTGTAGGATTATTTTTGAAAATCTTTGCTGCACCTGCTGAATGCACACATTTGGTAACTGGGTCAAGACCAGAGAGGGTGTTGTACTTCTTACTGCTAAGCTGCAACTATTCTTGGCCCAAACTACAACGTGCCCTCAGTCCGGTCTATTCTAGTTTCTGGAAGTGAGACTATGAGCCTATATATCAAGTAAACAAGTTCATCACGTGAAATTTTTTAGATGGCTTTTTGGATAAGGGGAATTGAAAGCACCGGGCCACAGCTGTTGTGTCACTGTAAATAGTAGAGATCAAATCACAGATTGTTTCTTTAGTGGAACATTTTCTGAAACTGTCATCTCTACAGATTAGATTTTTGTATTTGTTTTTTGTTTTTTTTCACCTTCTGCTCTGCTACAATATTATCCTCTGTCTGCTCATACAAAACAGCCTGTTTAACATGGAGTGAACTGAGTGAGTGGCAAAAGAAAAACATGGATTCATTAATTCCTTCATTAATCCTACTTAACAAACTTCACTGAAACCTAAATTTCTTTACTATGTTTAAAAAAGATAAATTTCTCTTTAACTAGCCAAGTCCTGTGCAGAATACACAGTATGATATGTACATTATGATCTTCAGTGTGAACCTCAGACTCAACCAGAAAGAGATGATTCTTCGCCCTCTGGCCAAATGAAGCAGTGGGAGTCTAACGTGGAGCGTTCAAGTCACCTCCACTTTGTTTTGAGAGAGCTATCTTTGCTTAAATAAACAGTCCCATCGAGGTTCATCCTGCCTGTGCCAGTCCTAACTCGGCAACACCTGCCAATCAGCTATCAGTGAGAGCCAGTGGCTGGAGAAACAACACTACCTTTGTGTGTCCCCCTCGCGTGCCAAGCTCTCAGAGGACTTTAATGAAGACAGACAGGAAGTGGGGGAGGAAGGCCTGAGCAGGAAATGACCACATATAGATTCAGGAATCCAAAGAGCAAAAAATAGTTTTATCAGTGCGCAGACATAGGGAGACGATTTAACCGCAAATGAGAGGGATGAAAATGTCATGTGTGAGCAGCAGAGACTGAAATTCTATCTGTCCAGTGATTTGTTTAAACCTGCCTTTGTGTATTCACAGTGAAAGGCAAACAATGCTACCAAAAACGGCCTCTCTGTTACTGTACAGAGCTGTCTTCAAGTGGTTATTACACTTTGGAGGCAACTCCTTACCTTATGGGTTTGAAGGCATGTCTCCAAGGTATAATTATACATTTAGAGGAGGCATTTCTCGGTTCTGATGACGGTGCGATTCACAGAGATTACAATAACGAGAAGCTCTCAAAGCTTTCATTTACCTCTCTAATATTTATCCTTCCCATGCAGTTACTTTATTTTACAAGATATAATTCCTTTGCCTGATCTCTAAATTGTGTATACATGCAACATGACAGGCCTGTAGTTAAATAACTCAACAAGTATAATTGTTTTCCAATGTAATTAAAAGGGACACAGAAGGGAAAAGAACATAATGTAATTTGGTGACCTCATTGCCGAATTATGACGTTTTTAGCCCGGCTAGCACTTGTGCTCGTGCGAACCATGAAAGGCAGGAATTATTCTTATTTACACAGCGATCCCCAAAGGGTCCCTCGAACTTTAAACCAACAAACCTGAGCTGCCTTTCTGGTGGAAACCTGCGTCTTTTCAAAATAGTTTTTAAAGCCCATAACTCAGGAGAAATTAATCGGCTTTAATTCTCTCATTTATCACTAAAAGAGGCCTTGGAACGTGGTTTATTATTCTAACATAGGGAGAAATGTGGTTCCTTTTAAATAATGGCAAGGTAATTTCAGTACAAATAACAGTAATTAAAATTTAAACTTGTGAAGTGAAAACATACAATTAAAGTCTGTTGTTGCTTGTGTTCAGCTGGTATGTTTTAGAATAATCCAAATAAGAATAAGGAAGGTTTAAGCCACTTTCCTGGCATGTGTCACCTCTTGTGAAAGTCTTGGGTTGAGCCCGCGGGAATGTGGAAGGGGCAGGGGTCATAATGAGCCTAACTGATGTCATTAGCAGGTCATCAGAAACCTCAGGAAATACTCACTGGGTACACCGACCCCTTGATTGACAAGGGTCAAAAAGACTCTCACTGTATTAACAACCCAGTGTAGTGAATGGAAAATGACTAATACAGGGCAACTTCTGAAACACTCACAGTAATATCTTTTTACCTAGCTGCATGCCTGTGCAGATTTATGTATGCATGTATGTATGCATATTTGCATTTTTATGTGTGTGTGTGTGTGTGCAAATTAACAAACCTGTCTTCCTCAAGGGGAAGTCGTCCTTGCTCTCTATGGGTGATGGCAGAGTATACTGGCAGGTGGGGGAGGTGCCGCCCAGAGGTGGAGAGCTTTGGTCCAGTGATGTGTGGTGAGAAGACCTGATCAGAAAAACATTACATTGGATTTTTATTATATAAACTATGTTCCTATGTGATTCAAATATAGTATTTGTATCTCTAAGTCTGTCTCTAAAGCAACAGAAAGTACTCACGTATACCAGAGTTTAGGGTGGTGGATGAAAGAATGGCTTGCTCCATTACTGCCTGGGTCCTTGGCTGATTTGCTCAACAGAAACTCTTGGAGTTTCTGCTTCACCTCGGTACTAGCCACTGCACCTGTGAGACCAACAGACAGAAACCAAGGGATTGGGGTCACCCTAGGGCTACAACTCGTGATATATCGCTGCACAGATAATATTATAAAATCCAACTTTAACCCTTGAATAACTCGCTGATTTCCTCATCTGTTTTCCTATATCACATTTAACATGCTGCTGGAATTCAAAACTGTCCGTAATTATCAAAATGAATTTTTTCCCTCTCCTCTATAATCTAATATCCTCTTTCCTCTACAATCTCAGCTGATTCAGTTTGCTCCATCCTCCTGAGCAACCACTACTTATGTAGGGAGATCTCCCCCTAGTGGTCAAAGAGCACCACATAAGTTTTAAGCTGCTAAAGTGTTACTGCCGAGGGATGGTCTCTCCCATTGGAGGGGTTACAGTTGCAGGGGAGAGTTTCAAATTACCTGACCTGACAAAGTCATAAATCCAGGCTATTATTAGCTATAAGGTAAAAACAGATATGAAACACTATATCTGGAGCTATTTTCATCGTGCTATAGAAAGATATGTTCTCCTAAATTCTGATCTTAAATGTCACTGGCCAACCTTATGTCATCAGGTGAATATACTGGCTAAGTACCATGTCATCATCACCCCTATATTGCTGGATATTTCTCTTTATCTAATGAGTTAAACTTAATTTTAAGTTAGTGGTTTGCTTTGTTCCCAGACATGCTCCAGGAGAGTTCAACCTAATATAGTCAGAGATATGAAATAAAACATTTTCCCTGCTTGTGAGTGATTATTACATTGCTGTATTCAGTGATAACGATTTACTTCACATTCATTTTTAAACTCAGAGCTGAATATGATCCAACTGAGAGTGTCATTAGCCCTAGACAGTGAGAGGAGGTGATCTTAAATGGTTTCCAGATGGCAAATAAATACAAAAATAAAAAACACCCCTTTTAAAAAATGACAGTACAACATCGTTTCATGGCTAAATTATGGTTAATATGCAATTGCATATAATGGCTATAGCGGATCTTGACCGCGGTCCTGACTTGAGCGTTATTATATTTGCAGAAATACAGGCTGCTGCATGAGAACATAACATGGTGAAATAAAAACTGTCAAATGTTATATCCGTTGTGTTTCTGTGTTGGCAGCATGTCCATGCCACCAAGTGCAAAGAGCTTAAGCAGCTGTCATGCTTCTCTGTCTTCATGGCAAAAGGATGTCTGAATATTAGGAAATCATAATGATGATGATAACAGAACATGTACATAGCTCTGTATGAATGTTTTCTCAGTCAGTGCAGCATTCAGCTACAGGAAACCATTCCTATCCAGCTGTTACATGCATATTTTGCTTAGGCCCCACTCGAAGGTAATGCATTAAAAAAATGATTGAAAAGGTTGAGGGTTAAGATTTCAGGGCCTCATGCTTGCTTTTGCCTAAGGCAGTCAAAATGACTAATTTGGCCCCCGATGGTAAAGAGATGGCGATGATGGTGGTTTCGAGCTCTTACTCTCTCTGGAGCGCTCCTTGCCCCTGAGGCTCAGGCTGGAAACATGCTGCTCTCTCCGAAGCCTCTCCTGCTCCTTCTCCTGCTGGTTCTGCTGCTGCTGCTCCAGACGACGCTCTTTCTCTGCAAGTTCCTGCTGCTGTTTCATGGCCTGGAGCTCCTGCTGGAGCTGAGAAACATGCAGGCCTCAAGTCAGCATGAGGAGAGCACACTGATGAATGTATTTTTAAAACAAGAGTGGCTTGGATGAACTTCTGGAGTTTCGTGTTTGGCTGTGATGGACTATTCTGCACTCGTTTCTGAAAACAGAGCTCGTGCTGAGCTGTAATGCATTGCTCAACGCCCTGCCTTGCTATGCTGAGTTGTTTCTTATTTTCTGTGCTGCGCTGTTGTCCTGAACTATAATGTTTTGTACTGATCTGCACTGTGCCACGCTGTGTTGTGCTCTGCTGTTTTGTACACAGAGATGCTGCGTTGGGCCATTGTGTATGCTGCTGTGCTGTCCTCCATACAACTGTTCAGTGCAACGCTGACCTTGAGGTGCTCCTGGAGCTGAGCCTGGTGCTGACGGGTCAACTTCTCATGCTGCTTCTGGAACTCGCTGATTAGTAGCTGCTTCTGGATCTGTTGCTGCTTCTGAATGAGGAGCAGCTCCTGCTGCAGCTGCCTCTCCCACAGCCCTGGGTCCGAGCCTGGCCCCAGCATCCTTAGATCTGTGCGCAGGTCCAAAGGAGATAAGGGCCTAACAGTCAACGGCACGTCTGGCTTAATGTCCACTGAGGTCCATATAGGGAAGGTCAGAGAGAAGAGAAGAGAAACAGAGATTTGTCAGCCCCAATTGCACCTTTAGCTTTATCAACTCCGATCAGGCAACCAGATATATCTGTGTGTTACTGTAGGGAAGACAGGAAGATTAGATTTCTAAAAGGGAAAGAGTTTTAAAAAGTAGTGAAAAGCTAAAAATTGAAGAGGGGGAGAGTAAAACAAGGTTCAGGAAAAAGCAGCACATCTTTCTCTTGAGTGATCCTCAAAAACCTGCAATTACAATAGTTTCTATAAACAAACACAAGATCACATCTCCACTGGGAGCAGCTGTAGAACAGAGTCAATGGACACTTGGCATGAAATGCTGAAGTGGTCACTGAGGTATTTACAGAAAATCCTATCTTTCCACTGCTTGTTAAATAAATAAAGGGAGCTCTCCCCCTGTCTACACCGGAACATCATGCAGATATCCCTTCTTAACATCAATCATTTAAGGCAAAGCATTTTGCTAACCGGATGTGTTTGTGAATTCATGATACTGTTATGTTTCCAACTCTGTTCTTGAGTGAAGATGCTGCAATGTGTGCATTGCTAAGAGCTGCCTTTGTCTTTGACAACTACTTCCATTACAAGTAATTGCCAGATACAAAGTGCGAGGGCATCCCTTTGGTCTCAGAGCTCTATATATAGCCTATTCCAGAGAGAAAATCGATTTCCATTTAAGAACATAGGAGACAGGGCTACTTCATCACTCTATCCCATTGAGGATGATTGGTATTTGCACAATATTTTTCTTTATCCTATTTATGTTTCTGTTCCTCATTAATCCACACTTCTGTATCCAGCTAGGTTTATCAACTGGCTTGAGTGAGTGTTTTTTTTTCTTACAGAATCACATCTTTGAACCAATGTTAGATATTAAAGAAGGTATTTAGGCCTCCAGTATATTTAGCCAGCGATTAAATAAAAATGTCCAATTCTTGGAAAAATAAATGACATGTTAGTTATGCTGATCATGGTGTGACATTCAAGGAAGGATAAGCATTGTCCAGACTCTATAATGTCTCATCCATTTTGAGACCAGAGAAATATTCAAGCCTACTTAAAATTCCAGTGGCTGGCGGGAGATTTATTGAGTGCATTCATTGCCTTAATCTTCTCAAGGGTCACATTTAAGAGAACAAACACAGGCAATGTTCCCACACCACCTGTTCTTTGGAGGCATGAGAGAAAAGTGACACGTTTTACTTTATATGTGCACATAAATAATCTTGTGTTGGTCCTGCCATGCATAGGTCCCCATAAAACGTTATAAAATACTAATAAAAGGGAGTTTAAACCTGCCAATAGAAGCAGCTTCAGTTTACAGTAGCCATCAGTGAAGGAGCAGTGCCCTCATGTTCACTGATGCTTACTGGCGCCCGTTTTGTCATGTAGTCTGTTTTTCATTGCCACCATTCCATGTGTATGCCGCGGTGATGATTATAAATAGAAACATAAAAGCAAGTGGCGCAATCCTGGTCTGTAACAACCCCCACACCCTAGTATCCACCACCCTAACTTGCCGCTGCCATGGCAACGCTGGCGACGTAATTACGTCTCCCCATCCTGCAGATATCGAGTCTCACTGCATGTCATCTCCTGCCTACAGTGGCAATGTGACATGTTGACTATTATATCAGCTTTTCAGCTCTTATATAAGAAAGGAGTCCCCAGCAGAGAGAAAGCATTACAAAAGCCCTCCGAAAACACACACATACACACAAACACACACACACACACACCTTCTCTGTGCAGATCCAGTGGCAAAGTGATAAGTTGTCTTAAAACATGATCAAAGAGTGAAGACAGCTAGAGGGGACTCCCGTTGCTGTAATTTCTCTCTCTATGTTCTAAAAACAGCTCAAATCAAATGACAGAGGAGGACAACGGGCTCGGCAGGCAGAGAGAACAGGCACCTGTAGAACAGACTCCTTCTCTCCTGACAGGGAATATTAATCTTAACTTGTAAGTACTTGACAAAGGACTCTTTTGTAGCAGGCGCTGTTCCAGGGGTAGCCGTGAACCTGTGAACCATTGAAGGGCTCAGAGACTGAGAGAAGCCTTAGTGCTACTTTTTGCCTAATGGACCTAAATATAGCAACAAAAACACCTGCTGCCTGGGAGAATTCACCACTGTGATATCTAATTAATCTCATATTTCATTCTGTACCCTCACTGTGACTGGCATTAAGGATCTCCTCTTTGATCAGCACATCAAGCTGAGCCTCCATCAGAAAATCTCAGACAGCGGTTTAACAGGATGTGAAGGGGGGAGGAGGGGGAGGAGGGGGAGGAGGAGGAGGAGTGTGAAAGCTTAAGCCACCTTTGATAACCATGGCTGTATGAAATGGCCCTTGAGGAAACCACAACAGCCTCATGTGCCTGTTCTATTCTTGTCCACTCTCTGTCCACTATGTCGGCAAGAATAACACTGGATGGAAGGAGGGAACATAATAAAATCCTAAAGGTAGACAGGCTTTGTCTGAACTCTGCTGAAGCCTCTCCCTGGTGTATAACTTACAACCTCAATTCTTAAGGACTGACATTCTTCTCTGTGCTGATTGAAAAACAGAGAAAAGTTAAACATGCACCTTTACTTTGTACTTGAAAACTGCAGAATATGTCAGAACTTCACATCAACTGCCACAGATTCACAGGTGATACAATAAAGTCGAATCTACCCTGACACTACCCGAAACTGAAATCTACTGTTTCTATGTTACAAAAATACTCCCCAGGCAGAGGAGAATACGGAACCAGCAGTAACTAGGGCTAAATATAAATGCTTTTCTGAGCAGGGTCTTAATATAGACAATGTGCGAAAGACTGTCACAGTTGTGAGGCCGCCTGCTCAATTTAACACGGGCAAAAATAAAAGCGCCGTGTTGCATTTATACTTCTGAAATGATCACTCACAAAGACGCGCCTGCCACCTCTGGTTCAGTGTTCCTACAGTGCCAATGGCAATCATGACCCCTTGATATGAAGGCTTTATTCCGGGTGAGAGCGAGCGGCGTCTCCTGATTGGCGGAAAGTGCACAGAAGTGAGTCTAGGCACTGGTAAACAAGAGATTTATGAATGACAGGTCCCAATTTTGTTTTTAGCACAAGGGTGCGACAAGCAGCCTGCCCCATGCCTAAATTCCTCCCTGTGGAGAGCCAGCCAAGGGGGGATTGGGTGACTCATGGCCTGTGACCACACTCCCACTGCAGCATCGCACTGCCAGTGTCCCCAAAGTGTTTATTTCTATAAGCAATCTGCCTCTCATTAGCCTTGGTGGTAGTTAGAGTCACAATCACAGCCTTAATTTGAGATGTTGGATGGCTGTCTTTTTTTTTTTCTTTGCCTCAGGCCACATTAGCAGTCTTCCCACCCTGAAGGGGTAGACACACAGACACACATCACCACGGACATTACTATCACATGGGATAGCCTACATATAGTAAAACACTAGACTCACCATGTTGGACTGGAGTTTTAAAGAACACCTTGACATTTCAGCGTTAATTATTTTTTATCCCACTTGCACATGAGCTGAAACTAACGTGACAGAGGGGATATTAGGATTGTAAAAATTATACTGCTGAATATAAATGGTGCAGCTATTCTTAAACCTTAACAAGTTCGGTTGCACCAAGAGGGACCTGTTGGTGTCACTGAATAAGGCCAATAATATTCAGATTTCATCATAAAAACTTCAATGCTGTAACGCACAGAGCATGTTGTGTTTAGTGTTGAGAGGTGGGTGTTGATGAACAAATTAAAAATATCGCTTGTTATGAAAAATGATTTGCGTAAATCTATATCCAGCCGTTTCGGTCGACTGGGGCTGTTTGGGTTGAGAACATATTTGACCAAATTAACTCACCATTTTACTACTGTTGTTGTCACAATTTCCCAGTAGACATATTTGCATGTTAACAATCACATACTGATGAGGTGATTTCCCTTTTCGTCGTGCCCTGACAGTAGACAAATGTATGTAAATGCTGTGCTACATGTGGCTTCAGGATGTAGCTGAAGTTGTTTAAAGGGGAACTATGCAAGTTTGGTTGCTTTTCCGGTGTTTTGCTAACCCTCCTTCGGGCCATGTGCATTTGTTTTTAATGAAGCCGGCGGAAAAAAGCAATCCACGGAGCGCTGGATAACGTTACAATGATACAACGTTTATATTTGTGTAGCCTAAAATGTCATAAATGAAAGATCACGGGGTATGGAGCGCGTTTGTGTCGCGGTGCAAAGTGCTGCACTGAGGTTGCAAGGTGGGTTTTCAGCCCAGAGATGCCAGGTGGAGGGCAGAGAGCCTCCATTCTCCCTCCTAACATGTTGCAAGTCATGTATTTAACCATCACAATTACTCCGAAGCTGTTCAATTAAAGTAAAAAATGTATCATAGCCACAGGAAAATCCTGCATAGTTCCTCTTTAAGTCAAGTCTTTAGTACCAGAGAACCCGTCTCGTTGCTCCCCCTGGTGTTCAGAGCACCTTAACCCAACATGACACCTACCACTAATCAACACCTTCAGTGCATGTTTGTTACTGATTGGCCAGTTGTGAGTAAACACTGCTGACTTTATGTTTACCCCATAAATGTGTATGTTGCGAGCATTAAGCGTGTGATACAGATGGCTGCTGATCCAAATTCCCTGTCTGACAAGTATAAATAGAACCAGAGATAGAGAAGATGTTTGAGGGCAAAAAATAAGCTGATGGTTCGGACTGCAATGTGGTGCTGGATCTCTCATTAAGTGCCTTGTTATTTTGAGCAGCTGGCATGTCTAAAGCAGGAAACAGGTCTTATTTTTAAGACTCAGGCTCATCCTTGCAGCTAAGCCAGAGCTGCGGTTTGCAGGCTATCTCCTAACAAAGAGAGCTGAGCTGAACCACCATGTTTTTTCTGTTTGTTTTTTCTCAGGGGAGCAAGAGGTTTGATCATAACCTGCTAAACTGTCTAATAAAACAACAACAACAACACAAAACAACAAATGTTAAACCACTATCCAAGCACAACAACTGAGGAAACACAAGAAAGTATAGTTGCTCCTCTGTCACAACTTTTTAATCATTATCCAAGAGCACTGGCACCAGATCTAACAATCAATAAAATCCCTGATTAATCAATTAGCTAGTCAATTGTCTTAATGCCCTGAGCCATGCCAATCCCTCCAATCAGGGGGAGAGCATCCCTTAGCATTAGTGATAAAACACAAGCTGCTGCAACAACATGTAAGAAACACAGACGACAAACTCTGCAAAAAAGTATTGAGCTTTTTGTTCAGTGAGTTCATAACTATATTATTTATAATGATTTAAAAGAAGTTACTTCGTTCTCATTATGAGCCATTGTAAAGTGATACTGAAACATAATCCCATATTCTTTTGTATCGTTTTGCACAGGCTATTTAGCATTGAGCACTTGAAACACAGACAGTGAATGGATACAGGATCCAGACAAGAGGACTTGAAAGGTGCAGCATTGTTACTGTCTGAAAGGTCCCCATTGAAGGCAGCTTGCATGATATTTTACATGATATTTTGCACTCAGGGGGAACTAATTAGTTTTCCCTTGTTGGAGGGCCCATCTGAGGGCTGTTTCTGTCACAACTTTGATGTTACTGGCACTAATCAAAACATTATGCCCTTTTATTTTCATGTTCCACTTGAAATGGAACAGCAGAGCAGCAGAGTGTCACATAAAATGTCAAGAAGTTTGCTTTGGAAAGCTGTTCACTGAGAACGCATTCAGCTCACACAAGGATCACTTCACAAACAAAAGACTAATATCCTAAAACACTGATAATAATCAACCCCTGCTGACTGTCTTAAAGGGAATGTGTCTGCCACTAACAACAACATTTTAAATGGCACCCAGCACACTCACAAAAAGGCATCCCAGCGCAGCATTTCAGACAGATCATGTTAGTCACTATCAAATGGTTTACTAAACAGTGGAAAGAACAAATTAAACAGGCAAATTTTCTATAAATATCTGTTCCAAGCCGCTGTTATATCAGGAGCATGCAGAGATGGAATGATAACGCACAGACGCCTAATCTTAGCAGGCTAATGCCATAAGCTGAAAATAACTCACCTAAGAATAGCTGACCCACAGAATAAGCAAGGAGCCCGAATTCAGGCGATGGATGTATCTGTTGTTTGGCACACAGGCCGCTAAGACAGTGTAGCCAGATAGTCAAATAACCTGCTCTATTGACAGACAAGGAATGTGTCATCTACCTGTCATGCTCCTGTTTTATTTTTAAATCTCCTCACGTTCAGCCCACTGCCTGCGGATGTTGTCAGTCACCCATTTTGTCTGCCTGAAGTCAGACTTAAGGCTGTGGGGTTTTTTTTTTCATTTCTCTAACTTATCTCTTACACTACAACAACAACCCTGAGCTGACAGGCAGTGTCAAACACCTAAATGCTCATTTAACAATTAGTTGAAAGTCAAACGCCGCAGCGTGTTTCCCACTCTTTGCTGTTGTTTGGCTACAGATAATGCAAGTGACAACTCATAGGTCAAAATGTAACGTTCAGTATATTTAGCACTCACATAACTCAATCTGCACTTTGTCGTTACACATGCTTCTGTACGGCCCACATGATGACAATGCCTCACCTCGGAACTAATTGCCAGAGACAATTTTCACATTTTATCAAAAGCCACATGCTAAAAAAAACACACAAAAAAAAACAAAGCAACTGTGGTGTGACTCATCTTGAGTCAATACATTGAATAGACGTTACTCATACTGATGTCAGCCGTGTACTCTTCAATTCAATTCAATTCTTGGGTCAAAAATAGAACAGTCAATGTCTGTGGTAAATATCCTGAGAGAAACCTTTCAGTTGTGTTTCTCTCACAGTTTTTCCTGTTCCCTGAAAAGTGCACGGTGACATGGAAGCTCGCAAAAAAACACAACACCCCTTTCATGTTCACAGTGAGTCATTTCAGGCAAAGAGAACATGGGAATAGTGTTAACACATTTCCTCCTTTTAGTAGAAAAGCAACACTCTGTGCATGTTGAGTATATAAGGATAAACAGCACTTTTCTTTCCTCCTTTTTTTTCAACTCATCACAAGACGTCGTTTAACACAGATTAAGGTAACAATCCCTGCGAGAGAACAACTCATAAAGCAGCGCATGTCATCACGAGAGTAAATACCTTGATTCAGGAAGAAGTGCCTGATCCTACCACGTTGCTCTGCTGAGAAGCTTTGAGTTCTCTTTTCACACAGAATGAGAGACCAGCTGAGCGCAAAGAGTTGAGAGTACGTGAGAGAGAGGGAGAGAGGGACAGCGTGAATGTGTGCGAGAGAGGCACAGAGGATGTAAGACAGCAGAGAAGCGGGGACGGATTCAGCAAGAGAGGAAAGGACAGGAGCTGGAATGCAAAGACGGGAAAAATAAAGGAGGGTAAAAAAAAACTGAGATCCCTCGAGAGGAGTAGAAACACCCGGGCTGTGTGATCACCTGAGTTGTTCACGTTGTGCATCTTGCTCTGGTTGGGGAGCTGCTGGTGTCCAACGCGCCCCTCTGTTGTGGAGAAACTTGACTCGCCCTCGTAAATCGTCTGCAGCATACTCCACTCAGCGCTCAGGTCTCATCGCAAGCCTTGCGTTTCCTGTCACCAAGAGCCACCCCTCAGCCACTCAGGGGAGAGACCACCACAACAGGCAACTCTCTCGCCCTTCCTCTGCCTGCCTCCTCCTCTGAGCAAACCACTCTCACTGTACGGCAATAACACAAACTGCTCACTCTCTTGCAGCCTCCCAGTGCCCTGCCTCAGTCTGGTCCAAACACTAACACAGTGTTAGGAGAGGAGTCCGGCTTTTTTCTTCTTCTTATCTGCCTCTTCCCCTGTTTCTCTCCAGTCTGTGGCTTTTTCTCTCCTCAGCAAAGTGTCTGAGCCGGGAGCGAGAAAAATGTAAAGCTGAGTTGCCAGGAAAGCCGTGCACCACGTACTGAGCACCTCGCTGAGGCAGTAATGCAAGCCAGGGAGGGAGCAAGCTTCATTTGCATGTGAATCAACAACTGCGTGGCCCACAGGTGACAGAAATAGAACAATGGCCAGCCCTGGCTAAAAATAGGTCAGGCGAGGCGCGGGGATTGGAGCAGCATTGATGCGTTTAAAAATACCACACCAAACACAGCTGTCTTCTTCAGCTCCTGCCAGAAGGCATGTCTCCTGACTCCCTCTCTGCAGATGGAGACTTGATTCCTCTATCTTTTCTGATTTGTTGAACCAGTCTCTCTCACTCACTCTCTTTTTGCCTTATTTCTGTTCTCTCAGGTACATGGCTTTCATGATCTTTTTTTGCTTAGATATACTGAAAGAGACACATTTAAACTTTAAACCTCTGCAGCATGAAATGTCTGTTTGTCTTTTATGTGATTCACAAAACATGAAATACAGAATTACATTTTTTTTGTGTGGGGGGGGGTTGATTAGCACAAAAATCATAATAATGAAATAAGAATTTCAGCAAACACAACCTAATACAAATGCAAAAGCATTTTGGGTAAAATGTGACAACATGTGTTCAGTCAAATGAGACACCAAATGAACACTGTGCTCATTTAAGTGTAACCTCACTGCATTAGCTCAGCGTGTGTGTGGGGTTCAGTGTGTATCCAGGGCAGTGCTGCTACACAGGAAGCATGCTTTCAGCTAGCTAGCCAAGGAAGCCAACTGTAAGATGCCATAACAGCATGATCGCAATTACATAAACCTCTCAAACTGTGTCAAGAACACGTCTCCGGGATTACACTTCCTATTTCCTTGAAATACCCTTGATGCTGTTTTACAGAGGACTGGAGAAAAACACTACAGTTCACATATACATACATTTGAACAACTCAAACACAGAACTTTAAGCAGCAAGTAGCTACATAGTAGGACTTTTTCAATTAATATTACATCCCAAACTGGCCGAGCTCCATAGTTAATATAATCTGACTCCAGCCCATAAAAGTCAAGTCAAATGTTCTATCTGACCACTGATGCAGGGCTGGGTTTGTGGCCAAGCAGCCTGTGCCTTTAAATTTTTCATCTTCCTTCATAATTTGACCTGTCCCCCAGCCAGGGGCGTGGAGCCAGCGCGGCTATTTTTAGGTCCTGAGCTCTGACGACTGGGCTACAGAGACACAGAGAAGGAGTTTTACTGTGTTGTTTCAGCTGGACAAACATTTAACCCCTCAATCCTTTTATCACAGCGCAACCAAGAAGCCAAGAAGGAAATGCACAGCTTGCAGGCTCACCCCAGACATAAAACAACACGCGGGCTAATGTGCGATCTGTGTTGTGTAACGTGATCACTTGATAACAGAGACAACATGAGCGGCGCATGTATTCATTATTATTCCCTACATATGGAATAAATCACGTTTACATCGGGTGGCACAGGAATTCAAATAAATAATTAAAATGTACTTTTTTTCATGCAATGAAAGAAAGAATGATTTTTGCAAGATTGAGAGAGAACAAACTATCACTTTTTTCTTTTTTTTTTTTTTAACAGTTCAACAGTTCTAGCAAACTCCTCATCTTTGTGAATTACTTTTGGCATTCAAGCAGGAAAAGATGGTGTGAGAGATAACAAGCTTTCATGTCCAAGGTAATGATGGCTAAAGACCCAGAGCTCCATCTGCCACAGTATCTGTCAGAGCCGGCGAGCTCTGACCCCGTGCGCTGCCCTAGACAGATGCAAAGGCATAATTGATCAGAAGAGGAAGTAAGGCTGTCACATGAATGACAATTATCATGATCATGAAATCCCTATATATAAGACCTGACAAAGCGGTTGTAGCCGTAACTTGACCAAATTCTAAAATTAAAAACATGTTTTGGAAGATCCCTATTCTTGTGGTTGGCTGTTGCACAATAAAATGATCTGCTGACCTAATATATCTTGCAAACTCTAGATTAAGCTTTGTTGTTGTTGCTTACATTACGCACAGCAAACTAGTTTGTCTGTGCTTAATTAGTTCCTGGTATTCAGCAGCCCAGTCAACCTGCCCTACTGCTCCTCAAAAGAAAAACAAAAATAAAACAGACATTCACTAGGACGTGTTAGTAGCGATTAACCTACACTTTTATTTATAACTAGCTTCCTGGAGCTGATGAGGGATTGTGGGATTGGAAATAGGCAGGGTCCAGTAAACCTGCAATGTGGCAAGCCCATTATAGCTCCTAATGCGTCACTGGCGGCCTTTGTCTACTTTAGTCCTATTAAAGCATTTAAGTGTGAACGTCAGCGTCCCTGCTGGAGAGCCACTTCGCTCTGCTCTCCAGGGCCGGGGCTCGACTGTCTGTCACCTCCCTCATATCAAACACAACCTCTGTGTATGTGCGCGTCCGCGTGCAAGTGTCTTCGTACATGCATTCGTGTTATGTTTTGACAGCAGAGCATCGACGTGGAGTGGGGTGAAATATTAGAGATGAGAGAACAAGTGGGCCAGAGCAATGAAGAGCTCCCAGCACTTTCCAAATTTAAACAAAAGGCCCTTATAGGCTATTTTAAAGAGCAAGAGATGTCAGTATGCATACACACATCATTGTTAGATTGTTTATTCCAACTTAGTCATTTTCAAATCATCTATCAGGACTAGAAATATAACAAAGCATACTTCCCGCTATGGTACTTCAGCTCTTTCCGTTCTATTTCAAGACACTGCGGTCATAACCTGGAGACTTGTGTTTTTTTTTCTACCAAATAAGCCTACTCACCACAATCACTGTACCAGCTCCAAATCAACTCCCAGAGTTCTGTGGCTTAATCACCATAGCACTGCTGCCCTGTGACACACTGTGCATGATGAAACCCAGCAGGGAGGCAGGTTGGAGCAGGAGGGGAGCTGAGCTTAAGTGTTGCAACAGATATGAGCGATGGACAAACAGAGCTCCTTGCAATTAATTTGACCCAGTGAGAAAATGTTTTGTTCCCTTTAATAGCAGATGATCCATGTTTGGGAGGGAATGAGTCAGCCATGTTTTGTTGTTCCTTGTTCTCTGAACTTCAAAGCGTGTTTCCGGGAGACAAAGACAGACGGGGAGGGGTTCTCACTGCCCTCTGACATGATCTTAATTGATACACATGTTTATCACAACGTGTTTTTAATTGAGTTCATTTTATCCACTGCTGTGCCTTCTCGCCTATTGCTTGTCTTCCTGCCTTCCTCCTGTGTGGATGCAGGGTTTCATCATGCCAACCTGGGAAAACTGCAGCGGATGTGATCATTGTCAGGTGCTTATTCCTCTAGTCAGAGGGGATGTTCCTCCCCAGAGAGGGGCTGCATACTAACAGCAACTTCTGACGTAACCATGCTCGCCTCCACACACACACACGCTCTGTCCCCTCAGTTTCTTCTCTCTAGTGGCCGCCACATCTCTGAGGGCAGCCCTGGAACAGGAGGGAAATTACCTCTCCACACCAATTACCTCAATGCCTGCCATCTTACTTACCTCAGCCCCTGATGAGTCACCACCATTGCAAACTGTGGAAGACATCCTAGATCAATTTAGGGAGAGAAACCATGGTGCATTGCTGCTCCGAGAGTCTCTCCATGTGAAATATGGCACACACTGTTAGCAACCAAGCACAGACACTATACCTGCTAAAAGCCATTGGCAAAGTTTTGTCACTTCAAACAGCCCACTTTCCATTTACCTTGCGGTCAGTCTCATAAAAGCACAAAGGCACTACAACTGTTGATTTGATGGTAAAATCCAATTAGCGTCTACATCTGGATGTGTTATGCGAGTGTGTTTCCCGACTAATGATTAGGGCGCTCTAGCTTTTATTGGGTTACTCCGTCTGGCATCCTGTGGTATTTCCTGTTGGACTTTCAGGGTGATATAGAATGCACTTAACAGGTTGGATCAAATAACATGAAAAAGCATATAAAGGAAGTCATGTTTGGTACTTAATCCTGAAACACTGGCAACAAAGTTTTGCACTGCAGCTAATAATAACACAGTTAGATGGAGCCCATGAAGCTTTATGGGTTTCTCTCTGTCTCTTTAAAGAAAGGCAGACCGCAGAAAAGACAGACATGCTACAATTAAATGAGAGGGATGAATCAACAAATACCCTTTAAAGTAAAAAAAAAACAAAAACAAAACAACCTTTCAGAAAAATGTGTTCATTCATTTCCTGTGAACCCTCTCCCAGAGATGTGAGAGACAGGGCGAGCTATAACAGAGCTCCAAAAACGCAAAAAACACAACAATTTCAAAGCATCCTATTATTGTGCGCTGACCTTGAGGTCACTTTACTTTCTAACTTTGAATAGGTCCCTGATGTCGTGCCTTCATCTGCTGCCATAGGCTTTCTAAAAATAGATGTGGAGCACAAAAGCCCACTGGAAACAGAGGGCAGCTCTCAGTATTTTTACTGATCAATGCGCTCATCTCGGCTGGAAACCATTGATCCATTGTTTGTATCAAATTGACCATGTTGCTGCTGTACAACCTCCACCCGACACTCAGTCATGACAAGCTTTACCTTACGTCCCCTTGCCTAATTCCTTTTCTCAAAGCAACACAATCTATTGATCTGTTGACAATATTCCAACACCAGAAGGCTTATAGCATTGATTTGTCTTTGAGAGATCATTCTAAATGTCACCCGGTACTTTAGTGAGCTATTACCCAATGAGCATGAAGCAGGACTTTTCCGCCTGAATCCACAGACTTATTGCATCAGTGGCTTTTTATGCCTACAACATTGAAATGCCTGCAGAAGTCCAGTGCATCATCTGTATCATACAAACACACCAGCCCAAACAGACACATGTGACTTTGGTGGAAACCAGCCAAGTTTAGCTGACCTTAGAAAATCCCTGAGGGATTAATAAAAACAAAGGTTCTCTGTTCAGAGGCATCCTTCCAATCCACATCCTGCTAGTTGGACCTATTTATGAGTGGATAATCATAGCATCACCCCTCCCAAGTGATCTGGAGTTATTATCTTATGATAACAAAATATATTTTGTTATCACCACAGTTTTCGAGAAAACTAATTTTATCAGTCCTGTTTGTCGTTTGGAAAAATGCCAGGATTGTTATTTCTGTCCCAGACAAAGTACAGACGGTTTTAATTCAACTTCTAAATGTTTTTAAAAGGACAAATCTGACTTCTCTGAGTTGTTAAATAGGAGGCGAATGCTTACTGCTTGACTGCTGTTCTGGATTTGTCAATGACCTTTAAAGACTCAAGGAAAGCTTCATTCATGGTTTTTAAAGGTCCATTTAAAAAAAAAAAAAAGGGCAAGAGGAAATCAAGTTTACTATGGGAAGGGTGGTCTAATGCTTATTGTCCAGGCCACTTCCACCTACGCCAACACTTCTTTACTTGACCGCAGCACAGTCACAGTTCTCTCCTCCTGTGGTGTCTCAAAGGTCTAAAACACAACAATGCCTCTGAAAAATAGCTCTTCCTCTGATTATTAAGGTGGTGCGCTGCATACCAGGAAATGTCCCACAGTGCACCCACAACCTCTGTTACAATGCTAATGTCTGGGCTGCTCCATATGCATAAACCTGGAGGGGCTCCAGATGTATTTTTAAACACTTTGCTTGGGTGACCTTGAGTCTCTGGATCTTATTCCAGCATCACATTCATATATATATAGCCTATATTTTCTACCTCCATAGTTACAAATTCACCCCGATGAGCTGCCATATTTTTATGCCGGGGGGGGGGGGCTTACTGGCTTGTGTTACCCAAACTCTTAAAGCAAACTGTGAAGACAATGTTCTACTTTTGCAATTCCTGCGACACCACCTAAACATGTCAGACACCTCCCTCTTTCCTTAGTCCCATGAGAGGCAAAGGAATGGTTCAGGGGTCATCTCACTTGTTTAGTGGGAAAACAATAGTACTGTTGCAGCCGCTTCCATCATGGATGAAATTCTTGTGTGTCAAATCTCATGCTGCTTTTATTTTCACTACATTATGAAACTCTCTCTCACACACCCTTTCTACACAGCAGTTCTTTTGTACTGTGCTTTGTGTCCTTGCGTTGGTTGTATTAATGAGGACATTGCAAACTCTTTGTCTCTACAGTCATTTCTGCTATTTGTGAGTTTCATCGGCTTGGTTGAAACTGGAATGAGCAGCAGTAACTAAGGTAGCAGGACCTGAAATTGTGGGACACTATCCAATGGGGTAAAACCCCCTGGTGGATCGTTCAGCAACAGTGCACCCTGCAGGTTGACTAAGCACAGGAACAACAAGAAATATAGAGACTAAGAAATGTTAGAGATGCTAGAGATATTACTGTGAACTTTTCCATGGCAAACTCCAAGGACCTGGAAGACAAACACTGTGACACACAACAAACAGCGTGCTAAAGCAAATGGACTCGAGAAGAGAAAATGTTGCAAATGCACTGACAGCAGGTCCAAGGAGCGCAGACGCTGTAGAAAAACAAAACGAGACACTTACTCTGCAAACAAAAATACAAGCACAGACAGAGCAACACACACACACACACACACATTCACATAGCCATGCCACCATGCTGTGCTTGGGAGTGGCTGCAGCGTTCCTGACCTCTGCCTTTCATCTCAGATCCAGTAACCAAACTGATTTTTTAAACCGAGCCTCTTCAGTAACACGCAGCCTAACAAGCTTTGGCTCTCTCTTTTATTACAAGTACAGAAACAAAAACAGTTACAGCTATGTGATCTCAAAGCTGTCAGGAAAACATGATTTTTCTTTGTTTGTTTGTTTTTTTCCCTGATGCTATAAGTAAACCCCTTGTGTGAGAAATCAAAAGATGAAATGAAGCTGACAACATGGATGTTTCCTCCAGAACAACAAAATATGGAGATTCCTCTCTTAAACAGCAAAGCGAACCTAATAAGTGAGAGAAAGAAAAAAAAGTCTCAGCTCTCTGGTAGGACATGCCATTCAGTGATATTATTCTGTACTTTTAAATACGTGTAGATGCCATGAGTAAAACCTTCTTTCCAGATGCCATTTGTCTGTTCTTCAGAGAGTGCACAAGTAACTTTCAAGCCTCCACTTTTTAAATGCTGTCAGCAGCTTTGAGACGAGATAATGCTTCTCTAAAGCTAAAAAAGAAAACGTGCTCTGAGCATGTCACCTGAAAGCGAGTAAAATCATCTGTTTTGGAAACAGATGGGCTGGTAACCTTTTCACACCTATCTGGCCGCAGAGATCTTTACGGGGGCTCCGCTCTTAGATATGCAGTCGGTGTGTCCAATCTCTGTGTAATTCCTGGATCCGTTTGTTCTGCACATTTCACGCCAAGTGGGGAGGGGTTGCAGCCATGACCTCCTGCAGCCCATATAACTCACAGAATGGACTCGGAGACCTGGCAGGTTCCCCTCCAGATGAAAGGCAACAACAAAGAGATGTTTAGCATGATGCATGGCAGTGCAGTCTAGGCCCCATTGGATGATGGGATGGCATGGAGTGACAACTAATGTTCCTGTTAAGACTGAGGTTTGTCTGTTTCTGCCATCGACGATCTGCCCATCAGGCTGTGTATATACTGAGAGCTCTGAGGCACAGCTCATTTATCACCTTCACTGTTTTCACTATGCAGATCTGACAGACCAGGAATGGGTTAGGGCAGGGGCACCCTGCATGATGCCTGCCTGTGGGCGCACTGACAGACAGATAAGCAGATGGGTATAAGTAGATAGGCAAGACAACAACACGCACACTTATGGTAAAAATAGCAAGCCTTGTTTTAGAAAAATAAATGAAGGAAACATACTAATGGAAGTCATAAATGTGTTTCTTGAGCAAAAACCTAAGGTAAAAAAGCACTCTGACAAAAGCATAGCATATTAATCTATCTTAAATGCTTGAGTCAGGAGCCTTAACTCGCCCCATTTTTCATCCACACAAGAGGCCTCTCAAAGACATGAATGATTCATCACTCTAACTCCATTTGGACAGGAAGTGAAAACAAATGGAAGCCCCCCCCTCCATAAGAGAGCCCAGGTCTACAGCGGGTCTGGATGGACCACACTGAGAACACCAGGCTGAACCTACCGAGCTCTGCGTCCCAGCTGCAACAGGAGCCAGATTCCCCCTCTGGGCCACTGCCCTCCTACTACTATCTATATAGAGAGAAAATAAATCCTGTCTCTCTCTCTCTCACACACACACACACACACGGCTACAGCCCCAACTCTGCACTGTGAGAACACCTCTGGCTTTTTCAATCTGCAGGAGATGTTTTGAGTCGTGCTTGAAAACGAGTTATTATTAGGACTCAACATATGAGACCCATCATCACTTTGGTGTAAGGACTGATTAAAATGCATTATGTGTATGCAACTGCACAGAAACAGCAGACAGAAACGGCAAACACTAACAGTGTGACTGAGGAAAACCTCATTTAAATCAGAGAATAGTTTTTTGTGGCACTCGGGCTTCGTTCAGATTGTCTGCACAGTGTCTACTTTACAGCCAGACTCTTGGAGCTGGAGCTGCAGCAGCAGCAGCAGCAGCTGGAAACAGCAAGAAAAATAAAGGTGAGAACATGATTTTCCATTTCTTTTTCCTGTCAGCACATGGAGATAAAACCTTGGACTGCACTACACATGCTACTATTTAAGCTCAAAACATGCAGCACATGCACAAGACTCTAATGCAAAGCAGAACTATGAAGTATAAAGTTGTATCACTTACAACCGCTTCAAAACAGTAGGTCTGTAGCTGCTCAGTGAGGTGACCAGATCTTTGTGTTTGATTCCTCACATCACCTGTGACTATGTTGTGTCCCTGCCAGATCAACGAGGCCACTCCAGGGATGTTCCCTACACACTGACATCAAGCTCCTGTCATTTGTCAAAACCTGGTGTTTCCCCCATGTCACCTTGTCAGCAGTCTTGCATTTGGTTGCTGACCAACAATTTTACTTTTTAAACTATATTTAAAAAATATATAAATGTTATATGATGGGCAACTTGTGTGGATTACGGTGGTGATTATCTATTAGAGAGAAGTCCTGACAGTCCATTGTGTTGCAAAGACTGTGTTGTATTTCATATAATTGCTAGTTTTATCCTGTCATTGAGGCTTCCTGTACTGTAAAGATGAAGGGAACATAACAATGAGCCACTGCAGAACAGAGCCCCGCACCTTCCTCTGAGCATCAACAGCACCCCTCCTCTTGCAAAAACTCACTGACCCAAACCCATTTTTTCCAGTCTAAGAGAAATGTCAAGTCCAGACCTAGAACTCGTCTCTTTGAAGGGAACATAGCAGCCAAATATAGCCCTGCTAGTCTCTACGCCGCCTGACATACATCAGGCTCAACGGGTTCTGCTAACAGTGGTTAATTTTGGCCGACTGCCATGTAGTCACTTACTATTAAACATCATAACTATACAAAGAAAATTCTAACCAAGCGGTGGAGTGTACACTGTTGCCTGGTAACCTAATGCCATGTTGAGGATTCATCTTGCTACAGAACAGAAAACACTTACAGCCAGAGCCAATAATAGATCCCAGACCACACAAAAAGTAATTTAAGGGTGTCAACAAGGATAGTCGACACGGAGCTGAGAAACATATCATGAGATGTATGTTTAAGAATCGAATCTCAACTCTCACTGTGTTTATAAGTATTTTGCAAGTGTTTCTGTAATTGCAACCACTTGTGACATTATATAATTATTATTCATCTGTCATTTTCCAAGTGAAATGATGGATACAACGAGAGCTTATTTTCCAAGCGTGAAATCCAGCTAAAGAACACTTTATGCTGACTGGCAGTGGAGGCTGGGTACTAATTACCAAAGCTGTTTTAAGTCTTTAGGATCATAAAGAATCACACTAATTGCCCCTTCTCTGGAAATATGTGTATTCTGACAGCACTGCACTACCTAATATACAGATTTTTACCTATAACAGCACGACACTGACATAGTATTTAATAGTCAGTGCTGTATAATGCTCCATGCCCATAACTGCTTTAATATAGCTTTTATGCATCCAATATGAAGCTGGTGTTATGTGTCTTATGGGCATTGAATTTTATTGCCTGACTTACTTTCTTCATACACAGTATTTCATAATAGATCTTTTTACTGCGCTATTGCGCAAGTCATTATATTATTAAGCAACATCAAACCACATATAGCAAAAATAGTCATGAGATTAAAGAAGATTAATATAAAAATGAAGAGACCCTGTATTAAAACGACTTGTCAATGTCAGATTCATTATGCAATATTGATGTAAAAAATAAAACCGAACTTTGGCTTTATTTCAGGAGGCTGTTATATCAGCTATAGAAGTTCTTCATCAGAATTAACCACCTACTTCATTTACAACTAATATTCAAACGCTGTTATGTGGTGAAAACTTTCCTGAGACAAAGCTCCTTCACAAAGTAAGTATCTGATCTCAACTATACAAATTGTCTTCCAACCATGGACTGGGCATGCAGACACCCATATACTGTAAACACCCACACACATATACACAGGCTTACACTTGTGTGTGTGTGTGTGTGTTCCAACAATAGCTCAACTGAGGCAGATGATTGGTCCAAACATTTTGTCATATCATGCTTTCTGTCACCAAGCACAAAACCCCACAGCATCCTTTTCCTCTACTGGAGCTGCAATTTCTGCTGAGTGACGTGAAGACAGCCTTCACACCGTCACGGTCAGTCAAGGATGGCACACAAACGCAGGAAATAAATCCACAGTGACAAAGCGTAATTCATCACTTTCATCACTTTGGTTGTGAAAAAAAGGAAAAGGCATTGTGTGTTCTCCACTTTGATAAACAAGCTCACATCTTATGTCATCTCTGCTGGTAGCTCACTGATTTTTCACTGATGTCTATAGAATATATTTATGAATACAAATCTGCAAGACTCTAACTTTAGGACAATATCATGTCACTGTGGTTAGCGTGCACTACACAGCAGGGTTGCCACAAGCTGCTACTGTGAATACACTTCACCAATTGCATGTCCGAACATGTTAACTTATCGGGTCCAGTGAATAATTCACAGATGCCTGCCAAGATTTGTTCTATCGAAAAACATTTTGTCTCATTAACACATTCATTGGTACTATGAAATTATGTGTTGGGCTAAGTGTAAGGTACTTTCTCTCCCTGACACAGCTCAGATGGTACCTGCCCCCTCAAGCCATCTGAGCAGTGCAGACATCTGTGAGCACGAACCTGCCAAGAACAAGTCTAATGTAAAAATATCATAAATATTCTGAAATGGAAAGGCGGCTGAAGGGTCATTTGGAGTGGCTGTGAAAGGCTTTCATGTCAAGTATGAGCAGTGTTTTTCTTGTGTCGCTGTCTAAGTGAAAGAGTCATGTGTACACTGGAGGGTCTGTGGTTCTTGTTTGAAACGCAGAGAGAGCTGGTCACCAAAGTCATCACACAAGAGCCATTTAAAATGTAACACCTGCTTAAAGTTTTTGTTGGAGTGACACAGTGTTACGCAAAAACAACCGAGAACCAGCCACACTGCCAGTTGAGTTACATTTAGTACACAGAAAAGCTCCTTGACTCTGGCTCTACACCAACACATTCATGTCAGTGTCTGTTTGTGACAGCAGTTTAGATATTTCAATATCTCTAAATAAAAATAAATGTAGAGGAAGATAGCCATAGATTCAAAGATGTATTCATCACATACTAAATGCAGTGAACAGCTGGACTCATGGGGGGATAAGAATACCATTGTTATCTTGCTAACATCATTATAAACCTTATATTGCACATATAACAATATAGAAAAAAATATATGTAGGTTTTTCTAAAAATGAAAACAAAAAAGCAGTAGAAATACTGCACATGAGAATATACTTAAACGGTGCATAAAGAACATGGGATATGAAATATTCAACAATATGGTAACTCTGAAGTGGCCATATTTGTAAATGTGAGCAGGAGTAGTTGTCTGTTTGTATAAGTCAGCCCTGTGACAGACCTTTGTCTTTGGCCAAATGTCAGGTGGTACTGTTCTTATTAATATACTTACTACATTATATATATTATATTTATTTAACAGCTTGTTTTAGGGTTATCAACTTAAAATACAATGCACTTGATTATGCATTAAAAATGCAGATGTACAAAAACAGATAATGTTCAATATTTATATTAACGGTTGTTAAAACTGGTGTAATATTAAAAGGAGATAGTCTGCATTATTTACACATTTACTTTCGATACTTCAGTAACTTATACCTGTATTCTTTTATTAGATGCAGGATTTCTAATTGTAATGAAGCACTTGCCTTATACTGTATACAACAAAAAATGTGATGTGATTTTGGGGGTTAGTAGCCTCTGGATTTTAAGATATGCATCACACTCCTTGAGAGACTTTTATATCCCATTCAGTTTCTTATCAAGTTAGTATTTTTATATATTAATCAAATCAAATCATGCGTAGTCTGTGACAGGGGCTGATGCATCTGATTAATTGACGAGTTTCTGAATAATAACTTTCACACTTCACACTTAAGTGTGATCATACTTTTTTGTAAGCAAGTGTATTTATAGAAGGCAGTCTGACTACAATGCCCTGCATGTTGGATCAAATAACAGACTGTGGATGCATTAATGCTGAGGACAATCAGCACTTTGTAAAAAAAAAAAAAAAAAAACCTTTGCAAGACCCGTGATTGTGTTGGGAGGAGAGAGATAGATAGAGAGAGAGAGACAGAGAGAGAGAGAGAGAGAGAGAGTTGCTCTACTTTCATTGGCGGACTCACAACAGAAATCGATTACAAAACGACCACCTGTGACCGCAGCACCAACGTTACTTCAAATATTAATCCACTGACCTTTTGCTTCCAAGCTAACATGAAGCTGGCTCGGGGGGGGGGGAACAGGCCATGTTTGTCCTCGGATAATTACGCCTTTATATAAATTAACCCTTTGCTTTCACTGTTTTACCATGAACTGTCCTATTATAGAAGTACATTTGCAGAGGGAGCATGTTTTATTAATTAGCGTGAAGGGCTATATGTTCTTTACACGTAGCCTCCTGTAGTTTTGCACATATATAATTTGTTCTACTAACATACTTAGAGAGGAAACGTCCACCTTGGGGACATGGGTGACCGGCTGCTGTGTTCAGGGACTGGAGGACGTGCGGGATGCGGTCGGTGTCTGAAGCGGTGTGACGACTGGGCTATAAATAATCTCTCTCTCGGTTGAAGGTGGGAAGGGGGAGGGGAGGGGACGCGGTGGTTTTTTTGGGGGTGGGGGGGGTATAAAATCCGCGCCAAGGTAGTGTCAGCTCTGAGCGGCCTGTCTGACTACTGTCTCTGATAATCTGTGTGACGGAGAGACGAGGTCAACTGTCTGTCCTCAGCAGGTGCACTCCTCTTCTTTTTTTTTCTTATCCGCCCTCCAGCAAGTCCATCAAAGCGGCGAAGAAGTGAAGCAGACTAATGAGGTGACAATTTACACTGCTGCTATAAACCAGTGTATAAGGCTCACATAACTGACAGGCTTGCATGTCAATATTTGATAGTAATGATCGATGAATGCACCAGGAAGTTTTGATAACAGCTGTACACGCAAGAAGCTCGCGGTTTGTAAAGAGGCTATTATTTGCTTGTTATTGCATAATAAAAAATACCGACATGTGAGTGTTATAACAGCTGCGTCCACTGACTACAGTTTGCAGTAACGCACCTCCTATAAATAGCACCTGTAGCGTCCACACGTCCACAGAAATATCATCAAAATGGAAACAGTGCCATCTACTGGTCATAATACTCATTGTCATGGACTCCACCGAGAGCTGTGTTTGGACTTTGTCACATCAGCTGCTGCTTTACAACAATAATCTTTGCCATCATGATGATTCATAATTGATATTCAGTGGACCAGGTCTATGATGTATTGTGCTCTGCCTCTGGTTTATTTTAAAGATAAGCAGGGACGCTACCACATGGATACTAATCCACCGTTGTGGTTATATGAGGCTAATGGTGGGACTTTTAGTTGAAAAAAAAAAGTGGAAGAAAAGAAGAGAGGTGCTTTCATCCCAACCAGGAGCAGGACCTGAGTGACTGTGTGATTCGCAGAGATTATATGCAGATTTGTCATCGTCATAAATCTACAGCTGTCCTTGGTCTCACATTTTTATTTGTCACTTCAAAGCATTCTTCAGTAGCTCTCCTTTAGTTTACTGTTTGGCCCGGTGGACAAATGTCTTCCATTTGCAAGAAGAACAAAGCACCTCTCTCATCCCTGTTCACCTGTTTCCCACATCATCACATCATCACATGCCACAATCTGTTTAGGATGTTTGAATACAGCTCCATATATAGCATTTTTAACTTTTTCCCTGCGACGCCTTGTTTTACCTACCCTACCTTTTAAGGGAGACACAAATTGTATCACAGGAATTTGGATAATGTGGTGTCTGGCTCTACGTCAACACTCCAGGAGCAGCGGTGGGAAAGAGTGAAATTAAATTCTCTCTCGTCTCAACTTGCTACTGTCCTACAGCAGCTGGGACTGACCCAGCGGGCGACACCACTTTCATTCCAGGACCCCCGACTGTCCAGCTGTTTGCTATCCCTCATCCTGACAGCTGGTCGGACAGGGGCACATCCAAACATCAGCACGTCTGAGGCACGATCCTGCATGCATGTCACTGTGACCATCTCATCACATGTGCAGGACCCAACAGCTGGCACCTACACGCTAAGGACCATGACATTACTCAGCAACAGCTAAGAATGTCATGAGCTTTGCAGTTTTCACAGACGTAAAAAAAAATCTTATCATCAGAATAAACTGCAGTTTTGAATGTGCTGGAGAAGCAACAGCTACTTCATCGACAGGTGCAGGAAAACACCTGTGACAAAGGTGCACTTGTTGAAATAAGTGTATCAAAATCACTCCTCTGTGACAGACCTGAGGGGAACGTGTGTAATGACACCCACCTCCAGACTTGGGTTAGGGTTAGGGGCGCCCAGGGAGACAGCGTCCAATGGTTTTCTGTGGCAGAAAGATACATGTGAATTAAGAATTGTCCTTTTTGTCTCATTCTGAAAACTTCTTGTGACACACACAAGAAGAGTGGGTTTCGCTTTGGTTACAGAGCTGGAAATCTGCCTTCCTCTCAAACCAAACAGCCTGTAATATATATATGTGTGTGTGTGTGTGTGTGTGTGTATATATATATGTATATATACATACATATATGTGTGTGTGTGTGTCACATTTCTATCTATCTATCTATCTATATAGTCAAACCTGATAAGATAACATTCTTTCTCTTCCTCTCTCTTGCTTTCTCTCTCTCACACACACCTACACACAAAAGGTCCTGTAAACATGAAGGGTGTAAACACAGGGTCAGGGTGCAGTTTTAAAGGGGGGTGAAGATCGGAGAGGTATGCGCATAAACATCTGTTTTCTTCATTTATGCATTCACTCCTTTGTCCCTAACTTCTCCTCTTATTTTAATTTGTGGGAACCCCTCTCCATCACAGCCCTCCCTGGTGAGAAAGTATTCCTGTGGGGGTTATTGTGGTCACTGGGGGCTTAGGGACAGATCCTGAAGGATTACCCCCAGCAAAGGCAACCAAACCTAGACCCCAAATCACCAGCATAGCTGCCACAACTGTTTCCCTCTCCCCTTTCTTTGTTTCTAGTGCCTTGAAATGTGAGACTACTCTGGAAAGTTGCCTGGTGAGCATAACACACATTCCTTGACAAAGACCCCCACTACCTCCCTCACCCTCATAGTAACTGTACATACTATTGTGCATTTCTGCTTCTTTCAGTTTCTAACTCTGTAGCAGATCTGCTTCCATCTGGTGGATAGTAATCACAATGACTAATCACCTCTGTACCCTGAACGGCAGCTTGAGATAGATAGCTGCCAAGATAGCGAATGGGTCGCAATGAATGTTTGTGGCCAACATGTTTACATGGAGAATTGGCATTACGATTGTTAGTTAATCAGTGCCAACTAATTGTATTGTATCGTATCTACAGTGCTTTCACACTGTCGCATTCACAGTTACACATTCTCATCATGCTATGTTAAATCTGTTGTGGTTTTATATCTATACAGACCTGCTGAATAGTGAATAGTGGATCACAAAAATCAAATGACATGTCACAAAATGATGGGACTGTGTGGTCATTTATAGAAATTCTTTCCATTGGTAAGATGTACTAGCAGTTCTTCCACTTCTGAATTGCTACTCTGTTAACTTTTTAATTGAAGAGTACTGGGTTTGTGTCACTGACAAGACAACTGAGTCACTGAGTGCACCATAAACAGACAGTTTTTGTGCCCAAGCCTTTTGGCATTTTTCCATCACATCATCCCCACCACAGTCCTGTCTGTGGTGTTTTCACTGTACAGAGGAAATTACTGTCCCACATCATCAGCTGTTGTGGATGTAACATTCCAAGAGAGACTCGACTATTAAAGACCAGACACCATCATTTTCAGCGATGCCTGAGGATCATCGCAGTCTTGTGAAAGGGAATAAGTTTATAATCTAGATCTGAAATTGCTAACACTCATGAGCATATTTTTTCTCCAAGGTGTTTAAATTACTCATAATGCTGGTCACTTTTATGGCCCTCATGCAACAAAAGGTTCCATAGTTCAATAAGCCTCCAAACATCACCCTATATTCATTAAATATGCCCATATAAGGAATTATAAAAAAAACTGATTAGATGACAAGAATTAAAGTTTACATGAGTCTACATAATGTATTTGTACACTTGTACCACTTCTTTAAGCATCTGTCCAGTATGAGGGACTTCAGCTACACTCAAGGCATGCTTGTAGTAGAGGAGTAAGTCACTAGAGGGCCATGTTTCACCATATTTTGGTGTTAGGTCACAGGCCTGCCAGATACCAACCAAGTTAAAGGACAGTGAAGAAAGTTTGTTTTGAAAACACTTTCTTTGAAGACTTGCCATTCAACTTTAGGTGGCCATATACTGTCAAATAGCCCAAAAGATGTGTCCAGGAGTTTATCAGTAATTCAGGCATAAGACATGTTTATAAGTAAGTGTGTTTAAAATGGCCTAGCAAGAGTATATGGTTTATGCTGTGTCCATGATGATATCTAGCACTTTACAAAGCAGCTCGTGTAGAAGAGGACCGTTGTTTTATAGACCAATGCACTGTAATTGATTTTTTTCAGCTGCCCTTACATATATCTTGACAGTGCGCGCTGTGGCACAGTTTACTGTTCACCATGAAGCAGGTGGCAGGCACCAATGGAGTTTGTTTTGTTACCGATAGATGTGATTTTTCCACCATACAAAGTGTCACTGGATGATTTGACAGTGACAGGTGTCAGAGTTAATCTGTGCTAATTGTCATGTTTGCAAAAACTGTCAGGACTGAGACAGTTTCCATGTGGCCAATTAATTATGTAGCCTGGTTTCTGTGTCGGTATGGCTACCTTCTTGAAGAAGGGTGAGTCAGTCAGCAGCCCTGAGTCCGCAGAAGCGTCTCTTCCTGAGATAATATTGTTAGCACATATCTCCGGTGGGTCCTCTTCCGCGTGCATTGTTAGCATCGCTCTCGGTTTTAGTGCAACTTCAAGATGAGTCACCGTATGTAAATAGAATAATAAGTAGCTGTTACCAAATAGCCGACCAAATGCAGTCACACTATTACATTTAGAGTGAAGTAAGATCATACTAAAATGTTAATTAATTTCGCAGCGGATAAACAGCTCAAACTGTTGACTACATACATTTATTATTACACGACCGTGGACAGCGATGCAATATTTAACTTGGTGTCTATCATAGAACGCCGATAGCAACAACCAATGATTAACTCTCTTACTGACGCGTTTATCGCGTTTGACCAATGGGATTGCAACTTTTTCGGAGGGGAAGTATGGTGGCGGCAATGTTATGGAGTTTCCGCTACTCCTCTGCTTTCATGCCATAGGCTGGGGAGCTAGCAAGAGAGCTAAGTTAGCGTCACGCTAGGCCTCCAGCGGACCAGCGGGAGAGCTACTGCGATCAAACACTGCTATTCGGAAGGAGCCTAATATCCCTTTATGAATCTGCATGAGAACAGTTAAAATCTCAGAAATATGGTGGTTCTCAAAATCCGAGACCAGGTAAGTGTTCCTTGTGTCAAAAGCATACTGAAGTTTAAGCTAGTGTTGGCTGGCTAACGGAAGGTAGCTAGCTGCCCCGATTTCTACCATCGCCGACGGAATGTAATTCGAGTCTCTTCAGCGATTCTCCGTAACGGAAGGGTTTCCTAAAGCGTTTCGTGCGAAGCCTCGTATTCAGTAGTAATATGGGAGGTGAAAGTTAAGCATAGCACTGTCAGGCGAATCACATATGGAGACATGGTTTTGGCGAAAATAAGAGTCATCACATTCACACTGAGACACATGGTCAAGCGGTTATAGAGTTGTAACCAGCTAATGAGCCTGTGTTTATTTCCAGCAATTAGCCAGTGCCTGCGCAAAATGCCACCAGCTATTCATTTGGAAAGTGACTAGTTAGCATATTGTGACAAAACAATACAAAGCTGGGCTTTAGTTGTCGCTTTGAAGTGATTCAACGATTTGATAATGGGCACTAAAGCTCTGTAATGTGGTTTGAGATGATCACCATAACAACGAAAGTGATCTGTTGACTGTGACATTGGTGTGACAACTGGACGTTTGTGACATATCTAAACTTCCTCATATGTCAGGTTTGTGTTAGCTGTAAAATAAGCAAAATGTAAACACATCGTGAGTAGTGCTGCACTGATCTACAGAGTCGCCTCACTAAATGATTCATTCTATGTGAACACCACCATCGATTTGTATAAGAGGGGATATCATAAGATTTGTACCACGTTAGATTAGTGGTTGTTAATGTTGTGAATTTGTAGGCGTATTTATATCATGTTAGTTATGTCATTTATGTGATCAACTGCCTGTTCTGAATTTAGAAAATAATCAACCATTTCTATTAGCAGTTTAGGAAATTGCCACTAAGCAAAATACATGTTTTTCTTCTATTTTAAAAATTGCAGGCAAACTGCTATGTAATGGTTCCAGTAAATGTTTGAGGTGACTGGCAATGTGACAGTATTAGATATGTGTCCTCTAGATATAATAAACACTCGCCACCTACTCATGAAAACGAGAATAGCTTTTCTGTTATCACCTAAGAACTGTGTTTTGCACATGCCTGCTATTCTTGTAACATATTATGTACGTGCATGTGTCTTTCATTGTGTGTGTGCTTGAATGATCGTGTGCCTGGGCTCCTGTGAGCCAGCAGAGTTGCCAAAGAGCTGTCTCCATGGTGATGGTATTAACTAGGCTGGCTTGTATGAGGAGAGGAGGTGCACAGTCGTGCAGCTAGAGAAGCATAGAAAATCTCCTACACCAATCTTGCAATACTGGAGAACTGAAAACAACAAAATGCAGATTTGTCCTTCCTTGTCACTGTGGGCAATATTCAGAAAAACTCAAATGAAACAGTGTAAAAGGCACAAGTGCCTGCTTGTTACCCTGAATCTATCCTCAGTAACTGTAACCTCCACTGCACCCTGCAGATATTCATGGGCGTTATAAGTGAATGAAAGGCTTGTCCTGTGTTTTTAAAATGTGGCTGTAAGCTCCTCACTGTCTGAATGGTAATGGATATTTTCAATCCTTATTGGACATCAATCCGACTGCTGAAATGCATCATGTGGTTCTAAGCAAAGCATATCTTATCCTTATGGTTTCATCACATGTCAAAAGGAATAGTTTTAACCATGTCAACATATATTTCAGTAAACTTTAGTATAGAAACGTCACAGTACAGATCACATCTGTCAGCCAAAGGTGAAAGTGTCTTGGCTCCTTGTGTGCCTGTGAAATATGTTAGGAAGCAGCTTACTTGAGCTAGTTCTGTTTGGTATGATTTGTGAAGCATGTGGCTGAAACTGTGCTGTGTAAACTAGACGTCTTGTGCACATGAAGTATTATAAGCTACATGACTGCACATTAGCTAATTAGCTAGCTGGGCAAGCCTCGTGGGTTAAATGAGGGATGCGATCTTAATGATCTAATGCACTCTGCATGCTACATCATCCTTAATGTATGCAGGAAGAAATGCAATTCATGGATTTGATTGTATCCTCAGAGATGGACTCTTCAAATTAAAAATTTCCATCCTCACCCTTTCCATCATAGGTGTATTGATAACAAATAAAGGTATCATAAGATAATATGGTTTTAATTGAAACCAAATATATTTTAAACCAACCACCTTTTGCTTTTTCATCTTGCTTTTGCATTTTGCACAACATTTAAGCATCACCACCAGCGTCTAACTGGTTGCAGCTGTAAGCTCACCATGATGGCTTGATTTGTTTGTTAGAAACTTGACTTAAGTCAGGAAAGGGTTAAGGTTTTGTGGAAGCTAGGAATGTTCCATCTGGGTCTTTCATGGGTAACCAGTTGCAGCCTCTGGAAGGGATCCCCTGCCCTCACTGTTCTCCCCATCCATGCCAGCCTCCTCCCACAGGCAGTGGAAAACTGCCTGATCAAACACTCTCTGCTGGTGTTATAGAGGATCAGATAGGGGAGCACAGCAATCCTGAGCTGGCCAACATGATGCATGAAGGTCCTTGGCAGAGTTCATCATACAGTTTGTGATTGGTTGTTGTCATTGAATTCAGCTTTGTTTTCAAATAGATGTGATCAATTTTCGAGATGACTCACTGGTCAGTGATGATGAAAAAAAGCAGATGCTGTTGTTTTTGTTTTGTTTTGTTCTGTTTTAATTAAACAAGCATACAAGTGGTGACCAGGTCACCACCAGTCCATAAGAGATTAAATGGAATATGATGAATGGCAATACTAAATTGACTCTCTTTGGTGCTAAGGCTTTTTGTTTATGGTGTGGTAAAACTACAAATGAGAGAGTTTTCTATTGTCATCAATGCTTGCTGGCCAAATTAGAAATCTTTGCAATGGCAGCTGCAGGTGAATGTTGAAGTTATCACTTGAGGTTGTCATAATTCTTACAGTGAGCACTGCTGAGCACACTGTTGAGCATTTTAAGCAACCACATGGATAAGGCACTGTAGACACTGTCAAGTTTTAAGCCTGCTGTGTTGGAGCACTGTCTTCTCAGTTCCACCTCACTCTTTAGGGACTTTGCGGGTGTTGTGAGACAGCTCTGTCTTACAAGGAAGCACTGGCAAAATGCTGCAACATTGAATCACAATGAATCGCTTAAGCTACCCACACATGGGTAAATATTGCCTTAAATCTTTACGGTTTTAGTTGCATGTCTAGAAGACACTGTTACTCTAGGCAATCTTTGATTTGTTTTCCACTTGGCATATGTCGGTGTTTGCACAAACCATAAAAAAGGAAAAATATTTATGGTACATTTTTCTAAAATTTACAGCAGTGCCTCCTTGTATAAACTCCCCTAAAGAGGGTTGGGCTAAACTAGAAGTCAGGGCAGGAAAGCCATGATCCTCAAGAGTCAGACCTCACAAGGAGCGTCATCGAATTTTCTCCCGCTTTATTTTTGGAAACCTTTTTTAACTTTCACCCTCTTTGCTACCTGTTGTGATAGTGAACGAGCTCAGCCTTGGACCGTTATCTCTCCTTTTTTTTGTGTGTCTCCTTCTCGTTTTTTTGTCTTTGTCTCTGTTGAAGATGCAGACTGTCACAGGAGGCTAGTCATGCTAATGTTTAAAATCTGTCTGGACAAAAAGTGAAGATGGACAGCACAGTCACAGCCACATGGAGTACATTCCTGGATGTGTATTTGTTCAAAGATTGTGGTATTTCTCTCTGTGGCATGGTGTGCATAGGGGCTTCTGGCTTACCAACAGAGTGTAAACACAGAACAGAACTAGAAAGTGGCTGCTCAGCATTTGTCGGTATCAATCCTGACGATCTGTCTCGATCGTGCTCTGATTTGTGGAGTCAACGTTTTGTTAAAATACCTCTATCTATCCTTGTGGAGGATTTAAAGCAAGTGTACTTTGTCACAGCCTAGACATGATTGTGTGAGCTCAGTGCAAATGAATCGTGTGTGTATTGTGGTGCTCGATGACGAGGATCCAGAAGTTTCTGTAAGGTCTAAGGTCTCTGAGATCTGATTGCTTTTTCTTTTTCTCAAATTGTACCTATACTGATGGTATTTCATGTCTGTCTGATGCAATCTCTCTCTCTTTTACAGCCTGCTTTGCTGAAAGCTATTTTCAATGTCGACCCAGATGAAGTACGCTCACTCATATTCAAAAAAGAGGATGTGAATGCACAGGTAATCCCAACAGACTCTCACTAAAACAGCACCCGTTTCCTCTTATTATTGTTATATTTGAAAAACATCCCAACAGCACTGAATTAAAAACCTCCAGTGTATAATTGTCCTTGAAAGGCCTTGTACAACTGTTTTAATTTATGAGCTGCAGAGTACAAAACAGCACCTGGTTGGGTTTTTACAGTTCCCACTGCACGAACCGGCTCTGCCTATTTTATGGCATTCCTCACAGTTACTGCTTTGGTGGGGGTGTTTGTTTCAAAATATGTCTGGTTTGTACTTGTTTGTGTTTCACTGGAAGGCAATTAGTCACTCAATATTGGTTTTAACCCCTTTTTGGTGGCAGTTGACATTAAATAATCATTTCTGCTTTTCTATCATGGTAAACAATAAAGACAAATGTGTTTTTTAATGTCTCAACAGCGTGTGTTTAGAAAAACAATAGAAGTCTAAGGTGTAAATGCCTTTTTTTAATCATGGTATTGTTTTTGTGTTCACATTGTTACAGGACAATGAGAAGCGAACACCTCTGCATGCTGCTGCCTATCTTGGAGATGCAGAAATTATAGAGCTGCTGATTCTTTCAGGTGTGTTTTTTTAAAGGAGAACTCTATGTAAACAGGCCTTTAAAGTTAAATACAGACACGTCATTGAAGGACATGGATATGGCTGCGGGAACATCAGTATGGGTAGTATGGTTCTTCATGACATTGGCATCCACTGAAACTTAAGAGAATCCCTTTAGGCAAATTCATCATCACCTCTCTCCTTCCTGCCCTACATGGAGGTCCTGACATTTTGGAGGAAGTGGTAAATAATAGCAGTTTTACCCCATATGAGAACATAATGACATGTTTTAAATGTGACACACAGTAGAATATTTTTATGCTTATTTGGCCAGATGGTACATCTGTATTCAATATTGTGAAATAGCTCCACACGCACCCTTTGCTGTCTGCTCTTTTCTTATGCAAGCAGAGATATTACAAAACAGCACTCCATCGCTGTTGAAAAGGCCTCAGTCATTTTGTTGAATTGCTGCACTAGACGTCATGTAACTGAATGACCTTAAACAATCTAACAGCCAATGTCCTCTGACTTGTAGGTGCCAGAGTAAATGCCAAAGATAACAAGTGGCTGACTCCTCTGCACCGGGCTGTGGCCTCCTGCAGTGAGGTATGTGAATGTTTCTCTTGTTCTCTGTCACACATTTGTTTAATAAACCAAAGCAATACACATCTATATGTGATCACCTCTTGCAGGAGGCTGTGCAGGTTTTGCTGAAACACTCTGCCGACGTAAACGCCCGAGACAAGAACTGGCAGACGCCGCTTCACATCGCTGCAGCCAATAAGGCCGTCCGCTGTGCTGAAGCCCTCGTCCCACTGCTGAGCAATGTGAATGTGTCGGATAGGGCAGGCCGGACTGCGCTGCACCATGCAGCCTTCAGCGGTCATTTGGAGGTAAGACTAAGTTTGAACGTATTTTTCTTATTCATCTGTGGGTGGCTGCACTCTTAAGAAGAGCTTTAATTTCTTCAGTATTGATTCAAATGCGGCCTAATGGATGGAAATTTGAATATCAATTCCCTTGAGAAACAAAAGTTTTGCCGACTGAGTGGCTGTACAGCCTGTCCTGTCTTTATTGTGTTTTAAGACTTTAACAACCTAATTACTATTCATGTTGATGAATATAGTATTATTCTCCCCAAGAAAGGATGCACCACGCACACAGTCTTTACTGCTGAACCATCACACCAGGGTTGATGGTGGGTTACCTAGCTGTTTCTGAGAGGAAGTGTTTCTGCTTGCCTCATAAATGCGTAAACACAGTCCTCATTGTGCTATGTCCCACAAAGAACTACTGGACAATGGCTACATTTTTTACCCATGTAAGAATTGTGAGATGAAACAATCAACATCCCCATACGACTCTGCCACTATTCAACAGTCATAACCACAGCAATTAGTTAGACAAACATGCAGTCGTTAGTCAGCCTTTTCTTTTAAGTTTCAGAGTTCTTTTGTATTACCTTGAAAAATGTTTCAACTGCAAATGAAGCGATTCATACCTGGCACATCTGGTGTCTACGATGAGCTTGTCGTACAGGTTTTACATTCCATTTTGAACAAATGACTAAGCTCAGCATTTGCTGTATGTGTGTACAGTAAAATTGAGGTTGGGTAGGGTGATGATAATCCCTTTTGATCTGGGAGTCAGTCACACAAATCCAAGCACTAGACAAACTGGAGAAGCTTCAGCTCTACATCCAATAAAGCTGCTTTCAGATGAACCAGTGTTTAAAAGATAAAATTTCTTTCAGATAATATTTTTTTTCCTCGCCTGGCTGCAGACTGACACTGCAGGCTGTCAGTCATAAATTGTGGTCACACAGTCAAGGATACAATGTGGATACACTGTGCCGGCCCGATCGTGTACTTACATGCAAATAGCACTTTGTAATCTTGTGCTTTCATGAAAAGCAGATGAAAGGTAGAAATGTCTAATCCAACTATGGGCTGATGCAAATCAATGCATATTCAGAGAAGCTTTTGGCTTTCTAGCAATACCTCCAGTGAAACACAAAAACAAGGTACAAAACACACAGTTGCCTCAGTTGCAGATGCATGTGTTGCAACATGGCACAGAGTGGAAATGACTATTTCATCCCCAGTGTCTTTTTTCTAATTCGTTTTTTTCTTATTGCTTTTTCCTTATTCGCCCTATTTTGAGATACTGAGTGTATGGAAAAGGTCAAAAAGTTTTTCAACCCACATTTGCCCAGTGATTAAAAAAAAAAAAGAATTTAAAGGCTTTCCGAATTTATTTTGAGATTAGACTAAATTGAAGGTAGCTGAGTACATGTGGCATAGCCCAGAAGATTATTACATTAGCCCTGCTATTAAGACATTTAACTCCATGGTTACGAGTTTCTACAGTGACTCAAAGGGAGCAGATTTGAATTAAACTGCAACTTTCCTTGACAACTTTCCCAGTGACTCTTTTCTTCTGTTTTCTCTCCTTTAGATGGTGAGGCTCTTGCTCTCCAGAGGAGCAAACATCAATGCCTTTGACAAGAAGGACCGCCGTGCAATCCACTGGGCAGCCTACATGGGTAATTAGTCAACTTTTCCCCTAATTTTTAAAACCATATGTAAAAGCATTTAAAATGCTACTCAAAATGAATGTTGGTATATGATATGCTGATCTTTGATTGTAGTTTAAGGCCCTGTAGGAAATTGTACACAGTTTTTGCATGGAACGTTACCTGAGACTTGCATATAAAGTTATGATTTTGTTCAATACTGGCAAAGAATTCTGAAAAAAAAATTCAACTTTGTTTCAAGGCTGAGTGTGTGTTATGTTAGTCTGTACTGTCTGCTGCAGGCATGTTGCCCAGTGTAGCCAAACATGACTACATGAAGTATTTGATCACATCTTGAAAGCATATTTATGTAATAAAATCATCCTCTCCTTGTCTTCAGGGCACATAGAAGTGGTGAAGCTTCTGGCATCCCATGGGGCTGAGGTGGCCTGCAAAGATAAGAAATCTTACACCCCCCTACATGCGGCAGCCTCCAGTGGAATGATTAGTGTTGTCAAATACCTCCTGGACTTGGGGGTGGATGTAAGTTCCACCCACAAGCTAGAGCTTATGATCCGATTGGGAGAAATGTGTTTTGTGTAACAAATAACAGATTTTTATATCGTATGCTTAAAAGCCCTGTTCTACTTTTTGTTTATCTTCCCGTCTAGATCAATGAGCCCAATGCGTATGGCAACACACCTCTACATGTGGCCTGCTACAACGGGCAGGATGTGGTAGTCAATGAGCTCATTGAATGCGGAGCTAACGTCAACCAGGTGAATGAGAAGGGCTTTGCACCTCTCCATTTTACTGCCGCCTCACGCCATGGGGCGCTCTGCCTGGAGCTGCTAGTGTGCAATGGAGCTGATGTCAACATCAAGGTGAATAAAAATTGTTTTAACAGTCACATGTGTTTGCTTGCGTTTGAATCCAAGTAGTAGTAATTGCACTAAAACTATTTCCATTTCTCCATTTGCTAGATGTCGTAGTGCAGTTTTATCACATCTTGTTTTTGTGGAGCCGTTTGTTTGGGAAGTATATTTTATAGCTGAAAGTAATGACCAGAGCTGATACCACCCTGTGTTTGATTCCAGAGTAAAGACGGTAAGACTCCTCTTCACATGACAGCCATCCACGGGAGGTTTTCCAGGTCACAAGCAATCATTGAGAATGGTGAGCTCCACAAAAAATTCAGCCTCGCTGACTTTACTTTCCACACCAGGCAGTAACGGGCACTAAGTGCTTGTGTTGTTTTCCTCTGAAGGTGCTGAAATAGACTGTGAAGATAAAAACGGAAATACACCACTACACATCGCTGCGCGATACGGACACGAGCTCCTCATCAACACGCTCATCACCAACAGAGCTGACACAGCTAAGTGAGTCTGCCTGTTTAGCCTTTTTCAGCTGTTCCAACTTGATGCAATGTGAAAGCGCTGCGCATTTAAATCTCTCTGCAGCTGACAAATATTGACTGTTATGTAACTGATCTAGATGATTACGGACGATTCTGTATCTGTACTATTAATGGAAAGTTCTTCCTTTCCGTAGTTTAGCAACAGTGACATTGACTAAATCAAAATGACTGTGTCTCTATTAGACGAGGGGTTCACGGTATGTTCCCGCTGCATTTGGCTGCTCTCAGTGGATTCTCTGACTGCTGCCGAAAGCTCCTGTCCTCAGGTGAGCAACTCCTTATTCATGCTCAGGAAAATGATCCCATTTTGTATTTGAATATTGTAATGTCACAGATTAATAAGTCAAAATTCTTCATTCAGTTTGTCATCCAAAGTTTTAACACTGTAAAATTTTGCATACAGTAAGCAGTATATAATGTGTCCTTTACTCTATACAGGCTTTGATATTGATACTCCTGATGACTTTGGAAGGACCTGTTTACATGCTGCAGCTGCTGGGGGGTGAGTACAGAAATGGCATCTTTAATATGAACTGTAAGTCTTAAAATGGAGCTCAGGCCTTGCAACAAAAACAATCAGTTAATCACCTTATATCTCCCTAACACCCCTTTAGAAACCTGGAATGTCTCAATCTTCTCCTCAACACGGGTGCAGACTTTAACAGGAAGGACAGCTTTGGCAGGTTTGTAGCATTTACCGGTCAATTTGGATCAAGAGTTTGCACTCGGTCTGTGTCTCGGTCAAATTTGAACAGTGAACTGAGCCGTGTTTGCTTTTCCAGGACCCCTCTGCACTACGCTGCTGCCAACTGTAACTACCAGTGCCTGTTTGCTCTGGTGGGCTCTGGGGCCAGCGTCAACGACCTAGACGAACGGGGCTGCACTCCACTCCACTACGCCGCTGCCTCCGACACAGATGGAAAGTCAGTAACACTTAGAACTTCTTTTTTTTTTTTTTTTACAGAAAGTGTTGGCTGTATGGTAGTCGGGTCATGTTTGATGGTTTTATGGATGAAAGCTCGCTTGCATTATCGGTTATGCTAAGTAATAGTTCAAAGAAGATCATGTTTCCTTGACGACGGCCTCTCTGTTGTGTGTCCAGGTGCCTGGAATACTTACTGCGAAATGATGCAAATCCAGGGATCCGGGACAATCAGGGCTATAATGCTGTGCACTACGCCTCGGCGTATGGACATCGCCTCTGTCTGGAGCTGGTGAGTACTTGAGAGTAAATGACATGTGACAATCAGAATGTCCATATCTCTACATTGCTGTATTATATCTAATTACTGCTTCCCCTGCTGTTTTACAGATTGCAAGTGAAACGCCTCTAGATGTGGTAAGTAGAATTTGTTCTCTCTTCCTTGTCTGTGTTTGGGAGTTTCCATCTAGAAAATAGGCCAGAGCTCAACTAGACCAGAGTAATTTTACCTGGAGCAAGTTCTGACTTCTACATTTTGGTTTGTTCAGCTAATGGAAACCTCAGGGACAGACATCCTCAATGACTCTGATGTCAGAGCTCCTGTCAGCCCCCTGCACCTTGCTGTGAGTAGAGTGTATTCCCCTCACAACAGCATTGCCCTCAGTCTCCATTTATTTATGATAATTTATACATGGTGAATAAATCTTCCAGGCATACCATGGTCACCACCACGCGATGGAGGTTCTGGTACAGTCTCTGCTGGATCTTGATGTGAGAAACGGCCAAGGGCGCACCCCGTTGGACCTGGCTGCATTCAAGGGTCACGTAGAGTGTGTGGACGTCCTAATCAACCAAGGAGCGTCCATCCTTGTCAAAGACTTCACCTTGAAGCGAACCCCCATCCACGCTGCAGGTATGCACCTGTAACTGGTGGCTCATCTTCAGACCCAAATGCAGTATAGCGAGTATTGCTAATGGAGCTTTCATTCTTTCTTTGCAGCTACCAATGGTCATTCAGAATGTTTGCGTTTGCTGATTGGTAATGCTGATCTTCAAAGTGCAGTAGATATTCAAGATGGGAATGGACAGTAAGTAAAATGCATTTGTTTTTTGTTTTTTTTCCCTTCACTTCTGTTCTAAACAAATCACTGACATTATTGTTTCTTATCTCTCAGAACCCCTCTGATGCTGTCAGTCCTCAGTGGACACACAGATTGTGTGTATTCTCTGTTAAATAAGGGAGCCAATGTAGAAGCCAAAGACAAGTGGGGCAGGACGGCTCTGCATAGAGGAGTAAGAACATGTTACTCGTACATACACTTTTTCTTAAATAGGTTTTTAACCTGTATGGCTCAGCCCTACAGAGAAACTCTAAACATAATCGTCCTCTCTTTGTCTTTAGAATTAACCAACTTAAAAATACTGATTACAACATCATCCTGGTTATTATCAACCATTGCTAAAAGTGTTCTCTGTCCTCAGGCAGTGACTGGTCATGAGGAATGTGTGGAGGCCTTGCTGCAGCACAGCGCTAACTTCCTGGTGCGAGATTGTAAAGGGCGCACACCGATCCACCTGGCAGCAGCATGTGGACATACTGGGGTACTGGGAGGCCTGCTGCATGCTGCCCAATCAGTGGAAACACTCCCTGTCTTAACAGACAACCAAGGCTACACCCCACTGCACTGGGCCTGCTACAATGGTACAGAGATGATGTATGCTCTTAAATACACACATGCTTCCAGGGCAGTAAACTGGAGTGCTTGAGCACTTGTCGATTTGAAATAGACATGCACTTTTTATTTTTTGAGTTTTGTGCTTGTTCTTTATGTTATTCTTTCAATTTCTGAATACACCCATTAAAATTTTGACACATTGATGAGATTTTGAAGAGAACCTGGGCTTTGAGCATCCAGAGATGAAGGCTGATGCAGTTAATGCTTTCTGTATTCTTTCCTGCAGGTCACGACACATGTGTGGAGGTTTTGCTGGAACAGGAGGTTTTCCACAAGGCGGAAGGCAATACTTTCAGCCCCCTCCACTGTGCTGTGTAAGATCATCTGCTGCCCTCAGTTTCGATCAGTGTATGTGAGGACAGAACCTTCAACAGACAAAGTAAATGGCTTTTCTCTCTTTTCTGCAGGATCCATGACAACGAAGGTGCAGCTGAGATGCTGATAGATACTCTGGGCCCTGCCATTGTCAATACCAAAGACAGTAAAAACAGGTAAACATAGGAATTATTGATTAAAATAAAAAATAAAACTTATCAATTTGTATCTTTCAAATGAGATCACTTGATTTAAAATAAACCTTGTTCTGGTGTTATTTGTACAGGACCCCCCTGCATGCAGCAGCCTTCACCGACCATGTGGAGTGTCTCCAGCTGCTGCTGAGCCACAATGCTCAGGTCAACAGTGTTGACTCTGCAGGGAAGACCCCACTCATGATGGCTGCTGAGAACGGCCAGACCAACGCTGTCGGTACGAGTACTTCTCTGTCTTAAGCACCGCACTTGGAAATATGACTGTGGGGTTGAAATAATCATTGCTGCACTGAATTAACATAAATCTGTTTTTCCTTGTGCTGTACCCTCTCACCCCCTCTCTCAGAACTGCTAGTGAGCAGTGCAAAAGCAGATCTCACTCTGCAGGATGCTGTGAAGAACACTGCACTTCATCTGGCCTGCAGTAAGGTCTGTATCACCATGTGGTGGCACTCTTCTTACATCTTACAGCAGCAAATAAACAGAATGCACAATGTGTGTTTACTACACACTTAGAAGCCACTGGATATGGTATCCTGATATTCATTGTACCGTTCCTCCTTTTTATAGGGACACGAAACCAGTGCCTTGTTGATATTAGAGAAGATTACGGACAGAAACCTCATAAATGCAACAAACGCCGCCTTACAGACGTATGTACCACTTTATCATGTCTCTTCTTGCTTCTGAGTGATGGGATGCAGCAGTTGTCTTTGTAGAAAACAGCAGGGATTTGGATAATTAATATTATTGATGCAGAACTAACTGTAAAATATTGACTCATCTGTGGTATGTATCTTTTCTTTTAAGGCCCCTGCACGTGGCTGCAAGAAATGGTCTGACTGTGGTGGTGCAAGAGCTGCTTGCAAAGGGAGCCAGTGTTCTTGCAGTTGATGAAAACGGTAAATTCAGAGTCGTATTTGTCCTTCAGTGGATATGGTCACGTATATATTTTGGACTCTGATAGTACATTAAAAAGTGAAGACAACAAAATCAGAAATTCATGGATGATTGAAGGCCCTTAAGAAAAGCTCCTTTTATATTCCAGATTAAAATAATTTCTCCCTTCAAATACTTGAACTGCTTGTTAACCTTCTGAAATGTTGTGGATAATGTTCCTTTAGGAAACTTGATAGCTGACTTGATGGATCAGAATTTGATCAGGTCATAGCCTATTAATTCACTTACAACCTGCCTGGGTGATATCCAATACTGATGGATACTTTGAGATCAGCTTGACAAGACATTCGTAGACTCACTTGGATAAAGAGCATGTGTTGTAAAGTCAGGTTTATTTGTCAATGGCCATATTTTGCTTATTTTTTACATTTTTAATTAATGAAAATTGTTAATTTGGCAGATTCATCATAAATAAAGACAGTTGTTAATTGCAGTCTTAATGCACAGGTCACATATCCCATGTAGTTGCAGCTTCATCACTTTAGAGATGAACAACCAATTCTAGAAACAGAAGTTGTGTATTACTTGAATGAAACATGTAACACTCATGCGCTGTCATTGTTTCAGGTTACACACCCGCCTTGGCCTGCGCCCCCAACAAAGACGTGGCAGACTGCCTAGCCCTCATCCTGGCCACCATGATGCCTGTGTCCCCCTGCACCCCGGCACCCACCCTCCCCTTCAGTGCCATTAACCACTACACCACCAGCCCCTCCAAGAGCGTCACCTTCGACAGCCTACCCGTGCTGCGCGGTGAGCACAGCTCCTACTGCAGCTTCAATAACATCAGCCACCATGAGGGCTTCTACAAGGACGAGGAGCTCAATGACTCTGATTCAGAGACGTACTGAGGGACAGGAGGAAGTGATAAATGCATAAACACACACACTGTGTCTTAAAGAATCACCCACCGCCAGCTTGGGAGGGCAGAAGAAGAGAGAAGCCGCCACAGGAGCCTTAAGAGCCCCCCCGACAAGAGAACAAGAGAGGGAGGAGGTGCAGCAGGCTGGCCCACACTCATCCCGACCTCATCCAGCACCAGGTGTCCTTCCAGCTGATACTGGACCTCAGTAACTGCTGCTTTACCAACACTGACTTCTTGCGTGCTAAAAACTTTACCCGTTGGGCAGACAGCGAACTTTGTAAGGCAATAACATGCTGAAGAGGGATGGTAGCACTTCACAGAGAGCTAAACGGACAGGGACCAAAAGACATGGACACATTTTTAACCCAGTTTTAACTGAAAATGAGACGTGAATTTGGGTTGATCATTTAGCGGGGGGGAGGGGCAGGAGGGTGAAGGAGCCAGTTTTCATTTTTGAAATTTTTTGTGAGGCGTTTAAGAAGGTTGATATCCTCACACTACATTTGTCAGACTGCACTTGTCCTTCAAGTCTGTAAATCATACAGGGGGGAAAATCATTTATTTTTGAAGATCAGAACTTTTAATATGCCCATGGTCATGTCTTAAACTCCTTATCCTCTAGAAAAAACAAATCAGACTTTCTGACCTGAGTAATTTAAAAACATTTGATATGTGAACCGGGTTATTTTTAAGTTGATCAACCTTACCTTTGTATATTGACCTGTCCAATACGGTTTAGTCTTTCAAGAATAAATTATTTGTGTACTTTCGGTTCCTATTTATGTGTTTATTTTGTGCCTTCATTAGTTAACTGAGAAAAGATGGGTTTTTAGAGGCAGCTGTGAAAGTACAGTGATGCACACTAGGTAAGTAATGATACAATTGTGAGAAGCACTGATCCAATACTGAGGTAGCTGAGGCTCAGCTTTGAGAGGAGAAACACTGTAAACCAATGATAGGACAGCGTTTGACTTTCTTCTGTTTGAATGAATTTTTTTTTTTTTTTTTTTTTTTTGCTCTTATATTAGTCAATGTTTGTTGACAGGTTTTGCTTGCTTTAACTTCAAAAAAAAGAAACCACTCAATCCTACCATGATTCAAAACTCCCTTTTCTGTCTGTTGAAAAATCCTTTTAACTGGAAATGTGTACAATACATTTGCTAGCTTCAATAGAGTGGAAAAGATTTTTTTCTTTTCCTTGATTTTTCTTGAAGAGGGATGAAACTAGCATGTATATAGAAATTATGACTGTGAATTCAAAGCTCCAATGAATTCTTTCAGTACTGAGATTGCTGTATATTTTATGAGTAATAAAGAAATGAGTTATTTAATAATGAACATGAGTCTTTATGGAGTTCTGCCTTTAATTCTCACAAATACGTGGCACAGAAATCACTGGTGGAAAATGTGTTTTCACATTTTTTTTAATTGTATCTTGAGCAACACACTTATGCTTGACATACTGGTTCTCTACAATATGCTGCAATTAGTTTTTCCTTTTTGTAAATTCTTTTCTGTTCGCTGCTTTGATCGGGACATTCATGTAGAGCAGGTTTATAATGTTAGTTATTAGTTACCTCAGTGAAGTCAGCATAGAATAAGGAGAGATGAGTCTGTCTTTTTGGATTGAGTTTTGGGAATGTTTAGTATAATCTGCGATAAAAGACACACTGATCAGCGCTTTTCCAAAATATCCATTATTTACACTATCAGTATTGATCATAATTAAAAATGAAGAAAAGTGTTTCAGCATGTAAAAAGAAGCTGTTTTTTCTTGTTTGTTTTTTTGTTTTTTAGTACGGTCGGTCATTATCTACAGTATATAATTAACAAGAAGTGAAATCAAAGGTTGGAACTGATAATGACAATAATCAATAGTTGATTCGGTCGTTAAATTAGGATGAAATCAAGGACGCCAAAAATCAGAATTGCACGAGTAAATTTGAAAAAGTCCTTTAAGGTGTCAGATTATTTAGAGTTTGACTTTTAAGTGATGTGTTGATCACAGCTGTAAATACAGAAGTTATATAGTGCTCCAGTCACTCAGCCTATAGGAGGAGGCTTACGTGCCGTGCCTCCTGTGATTGGTCGTAACCCGGAAGTGTTGGAATCGGGGGCGGGATCAGGAACAGATTGTGGATGGTAACAAACTGCAGCCAGTGACCTGTCTGTGCAGGTGATAGTTGAAGAAGTTTCTGGCTTCAGCTGTTGCTCCTCAGGAGCAGGACGGAGTCATGGACGAAGTGACGGGAGCTCAGCTGATTGCGGAGTCTCTCAGGGCTCAGGTAAGACCGTGAAGTAAACACGAACACGACACGGCAGTGTGTGCCTGGTTTGATGTTACTGTAGCAAAAAACTATGTCAAAGTTCATGTGCATGTGTCAACTTTAACAACCATTTAATACAGTAAAATACACCACACTGCTGTTTAAAAACGCACACAACTCGTATATTGCAGTGTTGCGGTCGTGTACACGCTCTGTCCCTCCCCACAGAAAGTGGAGTACATGTTTGGGATAGTTGGTGTTCCTGTCATTGAAGTGGCCATGGCTGCTCAGGCTGCAGGCATCAAATATGTGGGGATGCGCAATGAACAAGCGGTAAAACACTTTAATTCTGCTGCGCTGCAGTTTATCTACTTGTTGTAATGCATTTTTTTTACTGTATTCATATCATGTCTGTCGCACATTAGGCATGCTATGCAGCCTCTGCCATTGGATATCTGACAGGGAGGTAAGACACTGACTCACTGCGGAGAAGCACTAGTTGTGTGCTTTCTTCATGTATTACATGTGTTTGTGTCCTGTGCTTATCTGCATCCAGACCAGGTGCCTGCCTGGTGGTGTCTGGACCTGGACTCATTCATGCTCTGGGTGGGATGGCCAATTCTAACATGAACTGCTGGTATGAAAACTGATGTAGATTCGTTCTGATGCATTTTAACTATAGCACCATGTGGTCATATACTTTTAACTATGTTGAATGTGCTCAGGCCTGTGGTTGTGATTGGAGGGTCCTCAGATAGAAACCAGGAAACAGCCGGGGCCTTTCAGGAGTTCCCTCAGGTAAAACATGCCTTTATGCAGATTTTTTTTTGCCTGTTGATGCTGCAATGAATTGACAAATTTTCAATTGTCATCAGGTGGAAGCATGTCGGCTTTACAGCAAGTTCTCTGCAAGGCCCAGCAGCCTGGAGGCCATCCCCTCTGTGATAGAGAAGGTAACATCTCAACCTCATGTTACATTTCTTTTTCCTTTTAATACTCCACATGAATGTACTTGACAGACTCAATCAGGAATTTTGTGGAGTTAAAGGATAATTAAATAAAGCTGTATTGTGTTTGATTGCTTGTAGGCAGTTCGCACAAGCCTGTATGGACGTCCTGGTGCTTGTTATGTGGATATAGCAGGGGACATGGTCAATGCCAAAGTGGACAGGAGCAAAGTCAGGTTTGCTGTCACTGACACTTGTTGCAGACAGATTTTAAAGATAATTTTCTGTGTAGCATCACTTATGTGCTTACAAGTGTAAAGACAGTGAGAGAAGTGTGTTTGTCCTGCAGAGACGTCTCCTGTTGTCCACCTCCTCCAGTGAGTTTAGCTGACCACAGTGCAATCGCTGAGGCTATGTCTGTCTTGAAAACAGCTAAAAGACCCTTGGTCATCATTGGCAAAGGTAACATCAAAATACCCAAAGAGTGAGAAACTCTCACTTTTCTTCATGGCTGGTGAATAGAATATAATCAAATAAGATATGTTAATATGTGAGTGTTGTTGTGTCCAACAGGAGCAGCCTATGGCCGAGCAGAAATTGCTCTTAGGGAGTTTGTGGAAATGAGCGGTTTGCCATTCTTGCCAACCCCCATGGGAAAAGGAGTGCTGCCTGATGATCACCCCAACTGTGTGGCTGCTGCTCGCTCAAGGTGAGATGCACTTTCACCAAAAGAACGTGCAGGAATAAAAAAAAAAAAAAAAATATATATATATATATATATATATATATATATATATATATATATATATATTACTTTAATACCACATTGCTTTTGGCAAACACTTTTTGCCAACATGATGCATGATAAGTCAAACAGAGCATGATGCATAATAAGTCAAACAGAGCAAGGGCTATGTTGCCAAATGTTACCACAATTGGAAGTGGGGTACAATGACTAAAAGTGTGTGAAGTTACATGCCAAGTGCATCCATATAAATACCCCAAAACAAATTCACACACATCCCAAATCACAAAGTAACCTTTTAGAAAATCCAAGTTTTCTTCTAAACAAAGTACTGTAATACTGACTGTTGTCTGTAACACCATACACTTTGTCTATCTTGAGTGCAGTTTTGTATTAGATCATTTGTTTTTAATAGTCTCTTTCCCTATCAACCGCTATGTCACCTCCTCTGTTGTTTTTGTTACCTAGAGCTCTTCTCCAGGCTGATGTTGTGCTTCTGCTCGGAGCCAGGCTCAACTGGATTCTGCACTTCGGCCTGCCACCTCGATTTGACCCTGATGTCAAAGTCATCCAGGTGTGTGAATGAGCAAGTAAAATGCTGTTTTGATCTATTTTCAATCAGTGCTGCTTTTGAAACCTTAAAAAATAATGTTTAGAAAACCACAATCACTACACTAAAGCTATCTGTGTATTCAATTACCAAGTTCAGGATTGGTGAACTCTTGCACTGTGTTCCACTGTTGCTGCAAATGTTGTGCGTGAAATACAACAAGACATTTGTGCTCTGTGTGCAGGTTGACCTTTGTCCTGAGGAGATGGGGAACAATGTGAGACCTGCTGTTGCTCTCCTGGGAGACATCAGTGCTATTGTCACTCAGGTACATGAATTGCAACTCGTTCAGACACAAACTCTCTTATCTTTGACACATCTTTCTCCCTGTGGCAATTTATTGATACGCCATGAAACTGCAAAAATCTCTGATTCACTTTTTTATCTTCAGCTCCTGACAAGTGTCCTTAAAGATGGCTGGAAGTACCCCTCTGATACAGAGTGGTGGAGGGCGCTGAAGGACAAAATTGCTGCTAATGCAAAAATATCTAAGGTGAATGTAGATTCACTTATAAAAAAGCTTGTGACATAAATGTAATAGTCAATATTCCATGTAGATGTAATATATGAAATTGTTGTGACTTGACAAGATTTTTGCCTCTTGTCTCTCTCCAGGCTCTCGCTCAGCAGTCAACATTGCCCATGAACTACTACACAGTGTTTCACCACGTCTCCCGCCTGCTGCCACATGACTGCATCATTGTCAGCGAGGGGGCAAACACTATGGACATAGGCCGCACCATGCTGAACAACTACCTACCTCGACACAGGCAAGCCAGTCTCATTGAAGCAGAGGTTACAGTCATACTTCCCAGTTATCTTTCACCCTGGTTAGTCTTAATGTTTTTTTAAATCATAACTGGAAACAAAAATGTTTATACCATAGAGATAAGAAGGGAGTGAAAAAAAACAGAGATGATATAGGAGGATGTAGGAGGGAGGAGTAAATGTTTGACCCACTCCCATCCTCCTGGGAGTTTTTTTTCGCTGCCCTCCATGTGTAAACTACATGGGAATAAATCTTCAGTTATATTGCCTCTGTTTACAGGTATTTCCCAATATTAGAGTCTTTATCAAGTCTTTAAGCCTCTGGACTTGTTTTGTAGCCTGTGGTTGATTAACCCTAATGACATGTAGGTTGGATGCCGGCACATTTGGAACAATGGGGGTAGGCCTTGGTTTTGCGATAGCGGCAGCTGCTGTGGAGAGGAGCGAGAATAAAGGCCAGAGGGTTGTCTGTGTGGAAGGAGACAGTGCCTTTGGATTTTCCGGCATGGAGGTTGAAACCATGTGCAGGTAGGGGTTGCTCCCCCCCGCATAAAAAACTATGCAGTATATTACTCAGCCTCCTCATGCAACTTGAATTCTCAACTGTGTTATTCTCATAGGTATAACCTCCCTGTGGTCATTATTGTGGTCAATAATAACGGTATATACAGCGGAGTGGATCCTGAAACATGGAAAGAAATGGCAAAAATGGGAGATCTGACCTCTGTGTGAGTCCAGGCGTCATAATACACTACATTTACATTTGTGATGTTTTTCTTCCTGCTGTGATGTAAGGAGATGTGTCTCATGTTGCTTTATCAGAGCCCCCCCTGTGACCCTCCTACCTGAGGCACGCTATGATCAGATTATGACCGCGTTTGGAGGTCGAGGCTTCCTGGTGAAGACGGTGGAGGAGCTTCGCAGTGCTTTACAGCTTAGCCTGAGTGACTGGGAGAGGCCGAGTCTCCTAAATGTGCTTATTGACCCGTCCTCTGACAGAAAACAGCAGGTAACTGTCGTCTTCAAGCAATATACATATGTATACGCAGCATGTATGGATGTGAACTGAGTCCTCTCAGTCATTCTGAGTGGCACAGGAAAGAACCCCTTGGCATTTTGTTATGGTGTTGGATTTACATTGTGCATTTATATTGTGGAAATGATGCGCCCCCTTGTGGTTCAGGATGTTTACTGATGCTGCAACGACACAAGTCAGCTGATTTAAAATGCTGTTGTCATGCTGGGCTTTCTCCAACATGGTCATTGTTAATCAAGGTGGCTGAAACTTTACCTGGCAAAGGTGAAATTGGACCTGTTAATCAGGTCAGTTAGGAGATAGCATCTCCATGGAACAAATGTTGAGGGTTGACTTCAGAGCAGGGTCAAGCTGTTGACATTACATATAATATCCCTTTGTAGTCCAGCGCTCTTGCAGACTTAATGTGACGCTAATGAGCAATTCAGATAAATGAGAGTGTATACGACTAAAGGCTGCAAGTTTGGAGGGCTGGACATTTAGATTCAGATCCTGTTTCATTTTATCTGGAGAGGAAACAAGCAGAAGATGCACAATGACACGAGTGACGCCGACAGTCGCAGCTAATCCACGAGTGATTAAAAGCCGCAGCGTTTCAGACCACGATTAGTGCAGAGCAACAAACAGCCCGGTGTTTACTCTTTTGTCTCATCCTCATAGCGCTACGTGACTGACGTGCCTTACCAAACAGTAATCCATACAGTCCAGGTGCACCACAGAACTGTTGTATTCCCCTCACAATCCCTCCACCTCACACCAACCGACCTTTCTATTTCAGGGGCCCCATAATTAGAAAGCATGGCCCTCTGTGTTTATGTTGAATGTATCCACGCAACCCTTCATAGTCATGTTTTAAGGTTGTATTGGGCACTGTATCCATGGTACTGAACGGTTGCGTACTCTGTGGCCAGCAGAAAGACCCCCCCTCCCCTCCTATGATGTGTGCTGCCATCATTATTTGTCTGCTTACTGTTATTTGAAGTTGAGTCATAGATAATAGTTGAAGACAGATTATTCATTGTTCCTTCACATCTACATTTCTGAAGGTCAAATGGATTCCAGCATCTGTCTAGGCCACAAAAGGCCCTTCACATAATTATAATGGTTCTATAATCTCTGGTGGTCTAATACAGTAGTGTGCTGTCTGTACTTGCAGGAGTTTCCTTGGCTCACACGCTCCAACTTATAGAGAGAGAATCACCTCCTCCTTCGTCCAGATCATTATCAGAACAGCAGCGTTTTCCTCAGGACTCTGAAACTGGGAAACATTAAGTTGTTTTTGTGATTGTTTCCATGAAATAACTGAATATTTGTATTGATTCTTGCTACTTCTTGCTAACAATGTACTAAATAATCCCACAATAACATTTTTTACACATGGGACAATTAATTTTATTTTCTTTATTTTTCCTGCTCAGGGCTGCACCTATTGCTCTGGTGATTAATATCTTGATGAAATGATTGACACACAAAATGTCAAAAAGAAAATCTGTGTAATATACTTTGCAGTTACGTATAATTTTAACGTGGCATCTTAAAATGATTGTCTTGTCTAAAAAACAGTCAAAAACCCATCAATAGTAAATTGGCAGTGACATCAAAAAAAGACAAATTACAGAAAATCCTCAGATCTGAAAACAGTACACAGAAATTTTCACTAAAGGTAACTCCCACATAATAAATGTAGGGTTGTAATTGAACATATTGTGTATGGCTTATTAAACCTGTCATCCAAAAGGATCCAGTGGTAACACAAAGTGAGATTAAAAATTTGATTTTATATTAACTTGCTGTTGAAATCCAGTTCTTTTTTAAGTTTCTCTATTTGCATTTACATAAATTCACACCCTCCTTAAATCTCACACCTTGTCAGGGACATCTTTGAACAAACAGCAGTAACCAGTTTATGCAATATTTACAGTTTTTTATTTCAATGCAGTGACAGCTTTGAAAAAAAGTGTAGATAATGTTGTGTGTTAATGTATTGCTTACTCAGCCTCATGTAGACCCAAATGATGCATTTTTGCTTCTCTATTTAAAAAAAAAAAAAAACAGAATAATAATTTCCATATCATTACAGCTGAAGTGCTCTTGAGAGGTAATGTTGTCTGTATTTCCATTTTCTTTCACAGTCCCATAGAGCCTCTTTGGAAATGCAGACACTTAATTTTGTGAGACAGAGTAGCCAATAAAACCAATCTGTCCTGGACTAAATGGATACCATGGTGCACGGTGGGATGCACTCTGCATACAAAAAGATGTATGAACCCCATACAGACACAGAAGATTGATGCACTTCAAGTTGTCACATGATGCACACATGCTTTTTTTGTACACCTTTCTTCCACATCCTTTTAGAATCCTTTGCAGAAAAGCCCACAGTGGGTCAGTTTGTCACCCTGTGAGAAGAGCACAAACAACAAAAGGCACCCCCTTGCAGTTGTAGAGATCTAATATTGGCACCCGAGGCAGCTGGCGGGCTGTCTCCTGTAATTTTAGCACACACTGATGCGGAGGAAAGATTTAATGGGCATTGGTCGGCGTACCCTCTTCTGAGGGCGTAAAGGAGACAGAGCAGAGCGAGCAGAGAGGGAGGGGAGAGGACAGTGAGGAGAGAGGGAGAGAGAAAGGCAGCGTGTGTGAGCGAGCGCTGCTGTGGCTCAGAAACAAAAGTCAGGCAACTATCTGGAGCAGCATGACTCTTCTAACACTTGGATTATATCTGCCTCTGTGGTTCTGTTATGGCCTGGCTCAGTCCTCTTTTCTGGACAGCTTTATTTCATTCCCAGCAGGTGAGAAAACTCCCAATCCTGAGCCTGCATGTGTGTGTCTGTGTGTATATTGTACTGTACATACAGTATTATGCATGCACAGTTATTCTGGTAGTTGAGCTGTAAAAAGCATTGGATATATTTTGATCTCAATATGTTAGTAAAACACACTTGTTTTTATTTTCTTGTCGCCCATGAGGTAGACTGGAAATGCCTCTATAAATAGCGAGACCAGCTCCAGTTCTTCAGTGAGAGGCACAGGCACTTCATATCTGTGTCCAGCTTTAGGAACTCTGCTGGACGGGTGTCATGATTTGATAGTTTGCACCTGTTTCCCTGTCACTTATGCTACCCCTGCATGCTCTAACCTCTATGCTTTGTCCAGGTTTTTACTGCATGAGTGTGATATTTGTTGTATGAGATGATATGTCCCTTTACATAATTGTCCTGCATGTCCATGTGTCATGAGTTGAGAGTTTCTCTGCTTGTTTTAAAGAAGAGGTTTAGGATACACACTCGGTTAGTTGCACTGCGCGACATCGGTCATTGCCACCTGTTTGACTGACTGCTTGCACACCTTGCACAGCTTTCAGACCCGAGGAGCAGCAGAAGAGATTCAACCCATGCTGTTTGCTGAGTCCACCTCCACCCCCGCTGTTTCCTCCACCCCCTTCACTTTGGCGCCGCCACACTCATGTGAGTCAAAGTCATGTGACTTTCTATTGTGGAATATCTGACCGTTAACATGTCCTTGGGTGAAATCCAGATTGCCCCACACTCTTACTATCTTTTTGACCCCCGAACAAGGCTGTTAAAAATACTCAGATGGTGGAACATGTTTGTGGGAAGAAATGGCTTAACAGGTGCTTTGCTGTGCAGTATGAAATTTTACGATGAGGATGTGATGAAACTCAGTCTCTGACAAACTTAGTAAAGTCCGAGTTGCTCTGTTCCCCTCTGACCACTTTGCATTTGTCAAACCTGTGGAATAAACACTTGTATCTTACTTTTATTTTTTATGCTACAGAATGAAGGTGCTTCAAGAAATGGTGCTGAGACTGAGCAGGGCAATGAGCACAAAAATCCTGACTGTGTCAGAGGCCTTCCTGGGCCTGCTGGTCCCCCTGGACCTCAGGTAGAATCAAGATTTTTCCCAAACATCAATATCCCACTATTAATAATATTGTTCCATTGCACCTCATGCAAGCTGGCCTGAATGTAGGTGTCACTTTGCTTTAATGGCAGACTCACTCTCTCTGTTTCATGTTTGGGGTTTGCACAGATTCAAGGTGTTAAGATTTAGTTTGACAGCAACATATTAGCCCTCATCTCCCCTCCAACCTGAGAGTTCCTGCAGGGCAGGGATGGGGGATTTCTCTGGCCCATGCAACACAGCAGCCCATTAACGCTTTGCATTTAGCCTGAGACACAAATAGCCTTTTTCCACTGCCTGCCAGTGTGCCACACATCATTCTCAGAAACTGTCCGAAGTGCTGTCTGCCTGGAAATAAATACTGTGCCGCGTAAATTCCAGGGATTACCAACACAAGCATGTGTGCGTATGTTTGTGTACTCTGGTGATGAAAGATATAAAGACATTTTAGCTCAGTAGGTTCTTGTAAACCGAACCTCCTGCACTGTTCCCCCAGCGCTTCATTAGCAGAAAGCAGATTTACCAAATGATTGTTAAAGCTTTTGCTGGTGCTGTTACAGCACCGTCTGGCCTGCAGCAGCATTTCAGTATATCAAGAGACCCACAAGGCACTTTTTAAATCAATAGTGACCACTCAGCCTTTAGCTAATTGAAACTGCAGCTGTGGGCCTCCAGAAGCAGACATGACTTTGTGGTGGGACATTGTGGACAATAAAACTAATTTAGATGGCTATCTCAGAGATTTATGAGCATATGCTGTGTATTTACTCTTTTTTCTATGTTCATCAGGGTCCACCTGGATTACCTGGCATAGCGGGGCCTAAGGGAGAAAAGGTAAACAGTTTACTTCCCCATGTGCCGGTCTCATCTCATTTATTTCAGTCATTACACATTTCAAATGCTACTCATTGTTTTGTGAGCTAAAATCAAATTGACCTGTTGCACATGACTGAAAGATGTTTGCTGGAAGAGTATTAAATGACCGCTGTCCGTGTTCCCTCCTCCACATCCTGTTGTCAGGGAGAAATTGGAAGACCTGGGCAAAAGGTGAGAGTCTCCATTAATCACTCCATATTCTCCACTAAGTGGATTTACTCAAAAATGAGATACAGTTGCCTCCGCCTGCTCACTAGCTGTAACTCAGAGCACTGCCTGCGCCTGGTTGTGTGCATCAAGAAATTGTGAGGAAGCACAACCTTGACAGGAGACAGAACAGACACATTGACAGGATGCGAGGGATACAGAGCTGCTGAGACAGCCTGTTTTTGTCAGCAGAGGGGAGTTAACATGCTGTTGGTCTCCTCTCACAGAAGGGGGGAACATATTGCCTCCCTATCGACCCCTCAAAGACATCCAGCATCATGCCTCCCTGTCAGATGGCCCTACCTCTCTGTTCCAAAAGGGAGGATGAGCGTGCACAGTTTTATTGAAAGCTCAGGGTTTGATCGCCGCAGGCAGAAGAGAAGTGACCTCTCCTATGATCAGTCACTGTGGTTGAGCAGTAAAAGCAGCCCGGTGGGAGAGCTTCACTGGCTGGTGGCCTGACCGAGCAGCTTTGCAGCACTGCGGTGCAATTTAGCTTAGTGCTTCAGCCAGGTCGTAAATCATTTTATTTCCCACAAGCACGGACTCTTGTTCTATATACAGCCCATCATTTAATTAAAGAGACCAATGTGACAGGGCTCGTTAAAGTCATTTTCCCCCAACATGTGCAGCAGTGTCTGATGAATACTCTAAGCAAGCAGGCTGTCAAACAAGCGTAAGTGAGCCTGATTTCATAAACAACTTTGAACAGCTTCTTCAGCTGTGGCAGCAGTTGTTTTATTAGCCTCTTATTAGGTATGTCTGTGTCAGATGATGTGTTAAAAATTGATTTCTCCTGATAGGGTCGGACAGGTCCTCCTGGACTTCCCGGGAGTAAGGGACCAGCTGGATGGCCAGGACCGAGTGGGCCCAAAGTGAGTAAGTCAGACCTCATAATGTAGATGATATGATAAATGACAAGACTTGAGAGCAGTAAGTGACCATATAAGGTGTTGTGGATGAGTGCATTTTTGATGTGTACATTTAAAATACTCTGTTATGTAACATGGGACCTTTTCCATACGTGTGCGTGATTGAAATAGCACAAAAGAACCTTGTCTCCATTCATTGTGTTGTTTGGGGTAGGGTAAACTCTGGGACATGTGTTCCCAATAATGAAGCCAGTCAACATTCGTCTGATGTTTCCTCTATAGGGTGAGAAAGGTGACCCGGGGCTGATGGGATTACCTGGAGCCAGAGGACCAATTGGGCCAAGGGTATGACCTATACAGATGACACATGTGTGATCCTGTCTTTAGAATGATTTTGTCTCATCTTTGTATATGTTTACTCTAGGGTTTACCAGGGTATAAAGGAGAAAAGGTATGAAGCCATTTTACTTAATATCATTCAGCAGAAACATGTTTAATTCAACCGAATTAACATTTGCATTTGAAGTAAAAATTGTGTAACGGACTGTGTTCTGCTCCATCAGGGCTCCCGAGGTGATCGTGGTGAGAGTGGAGCGAAAGGTGACAAGGTGAGCTCACTGCAAACATTAAATCAGTAGCTGTTCACTGCACAAACTATGTCATGATGCTGTGACGTGATTTACTGATCTGGGTCCACAGGGTGCTATGGGTTTCCCTGGGATGCTTGGTCAGAAAGTGAGTGACACATTCAAGAGAGTAGGACTTTTATTTATCACCCAGAATTACAACTTTGGCTCAAATGTTGAGTTGATGTGATTTTTTTTTTTTTTTTTTTTTTTTTTGCTCAGGGCGAAATGGGTCCAAAAGGAGAACCTGGAACCTCAGGAAACAGAGGACCCACCGGGCGCCCGGGGAAGAGAGGCAAACAGGTAAAGTGTTCATGGGCTGGATTTGTGTACAAGCACATAAAAAGATTTTTATGTCTTTTACATTTAACCTCCTTGTGTGCATCAGGGAGTGAAAGGGGACCCTGGCAGTTCTGGTCCCATGGGACCTGCAGGCCCACAGGGACCTCAAGGCCACCCTGGTCCTCCTGGTTCACCCGCTACAGGTGAGAACTTTTACCTTTCCTGTTTTCCAACCAAGCAGAAATCCTCTCAAGAAAAAACACCCTGAGGACAGTGAACGGATGTTTAGTCAGCGCATGAACCTGCATCCTTTTAGAAGTGATTGGTTTGCATGTGAATCTGCACTTCCTCTGCTCTCAGAGAGTGTGTGAAAATCTGTGCTGCTGATGAGAAGAGAAGAAAACATCTTCATCAGCAGAAGGAAGCTCACTCTAGACCAGAGTAAGAGGTAACACCGGCAGTCTTATTTAGCACCGGAGAAATCTAATCTCCTGAGGTGAAAGAGGACGCTGTTGTCATGACATCATGTGCCTAAATTGGGTTCACAGATGGCGAGACTCCCTACAGTTTTACAAATATTATGTCACTGCATAATTAAAGTGACATTTGCGATCTTCATCAGGTTTCTACAAGAATTAAATTGATTGTGCCTGCCTCTTGACAGATGACCTAGAGATACCACATGTACTTTCACACGCTACTTTCATGACTTATGGTATTTACATCAGCTACTGTACAGCCTGTGCTCACAACAACACCTCGCCGCCTGAGCCTGCAGCATTTTGTCACTTGGCAGTAAACATGCTGATGAGTTTTCTCTCTGCGAACGTTTTAGGTCTTTACATGGTTGGAACAAAAGGTGCACGTGGTCCACCAGGGCCTCCTGGGAAGTGTAGCTGCAGCAGCTCTGCATTCGATGATTATTCTTCCAGAGGAAACTATCCCAAAGTTCCAGCGGTGAGGATAAACTATAGTCTTTTTACAGTCAAATGTAACAAATGATGTATAGTAATTCATAGTGTTTGTTAAGGGGCTTATATGTTGAAGAATGTACAGTCATTTGACAAAATTTAAAGTTTCTGATATAAAGCAATAAGATGTTATTTTGACTTGTAAATTTTTAGAAACCCTGCAGCTATTGGGTTTTTAATAACGTCTGAGTTCATTATTTAAAGATAAAAAGTATTAAAAAATAAAAGTATGCCAAGTGGGTAGGTGGATATTGCTCCGGGACACACATTGCCCGCTGTGAGATTAAATTTTGATGTTCAATATCTCAACATTGCACATGGGACTCAACCTTAAAATTCCAAGTGCACTAAATATTGAAAATGTGACGGGGAAATATCTCACTTTTCCTTTCATCCAGATATTTGTTGTCAGCAACGAGGAAGAACTGGAGCGCCTTCACATTGATAACGCTCTTGCATTCCGCAAAGATCAGAGATCTCTCTATTTCAAAGACATCGATGGCTGGCTCCCAATCCAGGTGTCACAGCCTGCACCAAAATCTGATTTTAACCGTATATTTTTCATATTGTGATATATCAGTTAGTGTTTTTTTCCTTCCTTTGTAAGTGTTTTAAACTCTTGTAAAGACTTTTCCATTCCAGCTGACACCTTTCCAGTCCATGGAGAATGCCCCTGATGATGAAGGTTACTGTGGTGACGGGATAGTGCAGATTTCCAGCGGGGAGGAGTGTGATGACAGAAACAGAGTCGTCACCGACAGCTGCGTCAGTAAGTCATGCGTCTATGTTCGGTCGTCTCTGATAACTCCTTGGTTGTACTTTGCTGTGCACATATACCGTAACCCCTCCACCCCTGCTGTCTCCCCTTACCACAGAGTGTAAACACGCCTACTGTGGAGACGGATATCGCTATGAGGGGGCCGAGGAGTGTGATGGAAAAGACTTTGGATACCAGACATGCAATTCATATCTTCCAGGGTAGGCACAGTTGACAATTATTTGTGGACAAAACAATTTGCTGCACTGAAAAACTACGTGTTTTGTTGACATCTCAAACTGATCTGAAGATGTTTCCCCTTTTGTTTCCAGGTCATATGGTCACCTCAAGTGCACACCATACTGTGTTATTGACTCCACAAACTGCAAGTACTTCACTTGAGGATGAGGCTGTACAGTGCAGTAGGATTCTCTGTGTGTTGTTTCTCTTGACACATAACAGGAATATATTTATGCAAAAAAAGAACAATAATGCACCAAGCAAGAGACTCTGAAGGAAGAGGAAGCCACTGATTCTATGACGAAAGAAAATCAAAACATACATATATATAACTCTTCTGTATTGCTGCTGAGATGCCACATAGCTCCGCGGAGTTATAGAGTCAGTCAAGGGAGGCGAAAGCCTTTACCCACAAATAGGAAATGCACAGGACTACTGCAATCTGTCTTAACAAGCAGGACTTAAGACTGGCCTCCTCTCCTCGCCTCACTGGACCGGAATCAGCCTCTACATGCAACAGTGGTGTGACAGCCATGCACAGACTTAATTAAGTGCCAGTGGGAGATGTTGCAGAGGAGCAGTGACTGGGCCAGAGTCATATTAATCTTGACCCAGTTACTGTTGAGAAAGAGAGGCAGTAGGACATCCAGAGCCATGGCCGCAGGTATTCTACTGCAGTGTGACAGTGCACAGTATTTGCATGAGAGACCACGACAGTAGCTGTCACTATCCAAGCATGTTACCTATCCATTCATTTATTATTGCCACAACACGGTTTGTATTGTATGCTCTCAATATCACATCACCAATTTCAGTCATACAGGTAAAACCAGGCTTATGGTGAGATCAGTATCTAAGGTTAGAAATGGAAACAAATGGAGTCTGTTATACCAGGAGGCTGCACTTCCAGCTCCTGGGAGACTTCAGAGGCTGACTGGACATTATTACCTTGTGATGGTACTGTACTTGACAGGGACATCCAGAGTCTGGACAAGGTTTCATTAATTCAGAAACTTCTCAGGAACCAACAGGTATTGTAGCTCCACACAGCACCTCTCACAGTCATTCTCCTCTACTCTCTTTGTAAGTCACAAAAGGCACAGCGAATGCACGCTGAGGCACAGTCGTAACTCAAACAAGAGCTTCTAAAGGATCGACAGCGTGCAGTCCTGTAGGTACGATCGAGTTCCTTCCCTGTGCTCCCATGAGAAATGAAAACTACTGTATGTGAAGGCTTGAAACTGTTATGTTCTTAATTTTCTCACTGCACAGGAAAGGCTGGAAGAGTCTGTAGCTGCTAAAAGGGGGAGGAATCTCAATTCCAGTCTGTTCTATAGTCATTACTGTATTTACTCTAATACCTCTTTATCCAGTCTTTCTGTCTTACAGTATATACAGCAACAGAGAAACTCAACAGTAAACTTAACAATGTAGATGTAGTCTGCTGTGTGCTGGGCACCGATGGTGAGAGTGACTTTTGCCGATATAAGCTGACATTTTCCATAAGCTACTGTACAGTATGAGTCGCAGTGCCAAGGGAGATCTTTTCTCAGCCATACTTAGATGTAGTCAGGTGTTACAAAGTGATTCATTGGTAAAAGCAATCCAAAGATAAAGACTGTTAATATATTGCGTCCGCATGCTTCTGATACCGTGCTATAGATTTGTGCAACACTTCCACTTGACAGTGTTTTGTTAATCATTGCATTCATCAGCATAGCAGGTGTCTTAAGAAATGTCAGTCTTGCTCTGGCCAGAGTGTAGTTAAGTACTGTATGTGTGACACACTGTATATGATAGTGATGAACTGTGCCACGCACAAAGCTGAAATACTGTTTGGAAAACTATGTCAAATGTTGTGGCTGTGGCCTGTGCTGCTGTGTTGTATCCTGTACTGTGTATATGCACAACACTGTTGAACATAACAATGCATGTGGTAACGTACTGTAAGGCTTTATGAAATATATTATTCACTGTGACTGGGGTAGTGAAGGTTCATTTTGTGTCTTTATTCTGTTATTTTTATTTCTACAGGAGTTGTGGACAGTTTTCAAAAGAACTGACAATAAAAAGAGAAATTGAACTCATCCGCTCCGTCCTCCATGCGCATCTTCACTTCACATTCTGGTCTCACTGTTTGTCAGCAGCTTTGCTTCCTCTCCGCTGTGAGCAAGCGGTGACAGTGATTGGGGAAAAGAAAAAAAGACAGTGACTGAGATGCTATTGACGTTCCCTCAGAGCAGCTCTCACTGTAAAAAAAAAAAAAAAAAAAAGGCTGATATCCATCAAGTGGTAAAAAGATGTTGTCAGCAGCTCCTTGCAAAGTGCTGTGTTAGACTAAATAGTAAATAGGCCACAGTGAACTCTTGCCATTCTCTCAGACATGACAATGGGGTTTTCAGCTTTTCATCCTGTCTGGATGAAGCCCCCTCTGTGCCCAGTCTGTGCCCTGGAGATGAGGCACAGTGATGGAGCTTTGGGGACGGGCAGCCAGCCAGTGTTGCAGCAGAGATGTTTGAGGGCTCAATGCGACTGTATAACCCTATTAGCATGCCGTATTTCTTTTCTAAATTACATCAGGACAATTTGTCTTCTGAGATGTCTGAGTAAAAGCTTACCTTGGTGTATTTATCCCATCACATGCATTCCCCCTAACCAGACCAATCAGATTTGTACCACAGATGTCTCAGTACAGCATAAATGTCACTGGAGATGCAGTGGGCAACCTGCTTAGTAATGAAAAGATCTGCTGTGCACACAGAAGAAGAATCCCCTCCCCCCGAGTGAAGTTTCCCTGTTTGTGGAGTTAAAAGCTCAAACAGGGACAAATTAATAACCTTTATCCTCAGTGTATCATCATATACTTTCCCACACCGTCCACATGCTTTAAGTTGTAGGATGCTGACTCTATTTGGAGCTGTCACAGGCATCAAGTTGATCAAGTGAAATCAAACACTTTTTCCAACAAAGGGGTTATTTTAGTGCAGGTTGACTGGTGTAGCGTTACAGCTGTGGCACAAGAGGGTTGATGCAAAGGAGGCCACGGAGACCGGAGGCAGGCGGCGGGCCAGCTGTTGGCCTGAGCCAAGTGAAAATCCCTGACCTATACGCAGGAATCACTGGCATGCAGGGTACTGTGGTCCTGGCAGAGGACACACTACTGCTGCACATGCAGAACAATAATTTTACATACACAGCAATGGTATGCAAATGTGTTTCATAGTGCACTCCTGCAGATTTACTATATGGCTTAGTCCTGGATTTATTTGATGAACAAGATCAACAAGGGCCTAATAAAGAAACATTGTTATTCTACCTCTGGGCTCCTACAATATAACACATCATATTTGACTGGAACAGACGTGGACACACACTGTGACATCTTAATTATTTATTAAGTAAAAATCAAATAGCATCTTATGTACATCCTTAGAAAAAAACAAAGGTTTATAATATTACAATAGCATATTTTCAGGATTAACATTGGAACAGGGAATTTGTCTATTACACCTCGGTGCAGGTTTTGCTGTATGCATTCCTGAAAACACAAAAAAAGACAATTTTGAATAAAAGTTAAAAAATACTATGTGGCATGTCTCAGTAAAAAAAAAAGCCCTATGAGGATGTTCCTGCTTTGTTCAAATGGCTCAGTGACTCTACGGCCACACTTTAAGCTGGCCAGGTGGTGTCTTACCATGCATTTATTTATTCTTTATTGTTATTGTTGAACTGACATCATGACATATCAAAGGACAGCTGGTAACAAGACTCAAGTAGATGTAGAACAGTGCATGGATGAGATGTAAAGAAAAAAAAAGCTGAAATCTTTAAAGCAGAATTGTTAATCATCAGAAGCAATGTATTTGAACTCTCACAATCTATTCCCTTTACGTGATTAATTTAATTCGAGGTCTTGACCTAGATTCAGTTTCCATTAGCACCTATGTTACCTAATACATAAAACCATGCAATCAATAAGCATGCTCTAACGGATAGCAATGTCCATACATTCACACAGAAGCCAGACTGAAACGATCCCCATGACATTAATGTGAACTTCATAACTTAAGATATAATAAATAGTCATTGTGAAAATGCATAGGTTTGTGCAGAGGATGTCCACATAAATATTCAGCAGTTACCAGTATTTTAACAGATACACTGTGTTATTTCATTCTTGTGTGCTGTGGTATCGTAGGCAGCGGAGGCTAAAGCCGTTCACATGACACTTCCTTCTTTTGGTCCCGTGGAAAGTCTCTTGATGTGTCAGCAATGTAAAACTAATTCATACACTGTTAAGCCTCATGATTTCTATTAAAATCGTGGGAAAAGAAATAAAATTAATATTAAATCATAATTTCAGCTAAACACCAACAGTTAGTGCAAAGAAAAACTGCTTGCCTAATAGCAAAAACTTAGCCTAGTATGATTTTCCAACACATACTTAAGGCTCATATTGGGCACTGTGACAATCTGACATTGCATTTGACAAAAAAGTGCTTTGTCTTGCAGAATCACTTTGATTTGTGAATACAAGGAAACCGGGAAATCTTGATTATAGATTCCTTTGCATCACTTCAAGGAGAATCACAAATATCGAGTGGAAACACCTTGTGGTTATGTTGTACCTTCAAACATGTACAGTACATAAAAAGCCACAATACAGTGACAAAATGCACCAGGAAACGAATGTCACCATGGATAATTATGGTTTGGATTCTGCATAACAGGGTTTAATACCCATACACTGCCAAAAGTCTTTTGAACAAGACCTGGAACCTACGTTTCTTCACACAATAATGTCTTTTGTTAATTCATCCTTCTGGGCTCTTACAAACATCAACACCTTCTTCAAACCCAGACCACCTACGGTCGCAGAGTTTAAGAGCCACTGGAAACACCTCACACTGGGCCGGGTCATGCCCACATTATGCTGTACACAAGATACACGTGGCATCTGGCACGTCATCATCTTCCTTCAGTAGTTAGACACTACTCTGCCCCTGCGCTCAGGTTCTGTCCTTCCTTGAACTCTAATCACCTTTGTGTTCAAAGTTTCACACCACCTCGTCAGACTCCAGGTTGTATTCTTCATACAGAGCATCCAGGATACCCAGCTGCTTCTCCATAGCGGGCAGGTACACGCCCAGGTCCCTGTGCATGCCGCTGGTGAAGCCACTCTTCAGCTCGTCGCCCTCTCTGGACACTAAGGCAGTGGTGAAGCTTTGATAAGATGGAGCTGCTCTCAGGGCCAGCTGTGGGGAAAAAAACAGGTCAAAAACTGAAGCTACAGTCTCACTCCAAGCAGGGGTGAGCGAGTGAGGAAAAAAAACTTACAGCGAACACCCCTCGCACAACCCATCCATGGTACTGTCGAAGAGTCTTCCCATAGGCGTTATCTGGATGGACAAAGAGCCAGACAGTGAGGAAGCCTGACAGAGGACCTTGCATTAAATGTCATGTGTTGATGTGTGGCTCACTTAGTGCTCCATGGATGTCTTGTTGTCCTGCGTTGACCTCTGACAGAAACTCTTTGAGGAACTTGAGGCCTCGTCTGAGCCACAGCAGAGCTTCGGTGGCCGAGTTGCGCACCTGAGCAACATCTGTGTGGACTTCATGCAGCACGATGGACTGTAGTGTGGGGAATCTGTCGGGGTCTGAAATCATCTTCTGGTGGATTTTCTAGAGAGGGATACAAGATACAGTCCTGTAGTGACACTAATCTGAACTGAAATTATACAAATGCACACACATCATTTAAAAAATATTATGATATTTAATTTATGTCATACATATGTAAAAGGAACAGTAATGGGATTAATAAGTCTGCGATAGGCCTGATGTATCAGACAGCCATAATGTCGTCTCATTGTTGGTACATCATAAATAACTGAATGTCGTTTGACATCATTTAGAACACGTTTTACAAATTGACCTAATCATTTTTCACTGATAAGCTGCTGATCAGTAAATCGATTACTTATTAAACAAACATGTGCACTCACCTTGATATTTCCAACAAAATCCATTTTAACTGGTGCAAAGACTGTGGACCCCAGTTTGTCTGAGAAGAGAGAATCTATGATCATTTCTTTATCGCTTCTGAAGTACAGATCCTCAAATGTGTGCCCTACTTTGAAAGAGTGTGTGATATTCTGACCATTAACAGTCAAAGTGATTTAAGTGATGATAAAAGAGGAAAGAGCAAAATCCTACTTAACAAGTTGAAAGAGACAAGTGTCTCTCTAACAGGAGATTTAGAGTAGCCACAGTGGGAAAGTAAGGAAGGAAAAGTAATTTGAACATCTAAGGATAAAAGATAAATAATTTCACAAATGTGTCTTGCTTTGCAGCAATTTAAAAGCCCATAGTACATGTAGATGTAAGTACAGAAGATTATTTGTTATGTAATGTTATGATTAATTCAACCTCTACTCTCACCTCACTGTCTGCATATTTAGGACCTGTGCTGATGTTGATCTATATAAAGCACGAGGCTAATATCACCCTGGAGATTTCATATGAGTGAAAAGTGAACACTGTTGTCTCTTTATCTGAAAATTGCTCGTACCATTCTGTAACATCAAATAATTCTTGGTGACAAACAATCCTGCTCCAAGCCTGATAAAACTCTGAAAAGTGAAGATACACACAGATGCAGGCACTGTTTGTGTGTATCTTCACTTTTTCTGTCAATCACCATACAAGCCTGAGCACAACTGGCATAATAATTTGTATGAGTTTTTCATATGGTACTGATTATTAAATGACAGAGTAAAACATTCTGAAAGACATACAGGTGAAGGAGATGAAGAGTTAGGGACAGAAAAGTGTGATGATGAATCAAAGACATAAAGCTACTGTGTCAGTAATTCAACATAAAGTGAATGAACATGCAGAGATAATAGGAAAAAGAAGAGCAAGAACAAGATTCAGTTTTCCTTAAGAAGATAATAAAAGGGTGAAATAAGCACAGATGTAAAATGGGCATGATGAGGAAGAGGAAGCGTTGCAGATTGAGATGAGGAGAGACTGAAAGTGACCGGCCTACCTAATACAGGCACTATTGCATAGCATGAGTCCAAAAACTCTTGTGTAGGGATACCATTGTCGTCGTCCAGTCTTATATCACTAAATCTAAAAAAAGTAGAACAGATTCAAAACAGGAGAATATATTAGAGGGATGTATACCATTTCAATTTTTATTTGATCAAATCAAACAGAAAAAGGAAAAGGGGTACAAACATCAGAACCAAGCCGGAGAGATGATTCACACAGTGTCATGCAGTCCTTTGCCTGATAATACCTGAGACTAGTCTGCTACCTTGTCTACTACTTCACAGAGTTCTTTGTTTTTTTGTAAGTGTTAATATCTCAAAACTGTCTCATTCATTTTAAATGCATATACTGTAGTTAGTTAGTAGTGGAATACTGAATGAATGAGACAATATTTTCCTTCACTATAATAATATTACAGAAATGATAGTTCACACTAGTCAATTGTTCAGTAACACTCTTCCAGATATTAAAAAAAGAAAAGTTAAATGTTTGAAATACACAGTGAAATGTTGACAAAAAAAACCTTTACAAACCCAAACATCAGACGAGGGCCTTGCTGTGTCATGTGATCAAGAGAGAACACACTAATATAAAACACTTATTATGACATCTTAACATTCTTTAATTAAAATTTTCCAAACCTGCTGTTATTAATTTATTCTGTGAAACACTGTAATACAGTTAATATACTTCCATAAATGTGCAGTTTAGTCAAAGGTGCAGTTGCCCCCCTGAGATAAAAAATACTACATGTAGCTTAAACTGGTTTTATCTTAATACTGTAATTGTGAAATATCACACATGATGATACAGTACTTTCATAGAGTAACTATAGGATGTGACCTTCCTGAGTGGCATTTTCATACCTGTGACTCATTGTGCTGAAGAAAGTCTCCACCTGCTCTATGTCTTCAGGCTCTGGTGAATCTCTGGAGGTGTCGCCTTCATGTTGAGCTTCATCTTGGTCTGTGACAGTCTCCTCTTGCTGCTGTGGGCTCTGGGCAGAGCTCACCTCATTCTTGTTGTTGTCCTGCTCTTCACTTTGGTCCGCTTTGTGCTTCTGCTCTCGTGCCGTCTCCTTTTCGTCAACAGCTTCATTTTCCTCATCCCCCTCTGGCGGTTGGTCATAGTGTTCGGTCTCTGAGGAATTCTGGGTAGTGTGTGGAGTGGGGTCAGCTTGCTCCTCGTGGACTGAGCTGTTGCCATTGCTTGCTTCGATGTCTGTATGATACAGCAGAGAAACAAATACACATAAAATATATGTTACCAGACTGGGTGTGGCAAAGTGTTCGAGCAGCACTTAGCTACATTACAAACATCATATATGCTTTTACTCCCTTTTAACCAATGGCAGGGGACAGTGACACAAACATCACACTCACGTGCCTTCCTTCTGTTCTGTTGTAATAAACTTCAACACTAGCTCCACCCCCAGATTTTCTATAGATATTGCTGCACTGACCTCTATGGGTTGCGAGTTTCAAAAACAAACATTACAGGTGAGTGTTGTAAGGTGCGACTCCAACACGCAATACAGCATTACCATTGTGCAATAAAGAGCAAGCAATGACTGCAGGGTGGCTACAGATTCTCAGCCTGGGTGTAGTTAAGAAATGTAATTGTTTTTCACAACCACAGTTTTGGTCATAGGGGTCTTACCCCACACAGAAAAGCTTCACAACTTTTGGATCACTGTAAGCTGCCAGTGCTAAACCAATCTATGTTACATACTGTAACATAATTTAAACTATCAAATGATAAAAGAGTGTTTTTATGTCTTGTATTAGCTTTACAAGGTTAGATATGGTGGGCTAACTAATTTCTATATAATATGATACTACCACATAATGCTCAAATACAAAAATGAATAAAATGAGTGAAATGATGTATTGATGTATTTACAGACAAACCAGAAAACATGTTTGCCATCAGTGGTAGTGACTTCCCATGTGTAAAGGCTTTGGTACTGCTGGGGGAAATGCAATAATGTGACTGGGCATCCATCACTGTCTGCTCACTAAAAGGCAACAATCTATCTGCATTAGTTCAGATGATGTACACACAACAACCGGTTCCCTTTGGTGCTTAGTGGTCTCAACTTTATGAAAAGCTGAGGGAACTCAGCAGGATGTCAAGTGAGTGGCTGGAGCTTCTGATACCTGACGGGGAGGGATGATGCTCTGGTCTGTCTGATTCATCTGGGCCCTCTGCTCCAGAGTCGAGGCTCTGGTTGTCATGTGCAACCGCTTCACCTGGGCTTTCAGTCAAATCCCTCCATCTGGAATCAAATTGAGTGCAATGTGTTAATGCTGTGTTAGACTTTTGGACTATTAATTGCACTATTGGATCTTTTATTTAGCAAAAGTGCTGCAGAACTTAACATAAATTGATAGCACAAACACAATATTATCTTGTCAACAGAAAAAAATGCTGCATGTGAGGTGGTGAAGGCAAAATAAATACATAATTACATAAAGCAACCTACTTTTCTCCAAGGTTCTGGTTTAGATGATTGACTGGTTTAACCTGCTGGGAGAAAACAGACTTTAGGGGATTACAATGACATCTATTTTGGAATTGACTGGTTATACTGGGTTGCTGGTAAAACAGGTTTGGTGAGAAAAAAAACATACCTTCTGGGGTTTGATGGCTGCAACTGGGGGAGATCCTGGTGGACTCTGTGTTACCATATCCGCACTAAAGGTACGATTTGCTATCTGCATGCATTCCTCTAGAGTCTTAAGGAAGGTGGTGCATGTTGACTTCACCATGTTTCCAGTGTCTATCCCTGCCTAAATAAGAGACATGTAAGAGTTAGTTAAGTATGGTATTTAGTGACTCTATGCCAACAAAATCTTCTCAAATGAATAGCATCAAGATTTTATGGAAATAATTACTTGTTGGTGTCTTTTTCTTCCTCTCTGCTGTATTAGTCAGCACTGGCAGATGGCAATCTGATATCTAGTTGGACATGAGCTACCCTATACTGAGTTTTCACACCAACAACATCTTCTCTTATTTCATCAGCTCATCCAAATGTTAACCTCACCTCTGCTGAGTCTCCCAGCTCATCGTTCTCCTTGATCTTGTTTACTTGTTGTAGAAGAAGGTCACAGTACAATCTGAGCTCTGACATCTTTGTTTTCAGTGCCTCTGTGTTCTCCTGGAGCTCTTTAAAAGAAACAGCACATGAGCCAACACTGGAGAAAACATTTACAAAACTCTACAGCAGCTCTTAAATGTATAAATGCGAACAGCGTTGTGTCCGATTTGAATGTTATGGCATTCAAGTACCTTTTTCTCTCTTTGTTCGGTTGTCTGTGAGGCAAGCTTTGGCTGTCCCCAACGCCACCAACCATTTCTGCCTTTCTGCTGCATTGATGGCTCTGAGGTAAAAGTACTGCTCTCCTGGTATGGTCAGGTCAACTCGTGTGGAGTCCGAGGAATGAACTAAAACACAGCAGCAAAAAGAGATGACAGGCTTGTTTGGCAAAACATTCAACAAGTTTCTCTCTCTCTCTCTCTTACACACACGCACACACACACACACACACACACGCACACATTTCACAATACCAACCTTGGATTTCACAGACTGAAATTTTGATGCTGCCTTTACATCCTTTCCAGGCATCTTCTTGGGAGTCGTAGTAAGACAAAGTCCCCCCATCGAGAACAAACCAACGAGGCTGCCAACCTGAGAAAAACGCAATCAAAATGTTTAGGTCGTTGATGTTGCTATAAACATCGCTGTGAAGTCACTATATGTACTTCAGTTTCCAATATCGAAAACTACTTATGAAAAACGGCATCATTTTGCTTCACAAACTTGTAAGGAGTTAACCCTTGCGCTGTGCTAGCAACAACTAATCAGCAGTTAAGTCAGATTATAATGACAGATGGTAGAACTACCAAATTTAGCTAGCGTTAACTGTTTAGACTTAAAAAAAATTAGGGTAACTTCTCGTTCGTTAAGAAGCTATCTATCTTAGTTAGGCACAGACATATATAACTAGTTGATTCAAAGTGTTGCATAAGCTCGGACAGTTGAAGACTTACCGTAGCTAACGCCAGCTTCCACCAACTCAATACAACTACGCTATGACGTTGTCATGCTAGCTAGCTGCCTTAAAACGAGCTCTACAACCGAAAAAACAAAAAGACCGCATTACAAACTCACCACTAATGTAATTGGTCCACTTATACAGCATTCCCTCCATTGTTTAATTATGTATTTCCGCCGTTCATTACTTGTTTATCATGAGGAGAGATGATGTACAGCTGATTGCATCGACTCCATTGGGCCCAGTGTGTTTTTGCGGAGTAACGTTCTCGGCTTTACATCTCGGCTGCGTAGAAAAAACTGCGTAAACTTTTTCTTGAATGCGGCTCTCAGCGACCACGAGAGGGACTAAACGACGTTCCTCCCAGCTACGTCAGATGGATTTAAGTACTGTGGGTGTGGCCTGTAATGACTAACACATAAAAGAACCAATTAAATCGTTTAATACATGCATGGGGTGGGGCTTAGGAAAGAATTCATTCAATTGTTGAAGGAGGAGGGTCCACAGCTAAGAAGTGGCTGCGTTTGTTGCTGAAGTTAGCTGCCACGTATTTGGCATACCTACCATGTATTTATGTTAGGCGCGGTATTTTATTTAAAGGGTCCAGTTAGCTTTTTGTTACGTTTGTCAGTAAATCAGCTGTTGTCCGTCAAAAATGATTCTTTTTTCAGTTTTTTTGATACTCCCCTCGTTGTTGGTGGGTGTCAATGGGGGGAAACTACCCGAGCCAGAGGTGAAAATTGAAGTTATACATAAACCTTTTATGTGTTACCGCAAGTCAAAATATGGAGATATGCTTCTGGTTCATTACGAGGGATTCTTGGAGAGTAATGGCACCATGTTTCACTCCAGGTAACACCTATCTACAGTATGAATAATAACAATAATGCTGCATGAACTGCTGTGCAATTTTGCAACACTCCAGTCCTTGTGCAGGAAAAGTCACGTTTACCCTTTTCATAGGGTAAATGTATAGATAGATAGATAGACTTAGTGGAATAAAGTGGATTAATATAAAAAAAGATGTGTTGTTAAGAGCTTAGGTAGGTACTAATGTAGCTTTTGTTATATCAGTTGTGTGTACATTTCTTTCTCAAAAACAACCTTGATAAATCTATGTGACTCTTGGCAGCTGGAAAGAGGGGGATAAAAATCCAGTGTGGTTCACCCTTGGGGTCCGAGAGGTGCTTAAAGGTTGGGATAAAGGCCTGCAGAACATGTGCACAGGAGAGCGAAGGAAGCTGACAATCCCTCCATCTCTGGCCTATGGCAGGGAAGGAAAAGGTAAAGACACAAAAACTGCTTCATTCTGAAAGATCTGTTAGGATGTATACTGTATATTACATTACATCTCCTCATCCATTTGTGTTCCAACATAACCCCATCTGTTCATGAATGTTTTTATTTATAGGCAAGATCCCTCCAAGCAGTACTCTAGTTTTTGACATCGAGCTCATTGATATTAGAAATGGGCCAAGGTCTCATGAGTCTTTCCGGGAGATGGATCTCAATGATGACTGGAAGCTCTCCAGACAGGAGGTGTGAGATTCCTTCAACCTTCTTCTCTTTTATGAACATTGCTGGTGTATGTTATTGATATTAGTGAATGTAATGTGAATTGTTATTCTGTATGCACTTTAGGTGAAGGAGTACCTAAAGAAGGAATTTCAGAAACATGGATACTCACCTAATGACACGCACCATGAAGTGATGGTGGAGGACATCTTCAAAAATGAGGATGAGGATAAAGATGGTTTTATATCTACGAGGGAATTCACCTATCAACATGATGAGCTCTAAAGGACTGATTTCAACTACTTTTTTCAAATGCCACGCTGCCTTAGGAGTTTCTTAAGAGGAATTTCTTCCAGGACTGTTACATGAATTGAGATAATTGTGAATTGGTTACTGAACTGTTTTACCTGGACCTCCTGTTGTTATACACTTTAACAGTATTGCTATGTTGTTTGAATTTAAGGTTGAACTTGAATGCATCTTCTCCATTTCTTTGTCATTTTATGTAAAATTACATCCATAACATCTTTGTTTTCATTGTACATGCACTGATAATGTCACCACAGATCTATTCAGGCTGCAGTTTTGGATTTTTATAATATTGATTTTTTTTTTTTTTTTTTAATTAAACAGAAATTGATAGTTTTTTGAACTATTTATGAGCTGGAAAATGAATGTGTGTTTTTGTGCATGTTGGCCTCAGTCAATAGAGGGCACTATTGTCCTTTAGTTCTGTCTGGTGTTGCTACTTCTTTCATCCCTTGAAAACAGCTTCACTACACTGCCAGCGGTCCCCTGTTCTCAGTTTATTATGGCAGACCAAATTATCAAAATGAGAACACAGGCACATATACTGTTGCTTTTTATGGAGATTAAATCATGAGGAAGTTGCACAGTATGCTTATATAATGAAGGTTTGGTGAATTACAATGATGGATATATCAAAATATGATGACCGTCAGAATTATGAAGCAGCCCTATTAAAAAGCCCTAATCAAATCAGACTTAGGGAACAGGGTTTTTGTTGATATTGAAGTTGTTTTGGAATGATCTTCAAAAGAGTTGGGGAAAAACCCTGGTTTGACATCATTGAGTGACCTTTGACATCTTCATAATCGTGTCGAATCATGGTCATATATGTCAAACATCATGTGAATCTACTCAACTGTAGAGGGGAGCACTGGTTATTAAATTAGTTATAAGGATTGCAATGGCTGTTTAAAAAGTGCCAGACATTAGACAGCATTAGGCATAAAACAAGTGTAATGTACCTATAATGTAGCTAATCGCTGGTTATATATGTAAGTCACATCCTCTACAAGCTTTAGAGTGGGCAGAGCATTACGAAGCTGTTGCTCAGTGGTGTATCAGCTACTCAGCAGCAGGAAGCTCAGTGTCTCAAAGATCAAGGAGGTATTTGAGATGAGCTATAGCTGTCATGCTGTTCTTAGTCTTCTCTTCTCTTTAAACCAAATTGCAGATTTGTAAGACTCTGGGTGAGGGAGTCTTCGAGTAAATGCAAACATCCCATGTTAAAATGACACATACACACAAAGTTGTGTTATGATGTAGCTGGGGTAGAAAAGGGTGCAATCTCAATAAAGGCTACCAACTATTTATCAGCATCAAATGTACTAAATATCAGAGTATTGAGTATTAAAGTAACTGTGAGACAGTGGTTATATTACGCAGAGATGCATGAAACTCACACCATGATTATAGAGCAATGCTGAAATGTAGAGTGTACCTCTGGTGTGCATTTCAGTTTTGTTGCTATTTTAGCTTCTACCTTACCATCTTTAATTCTCTAAGCGAATAAGAAAGTGGTGTGAGGAATGAAGCTGTCATGTTTTTGCAGTCTTGTCCTGCTAAAAGTACATTTTGACTGAGGCTGCTACACACTGGGGATATTCTCAGGAAGCAGCAGCAGATTTCAGAGAAAGCGACTAACATGTGGTGCAACACTGTGGTGCAACTATTTCTCCTGAAGAGCACTGCTTGTTCTTCTAACTGCAGTTTGTTTGATATGTGGTAAGATTCCATAATCCTGACGCCTACAGGTAAAACTGGACAAGAGATGAGGTGATTAAACAAGGCAGAAGATGAATAAGAGATAAGATATTATGGGTGAAACACCTGGCAAGGATATGGCAATAGCTGTCACAAGATTAAAAGAAGAAAAAAAAAAAAGTTAAACACAACTGTGATTCACTGTTGCGCAGGTTTCAACCAGTCGTCACTGGCAAAGGGCTGTATCACCTTTACTGCTGTCTCCCTGTGGTGAGATCATGTTACATTTTTGAGAAAGTTGGAAACCAGCGTTTAGGAAAATGTTAGACTGTGGTCACATTACTGTTTTTAAGTCACATTATTTTGAACCGAAGATTTACATCCTTTAATAAATCCTTGTTTGATAAATTACAGTTTTAACTGCAACTGTCACAAAAATACATTTTGATAAAATGGATTTGTAGAAAGGATTCAATTCATCACATGAAACAAACTGTGAAATAAATACGCTCGGTACAGCTTACTGGCAGAAAAAAATGGGTCATAATGTTATTTAAGTTGAAAATATTTCAAATGACAGCATGTAAACATAAGAACTACAGCAAAACTGGCAACCAGTATCTGTAAAGAGCTTTGCTCATGTGGTGCAGTCTGCAAAAAAAGGTGAATTAATGACCAGTATTTAAAAACCTGGAGACATCAAAGATGAAAACGGTAGAAATCAACAAACTGTCATTCTTATGAATCTTTTCTCTTGTGAACAGTACAGTTGTATTTAGACATCAATTCAACAAACATCATTCTCAACAGTATATATTATTGTGACAGAACATGATGCAGTAAAAGACAAAAATAAACATCTTTACAAAATAAATCTTTACACTTGTTGCAAAAAAGTGCTTCATGAGCGCTTAATTGTCTCATTTCTCATCTTTTTTAGTACACACATTTAAAATATTGATCATTACATGATCCAATTTTATCTACAATGAAAGGATCCACAATGTTTCATTTGATTTTTAACCAACGCTCACACAAAAATCAAAATATGCACACATGTCATGTGGGAGCACAAACTTGACTGCTGCTGTGAGGATTGGTTCACAGCACCAGATCCACAATGATTGACAATCTGCCGGGAGCAGATTTCACACAGTGCTGTCATTACGACTGAGCCTACACCAGGTAGTGACAGTCTTCAACTTAGAGAGAGGGAGGAACAGCGCTGTAGATAGTTACAAATACTGAATCATTCCCTAATATAAAAAAATGATGGTCTCTTGGCTGAGTATGGAAACCCAAAACTGACAGATACAAGACGATGCTGACACTAAACCAACTTCAGCTAAAACAGTCATGCGAGAAAGAAGCATCTCAAGTTCAATTTGATTACAAACTATTCTGGAACTTCATTAGAATCAATGTGGCTTGAATTTCCTCTTTGACAGAATAAATAATTGTCCTTCATGTCTGTTGTAAGCCCAGCATTCCTCTGTCCTTAGAATAAGACATCTTCATGCTCTATCATCAGCTGCACCACTAGTTTCTGCTGCCGCATGTCATTCAGGGTTGTCAAGGCATTCTGCTCCGGCGGCTGCATAAGCGTTGGACCAAAGACAATCCCCAGGTTCTCAGAATTCATTAAATTGTCCTTTTCGAACATTGTCACCCTGTAAAATATAAAGATATAAAAACACAGAGGAGGGAAATGTGTTAAATTTTTTTTCTATTGATTTTTGTTTTTCAGGTCCCGTTGTGATTCACCTTAGAAATATTAAAATCATGGATAAGCTCTGGCGTTATTCTGTAATTCTCATGTGTTCAACAAACCCTATGAAAAATAATAATTATGCATTAAATTGTCTCTTCTACATTTTCAGCTGTCATATATAAATTCTGTGGCATTTAGTCCATATGACACAAATCTTTAAAAGCAGGTTTGAAACATATAAATTCAATTCTTAAGTGGGAAATATAATTTATCAGAATAACCAGGCTCTGTCATTTCTTGCATTTGTTGGCGACTCTCTTCAGCCACAGATTATTACACAGTTGGTGCTCAAGCCAGTATTTCTGGCAGCAAAATGGTGCATGTAGGATTAACTCAAAATAAACAACATCCAACGTTCACAGTAATGAAGGAACATGTCACCCAGTGTATCAGCTTGACTCATTTATGCGTTTTTAACAGTTGTTGGGTAACACTGCTCAGTGTTGCTCTATGCCACAGAAACATTAGTTGAATTAATTCAGTTTAATGGAAATTATGAACATAATGACAAACATAAATGGTCTGTGTGTGAACTGACCTCTTGAGGTGAGCCATCAGGTATCGTAGCGTCTCATAGTGGGCTGGGGGCAGCCGCAGCAGACCCTCGTGGATGGCCTCAAGTCTGGATTCAGCATTTGGAATTTCTACATCACATTAGTGAGACGATGAGTATCAAAAGAGAGCAGAGCAGTGCAGTGATGGTGTGGAATTGCAGAGAGAGGAGCTCTTACTTGCAGCTTGAATAAATTTGGAGTACAAGTCAAATGTGATGACTGGAATGGGAAGGTCTCTTAAGTAGAGTTTCAAAGCACCAGCAATGATGTTGATGTCTGCATAGGCACTGGCACTGATGTCTGCCTTTTCACCATCTGTTCACGAGGGATGAAAAAAAGGAGAAGTGTAAATAGAAGCTGGATGTAAGTGTGCAGTGTGTGTGTGTTACGAAATGACTCAGAACTATTTTGTGACGCACTACAGCTACAACAAGCTTCTTATTCAAAATATGAAGCTGTGAACTAAAACCAAACTGGATCCCAGGGCAAAGAAATGTGACGTCTACAAACCTCGGTCAAAGGCGAGTCTCACATCTTCTATGTGCTCTGAGAATCCAGACACTCTGTAGAGGCCTTCAGATTTCATACCTGCAGACAGACAATTAGCACATCTGTGAGTTGTTTTTTTGTCTTTTGCAATTACCACTCTGCCTACCTCACACCCTGCTTCTCAGACTTAACTATATATACGGTAACTAAAAAATTCAGCTGTAGAATAAATGAATGTTGGAGTTGAGAATTTACACATCAATCCTCATGCTCTTCTTTTCTCTTTGTGGAGTTATTGATGGGGTTTAGTGTGATGACTGATTAGTTGCACTCTACCTCTCAGCTCTATCTCTCGAATACACATGTCCACCACCATGGGTCGGGTCGTGTTGTGAGCTTTAACGAGTGTGGTGAGGTCACAGCTGAACACTTTCTTTATCCTGCGCAGGTCCGGCTGGCAGTCACTTGGAACCAGTTTGGAGCACTGTTTGTGTACATTCAGCCCGCAATCTAGCGGAGCAAGAGGGAGATAAACAGAGAGAGAGAGAGAAGGAGAGATTAGTCTCAGACTGATGATGACACAACCATCACAGCAGGATAAAGACAGCAGTTTGAAAAGGTTTCCCAGAGTCAGTGATAAACTGCACTGTCAGCCAGCACAGTCACTCCTAAGCTGTCTCGGTGCACTGCGCCAGAGGTAGATAACGACGAACGTGGCAGCATGGGCAGGGGTTCTTGTTGTAGTTTTAGTCATTCGGAGTGTGCTGGACAGCTGGCAAGTGTGTGCATGTGTGTGTGACAGAAGTACACCTCGTGTGTGTAGCAGCAACGGCTGGGATTTAGGTTTTTTGAGGGAGCTGTACTTGAAGAGCGAGCTGTCCGACTGAAATCACAAAGGTGTTTTTTACTGCTGGTCTGCTGATTGGGGTCTTCACTCTCAGCGCTTGCAGAGTGAGTGTAGCAGGAGATAAGGAAAAAAACAGAGGCTAGAGAGGGAGTGAGAGAGGACAAAGAGGTCTTTCCTGTTTCCCATAGCACATGAGGTGTCTGATGATACCAGTGTTTGCCTCTGGCTTATCAGCATGGCAAATGCCTCAACAACAAACAGTCTGTTTAGGGAGAAAGCAACCAAGTCCAACAACATGCACATCGGTTTCAGGACTGTGTCTGTGCAATGAACACATCTTGTGACCATAGAAGCTTTGAAAACCCCACTGAGCTCTAATATGTCATCAGTCTTAGTTCTGCTGCTATATTTGGTCAACAATTACAGTATATCTGACCTGCGTTTGACCCGCGTTTATCATTGTTAGATAACATTTGATGTTTGATTTTGCAACATCTATGCTGATGGAAGTGCTGTCAGCACACTGCGTCACATGAAATTTTTCACAGACACCAGTGATAAGGGAATCAGAAAAAGTAAAACCATTAAAAAATGGTTGCCCTTCATCTTTGTCAGACAAAGACTAATAGTTACAGCTGCGTGTTTGATCCGCTTTTTCTGAGGAACAGACTTCAATACTTTGAAAAGGAAAGATGCCATAAAATGGGATTAAATCAAATCACTAATCAGATGCGAAAACTTTTTCTGAAAGATTATGCAACTGAAACACACATGACAGCATGCGTAACTGTGAATCATACACTACTTGTGTAATTCATGATGTACATGATAGTCTTTGTATAATCCATGACGTGGAGTTCTGATGTTGGAGTGTATAGTTACCTGAGCAGCGGACACCCTGGGCAATCAGACCCCACATGAAGTTGGCACAGTACTCGCACCAGTGCGGCCCTCGAAAGGTATGTACCTGGAGTTAGAGAGAACATTGTTAACACACATACAATGTATTGTAAGTCACTGCTGTGTCCAGTCCAGACTGGAAAAACCTCCCTTTTGATGTACTGGACAGAGATTACGTCGTGATCCCATGCTACAGTGGATGGGACCCCTGGCCAAATGAGAGCATTTGTATATACAAGGCAGATTAAGGGATTTACTATAATGTGTCTGGCATCTGCTCCTGGGCAATCGGATACATGCAGGCCAGCCTGCAAGTCAAAATAACAGATGCACACCCACTGTGCGCCCTAAAACACAGAGATAAAGTGGAAAATTTGGCCACACCTGCACGCATGTGCACAAACACAGACACCTTCATTGGTACTTTGAATAGGTAGTGGTAGGCTGATGAGTGAAGAGGGCATATGGCAGATGGAGAGTAGAAGGTTTTTGTTCTTTTTCAAAGAGGAAGCATGGAAAAAGCTCGGGGGTCATTGCAGCCTGCCTGTTAACTGACACCAAAGATACAATTGCAAGAATGCTGTGGCGCCCAGAGACAAAGACTCCATAAATTCTCTTTTGTGTATTTGAGGAACCATAACTCTATTGTACATCGCACAACCTCCAGTTTTTACTGAGAGCAGACTGTACTATATTTTTCAACTTAATACTTGTTTTTACAAACTCGGTAGCTTGAAAAATTAATGGATCTAAAAGCTTTAAAGTCAATGCTAATCAATGTGCTCTGCTCTTAATGGGCTGTGATGCGGCATGTTCATTATTTCCCCTCAGTGCATATGGGTGTCAGCTGCATGTGTTCTCATCAAAACATCAACACACACACTGGTCAATGATGGGACAGACAAACACATCTCTCTGCTTAACCAAAGCAAATCACGGTGACAATGTATCAAGGTGAAGCTGTCATCAAACTTTTCTTAATAAAAGAAGCTGCTCACCTTGAAGTTGTGGATCTTTTCATAAGAGCACTGCTTCTCCGGTGTGTCTTTCAAGGCACTCCGTCGCACCAGAGGTGAGGAGATCTGCGGACAGGAGGCCAACAGTTTAATAGGCTTCCACAGAAGAGTCCCCTTACTCCCCAGTTTGACTCCCAGAGCCAAAGCCAGCAGCTCCTGACGCTTTCGCTCCTGTCTTTTAGCCTTGTGGGTTATCAGATCCCCCCCTCTGTTTTCTTCGGCCTCCATGCTTGACTGGTCAGGGTCCCACAGACTCTCTGTCTCCTCTGGGGAAAGATGCGAAGATAAGTGGGTGCTGTGCAGCAGACGCTGCCGGCAACAGCCCAGCGCAGAGGCAGCAGCTACACTCCACTCTTCTCTGACCCAGGAGGGTGACTGATGACAGCCAGCACGGGGTTGACTCTGCATCTGGTCTGATTCCAGTGGCAGCAGAGAGCAAGAAGAGCCAGGGAACAAGGACCAGTAGTGGGCGGCCTGAGGGCAGGAGTGTGCCTCACACAATGGCCCTCTTTCACACACCCAGAAAGGAAAGAGAGAGAGAGAACAGGGTCCTGATGAGGAGGGGCCAGGAGGTTGAGAGCGAGGGCGGTCGGGTGCTGTCAGGACCACTTCACACAGCTCAACAGCTCTGTGAAGCAGAATCAATAGTGTGGACGCCCTCTTTATAGCACAGAACACACTCCCATTAGTAGGCTGCCTTCTGGATACACTCCACTTCACTTAACGGGAGATAACACTCTTCTGCCAGCAGCTCTCAATCAGCGCTGGGTCTCCTAACCGTTTGACTTGCCCGCTCAAAGACAGGCTCTGGATTCTCAGGCTTCGTAATTCAAGCAGATCTTGACCTCCAGTTATGCCATTCGGCTGGTGGAATTCCCCACACTGCCGTCCAGACTGGATCTTCCAGACACTCTGACTGCAGACTACTCACGCCAATCACAATCATTTGTCTCAGAGGACCAGCAGAGCCAGACCATCAACTGGGATTGAGAGGGATTACTGCAATAATCCTTACACAGCGAATAATCCCACAGTGCCCAAATCCAAGTAAAATCCCATAGGAAGCTCATTTGTAGGTCTGCTGCCATATAGTATTTTGCCAGTGGGGGGCTGTTGCTATGGTCATGATTAATTTGTCTCAATTAGCTCTGCTTGTAAACAACTAGTACACAGCACCACAAGGTTTCCTGCTCTTGTAATTAATCAAGAAGCTCAGAAACAAAGCACTGAACACTGACAAAAACTCAAACTGCACATCATACGACACATCAAGTAACACATATCTATGAGATTTTATATCAAAGAGCTACTGCACAGAACACCCACGGCTGAATATAGGAGGGCATCACAAAAAATAGGAGGTTCAACCAATTTATTAAACAGACAGGAAAGGTCAGAAAGCTGGTAAGCACTGGATTTGTGGTGATAAAGAGCTGGTGAGTTAAAGAGCAAAAGACCCCAAAAGGCAACTGCAGAGCTGAGATAAAATAAAAGAACTGGCAGTTCGCAAACACAGGAGCAAAGTAAAAAAGTGCTGTGGGCCCTTTGTGTACCATCCTGTTTTTTGTCTCTGATGTCTGAAGGCAGCGGTTAACGGGCTGATAGCTGAAGAGTGACAGGACAGGTGAAGATATTTGTCATTGTGGCTGACATTCTTTGAAAAGACCTACACATACCATACCATAGAATTCAGCTCTAAGTCTGAAGGGACAGATGAGGGATAGACCGCTCTAAGATATTTTAGACTTGCGAGGTGGGAGGGAGGGAGACGAGGGCTCCACTCTTTGTCTGCAGGCAGATGGCTTCTTGTCTCTTAAAGAAGAGCTTGGTAGAAAAGACACAAAAGGTGGTCACACAACAAGCTCTGCTTTCTTTTCACTGGCTTTGCCTCTTTTATTCCTGCAAGGCTTTTGTGAGAGCACAGCTGAGTGGACTCTGTTGTGAGTGAGTACTTGGAATCATGGGAAAACAGCACAGTGGGCACTGACACAGTAAAACAGCAAGACACAACTGTCCACATCCCAAACAAAACAACATCTCTGACACACAGAACTAGGACAGAGCTTATAGAACTAATAGAGTGACAGCACTGAATAATGGCCAGAAGTGTATTTGCCGACCATTATGGTGTCACATGGTGTCATGAAATCGGCCTTTGACCATTTAGATATAAAATGCTATCACTACATCAGTTGATCCCATTCGACATGTGTAAAACTGTGTCATAGATTGTGCACGAATTTGTGGATTATGGTCAAAAACGTATATTTTGTGAAGTCATGGTGACCTTGACTTTTGACAACCAAAATCTAAATAGGTTCAACCTTGAGTCCATGTGAATGTTTTCAAGAAATTCCCTTAAGGTGTTACTGAGACGTTGCCTTCACGGGACTTGGATGGATGGATGTATGGACAGATGGAGGGACAAAAACATAATGCCTCTGGCCCTGGCTGTCTCCAGCATGGTGGCATAAAAATAGAAGTAGTGTGAAGGATATGGTACTCAAAGATGTCGACCATTATTCAAAGGGACTTGGGTCAGGATTTGTGACTGATTAAACATGCATTTTAAGTTTTTTTAATGCTAATGGGTGATGAAGCGTTCAAAACCAAAAAGAATGAGCCCACCCACGTATCTCTCCATTGCCTTGAACAGGCTGTGTGCTGCATAATGTACTGCAAATCGGAGTCTGAATTTCCCGCGCATTCCTGCAGATGACACTGAATGCGCGTTCTCAATGGAAGAAGACAAGCGTGGTAGTAATGGACTCTGCTACAGTAAACAAACGACCCACCACCACACAAAGTCCACACAAAAGTCCCACAAAGTCCCATAAAGAAGAAAACGAAAGTTTTATCATCGGCATCTCGTCAATCAAAACGCAATTACCCGCAACGACCGTTCTGTCAGTATTGGGTCTTATTTCTTGATCCTGCCCCTAGTCCTTTTAAAAATGGAGGGAATTGCTGCTTGTGTCTGCAATAGAAACACTGATAATAACTGGACTGACAGTGCTGTGTGAGGAGCAGTTTTACATTTTACAATTAAAGAACCTAAATCATTTGTTTTTTCTTTCATTCCTTTACAGCATGAAACCCCAGAGAGAGAACTGATAATTATCCTAACAAATAACAGGACAGTTTCTTGGAAATCTTTCCAGGGCATGCAAGCAGACCAGTTTGTCGAGAGCCCTGCTGAGATTAAACCAGAGTGGTGAGTATCGGGAAAAATGTGGCTGAGGTTTTGGCCACAGAGGAAATTCCTGCACATGCAAAGAGAGGGAAACTCAGGAGGTTGAGCTACAGGTCGCATCAAGGTACCGCCTCTCAGCTTCTGTGAGCATTTCAATTACAGAAGAATTTACATTCATGGCAAATATGGAGGTATCAACCTAACACCCAGTAAATACATGTGAATGCTGACCATACAGTGAAGCCACTGTGCCTGTATTGCCTCAGGGCGTGGCTGTGCAATTGGTAAACATGAAGTTCAAGAAGCAACCACAGATTCGAGCCATCAAGGCCAGGTCTCTGCTTCCTGGACACGTAATAGTCGAGCAGACAGAAAACTGTTTTCCTTTCAGTCTTTTGGAAGTGACTGGCAGGTGGTTTTCAGTCTCTGGCTGACAAAGCCTGCCATCATCGCAGCTGTCACCAATTCAGATTCCCATGTAGAAAACTTGGCAGGAGGAAATTTCAAGTCATTTTTCGTCTTGATAACTGACAATCTGACATTTAGGGAACAACATGCTCCAGATTCAGTTGGTAAATGCTAAAGGGGGGTTTCTGGATTTGCAGTCCACAAGACTCCAAAAGCTGCAAATCAAACAAAGAGCAAGATAGCGTTCAATAAAGCACTGTGTCTTAAGCAAACATGTGCTAGCCTGTGTGTCTCAGAGGGCAGTCCTCTGGCTTCCTTCAGGTTGGTAGTGGCATCTAGGGTAGGATTTAAAAAAACAATAAGTCAAGTCAATGGAGTGACTGACTGATGGCCATTAGGTCAAGAGTGCTGCATTAATGGCTTGTGTCTCAGGTTGCAGAGCCCAAACTGAAGAGCCATGATATTAATACTGCACCTGATGTTCCTGCTGACAGATCCGTCAAGTGTCTGTCACTGACTGACCATCATACTGACAAACTCTGGGCTGACATTTTGAAGACAGAAAAAAATCATCTGACAATAAATCACATCCTTAAGCTGAGAGATACATTAAAAGTTACAGCTCCTGAAATCTCTGATGAGGATGAGACTGTGAAAATGTTCATTTCTGTTCATAAAAAGCGCCCAGCATGATTCTAAGTGCTATCAACAGGAAAGAAGAGGAAACAAGTTAAGATTGCCATCTAGTGGAGGGATACTTTGAATTTTTCTCCAGACAGAGACAGACTTTCCTCATTCCTAATTGATAAATCATTCACTGACTTCAGTCCAACAACAGCTCATGGGTGCCAATGAATACAAAGCGTAATGTGTCTCACCCAAGATCTGTGTGTCTGATATGCACGGCAAGCAGAGCAAAGTCCCAGTCCCCTTGGTCATCATTACCTTTAAGATGAGGCAGTGAAGCATGGCAGCAGTGAACACACCCAGGGGCCACAAGGATAATGTATGTCTCACTCACAGGACAAAGTGTCCTCTCTGAGGCATCCTTCTGGAAATCCAAGCTACTGGAGATGCTCAGTAGCTTGGAAGTAGATCAAAATCATGGTGCTCAAAATGTCTATCAAGGGGCCTGAGGGTGTGTGCTACATCATTTGTTTGTACTGAAACAATGAGCTAGACTGTTTTTTGTCCCTGAACAAAATGTGTTGGTTAAAGCATAAAATAATTTGGGCATCTTATTCTCAAAGTTTAGAGGCTCAGATAATAGAAATCTTCAGATAATTAAATGAAATAACATTTCAATGACAAACTGTGAATGGTTTTATGAACATCAAATTCATTTTCACTAAAGTGGTTTTATTAATACACACAATACATAATTCCTTTGAATAAATCCATTCAAACTAGGCTTGAAACTATTGATTATCATTGTCTATTGATTTTTATTTTTTATTTTTTGAGTGCTCATTTTCCTTATGAGAATGTTGCATAATGGCCTTCACAGTTACCAACAGGTCAAAGTCCAATCCTAAAATGTTTTGTTTTATCTGACCATCAGCCAAAAAACCCAGAAACATTCCACTGATCACCAAAACAGATACTTTTTGCTGATCAACCACTTGATTAATCAACAGCCGCACTATAAACATGAATGAGAGATTTCTCTTTTTGAAGTTTTCTCTCGTCAGATAGACCTGAGAACTTTTGACTGTTGCCAAAAAGGAGTTTTAGCTTGATTACTCATTGTGTGATTCATTACCAGAATTGCTTCCGATCAATTTTCTATCAATGCCAGAGCTGATTTATAGACTGCAGCAGCTTTAAAAGAGAGCAGGTCTTTAAAGCAGCATCTTGCTGAACTTCAGCAGATGTAAGCCTCCTACTCATTATGGCACCACTTAGTACAAAAACAGAAACCTTGAAGTTCCTGGTGACATAAACTCACCCGTTCGTCTTTCTGGAAGGTGACCCTGCGGGGTTCTGTGCGTCCACGGCTCAGCCTGTGCACCATCTTGTCTTTGAGTAGTGAGGTGTAACCAAGATGCTCGTAGATGGGGTTAGTGGTCATTTTGGCGATGTACTCTGCTGCCTTGGTCTCGATGTAGAGAGTGATGAGGGCGTCTGTCACAAGGTCATGGACGGACTCAAACCTCTTCTCTCCAACAAAGTGTTTCCCATCATAGAATAGTCTATAGTTGAGGGTCTGGTGCCCAAACCTGGTTTGAGACATATGGATGTGCTTAAATACAGAGGGACAAGAAATAATCATAGGCTGAATTGGTGGAGTGGCTGAATAAAAGTGAGGAATGAGCTCTGGGCTCCTGAAGGGGACGACCTTTCAGGGACTCTGTGCTGCATACTGATGTGGTGGTACCTTAAGGCCAAGGTGTGAGTCCCTGGCTGTCTTTGGCTCTCCCTGATGAGGTAAGCACCTTCAACCCCCGCCAGCAGCTCATCTGCATATTCTCGAGAGATGACGCCATGAAATCTGAAAAAGAATAAATTCTGGGTATGACTCTTCTTCCAATGTAATTTCATCCTGAAAGATAATATTTTGGAGGTTAAGCTCAGTCTCTTATATTGAGCATGTTACCAAAGCAAAGACACACACGCACACACACACACACAGAGGCAAAATACACATCCATCATCCAACCACTTAAACCATAACCACTTCTGATGTCAGGCAATAATGATAAATAAAACCAGTCTCTGCCCAACAATATTCGGAAAAAAAGGCATAAAAAATGACAGCAATTAAGTAACACTCACTCTCTGCCATAGTATTTGGGTCTGCTCTCCATCTGGAAACCAGAAGAAGAAATATTGGCTGGAGGAATATGATGTGAAAGCTCAATTAACTGGCTTTGCAAATTGTTATTACAGCCTGTGTGAAAGATAGTGGACTCTACACCACAGGACAGATTAGCTCCATCTATGCCCCCTCATCTATTCACAGCCACCAAGCCGTAAAGCCAAATCACAGAGTGTGGAGATGAATAAGACGCAGTCGGTGAAAACAGCTGGCAATAGATGACCAGCTGCAAGACAGAATATTTAGTGTGTTGCTGTGTCACACCAGGAGTGTGTAGTGTGTCTGCAGCATGTGTGGTGAAAACACAATTTTCCTTCTGAACATGATTTATATAGATTTATTTATAATCAAATATCAGCATTAAGATTCCGACAGAGAAGAACAACAATTCACAAACCATTTAATTAGTGCAACCTTCTGTACAAAGACAGTGGGCATGGCCACTGTAGACGTCAGTGTGAAATCTCTTAAAATTCACTGTTATGAAGATAATGGTTTTATGGGAACACTTTGGGGAATATGTCAAACGTCATCTTGTACTTTGAATTAATGGGCAGCCACTATCTCACTTAGCCAGCCCATCTCTTTCACTTTTCCCATCACAGTGTGGCAAGACTCAATATGGGATGAGACATGCATCATTTCTGGTGAACTATACTGTACAATAGAAGACTGACAGTTCTCTCAATGAGAGCAGTAACAAGCATAGCAACTCGTTCCATTAGCTTTATATTCACAAAGCTGAGGCTGTAACGTCTGTGCTGCCTGTCCAAAGTGTTCCTCTGTCTGTTTAAGTCTCAGGTGTCCATATAAATGCTGAAACAGGATTTGTGAAAGAAAAACTAAATGTTGTCCTACACTATTCCAATATTCAAATCACACTCCTTAATAAATGTCAGGCACAGACTGAACCACACTGTTGGAGGATTATGTTTAAATTTTCTCACTCTAGCATACTGATGCGTTAAAATAATTGCTCTTGAGGTGTGGGAGCAAGTCACTCCCCATAGCTTACTGATTGGTCTGACTTCCAGCTTCCAGGCTTAAATCTGTGTGTTTTAAGACAACTGGGGGAAAAGAAATGAATGAAGCCAACAGGTGGTATAGTTTGCTATATTGTCTTTAAGGCTGTTCAAAGAGATCCATGATCACAGGACGGTACTGACTCATAACTTTTGTTGTTAGGCTTCATTTTGCAACAGAACCATTTTTTGTCATTGTTGACATTAGTATCAATGTAATTTCCAGTGTTAAAGCAGTTACGGTACTTTTAATCATAGTGCTGACATGAGTTGATCCTCTATAGCTAGTTGACAATAATAACCGGTGACTAGTGCTGCCTCCAGCTCCTCAGATATAAAGTATCCCAGATTTACTCAATGCAAATACACAATTATTTTCTCATATTTTACAGCTATATAGCTAAACTAAATGTAGAATCAATAATTTCAGCCTAATACAGTAGCCTGTTGTATACAGATTTATGAAAGTACTGACCTCTTGAGGACATGTGATCCTCTTTGGTCTCGGGGCTTCCTGCTGTAGCTGGTACACTGTTAGAGAAATATATGCATGTTATTTAAGGCTGCCTGCCCCTCTGAGTTATGCACACAGCTCAGTGTAAGTTGTAATTACATACGTACTGTAGATTTGTGACCAAAATAATCAACCTCAACACTTAAAGCTGAAGGAAAGTAAATGACGCAATGCAGCTTTCATATCATGGGAATATACATAAAACAATATCTCCACTTACACAGCTTTGGCTCAGTGCAAAGGTAATAACAAAAGGAACTATTTGCTTGTGTATGCAAGGCTAAGCAGTCAGTGGTTTACATGACAGGAGCCATATATCTGCAATCCTTGTGAGTGAAATCAGAGATGTTGTGGATTTATAACTGTGCACTAGCTGTCGTAGCTCCAAAACAAAACTATGTACACTTACAAACACAAATGTACTTCAAATCTATGGCTCAGTGTATTAGGTCTACTTAACGTATTGGGAGAAGCGGAAGTAAATCAGTGAAGCAAAGTGAAAATGAGACTAAAGGGGTTTGCGGCAGGCAGAGTGATCACCACAAACACCTCAGCAGCCTCACAAGAACTGGTACATTACAATTAGTGATTAAAAAGTGAAGGAAGCCAAAACGCTGCTGCTATTTTGCTGTTTCCCAGAACTGAATATCTGTCATGGCAGAAAATATTACCACCACAGAGGATTCAGTAGCTGAGTGTGGTTTCTTTCTTCATGTCCAATTTTTAATCCTCTGTGTCTAGAAATGGGGTTTCTCTTGTGCTTGACAGACTGCCACATTTCCATACCAGAGTCTGTATAAAAACCCTGCAACAATAACAGAAAAACAGGTTTAACTGTTTTATGCTCTTAGATGCAGTTTGGCAGTCTATACGTCTACGCCTTGTGAGATGCAGCTGAGAACTCAAGACTTGGAGCAGTGTCCTCTTTACTCACAACGTGTACCACAGGAAAGAAATCACTGCATGAGGTTGATCTAAGTCCTCACTGCAGCAGATTCTTCAGGCAGGGGAAGGAAGACTCCTGACTGTGAAAATGTCCTGACTCCTGACATTTTCATGTTTTGTCAGGCTGATTCAAGCCAACCAGAGCAAGTTCTGGACATCATCCATTCCAGGGACACAGTCAGGTCTAAAAATACCTCAGCAGAGGACCAGACGAGTCAGGAGAAGATGGGCGACTTTGGAAATGAAGCGTTATTATTATGGGAAAATTATATATAAGAGACGTTCACAGTAATTGCAGGAAAAGTGTGTGTAAAGGCCATGAACTGTAACTGGTTAAACAAAATGTAATCACACTATGGATGGACAGAGTTTCCACCCGAAATGATTTCTGTCTCGGCTTCAACAAATACATCACGTATATTCTGAGGAGTCAACCCATTTCCTACCACTTGGCAAAAACACTGTATAATGAGGTGGGTGTTCTGAGGACCCCATTTCAGCTGAGCCTCTCTGCAGGTAGAAAATCTTGTTTTCCTGGGTGATGGTAACCTATTTTACTCAGGGATCAGGGATGTGCTGCTTTGCATTTGTGCATGTGTGAATGTGTTGTGTGGGCGAATGTGCTGGAGTGTGGGCCTTTTGTGCATGTGTGCATGTTGTTTTGGAACCTGCAATGTAATCTAATTTAGCACTGTGTACAACACAACCCAGTTGCTCCATGTATAGAAAAATGTCTTTGTTATTTATATGTGACAAATAAATGAGTTGGTATTTGAAGAAACACATTAAAGGCCAATGTCGGGTTATAATATTGTTAATCGGCATGTAAGAGTAATTCATTACTCACAGTAGGACTTCCATATGGGCGGTTGGTAATCCTCAGGGTCTGTAAAACACAAAAATAAAGCAGGTTTCTGTTAGAGACTTGCAGAAGTGGTGTTAATAGACTGTGCCCTGTTTCCTCTCATTAAAATCTCCATTTCAATCCCTTTCCCAGTGGATTGAGTGTGAGCCCTTCACCGTGATTATGTCACTGTTGTTTATCTCTCTGTTGTGATTATGCATATGGCTTCACACTGTGCAGCGGCCTTTTGAGATGCACCACTGAATACACTTCTAATCAGTGCCTCTGCTTCAAGGACAATCGATACAGGTGTCGGCTCGTCGCGCTAAACGTCGTGTAGGCATACACCTGATCTATATTACCTGCCGCCGGCACGGTCCTGAAAACAAAACATCTCTATCCGTGACAAGAGGACAAAGTCACCAATCAGAGATCCAAAAAAAAAAAAAGTAAGCACAATTTACACCCAAGCACCCACCACAAGAGCTATCTATGGGAAATATGATTTATGATGGTGTGAACATATTCCAGCAATATATGATGGAGCGTACTGTAACAGTATATTAGCTTAGAAAGATTAGGAGAGGTGATGAAGAAAATACCCTGTAGCAAGTGATAATTTACTGTAGTGCCTTCTCTGTGAAGTTATGACTTGTAATAAAACGTGTCACCAAACAAATCAAAAAATATGGTAAAATTTGCTGCTGCACTAAACTGTCACTGATGCAATAAAATGTGTGGCCCTGATGACACAAATGGTGCAACATATTTTTATCCATAATATTATAATGATGCTGATACTGAACATTTCTCAGCACTGGCTCCAAGTTATTTATCCACAGCTTCACATCACTGTAAGTCTGTGTTGACGAAGGCCACAAAATGGAGTGAAAAGCTTTGGCAAGGACAAATAAATTGGACATTTTGTTGAGATGTTTTTTGTTTGTTTGTTTGTCTTTTTTGGTTAAGCTCTTGTTTCCAAGGTCAAGAATGAACCTTGAGAAGATAATGAGCTTTTTACAAAGCAATTCAGCAATTTCACTGCAGGTTTTACTTTTGACCCAGTTATTTTAAAGCTACTGTAGAGCAGCACGATAATGTTGCTCCAGAGATGATACTCAATGCTGATGCACAAAATAGCTGGTATACTAAATGATTCATCTGCCTCTGAGATTATTAAATGTAATATCTCTCATTAAAGTCCCAGGGCCGCTGCTCAAGGATGCAACTGATGGTGTGAATGATGCATCTGGTTGATATGAGAAACACATTCAAGTTTTAAGCATTCCTTTGCACTCATGAACGCATTAGCATCATGCCCCTCTGGCCAGAGGCATGGCAAGAGATGAAACACACCTGAGAGGGAACCATTTAATGAAAACTAGTGAGCACTTGTTGGATGTGGGCACTAGGGTGCAGCAGGCGGAGAAATTGCGAAACATTAATTGCACAAGTATTAAAGCTTCATCACAAAGGTCTCTGTAAATTCTTGTTCTGTTTTCTTCTCTTCAGCTGACAGCACTTCAAGTGGAGGCAATCATGGTTTTTTTTCTTTCCCTTCATGCCTTTTTCTCTGCTCACTGCAGGAGAGTTCGAGTCGAGGCTGGTTGCAACATTATTAAACGTACAAAACGCTCATCATTGCCTCTCATAATGGCAAGGTTACTTTGCAGTGAGTAGAATTTATTTCAGCGGAAGGACAAGATAGGTGCATAGAGTTAAAAGCTGAATAATTATGCAAATGATGAAAAAGTAGATCAACTGAGAAGTGGATTTTTTAAGGGTAAATGTTTTCACTAACGCCCTCCATAGAAAGTAGACCTTCAAATACCATTCAGTAGCCTTCAGGCTCTGTTTGCTGATGTGTGGCCAAGCTGTCTTGGAAAATGTATTGTCCTAATGATGAAGCTATGTCACTGTGTATTGCGCTGGCAACAATCTGAAAGATTTATTCCGCTGCGGCTTGTTTAAAGAATGTGATTTCATCTGGTTGGCTGCCAAATATTCCCTTTCCAATCTGATTCCTTTTAATGACGAATGGCATTTCCGTCTGGAATTCTGCTGCAGCTCGGGCTCAGAAAATGGAGCTCTTCAGGGTCGATTCGGATACAAAAACTGGCACACACAAACACATGTGCAAATGCATTGAGCTACACTGTGCATAACCCACTCTTGAGTGCACACACTTGTGCATAAACACACACAGAAATCCAAAGAACATCAAAAAGAATTTCTAAGTAGCTCAGAGTTTGCGTGGTGCCTGATGATCAGGGAGAATTTAAAATTCTGGAGCAGCCAGAAGGCTCTTCCCCCGAAGAAACAGCTATTAATTGTGTTGCCCTCCATTACTCACCAGTCAGAGACATTCAATAAAATAATTACCGGCGGGTGTTTGCTTTGGTGACAAAGAGAATACCTGATGAATGAAGATCAAGACTTTTATCCCTTGAGATAAAGTCTGCATCTGTGCACAACATGAGGAGGAAAGAAATCAACTTCAATACATAAAACAATTTAAAACATGGAGGTGCAATGAGTCCAAGGCTCACAACAGTTTGACAAGTTTAATTCCCTGATTGTCTTTTATGATAATGGAAGAGGACACAGGACACTTTTAGAGGACACAGACTTCACTATCACCTAATTAAACTTAAGGGTTTATAATGGTTAACACCATCAAAAACCAATGAGACCAGGTGGTTTGACAGTATGCCTCATGTTTACATTATCCATGTGCACCTGTTCATCTAGTACGTTGGGTTTGGGATCAGTGGGTTTGTTGTGTTGCTTCATCTCCAATCCTTTCTTTCACATTTCATGTTATGAGTGTCTTCCTTGTGATCCCTGATTCTTCTAGCAAGTTCTCTAATATCATTGTGACCTTGCAGCAGTGATGATCATCATGACGTCTAACGTGATATTAATCTGCTGAACCACAAATTTCACCTCCGGCAATTATGCCATGTTTGTTAAGTGTATTTTGTTGCTGTTAAAGGTAATACACAGGGGTGGAAACGTTTTAATTTCACAGTTCACTGAATTGCTTTCCTTTTAACCTGCCATCACGCTACATGACTCTACACAGATTTGTCCATAATGTGATAAGTACTTAACTCTTCCAATCTCAGCCACAATCTACAATTTCTATACAACTAATGTGATTTTTTTATGTTTTGGAGTCTTGTGAGACTGCAAATATGTGACTCGGTATGATTGGCTATTTAATGAAGATGATGAGCCTAAACATGCACGTACATTAAGTATATAAAGAAATAACACATTCTCAAGTTGAACCTCTCACTGCCAGACACACACACAGACCCTCACAAAACCAAACACAGACACCTCCACAACACACACAGAGAATCAGTGGGATGCAGCAGAGCTGGAGCAGGGAGACCATCTGTGTATTACACTGGTCCAAAACAAGCATTTCAACAGTCTTAGCGCTGACCAGATAACATGTGACAAGTATGAGGGAGCCTCTGGAGTGTGTTATTTGTGGTGCGCTGTTGGGCTGTACACCCTCACTGAAATTGTGTGTTTTTCCGTTAACAAGAACAGTAGGTGAGTTTAAACAGGCGAAAGTATAATTTCCATGCGTCACTGAAAAAGCCTGCATGTTGTAATTAATGCGCTGGGCGACTTGGGGGACTAACTTGCTCCCTTGCTGATGCTGTAAAACATGCAGCTAATTTGACTAAGTCATTATATATGACACACATCTAGTCCTTCGTGCTTTACACTGGAAAGGACCAGAAAGAGAGACAATGGAAAAATTTGGAGGTGAAATGCAGCACTTGCCAGAAACATGTGCAGGATGGTGTGGAGCAGACAGCCTCTCTGTAATACATGGCTGTAATTCTGCCTCCCTGACCAATTTTGTCATTTAAGGCCTGGAGGAGAAGGCATACTTTCATGCTCCTTCCCTCAATTTATTTTCAAAGCTTTATTTCCTGGAGCCGTCTAGCAAATGGCATGCTACTGGTACAGTACATGCTTCCATGCCCACCCGTGCCAAGAATGCGTAAGAATCTCCCTGATCAAAACGTGTGGCCAGAAAATATCTTTCCAGGAAAGGGAGGAGATTGCAACATACATGCTGCAATCGTGATGCAGTCCTTACAAAAATGCCTGCCTTCCAATATGTCCATGTGTCAAGATTGTCATTATAGTTATTGTGTATATAATACAGCTCACACACTATAAGGTGGGTTGGATTAATACCATTGTTCCTTCCTAACAGGAGCTACAGAAATAAATCAGTGTTTGCCTCCATAATGTAATTACCACTGGCATAGATCAGTGCTGTGCACAAAACGTTGCCATCAGTGACACTTTGACGGTTCACACAGAAGAAGTTGGATGAACTTTATTTACACCCTCTCCTCCAAACAACAGAGAAGCAGATAGACGTATCATTAGCAGCAGCTGAAATAACTACATCGAGAGCACTTTGCTTGCAGCCAGAACGACCTAATATGGAGCAGAAATTGAGCAGAGATTCATTTTTGAGTCATATGCCTCATAGACAAGATTATTCAAATGTTGTGTCTGACTGCCAAAGAGCTCTGCATGAAAATAATAATACCCTTGTGACAACCACTCTATCCCTGGCAGCAGCACAGCTTGTAACCTCTGATAATTATATTGAGAGCCCAACAGTAATGACAACCCTCCAATGCCACAGAAAGAAAAGACTTTCCTCTTAAAGCAGCAGTGGTCAAACAGTAAATCCAGTGCTTTTTGAAACGCACACATGAGATAATGCTTTGTGAAGCATGTGGTCACCACAGGCTATATCAGCTTGGAAACGACTGTCTGTCCCTCCCATTGGGCAGTACCTTGGGAAATGTGACTCTGCTGTGTGGTGTGGTCGGGATGTAGAAAGAGTAGGAAAGTAAAACAAATACTGCATATACAAAAAAGTGTCCTCACCCTGTAATAAAGCTATACTGTAGCTTTGCCTATAGAGGTGACCGATTTTAGTTTTTATTCATTCATAAGTGGAAAATGCATCACACATGCACATTTAATCAGTGTGATTTTCTGTGGTAAGTAAAATATTGGTGGTGACAGAAAACACAAACCTAAGTGCTGAGCCTGGTATTATAAACAGCCTCTCCCTCCCCGTGTCTCGCACACGCCTCTGGTTGTTGGTGTGGCTTCCGCATCTAAAGCCACTGTGATAGTGGAGTTTGTACTTTATACCCTGGCAAACACGAGCAACACATTTTATCAACACTGAATGGTATCTACAGAGAGACAAGCATGGAGCTGCTGCCTCATTTTGGGTTTTGTTTGAACAGCTGCTAACCCACTTACTGTTCTCATTCTGCGAAAATTGAATTTTTAACAAACGTATAATAGGTACTAATCACTGAACTATAGCTCATTATATGCAAAGGGGATTTAATTGGAGCCTTGTGCATGCTGTAACAGCATGAACTGTATTATGTCACTGGACCATAGTGTATTAGGATTTTCACTGTGTCAGAAAACATCCCAGCCTGCTGCTGCGTTTTGGAAAATGGTAGACTACGCAGGCCAAACACAATCCTTAAAGCCTGCCAAGTGGAAAGTCAATGAGGGAATTATGGAGATGATTGGCAATCTAATGATAACATCCAAACCCAACGTCAGAGTTTACTGACTGCATCTCACAACCTTGTAATCCCTCTGCACACCAAAGTCGTCCTTTCCCACTAATGTTTCCACCACTGTAGTTAAAGCAGATGGGGATGTTTTTCATTCATCTTTAATCCTAATTCACAGCAGTCACTGGAGGCTATTGGCTCATTGTTTACACGGTGGGTGTGAGATGCAGATGAGGAAATAAAAAGTAATCAATGGTGAGCATGTAAGAGATGGCTCAATGAAAAAGTTTGATTTAAGACAAAGACATCCATTTCAAAGGACACAGATAAAAACTTCTCTACAATAATGATGATAGTATTATTATTGTTAATAATAATGTTAATAATAATAATAATAATAATGATAATAATAATGTTATTATTTTTCTCAAGTCCAACCTCTCAGAGTCTGGACCGAGTCTGGGTCAAGTGAACTCTTACCAGAGGACACAGATGAACCTGAGAGGCTTGAGTTACTGGATGCTGCCATCCCAACCCGTTTCACGGCTCAGTTACTCCCGTTTGGACAAGGTGCGCTCCCGGCTGCTCGTCCCCGGCGGTGCCTCCATTTCATTCAAGTCCCAATGTGCCTCACCTTTCACGGCTGCACCGGGCACAATTTCACGTCTCGCCTCGCCCTCGCCCCCCGAGCCCACCGCCACCTCCAGCACCAGCCGTCTGTCTCAATCCGCGGATCCTTCCCCTCCCGCTCGCCGTGCGCCTCGGTGGGGAGCTCACGCTGCCGCATACACCGTGGGTGCTACCGCCACAGATAAAAATAGTCTGACAAGCCTCAGGATCGTGTACGTGGATCAGTTTCCTAAAAGCAGTTTCTTCATACTGGACAGAGGGAATGTGTAGATCGAGATTCCTGTGCCATGTAGAAATCAGATGCGGTTTCCATGTGCCACTTAGAGGATTGTAATAAACACACTACACTGCAGCGTAGACGCGCCTTCTTAAAGTGGAAGTTTGGAGCAGGGCTGCCAGATGAAAGCAAGTCTCACAAAAGAAGCCCTAAAAACAACCCACTTTAGTTACTGTTTGCAAAATCCGAAACAGACGTTACTTGCTTCTCGGGTCTCACAGTTCAATGAGATTTATGCAAACAAAAGCCAACTGGCCAGACCACATTACTCTGGCTTTAGCACTGCATTTTTTCATCAGATGTCATGTTATGTCATGTTAAGTTGAAAGGGCCAGAACGAATCCCTGTGTTTTCTGCGCCATCTGCTGGACAGACTAGAGGGAAGAGATGGTTGCAGTGTCTGTGACTTTTATCTACAGGTTTTGAGGGAAGGCTTTGAAGCCAAGAGTTCCTCACAACTCCATATGTATGATATCTCACTTTCTTCACTGTCTGCCTTCCTCGCGGTCCTCCAAGGAAAAGATGCAAGGAGAGATTGTGAGGACAGAAGTTTCGCTATAGTTTAGGGCCGAACCACATGCAAGAAGTCTTGATGTATCAGAGCTGCAAGGTGCATAATATTGCAATTATATGGCCAGATATTGCAATTGGGAGATGAAATTACGATTCCTGTTGGAACGGTCATTTTCAGTTTTTATTTTTCACCTAAAATGTATCAACTTGATGATGTGATTTTAGTTGCGTCTTGGTGCTCATAATGCACAACATATATACAGTATTTGGCAGATATTGTGATGACTCATGGTTTCAGTTTGAATGGTAGTTTCTTGCATTTATTTAATAAAATGTAGCAAGAGAGGTATATTGTGACACGTTTGACATTTATAGGTAAATAAAATAGCTCTTGGAATTAAAAAAGCTGTTGCAATTTGGATATTGCACTAGACCATATTGTGATTTCGATCTCCATTAATTGTTTGGCCCTACTGGAGTGGCAGGATAAATCTGCACAGCACTCCCTTGTCTGTCATTGCCACTGCTGAGATGCCCTTGAATTTTACTCCAGTTCAGATGTTCACCAACAGACAAGACTGTGTGGTTGCACTGGGCATCTTCCAGAGCAGAGTGTGTGTAGTAGTTGTACATGGTAAATGGCAAATGGACTTCATTTATATCGCACTTTTCTAGTCTATCAACCACTCCGAGCGCTCTGCAGTGTCATTCACACATGCATACCATCGCACACTGATGGCACAGCATCAGGAGCATAGGGATTCAGATTTTAGCTCAGGGACGCTTCGGTGCATGTGCATCAACCATGCAGTGAGGCTGAGCTTGGTCGTCTGAGACTGCCGTCAATCATGCCAAACCGTCTCAAAATATACCATTCCTCTTATCGACTTCTTTAAATACCACCAAGTATCAAAACTGCTGGAATAACTGAAAAGTCCTATTAATATCCAACTCTGTCAGCAGCAGGCAGTGCTGCAGTTCCCACCACCGCACCTGTTCACCCGAGCTGTCACATTACTGCAAAGTTTTCCTCCCACCTGTGAATATTTCTATTGTGCACTGCATTGTAGGGAAAATGCATGTGTCAACACCACCTCCGAAAGAAGATAAGTGATAGGTTTAGTGTTGAGTGCCATATTATTTTGGAGCTATCATTATCAATGGTGAAGGTTTAATAACTGCAGCTTTACAAATCCCAGTATTCTACTAAAAATCACTAACTGAATTAGGAGTATTTGGCATGTCTTAGCATGATGACACAGGTGTAAGTAATCATAAGTAATTAACATAATATGGAGCAGTCTCTACCTATGTCTCACAGTTACAGGCCCTGCTTGCTATAAAACTGTTTTGACACATGACAGTAGGAAAAGCACATGACAAATAAAGAAAAGATCAATGACTGCTAAGTTGCATTCAGCTGCTTTGGTTGCAGGGCCCTGTCACGGCTTAGGTACTGGGACACCTGAGTAGAGCAAAGTCATCGCTAGCTACACTGCAAACAGCTCTTGTCTGGTCTGATGCGAAAGGGGCCTATTGTCTAGAGCCTACGTAATTAAATGGAGCCATTATTAGTATAATAAGGGACACCTGTGGTTTTCCTGCTGTGGCAAGTGCAAATGCATGGCATGGGAACCACCTACAATTACTTTGATACTTCAGTTCCTTTGAGCTTCGCCAGCACCAGAGTGTTCACTTCAATTTTTATGTCATTTAAATTTTCGGAGAATATTGTCTTTCACCACACTTATTAAAAAGGAAATTATTTTTTAACATGCCTGTTTGCTTCTGTATGCTTCATTTAGTCGTGTTATTGTAAAAATACACTCTGTACTGGGTAAACATAGGTAGAAAGTTACAGTATAATTTTGTGAATATAAATGGTAAATACGATGATAATATGTTACCAGCACCATCTGCTAACCTTCACATCGTAAATGTCAGTTTTGCGCCCCATTTGCTTGTCTTCTCAACATGCTGGACGACAACTAGCTACGAACAGTCTTGACTACTACTTCTAAGTTAGTATGAGTGCAGTTTACTCACCAAGTCAGACTTATAATAACCGGAGATGAGGTTGTTTTCATCAGCGGGGTTAGCAAAAACCGTCACCGTCATCTCTGTACGCAGCAGCAGTTAGCTAAAACACCGGGAACTCCCTGTGAGACCGCGCCGAGGGTTACAGTCCCACCGTCGCCTAACAACGGTCACGTGATCCAAGTATCTCACATGATCGACTCGGAGCGGATCACGTGACCGGTTTACACAGCTATAGTCAGTCCGCAGTTGACCGTAGAGTGAACACATCTCTACACTGAACATGAGGTGAGTTTTGACAAATGAAATGTCTTTTTGTGTCTACGTCCGACCGCACGCGGCGTCCCGTCACTGTCTGTTTTGAAATGTGAGTGACTGCTGTGTCACGCACCGCTGACCAGGCCTTGTATCATGATATGCATTTTGTAAACAATGACAGGCTGCTGAAGGAGACTCTGTGTCTCCTGTTACTGTGGGTCTGTGTGGACGCTGCACACTCGAGGGGCTGCTCGTCCTTTTTCTGCCGGAAATCTCACCGGGTCAGCGGCCTGAACGGAGTGGACCCCGGGTCACCTCTCTTCCTCACTCCCTATCTGGAGAAGGGTGCCATAGATGAAGGTAGAGGAGCACTCAGGTTACATAACACAGTTACACTGACGTGTCTGATCACAATAATTTTGTACATTTTTGTTGTTCTTCCAGCCAGGAAACTGAGTCTGGTAGGAGATCTTCCAGGTGCCAATGTCAAAAGCTATGCTGGGTACTTCACAGTCAACAAGAAATACAACAGCAACCTCTTCTTCTGGTTCTTCCCTGCCCTTATGGTAGGCTCACACTTCTTCTTTGCTACAATAGGGACTTCCCATATCACAGATTGCTGCCAGTGTTGTGAGACAAAAAAGTGTTGCACTTGTTTTCTGTGGAGCTCAGATTTATTGTACTTGGTGCATTTTGACTGCCTCAGTCAACATACGATAAGATAGTGGACCGCATGTGTTTGGTCAGCTGCAGCACAGAAATGCTAAACGGAGGGATTTGTTTTGTGGGGAATATCACACGATCACAACCAAAATCTAAAAACAAAGAATGAATATCCAGTCTGTTTTTTTAAGGATCTTAAGAAACTTGACCTGTGTTTCATATTCCAGTGTAGGAAAGTCAAATACTATTAGCATGAAATGAACCTTGTATCATGCAGTTCAAATGAGTTGTATCATGCAGTTCACATATTGCTGGGTTCAGTCCAAATCCCTTGTGTTATACTTTTCACAGTTGTTTTCACATTATACTACAGCTTGTAAAACTCTTTATTTCAGCCTGAAACATTAATGATCAACTGCAGTCGATGTGATGTCGAAGTGATAAAAGGCGTTGTTGATGTTTGACATGTTTGACTATCTGACACATCTACAGTCTGATAATCTAACTTTATCCTGATACCATTTAAATCATCAACATTATCACCACTGGTTAGGAATAGTAATGTCTATAAAAGTGCAAAATGTTGTTAAATTCAGTTTTACCCTTGTTAATGAACTTAAGTCTCCACAAGGTGGAGCTGAGATCTCAGACTTTCTCTCTGCACTGATCTGTCTAACAGCCAAGCCAGAAGAACACTCCGGTCCTGCTCTGGCTGCAGGGTGGACCTGGTGGCACCTCCATGTTTGGTCTCTTTGTGGAACATGGACCATATGTGGTTTATAAGAACTTGACTGGTAAGAACAGCAGATATTAACATTGTAATTCAGATTTAATAATACCTGTGATGGAGTGTTATTTAGATTTTCTGACCCGTATCTTTTCTGTCTCTGCAGCTGGTTTGAGGGACTTTGCTTGGACAACCAGATATTCAGTTTTGTACATTGACAATCCAGTATGTATTCTACTCTCACATCAAAAGCAATTACATGAAAAAGTAACTTATCAGGTTTTTTTTGTTTGTTTGTTTTATGTGCACCAACATGATGACCGATGTTGATGTAAGCTTCATTCTGATGTAAGCTTTCATTTATGTGTCTACAGGTTGGAACTGGTTTCAGTTTCACAGAAGATGACAGAGGTTTTGCCCAGAATCAGGATGATGTTGGCAGAGATCTGTACAGGTGAAACACCACCATCCAACTCAAGCATAGTCATTTAGTCACTGGAGCCTTCTAAATGCCGTGTTTCATTGTTTACTGACTCTGTCTCCTCCTTAAAGTGCTCTAACACAGTTCTTCCAGATGTTTCCTGAGTATCAGGCCAATGAGTTTTATGCAACTGGAGAGGTAAAGTGTTTATTTTGTATTAGAATGATACAAGGGGCATTTTAACTTGTGCAGACTGTAAATATGCTCAATGGCCATATCTTATTCTTAGATACTAGTTTCATATAGACCAAAAATAACATTTCACACTTTTTCTCTCAATAGGAAGTAACAAGGCCATAAGGTCATCTGCTAATAATTAAGAAGACCTCCCTGAGTTAAATGTGTCGCCATGTAAACCTTTCTCTGTCTCCACACAGTCTTATGCAGGAAAGTATGTTCCTGCCATTTCTTACTACATCCATAAAAACAACCCCACGGCCAAGGTGAAAATCAACTTTAAGGGGATGGCGATCGGTGATGGGCTCTGTGATCCAGAACTGGTGCGTAACTGAAGGGGTGTCCTTTTCTTTAAACCACATCTTTTTGATTTATGAATTCCCACAGGGTCCAAATTTTCATTTAATCCTCATTTTCTTTCACTCGATCTGAAATATAACATTGACTTCCTTTCTGTTGCAGATGCTTGGTGGCTATGGTGAGTTCTTGTACCAGACGGGCATGATAGACGAATACCAGAAGGAGTATGTTGTAAAGCAGACAGACTACGGGGTCGAGCTCATCCAGCAGCAGAAGTGGGTGGAGGCCTTCAGGGTAAGAGCTGCAAAGTGAAACTCTTTATGCATGTCAGTGTTGGTATCATAACTTTCTGAAACAAATAAAGTTGTGTATTTAATCTTATTGTGACATTTCTATGTCCAGGTGTTTGACAGCTTGCTGAATGGAGATGTGGATCCATATCCCTCTTTCTTCCAAAATGCCACAGGCTGCACCAACTATTTCAACTACATGACATGCCAGGTACTTAGAAGCACTAACAAAGCCTCAAGGCTGCCTGTGTGACTTTCTGAGAACAAGAACTTCTCTAAACTATACATTTGTGTTCACCACAGGAGCCTGAAGACCAGGAGTACTTTTCCCAGTTTGTGACTCTACCAGCAGTGAGACGAGCCATCCACGTGGGGAACCTGACATTCAACGATGGCTCAGAAGTGGAGAAACACCTCCTGCAGGATGTTATGAAGAGCATCAAACCTTGGTTAGGGGTTCTTATGGACAACTACAGGGTGAGCAAATGAGTGATGGAGAATTGTCCACTCCAGTTTGTCTGTATTGCAGAAAAGATTCAGAGGTGTTTGGATTTATTTATTCTCTTATTCTAATTGCTTCCTTGTGTCCAGGTCTTGATCTACAGTGGTCAGCTGGATGTTATTGTAGCTGCTCCTCTGACTGAGCGGTTCCTGCCTACTGTTAACTGGACTGGCGCCACTGAGTACAAAACAGCTGCACGCTACCACTGGAAAGTGCAGCCCTCTGATACAGAGGTGGCAGGTTATGTCAGACAGGTCAAAGAATTTTTCCAGGTGAGCAGATATTCACGACTGTCAACAACAGTGTAAGAGGTCCTCCTGTTTTCAAGTCTGTTTATTTTTATCTCTTGTCTTGTTCTTTAGGTTGTCATCCGAGGAGGAGGACACATTCTGCCTTATGACCAACCAGCGAGGTCCTTTGATATGATCGACAGATTCCTTTCAACACGAGGCTTCGTATGAAATGTCTACTGTTGAAACGCCATTGATCAAAGCACCTCTTACCTTAAAGAGCATACTCTTCATCACAGATTGCTGATCTGAAAGACTGTTGATTGTCACATTTTATGTAACTAAGCACATTCACAGATTTGGTTCACATCATTGCCGCTTATCTGAGGTGATGTCTGGTTCAGGACTTTGGACTGCAACTTCTTTTCGCCTGGATTCAGACTTCTGCATTGCTGCCAATGTTTAGGAATTCAACTAACAATAGTAAAAATCAAATGAAAGCCAAATGCCAGTGCAGTCTGGTTATCAGGCTCAAATTCCATGAAAATCATTCATGTTTATCTTTGTTGGGATTGTGTGAAGGGGAAATACACTGTAAGCTTGTGTTGCAATCAGTCAGTGCAGGCTTGAAGATAAAATATAAAGGAACAAATCTGAATCTGAGTGTTTTTATATTCTGTGAAGACTGCAAAATGAACACTAGGGGTCACTGTGGTACAAAGAAACTTCCTTTCATAACTGAAACTCAAACACAATAACACTTCATAATTACTCTAGGCATTTAATGTACTTTAATAAACACATCTTGAGGTTACAGGTTTTCTGAACTAGGGCCTTAAAAACATTGTTAACTGACTCAATATCCTAGGAAAGCATAGGAAAGCATGTGGACCCTTTGCCTGTTCCAAAAGCACTATGTCCATAACTTACAGCCATACCAAACAAGGTGTGTTATTTCATTGTCATAAAGCTGAAGTGAAATGCTGCAGTGTGTCTGTTGAAACTGGCATTTTAACCCAGCACCACAAAGATGTTTGTATACTGAAGTTAACCGCCATGTTATTTCATCAGGCAACTATCAAGCTGTCTAGACGGTTCAATAATTAATGAGTATTCTAAACCTTTAAAGCATCTAACTATTTAATGAGCAGTTATGTCTTGAGGACAAGCATCGGAAAATGCTGACGATCATTTGATTTGAACATTAGTTTAATATTTCATGTCTCTTGGATCATTGTTTTTGCTCTTCGCTCAACACAGGACGTGACTGCTGTAAAATCACATCAGGTAATTGTGCGTTACAGAACAAGTGCTTTATTTTTCATACCGTAATGTAACTGCAGTGATAACTTTAACATCTGTACAAATGCAAAATAAAACAAAACAGAGACAATGTCGTTACAGACACAAAAAATGTACAAAGTTATGCAGGTAAGAATGGATTTCATCAGTTCATTACATATAAACAATTTATTTAAGCGCTGGAATGAGCCTGGACATACAACAAAAGGCAACAAGTGCTATGCAAACATTATTTACACACATGTACCACACATCTACTCCCTTCAAAAAGAAAGGTGGTTGCATTACATGTACAGGATTACAGAAATCAATGACATTATTTACAATATTTATAGTTTTAGATTTAAAATAATAGTTATAATGTGTGGTCATTGTTCTCCACCTCACACACAAACACACTTATACTGCACTTCCATCTGTCCTTTTTGTCTGCCTCTACAGTAACAAATGTCTTTTACCAAACCTGGATTCACTGTCAAAAATGGAAGTAGAGACGCTACAACAGCAACATCATCTGAATGGTTCCAGTTGAAAACGTTTTGAGGTTGTTACCATATTTTCACATGCAAGAGGTTAATTTGGAATGGTCTAATAATCGATATACGGTTTACAAAACAACCAAAATAAGGCAAGCTTCAGTTCAAAGGGTTGGTACAACAAAGCCCTTTCCAAGTGAATCGGTGTCTTCGTCTCAACAACACGCACACATTACTGCACACAGACTCCACGGTAAGGACGTGGCATAAACAGTCTGAATGCCTCAATAAAAATGTGAATTAACCCATTATGAGAATAAAAAGCATTTTTCAATTCACATCCTTCATCTTTGACAAAACTAGGGCTGGAGTTTAGTTTTTTCCTCCAGAATAAAAAGGGCACAAAGTAAATAGTACAGGGTCCTTAGCTGAGCCTCATCTGACAATACAAGCTCTAAGTTCCCTTTTTCAATAGACATGTGTTGCATGCCAGGCACAGTCTCTCTGTAAAGCCAAACACAGTTAAGTTTCTCGCTGGTGTGTGAAAAAGTTTGGGGTGGGGATCACTGAGAATTACTCAGACCTTAATATGGCTATTCTACCCTCTGGCATGACAGAGGACAAAGTGCATAGACAGCTCTGCGATCACTCCACCTGTCAGTGGAATGTATTTCATCCATCCTACTGTAAAACACAGTGCATTATGGTCATCATGCTAATGAATCGACATTCCCGGTCATAGAGGAAAGAGGGAAAGAAAAGAGGAGTCGCGGTCGACGTGAGAAGGCATTAAGTTTCAAGGCTGGCAGGGAGATAGAAAAGGTCAAGCCTGTATTGTTGTCACTACATCCATCGCCAATGTGAAATTCAGAGGAGCCTGAGAAAGAGAGAAGAAGAGAATGATGGAGAGGTTGGAGGTCAAACTGATCATGGGTTAGTTTTCTCCTTGGTGAGCTGTTATTGCCCTGCAGTAACACGCAGCAAACATCTATGACAAAGCAAATAACTGTGAAGAACAATGATTAATGCCTTGATTGTATTGAAGAAAAAGTGACAACAATTACGGTGATCAAAAAAGTTTTTGTTGTGAGCCAACAAAAGATTTTAGGAAAACTTCAGGCACATTGTGACATTTTGGAAAGCACAGGCATAAACTATTCCCCTTTAGAAACTGTAAAACACTCGTCAGTTGTGTGATGAGAAAAAAAAAATCATGCTCAGTCACTTTCTTGCTCTCTTTTTGTTTTTTGTTTCTTTACATACCCACTGAACTTTGTTCTGCAGAGAAAGAAGGCAAGATACAAGCACATAATATACATAATTCACATGCACACTCAAAACTATGCAGACGTACGCAATCAAAAATGTTATATTCATATGGAATTGGAATCCGAAAATGTGGATCCAGACGCACAAACACACACAAAAAGAGGCCTCAATAATTAAAGCTTCAGTTGGTCCTGGAGAGCGGAGGAGTGTGTTTCAACTCCCGAGCTGCCTCACTGGTATCACAGTGCACAGTTCTGTAGCTGTAACAGCACTGTATGTCCTCGGGACCAGAGTGGCTTGGCCATGCTGATCATAATGTGGACACACAGTAGAGAAGATGATCAATACTCTGATGTATTGCTTCTATTTGATCGTACGGTACTTTCGCTGTCATGCTGTATATCATAACACTCTTTGAGAATACCTCTGACAGGGAAAAGGTTAACAGTCATATACATTTCTAGAAAAAAAAAGGGATCGTTACACCTGCTTGCATATTCCTGTCCTCAGGACATCATGGCGACAGTTTGACTTGGTTTCAGAAGACAACTTAAAGGCAGCAACAACCCACTCACTTATTAGTCTTCTGTATGATTACACATGCTACACATACACTCAACATACGGTCCACATGTGACACAGAGAATGATTTGACTCATTATTCAGTCCATTAGGCATACAGAGATGTAAGATCTGCTTAGAGAGATGACAGTCTGTGGCTTATGTCTCTTTCCACTGGTTCCATGACCACCGTGGTCCATTTTGTACCATTACATGAGATTAGCAAACCTCCCTTTCTGCTAAGCACAAAAAAGCAGATTAAAAAAGAGGTGACAAACCATAGAACATTTATGTGTTAATAGGGTTGGTCTATAAAAATACATACTGTAGCTACTGTATAAAGAACAGCCTCACAGGCCTTTTGAGGTTTTTCTTGATGGAGGGAGAGGGGGCAGCGTGTGCAGCCGGTGACCCTCAGAAAGCAGGGGGAGCAAGGGGGGGCAGTTCGGGGGGGCCACAGCCCGGGGTTATAGTCTCTCTTGTCCCTAATGGATGGGGTTAATGTCTGTGCGGTGGTTGGCTTGCCCATGCACGTTGCTGCCCCCTACAGTCGTGGTGGAGGTGGTGATGGTGTTGTGCTGAATGACTTGCTGCTGCGAACACGCTGGCACTGGACTTCCTGCCGGACTGCTCTCTGGACCTGAGGACACAACAGAGACATCACTGAGGATGGACAACATGTGAAGAGTGTGTGTGTGTGTGTGTGTGTGTTTACGTGCAAAGGCTATGAACTTGCACAATGCACAGAGAGGCTTCAATATATGATATGAAAGTAAAAATAAACACAAACCAAACCATGTTATTGTAAAGACACAGCTTTATTAGCAGAAAAATAAATTTCAAACAAATGATACACTAATGTCACACCTAACGTCTCACCTGTTATCCTCTGAAATAGGCCATGAATGGATAACACAAAAATGGAAAAGTGAATCACTCAACTCCGTAAACAAGGCCTGATGGATTTTGGACACACTCAAAGTGGCATCTGTACACAAGCTAGACTCATCGATGAAAGTCTCCCAGCCCAGTCTGGGAGTTGGCTCTCTGCTGTATAAAGGAACCATTCAGCCAAAGGGGATGTGAGACTTATTTTCCTGTGCTAAAGCCACACAGGGAGGTGCCTTATCCTAATTGCATGGAAATGTCACTTGTATCCGTATCAAAGGGTGGGACTCTGATGTCATGCACGGCTGAGGCACAGTCCAATAATCATTTAGATCCTGGGGCATCCATGAGAAGCTGGATGCCAACGTGCAGCCTGTGACGTCTTTCTCACGTTGTGTCTCGGCTGCCTCTGTGCACTGAGGTGCTGTCAGATGGAAAAATAGGTCTCATATGGGATTCAGACTAACTCCCGGCCCAGGCGGGCTACCAGAGTGTGCAACACCCATATGTCAAAGGAAGAGTCCTGCGGCAAGCGTGGGAGCTGGATACCAGCACATAGGAGCGAAGAGTTTTGGCAGTTACTGAGTGTCCATCACAGTTTGGTCTGCAGAGTTCATAGCTTTCCTCTGGCAGGACAATCACAGAGCATTTCCACTGCAGTGCTATCTGCGCCGTAGAGCTAAGGCACACAGATGAAGGTGCGTTTGTGGTCAAATTCCTGAATGTGTGTGTGTCTGTGTTTATGTTTGAGCTACTCACTGAGGTAACCTTGGGACTCTTTCTGCATAGTGGTGATGGGACAGTCCTTGTGTGTGAGGAGAAGCTGCTTGAGTTGGGTCACCTCGTTCTTTAGCATGGTCACTTCGTTCTGAAAAACACACAGGCATTTTTTAAAAACATCCACATTCAAACAGGCTGAAATAAATAAATCCAAGTATCAGTGTATCATTACCTATTGATATATTACTCCCAATATAACTACCATACAGGTTAATCAGGGTTATTTTCTCCAGTTTTGATTATATGAGAATTTATGAAAAATGTTTGTTACCAAAGTTGAACATTCAGTTGCATGATGGGAAATGTAGGATCTAGTGTTTTTGGAGCTTATCTCTCAGCTTCTGCTCTTTGAAGTTTACCATTTGTTTTTAAATCTATTTCTTGTAGGTCCCTTAACTTAATGGTGCAGCACTGAATGCTGGGATGTTCCTTTTAAGGTAACTCATAAACTTAATATAATATTTCAATAATTGCACATTTATTCAGACAAAATTCCAGATGTTATTTTTATATAACAGAATTAATCTGGTCACACTCTACTATTCATGCTTTAACTCCATACCAGTTAATCTTTCATCAGTCTTTGTAGTAAAACTGGATATTCTATAAAGGTCTTAATAAGGAACTGATTTAGAAACACATGTTGACTGTAGTGAGTGGGAGCAGGTGCTGTGAGCAGATTTACGACCAGAGGTTTATGAGTTTGTACCTGAAGCTGCATGTTGGTCTGAGTGAGCTCTTCTGCTTTCTTTTCTAACGACATCACCCACACTTTTCTCTTCTGTCTACATCTCGTTGCTGCCGCCCTGTTTCGCTCCAGAAACTTCCGTCGACGTTCGTCCGGATCCTCGTCCACTACTCGCCTGCGCCGTCCACCGCTGGGGGGCGGAGACTGCAGGGTCTGCGTGGGTTGCATCTGCTGGGTTGCAGGTGACATCTGAAACACGCAGAAAAAAGCATCACTGAGCATCACTGAGCTCTTTGATGAGACACCTGCCACCACCGGACCAGACATGTAACTATGCTGACACTGGCCTGGAATAAAGCCAGTCACCTGTCTGCTGTCGCCACTAAACAAGCATCTATACATTACCTCCTACAGCTATTTCACGTCTGGTAACCTCCCCAAAAACAACATCTGGCTGTGCCACGTGCTTTGTGAGCCAGGCTGTGGGTGTCAGCAGTGACTGAGTGAGTGACTGGGCTGATTCACCAGCCTGCCCACCTTGTTAAGGAGGTGTCGGGAGGCAGTTTTCCAACGCCCACTTCCACTCAGACTAACACCACCAGACACAGTCAAAAGGCTTGTTTCTAAAACCGAACATGCACTGACAGATCTTGACATATCCTTGGCAAGGTCAAGTGTTTTCAGTCTTCAGATCATTACCATTTTTATGAGAACCATGGAAAATACAAGCTGCTTTAATGGCCGCTGTGCATACAGAGTGTTGTTTTAATGCCTTAATGGTGCCTTCAGAACATACAGTGACTTGCATATCCTGATCTCGGACTGTCCTTCACCCAAAATGATTGGCAGTGCAGAGAGCATTAGACAAAGCCGGGACAGAGTGTCTAACATCATTTTATTTTTAATGCTGTGACTTTAAAATTTTCAATTAAAATTAAACCAAACATATTCACAGCTAAAATATTCCAGGACTATTAGCCAAACCTGTCTGCTCACCATCAGGACCAGCATGTATAAAACATCTTCTGCACCTGGAGCATGCAGTGGCCACATAATGGCAGCTTGGCAGTGCAGCAGGGTGTGGAGCATAGTTTCCAAAAGACAGTTCTGAGAATTTTTTTTTTATAACACCCATTTTATGGCCTCTTCATGACCCTCTCCCTCCATGGCGGGCATCTGACACTGACCTGTAGCTGACCAACCTCAAAGGAAAAATTACCTTTAAGATGGTTGCCAGGAAACTACTTGGCTTTGTGGCTGCTTTAAGAGAAAATGTGTTTGTCCACTGACTTGCTGTGTATTTGAAGCATCATTACAGCAATATGTCTTCACTAAACCACTAATAGCTGACTTTTAAACTGCTCAAATGCTACTAAAGCATTGCGTTGCTTTAGTCATGGTACATATACAGTATGAGAGGTTTTATTGTGCAGTATAGGTAATGTGTTATTGAACTTGTGGCTTTGCCTTTAGACCATCTAAAAGCTTCTGTTGTCCCGGGTGATGGACTCTGCTTACCTGTGAAGCAGAGTGCATTGGAGGGTGCGGAGATGTCTGGTGCGGGTGACCGGGATGGAGGTGGGGATTGTGGGAGTTGTGATGGGGGTTGTGTCCCTGCGGGTGGTGGTGTCCAGCCTGGCCGTGTCCCTGGTTGTGGTGGTGGTGGCCGTGGTGCTGGTACGCGTGGGGAGGCGCTTGAAGGTGCTGGTGCGGGTGCGAGTGCATATGATGGTGGGCGCCTTGCTCCTGCCGCGATGACATCATCTCCATCATGTGGCCCATGGAGTTCATGTTTCCGTTCGCGATGGCACCAGGGTGGTGTGAAAGTGCAGCCTTCAGCCTCTGTGAAAGCAAAATGGACACCAAACATGGCATTTGACATTATTCTCTAGGAGTGTTTCTTGTTCTTTTAAGTTTGTGCTCTCATCTATAAATGTACTGATGATCAGCAGTTACGGAGCAGGTTGATGTGCTGACTCTCAGGTGATTAATAGCTTCATAAATCCATATGTCAGGAGAACAAATCAAAGCCACTTAGACTGTCCTCTGTCTCTCCTTCAGTCCTGTCATTCTCCCTCTTTACCTTACATGATTGCCATCCCTCCAGTCCTTCCTCTTCATATTGCTAATAGACTCTGTGTGTGCATGTGTGTGTGTGTGTGTGTGTATGGATGTCTGCCTGTGTGATGAGCTCCCTGGCGAGGTGCAAGGTGTGTGACTGCTCTCTCACTGTTGACCCAGCAGGACGCTTGTTGCCTTAACCGTGTGGTCTACTTAGCCCAGACTGCCCTGATGTGAGTGAGACCAGAGAGAGAGGCTCACTGAAGGTCCACTTGTGTTCTTCATGTTTACTGAATGCACCTCTTCTCAAGAGTCTGTTTTTCTGGGCATCACATAAAGACGACCTTGGGACCAGAGAAAAATCATAACCCAAACATACAAGTGCCAAAATATGCATTCAGGCTTCATCTGTTGTCCGCAAACCTAGACAAAATAAAATATGTCTGCACCCTTACATGAATTATTTACTTTTTAACCGCTGTAGGAATGACGGGCTGAGAGAGTGTTGAGACTGTTCGACTTTGATTAATGCACATCTTTTCACCAGTGGCACACTGCTGATGAGATTAATGATTAATACTTAGGCTTAGATCCTGTCTAAATTCATGTACTAGTCACTTTTTACAAAAAATTAACGGCAAAACTGAAAACAAAGGCATTCGTTTCAAGGCTACTGTTGTGAATTCCACAAAGTTTTCTATTCTCTTTCCCAGTGCTCTCTTTCCTCTCTCTGCTCCCTTCCCCCTTCTCCCAGCTGCTGTCAGTAAGTCCATGCTGTGTCCAGGGCTCCATATCTTTTAACAACCTTCACATTCATGATTCCCACAGGGAATGGCATCCAGCTGGTCTGGATCACAATGCTAGGACTCAACCAGAGCACAACATCGGCTCTCCACTCCTCTCTCACACTGTCCATGAGCGGAAAGCTTTTTACCAGGAGAGAGGAGACACAGGAGTCAAATAAATCATTTGTGAAATGGGACAATTAAAAAAAGAGCTTACTCTGCTGCTTTGTGTTTTATTTACAAATGAATATGTGTATTTCTGTAAGGATGTGCTGGTAGTGTGATGTCTTTCCTTCCATACTCAGAGAACTGCACACGAAACCAGCAGAGAGAAATTACGACCTTGTCGAGCCTGTTTTGGCTGAATATAGTTTCTGCTTGTCATACCAATGGATGCCTGACATAGTGACACAGCACTTGGTTTCTCAAGCTTTGTGAATCTGTTTCTATCTGTTGGTCCCGCATTATAAACGTTGTTTTAAAATCACTTTTTAAAAGGTTTATCCCCATCTGTTCAAACCCAACCCCTGCTAACACTTTATTCACTGCAGCCTCAGCAGCACAACTCTCAGGGGCCACAGCCCTTCCTCTTTGTGACCAGTGAGACAGGAGTTAAAATACCACACTCTCTACACTAACACACAGCAGGCGGCCTCAGGCCTGCAGCTGTCCGCAGCATCACAGTTATGTTGAGACTTCCTGAGTATAACAAGTGGCAGTGAGAATTCGGTGTATTGTCAGATGCTACAGGCTACATGCTACAGGTTTTAGAGTTGGATATGTGCCAGCACACAGTCTAAAATGTAGAAACAAACAACTCGCCGACATTCAACACACAAACTTAAGAAAGGAAATGGATTTAAATGAGCTTACAGGTATCCATCACCAGTACTGACAAGGACATATTCCGTCTATCACAGGATGCATTCTGAGTCTGGCAGCACGCACTGAAGCTCTTCCCTTCAGCTTTCAGCCTGTCAGTCAGCACCGCAGAGGTGAGATCCACCCCTCTTGTGAAAGAGAAAACCAATCAGGGTTTGACAATCTCCTGCCACTCAGTCACAGAACAGGCAATCACCTGAATGGACATAAGTCCAGGACGCCTGTCTATTCCCATGCTTTGTTTTTGTGACCTTTGTACACCTTGGACTAGTGGTCTGTGTGTGGGTAAGATGCTCATCTGGGGCTGGAGCTGAATTCCTGACAGCCAGGCACCAGGGGGAGAAGGACAGAGACCGTAAAGGAAGGTTAAGGAGGGCAGTAAGAGAGAGAGAGAGGGAGAGAGAGTGAAAGAGAGAGTGAACAGGGGTGAGGGGAGATTAGATGGCTTCTAGTGTCTCCTCCCCACACACACCATCAGCCCAAGACAGCAAGCACTCATTTATCAGTGTCTCTGAGAGCCATCCAGCTGGCAGCACAGGGCTATCTGTTTATTAATTGAATTAGCCTGCATCCGAAGAGGCCCGAGAGTGTCAGAGTACACAGGCAGGTCAAAGAGCTGAGGGGCCTCTGCACAAGCCTTATGGAGATAATTTTAAACAGGATACAGAAAAGAAAAGAAACAAAACGAAAGGAAAGGAAAGAAAAGCACCATGCACCATTAGAAGTCTGACATAAAACACATATTTAAGATCATGCAGGTCTTTTTAATCTAAATGTAATGCAGCATAAGTTGGTTTTCAAATTGAGTTGTTTGACCCAAGACAATATATATGTGTGCAGCAACACCCATTTAACAAACAGACCCACGAGATATAAAAATATATCCAGAAAGAAAAGACAGCACACTGCTTGAATAAAGTGGCAGCGATAATCTCAACACACACAGTCAAGAAAACAACAGAAAATAATGAGCTACAGTACATTACCGTGATGGAAGCTTACTCCTGAAGCTATCTGCACAAGTGCCTGCTACTGCTCCATCTGGAGTTGAGACACAGCTCAGTTAAACCCAGCTCGGCCAAAACTTAAGTCTTTGTATCCAGAACCACAGTGACGCAACTATGGGACGTTAGCAAAGCGATGATGAGCAGGCTGTGATTCTCAAACACCTTCATCAGCTCCCTAATGACTCTTTAACACATGGTTGTATTTCCCCAGACTGTGCTAAGCACAAGAACTTAATCACCACGTGCATTTTGCTCTAATAACACACACATACGTATACATTTCTCCTGCAGCAACATGGCCACCACAGAAAACAGTCATTAAATCAGTGCAGGTGTTAGCCTGTGGCACTGCAGGACGCTCACAGATGGGTTGGCACAGTCTGTCCCACCGCTGTCTACTCTGGTGTTGCTGGAAACTGCAGCAACACAGCAAATACACAAAAACAGGATGAGTGGTCAATGACACCACAGAGATGTGGGCAGCTTCTTCCAGGATGAGTCTATAAACGCTCAGCCTATATATCTGTAGCCACATGCATTTGACACCACATTTCATGCATTCTGACAGTGTACTGAAAGTAGTAGAGCTATTGATTTTCCATTGTTAAAACACCCGGCCTGATTCAGCCATATTTTGCCCAGAGGGGAACCATCTCCTCTCAGACCTTTGCCCTGTGACCTATCCACTCCCACTCCTTTTTTTAGGCTTCTCTCATTTATGTGGTTTCAGGGATACCAGATAATCACCCATTAATGATATTTATTAATGGCTGCTTCCTCTCTGACACGGGGTGCTTTGAGTGATGTCCCAGTGAGTGCTCTGGGCACATCCTGAGATCACACTCAGGTTTCTCCTCGCCAGATGACTTCATATCTATTAACCCTGGGAGGAGAAAGCAAGAGCATGGAGCAGGTACAAAGGGAAGAGACCACGCCCGCCTCGGGATGGGTAAATCAAACCGTGTGAGGTCAGGGTGAGCACTTTTATGCCCCTTAAAAGTGGAGCAGTGTACTACCAGGGGACCTGTGTCCCTCTGGCGCCTTACAGCAAGGTAGAAAGATTTAACCAGTCTGTGGAGTCATAGTTTAAGTGCAAAAAGATCACAGCTTCAAATGGAGATCTTCTACTTCACATTAAAGAGCCCACAGAGAAACATTAGAGCTTCTGTCTGTCTCTGTCAGCCTTTCGTTAACACTATACAAGCACAGCAGCATGTTTAGCGATCATGTGCATATACACATTATTTCTAATTACATAATATATCATAGCTGTAACTTTCCTGGCAGTGTATTTTGTGGGCTCAGGCCTGCAAACTCACACTTTATACCCGACATGGGTTCTCCATCTGCAGTTGAAAGCAAGAGTTGGGCTCCACTGCTTTGCCAAGAACTCAGAGGATCTAATTCCATCCTCCTCATCTCCACAACCACCACTACCCACCAGTGCCTGCCTGCAAAACCCACTCTCTGTCCCCTAAAACTCCACACCCCCATTAGTTCAATTTTATTAGATTTCCCTCTCGCCCAGAGAGGCAGTAACACCCCCCGCCCCTTCTCTCTCTCACACACACACCTCTTCCCTGTACCTCCTCCCCCTCTCCCTCTGCTTGCCAAGAGCTGGGGACTGTTAAACTGATTTCCTCAGGGAACAGCGAGGCAGACAGTCTGATGGGAGCGCTGGGCTGTACTGTCGCCCCTTCTCTCCTCTCCCGAATTCTAGGCCAAGTTGATCAGAGCCGGTCCGAACAGAGCCTCCCTGTGGTTCCAGACACAGACGGGGGGAGATGGACATAGACTAGCTGTTCTGCCAGGGCCAGACGCTCTGGTGGTGCTCGGAGGAACCGTGGCGGTATGGGCGCAGCGAGACACACGCCCACTGAGGAGCATGCTCCAAAGCATGCGCTCATACTCTTGGCAGCTTCTCCACCCTGTCAAGTTAATGGATGGGCCTCCGACTCCAGTCTGTATATCCCCACTGTTCCCTCTCTTGTAAAGCCCTGCTCTAGTGCAGCCTACATGGTTATCACTACACCCGCTGCCACAGTGTTGAAGACAGAGAATGTCTCAGAGTGGGGAAGATGAACAAAGCATGAATGCAACAATAAAAACTGACATGTGTCTTAATTTGTGGCATCAAAAGTAACAGGCAAATTATACATCATTATCATCAAATTAATAAAAGCAACTTGAAATGTGAAGACATGCATCAATGAATTTGAATAAGCTTAAAATAACATATCTCTACTGACTGTGTATGTTGGCTGGAAACCATCTGCTGTATTAACTGTGTCAATTAATAACTGGATTAGAATCACAGCTTGTTAAGCCTCCAATTCATCATCAAAATGACTGAGAGGCAATCCACTCACTGCCTCAGACCTGTCAGCGTGAACAGGTGAGAGCGGTGCAACACCACCTGCACCAGACTCACTGCCTCTGCCCCAACACACTTTTTCCAGTCACCCCTCCAGCATCTGACTGGTCATTTTGGAGTCCAGCGAGAATCTCATTCACTGCTCAGGCTCCAGGGGACGGGGGGTGGTGGGGGTGGGGGTGGGGAGGGCTCATAGTGGCTGCACCAGTCCAGTCTGGCCCGTGTAGTGATGGCAGCTGGTTTACCCAAGCTTGGCTGTGCCGGAGCCCCGTCCTATTCACGGGCCCTGAACCATGACCAAATGGTCTTCACATACACCTCCCATCAGCACAGCTAAAACAACACGCAGTCATCCAAAGACAAACAGATGCGACACTCCGTGCCACGACTGCCACCCTCGTCCTATAACCCCGCCCGTATACAGTCACACAAAGTTAGAAATACATGCACACACTCAGACAGACACGCATACACACACCTAACTACTTAAAATATACACAGGGCTTCAAATACTCACCACGACAACTTTTAATTTAAGCCATAAAAGTTGGATCTTTTGAGAAACTGCTAACATATTCCCATCATTTCTGTTGCACAGTTATCAAATAAAGGGATCACACACTCTTTGATTATATTTTTAATATTCATCAAATGTAACTGACAAATGCATTCTGGCCTCTCACTAAAATGCTATTTGATTGATGCAGTGACATGACCGCTGAACAGAGTAACTGCTCTAGATGTTGAAGTGAATGGGTCAACATGTACTAAGTAGCTTCTCAACAAATTAAAAAAGAAAAGAAATCTCATCAATCATGTAGCATTTCTTACCTTCTGCCAGTTTGACATTCAAATGCGAATGTATAGCAATCTCACTGATTGTGTTAGCAATGCACTCTGTTGCCAGTTAGGTACACCTAGCTACAATGAGAGCGGTCCAGCCTCGTAATAAATCCTCCCTCATGAAGGTTATAATGTTCAGTTTTTTGTTGACAATGTTTCAGAGAGGTGCTGATTCCATCCATGATCATTTTGGAGACTGTAGTTTGCGATGCTGTTTAACTACATTGCATTGTAGCGACAGGTGTTTCCAGTATTTTGTCAACCTTATTTAAATGATTGAAGGTAGGCTAAATAATACTACACCTTTGGTTCTGCAGTGACATGTATGGAGCTAAAGCTACAGACCACAGCACTGTGTGAATGGCAAAAATTAACCAATAAAAATAGCATATGAAAATGGAACAACTGTGATTGAACACATTGTTCATTATTGCAAAAACAAACCTTAGAGAGTAGGATTAGCAAAGCCTGTCAAATGACAGGCTGACTATCTTGAAAACCATACAGCCTGTTCATTTATGTTTGACTTGGTATAACTATAGAGTACACAGAGCCACTCTCTCAGACAAACCAAACACTTTGGTAACACAGTGGACACAGTGAGAGAGGGCCTCTCTCTGGTCTGTGTCCAACACTGATAAACTGGCAGACACACACACATTGATCCTGCTGCTCCTCGATCCTGCACTTCACTCTGCTGAAACCACTTTCCTCCACGGCAAGAGAGAGAAAGCTCCTGATGTTCATCATCTACAAAACTGTCTTACGCTGACACAGACATTTAAACTTTCTCTCTATGTGACAGTGTATCTCCACTATCTAAACTATGTGCATACTCTAGCTTCATGGTTTGTTTCAGCCACAGATGTATTTTGACCTTAAGGACTATGATCGCTGGAGAAGGTGTCAATGCACCCAAAGTCGAAGATACAATCATGCATGCGCACAAACATACAATATACATGCATATATTCTAGAGCGTGGTGAAGTAGCGCCGGTTTCAGCTGTGCTCTTAGCTCACCGTCCCTCTCCAATGACATCATACCCTGACAATGCCACCATTCATACAGATGTTGCTTACAAAACCTGGAGTTAGACTCCTATTGTGTGTGCTGCTCCTCCTCACAAAAGGAGGTCTAGCCAGAGGTGCTCTCCTACTACAGTGGAAGAAAATGAATGGAACACGTAACAGGGTTACCACGTACGCTAATGGCTTAACTGCTTACAAATGACTTCATACTGAGCTAATCGCTCAATCAATCTCTGTAAAGCAGAGCTGAAAATGGACACATCTGTGGCTGCTTCACAGCTTTTCTTGACTTGGTGTGTCTTAACAGAATATGTATGTAAGTCTCATTTTTCACTTGTTCTCTTTAGGGAAAATCTTGGTCTTTATGCCTATTAACCCAAATGCCCAGTTTTGTAACTAGACTGAAACACAAGAGCAGTCAGGGTTGTGTAAATAAAATGTAAAAAGCTGCGTTAGTGCGCTTGAAACACTTTGATTATTGGTCCTCCTGTGTCCTATGAAATGTTTCTTTAAGAGACGTGCTGTTTTTTTCCCTCCTCAAGTAAAAAAGGAGTACATTTAGAGCATGCCAGGAATTATGTCATCCACCCATCTAGTGCCAGCTCCACAGCCAAGAGAGCTGCAATGAAGGAACATATAGTATTGTTTACCTCATAAAAAACTCAGCACCTAGCCTGATGCTTAGTGACAAATTTATTGTCCTTAGTAACAATGTAAACAATAGATATTGGGAGATAATAAATAACACATTTTCATACACCAACACCAAACTGTTTCAAGGCCCCTCTGTCTGAAATTAGCAGGCAAGGAGGATGTGTGGAAAGCATGGAACTCATTTAAAGGAGACACAAAAACAATGCCGAAGTGCAATACTTTGAATAGAGCTCCACTGACAGCAGCTGAGTCATGTCCCATAGTTGGCACTTGCAGATGTTATTTGGAACCAGCCTGATAAGGGCTTGTTTGGGCTTTCCTTGCTACAGATGAAAAATGATAACAAATGTCTTTCATCATGCAAACAAACATATCAAACCATCTGAGCGGGAGAGGAAGGTTTTCAGGAGTGATACAGTGCACTTACAGTATGCACACGTGCACTTTTACAGTGTGCATGTGCTCTGTGCACATGTCTACGTGGACTTTTATAACTTGTTTTCAAGTATCTGGCTAAAAGCGTGTGTATGTGTGTTTGTGGCTGTGTTACTATCTGACAACGTGCTAGGAGGATGACATAGAGCTGGAAGAGGCAGTGTATTTGTGCATGTGTGTGTGTGTGTGTGTGTGTGCAACTGTTTGCGAGGCCCTGTGGAGAACTGGCTCTGAGCGCTGACGTAATGCTTTGGCCAGCGTGCTGTGGAACTTGGCCTCCTCTCTGCAGCGTTTCCTCCACGCTGCGAGGGTCAACTATCCCACAACCTCCAGCACACAACACGCACCGTTCTATTCCCTTGACCACAACAGAGCAGAACATAACCACACCCGGCACCATGAGCACCCAGCGCTTCGCAAGAAGAAAGAAACACTTGAACCAAAGCTAATAAAGCACTCCAAGGCTAAAAGCAACAAGGGAGAACATGCAAGTCAGTTACTACACCATCAGGCCTTTCTGCACCACTTAAACGATGGCACTTAAGGAGAAAATCAGAGATAGAGGAGAACAAAGATGAGCACTGATGCAGATACAGTCTTTGGCCGAGAGAGCACAAACAGAGGGCTTAGAGCGAGATATGAGTCCCCAAGGGGCCACAGCAGTCCTTCGGCTCATTAACTATTTACACCAGAGACAGGCCTCTGTGCTGCTCTGGCCCACCACAAAATCAATTAGCCTTCATTAGCCAAAGCTCTGGGCATGCTTTCTCTGGAAGGGGAGGGTTAATCCTGCTACCGAGGCCTCCAGTTACCACAAAATATCAAACAATCACAAGCACACATGTATGGGCATACATGCATGCACACATGGAGAGGAGCACAGGAAACTAGGCAGAGCAGAAGTCCTTTCATGTCGCTCACATAGAATTCCTCCGATTTCTCACTCGCTCACTGTTTGGTGTCTCAGAATATCAATACCGTCTCTCGCCTTTCAACTCCCCCTGCTCACTCTGCCTGTCTATCAGTTTCCTTCATGTCTATCAAAGTCCCACTCAATCCCCTTCTCCGCTCTCACAATGTAAACGTTGAGCAGAAAGAGTGTATCCAGGTCCATGCCTCGGGGGTGTGGGGTTACAGTGTGGAGATTTCCCATTGGCGGAAAGTCAACATGGTTGGGGTAATGCGATTAGAGCCGGATTGAGAACGTCGCAGGGGACACATGGGCCTGATCATGGCCCAGTTATCCGATAGCGAGTCCGTATTTATCGACCCGGGCCGGGCGCGGATATTACAGACATTAGAAACCCCGTCTATGCTTATGAAACTCATGCTGGAGATCGCACCCTGATAACACAATTAGTCTCTCACTTTCAGTCCACAATCGTGGAATTCCATCAGTTGCGTTCAGACATCAGGGAGCAGAATCTCAATTGATCCACATTTGGTTGCCGTGCCTTGTGTCTGAATGGCCAACTAACCAGAAAGTTGGATGATCCAGGGGCCTGTAGCCATTTAGTGACTGCATATGTTTATGGGAGGCCTAACAGAGCATTTACAATTCAATTACATAGATAGGAGGAGAAAAAAAAGGGGGTAAGATGTGTCTGGATGACGGCCAGAGGAGAGATAAGCCTAATAGACTAATATTGTGTTACCCCAGCGTGTTACCATAGGAACAGTTGAAGAAATTCAAAAGACTACAAAGACGATCAATCTTGAGAGAGCAGGAGGAAGAGGGAGAATTAAATGCCCTGGGAATGCTCCCGCTCTCCTCTATCAGAGCAATAACTCTTCTAATGACCTCTGCTACCTCCCCTCTCTCTCCCTCTCCCTCTCACTCGCTCTCCCCTCCACATGATGTTTCTCTGCAGCAAACTCAGCTATCAGCAAACCTTTCCAAACACGAAGACCGGCCAATGCTTTTCAATATGGTCTGTGATTTTTTTGATATCCACATCATGACACCTACTCTTATTTATATGGAACCTTTTTTCCCCTATTTTCAGAGTTATTTATTTTGAAAACAAAGGTTGGCTGATAGTCATGTTGCTACAGTATTAATCAGTTCATATCACCAGAGTGTAACCATTTAACCATTTGACATTAATCAGAGGCACACTGTCAGCCTTTGGCATTTGTATTACAGCAGTAGTAGCGTGCATAACTGGACTGGTTGGAAGGTCTCTTTCTCCTCCTCAGCCTTCCCCTCTTTCAGTCTTTCCCTACACTTCTTAATGCTGAAAACCTGTCTACATTCTGTCTTTCCCTTCTCTCAGGTACGTCTCATTCCCACTGCTCTAACTGCTTGCTTTGTGAAGGATGAGGTCATTTGATTTTTCCCCCGCTGTTAAACTAGTGCTAACAAGTTGCAGGACCTACAGAACATGTTCTGTACATTAAGATATACATCAGGCAGTCAGTGGGCAGCCCAGCCACAACCACATAAAGGGCCCTTTATTCCAGCCAGAGTCTCCAGTGCAGCACTGGCAGGTTCAGACACAGCTTTGATTACACACCAAATGATGAAATCCACACAGACCTAAGAGCACAGCTTTGCTGGCACAGCCCAATGGAAAAGAGAGTTGCAACACTTTGCGTTTGCGTGTGTGTGTGTGTGTGTGTAAATGTGTATATAAGTGAATACATGTATATACTCACCAGTTTGGCTTCTGAGTGCATGGAGGGAATGTGAGTGGAAGAGCAGGAGCTGCTGTGGGCGGGTCCTTGCATACCCATCATATTGGAGCCCATGGACATTTGCCTCTCCATCTAAAGTTTACAACAGCATGAAAACAATCATACAAGTATAAACATATTGTTCTCCAAGAACCAAACCTTTTGATACAAGTTGTAACTTTGATTTATTGTACTTATTGTTATGTTGTTGTTAGGCCTTAACAAGATGCTATCACTGCTTTCACAAAAAAAGGTTTCGGCATTAAAAGGGTGAGACTATGTGGGATGAGATGAGAGCACATGAGAGTCTGATTTCACATGACAGACTGCCCTGTGCAGAGCTCTGTGTGATGATAACTGGAACTGACCCAAAACAGGAAGCCAGCACTGAGGGACTTAACACAGGAAGCCCGTGCAACAGGGGTGTGTGTGTTTCTGATAATAGTGTGGTGAGTCTGACTAACACATCAAACCCCAGGCTCTCTTGTCGCAGTATGTGTTAATACAGTGAATCTGTCTTGTGCACTGGTCTCAGACGTTTGGATCCCACTGTATGTGTGTGGTTCCCACCTGCTTATAACTCTTCCAGGCCACTGTGGCCGTGTCACAAATGAAACCTGAATGTGAGGAAATCAGCTGGGTAAGCTGACAGGGGTGAAAGGTCATCAGGGGTTATGATGTGAGCTGCGTTCACTGAGCAGCATATGCAGGAAAGAAGAAACCTTTGTGTGTGTGGCTGCATGCATGCATGTGTGTGTGTGTGCGTGCTGCTGAGGCCTCCCCAGCTGCTGAACTCTGGGTGGTGTGTTGGTTTCTGTTGGGAACGGCCCCTTCTTCACCCCCCTTTGCCTGAACCCCCCCCCCCCCCCGTCCACAGAGACTCAGGCCTAGAACGTGACACACAGCCTTAATTGCACTAAGTGTGTTTTGTGTAAAAATATCACCCAAACCTGCACCCCTTTCCTGAACCGTCAATCTTCCCCAAAATCGCTTAGCTCTTAATTTAATAAACATGGGAGGTTTTTTTCCATACCATAAACATGGACTGTCTTATGTTACAATGAGAACATATGTTGTATCATTAGAATCCTGATACGAGGAGCCTTCACTGGGTTGTTATCATTCCTCACCTTCCCAATGTGGGTCCTTGAAATCGTTTTAGTTAAATTGCCAATGAAAGAAAGTCTACATTTTGAACCTCCACTGAATTCTTGATATATACAACATACGACTTCCTTGATTCCGGTTGTGAGTCATTTTAATGGTGACAGAGAACATCAGAAAGTGCAAGCCTACAAAGTTTATCTGCGCTCTTAATGTACACTGTCGTCACCTACTACATGAGTGAGTGGCTTTGCTTCTGCATGTGTGAGTGCACCCGTGAGTGAATGTGCTCTGTGCTCCATTGTTGTACTCACGGGCATCAGCACAGCGGAGGAGCCAGGCATGGTCGGGTCTGGCAGTGTGCCAGGCATAGAGGCTGGCAGAGGCTGTCTCTGTCTGTTTCGTAGGTGCAGCAGTGAGGACAGAGACCCGGGGACAGGCCTGAGAGGACACACACAGAGAGACACAGACAAAGAATGTTATGAATAAGCTGAGAGCATTATTCCTTGTTTTGTCATATTACATCAGCAGACTCAACAACCAACACTATCATGTTAATTAATTAAGGGGTAATGACTGATCATTATGTGGTACAACACAGCAGTATTTATATTTAACAATACGTGGTTATACATAAACCCTCCTTACATTTACTTACAACTATATTTCAGTATCTTGTAACCAACAGTGTTTACTTACTGCTTATATATGCTAATTAGCTTGGTACCATGTAAACCGAACTAAACACAACATTAAATGCTTTAACAATAACTATAGGTAAATGTGGTGTCTATAGTAAATGCACCCAGACAAAAGGAAGAGTTATAGGAAACACAGGGAGATGGTACCCTAAGTACTGCTTGATGTCTAAAGTCACCTTAAAACCTCTAACAACTACACATTTGAAAACTTAAGTTGAGAGCATTATTGATTATCTATATAAAATAAAGAATTAACTCCAGCACAGACATCATCTTAGTGAGTTTTAATGGAACAGGGTAAATGTTGCAGATCACAGTGGAAGTAGTTTGTGATGAGCAAAGGGTTTCAAAACCTATATGCATTAAATAAATGTACTTCTTAGCATAAACTACATGTTCCAGAGAGGAGAAGGTAATTAAACCGATGTTATATACTGAAAAACGTTCTTTTGAGTCTCTTCTCTGGCTTTGGCTCCCTGAATGGAGGCCTGGCTATCGACAAAGTGCATCACACTGAAAACAACCCTTACACTATGGTTTCTCTACAAGACACTGCTACAGGAAAACACTCTAAAAGTAATTTCCCAGTTTCACGCACTTATTCATTTCACATCTGTGCTATTTTAGAACAAATGGTTTTTCCCAGTGTGTTTTTGGTTTATTGTTTCTACTTGTCTCTGCAGTATGTGAGTGTGTATTCATGCTGCAGTTGAAAGTTGAAGCATCTTGGGAGTTTTTGGATGCACTTTAAACATATGTAATACAATGGATGAATAATGATGATAGTGATGATGAATGAATAATATTTGTCATAGCAACCACATGAAATGTGCATGACGAGAATCACATTTAGAAATGGCTACAGCGGTGGAAGCCCTGTGGGGAAAATCTCCCTCAGTGACCACAAAAGCGTTTGCGGACCAACAGGCCTATCCACACTCACGGCCACATCAATAAATCACATGTACGGATGAGGCCCAGGCTAAGCTAAAACTACTGACAGCAGTCCTGTCTCAGTCACTGGTTCAAGGCTGCAGCTATCCAAAAACCCCAGACCACTCCATCTGCGCACAGTGACATCATTTATACAACTGCCACCAAATCCCGGCTTGTAAGAACACCGATTCCCAGCTGCAGGGTGCTGCTACACCCCCATGGATAGAGTCCCTGAAAAACAGTGCCCAGAAAACACCACCGTTCTGAACATTTGATTCTTTAACAAACATGAATTAGGAGAATCAATAATTCTCCAGTTATCAGTATCATCAGGATGAATGCTGCCACCAACCAGTCAATAAAGCTCCATTTCCGTGAGCATTTAGAAATTAGTGCTAACAAGAAGCATTTAGGTTAGCTGTGTTCAATGGGTTAATGTAATCAATTGACCACACCAGAGCCTGGATTACCGTAATGGTGAGTAGTGAGCGAGTGATGGTCAAATGGAGGGCTTTACCAGAGCAAACGCTCCCCCACCTGAATAAATACCTGTATTTTTCCAGACCTAAATATGTGCATTTACGTTCCAGACATTTTAGATTGCTCCACACACACAGGACCATTACCATCCCGACTGTGTGTCATTCCTGTCTAACATCCCAATTTATCACAATCACACTCATTTAACAGCACATATGACATCTGAGCAACACCGCGAATCCAAACATTTCCACATGGGAAAAGTCATGAAAGTACAATGAGGTATGCAGTGTAGCTGCACACTACATCAACACAGTTTCCCCCTGCCTTTAGACTCTGCCAGCATTTAAGGGGATGAAATAACAGTCACAAGGCAGTGGCAGTGACACAATGTTGATTTTGTAGATAAAAACTGTTTTGCTAAATTTTATTCTGTATGGCTGCTGCCTGCGGTTTTTTGGACTGTAGAGCTAGATATGTTATCTTAAAGCTAATTTTAAACAAACATATCTACATATAACTGCAACTATAAAATCTACACTCACGACATGGATTTAGTACTATGTTTAATTTGTAGTGATTTAAGTCATAAAAACAATATATAATCCTACTGTCACAGAAATAAAGGACTCGTCTTCTGATTTAGACAAAACGCTCAGAGTGGACAATAACCAATCAGTTCAGTGCTGGTGCTCACACTAGGGAAGTTAAATCAGGCTGCAGCCTAACAACCAACAGCTTTGGGTGAAAAGAAAAGTCTCAGTTTGTCTTCATTTATGTCTTCGTTCGAGAAAAGAAAAAGAAATTTATTGACACAGAGCTACTTGTGAGAGTCCGTAACTGGCAGAGGTCAGGACACAGCACAGACACGTCAGGTTCTAGCTCTCGAGAGAAGAAAGGCTCTTTTGAAGCTTTTACAGGTTGTACTTTTAAGCCTGCCTGTTAGCAGAGCTCACCTGCTGCAGAGTGGTGGGAGTCCATCACCGCCTCACACACGCACACACGCACACTCACACGCACACGCACACACACATGCACACGCACACACACACACACACACACACACACCAAAACACAACCTGCTTGTCCAGTGGGCGAAAAAACAACACTGACATCTGACAGCACTTCCTCTTGAGATTAACTCGGCTTTGTGCTGACTCTGCTGATAAATAAAGACATTTTAGACTAACTGCCGGCAAAAAGCCACAATTAGTGAAAAAAAAAGAGAATCCTTAACTCTCTGGCAACAATTGTGATAATCACTTAATCGTTCAAATTGTTTTTCAAGCAAAAATCCCCCAAATTTGCTGGTTCCAGCCTCTTAAATGTGAATATTTTCTGCTTTAGTTTGCATTGTATGATGTTTAATTGCCTCTTTCTGGGTTTTTAACTGTTTATCAGCCAAACAAACGATTTGAAATTGTCATATATTGGGCTCTGGGAACGTATGATGGGTATTTCCACTATTTTTTGTTTTTTTCCCTTTTTCTGCTCTGGTAAAGTCTCTGTGAGTCTGAAGACAGTCAGTGTGTTTCAACACATACTGTATGCCTGAATAAATAAAGGCTTTTATATTACTTTTTTCATTGCTCTAACTTAGAGAGCCTGGAGAACAATTTCTTTTCTATGACAATTTTTAATCTTCAAGAGCATCTAATGGATCTGAGGATTTATTGCAGGTGAAACTGCCTCAGTGGTTGGCCCTCTCATTTTTTAATGAATTGGCTGGTGGATAAAGTATTCAGGTAAACAACCAAATAATGAACATAAAATGTTACGTACAAAAAATGGTCAATGATGGTGAATGGTGTTCTACTCTTCTAGTCTCAATCACCACTCAAAATGCTCTATACTATTAGACACATTCAAACAACATGTTACACTACCAAATCACACTTTTTCTGCCTTACACACACACACTCATACTTTCAGTATCTTGCCCAAGGACAATTCAAGACATGGACTGTAGGATCCAGGGATGGAGCCAGGACCCTGAGGCTTTCTGATTGGTGGACAACCTACTTCACCTCTTGAGCTAGAGCTGCATGTTTCTATTCTTCTTCTTTTTTTTAGTTCTCTTCTGCTTTCTGTTGCCACTTCTGTTTGCTTATGAAAATATCATGAATCCAACATGCGCAATAGTTTTGTGCATCCGTGTTCAGACTATTTGTGTGCATGTTTCAAACAGTGTGAATGTTTATGAAGCTGTGTGAACATGTGTGTGTGTGTGTGTGTGTGTGTGTGAGTGAATAATGACAGGCTGTGGCTCCACTGAGGGGATTGATAATAGCCTGGGCTGTGGGCCCCTGGGGAGAGCAGGTAGACACTCTGCAGTCCTGACCCTGCACTCTCACATTACTGAGTGCCTTGCGCTCTCTTCCACAATCCCCGCCCAAGAACCACCACTGCACCACCCCCCCACCCACATTCACTCCACCATGACATCACTGCTAGACCTTCTTCCCTCCCTGAGTCCCTCTTTTGCTTTTTATCTCTTCTTCCATAGTTTATTTCTCTAAGTTATCCTGCTCTCTTTCTCCCCGGTGGAACACAACTGACAGCTCTTCATTGTCCCGTTAAGCCACGATAACTCTCTTCTGGACCCCTCAGGGTGCCCACACCTCAACTCAAGCCCCCCTGGACTTGCTTGCTCTAACCTACAAATCCAGCAGGCTGCACACACACTAATCTTTACTGTCCCAATCCACACAATCCCAACTCCAGCTCAAGTACTGGGGACTTGAACACAAGGGGCTTGGCTGCTGTCCAAGAGGAGAAAGAGAGGGAGAGAGAGGTGCAGTCAGTCCACTGACTCATATCCTTCCCTTTCTGACTCTGCTCCAGCAATGATGTAATGCTCTTGGCTTTTCGCCCTCCCCCCACCCTGTGCCTGCCTACCCCCAGATTTTGTCCCTCCCTCCTCTCCTCCTCTCACTTTTCCCTCTCTTTTCCTCCTTGACTTGTCCAACATCACTGCGCTCACTCCTCGTTGGGTGAAGTCACTGCGAGCTCTGGGTAGACACAGCAGCTAAAAACTTTTGAACGTAACCAAAACAGCCCGGGGCCAAGTTCCAGACGTTCGGGAGACGGTGGTGCAGTCGCCATGGGAACGGAGGTAAACAGAGGGAGAAACAAGGGCCTCAAACAGCTTGCAGCTGCCTGGCTCTCTGAGTAAACACTACACAGGACCTGCCCCTGATTTACTGCCTTTAATCACTGGTGGGAGGAGAGTGCCATGGGGTTTGGACTGAGGAAATAATACGAATCTGATCAAATAAATCAGCCCTAATGGGTTACGACACAGGCTGACTTTTATTAGCGGGCCAGAGGAGGGATTGATGCTGGGAGGGTGCAGCACTGGGATGGATCTGGGATGGGGTGTCCTCACATTAGGGAGCCTCTAGCTGAGAAAAGCCATGCCAAAGCACAGCTGAGGAATGGAGGTGAATGATACTCTGGAGCAAATTAGCATCGGTACTGCAGTATTTATTCACCATCTATAATATTGTTTTGATTCAATAGATACCACTGGCAGGAGGACCGTGAAGGCGAGCTGTCTTTCATTTTCAGCAAGAGTAAAAAGCATGTCAGTACATTCCTATAACCAGTGAATCAGAAATTCTCTTCAGCAACAACTGTGTCATCTTGTTACAAGCTAACCTGGCATCTGTCAGCAGCACCTGACTGGTGTCGTAACATTTGGCATACACAGCCCCTTTCACTTTCAGTGATACTTTATCCTTCTCCGTCTTGATCTCCCAAAACATTGTCCTTCTCCCCCTCGACCAGCTCCCTACTTATCCTGCCACCTGATTTCTGTCTTCCACCAACAGTCTCTTCCCACTGCCTCTCATTTAGTTTTCCATCCTCACTTTCCTTTCATAATCCCAGTGCATTTTTTCCCACACCTACATTGTCCTCATTCCTTTTGCTTCATGCTTCCATCCAAACATGATGTACCTTTTCCTTTTGTTGCACAGACATGTCTTTTATCCTCCCCTCCACCCTGCTACCTACCATCCTGGTATAAACCCTCTGCCCTCCACATCTTACACCTCTCTCTCTGCTCGCTCTCACATCTCCACCCTCCTGATCCTTCATTTCCTCTCCACCATCTACCTCCTATCCCCCTCTTCCTCTCCTCCATCCACCTCTGATCCCTTTCTTCCTCTCCTCTGTCCACCTCTGATCCCCCTTTTCCACACTTCCCCACGTTGTGATCCCTGCGCTCCCCAGAGCTGTGAGGCATGTCCCTGTGTGTGAGTTGCTTGTGCTTGAGCCTGCTTGTGTGGTGGCCCCGGGGCAGGGATGACACAGCCCCGCTGGAATGAGAGGGAACAGAGTCTGGGCGTTCCTCTACAAACGCACTATTAAACCCACTGCAGTACACAATGAGCTCATCTTAATTCAGGTCAGATGTACATCCTGCGTTCTCTCTCTTTCTTTTTCTCTCTTTCCTTTTTTGTAATTGTTTACACCTTTGCTTTACCTTTGTGTATTTGTTCTTATGTTTTCTCCACCTGCTACTACTCTGTGTGCATTAGCACTGCAATGCCTACATGGTTGTGATTATTTCCTGTATTTGCCAGTGCATTTGTCGAGTCAGACCGTGAGGGCACCTCAGGCCTTTTGTAGAGGTCCCCCATGCTCCTGCAGCCAGGACCGACCTCCCCCCTTCTCACTGCTCTCTGAATGCAATCTAATCATAAACAATAACAAAGGAAGTTTTGTTTCAATTGTGAAGTTCACGAGGTCACAATCCCATAATTTTGTGCATAGGTGTGGAGACGCAATGGGTGCAGAAATGACCACTGTTGTTTTGTTACAAGCATGGAAAAAGGTGCTAAACAGTCTAAGAAGTTGTAATCTGTAATGCATCCTAGGATTAAAATAATCAAAACAATCAGTACCACAAGGATGGGATTAATTATTTGCTCTGTGAGAGCAGTAATATCTGTCAACAGCTGAAAGAGCTTCTGAATCTTGATATATCGAGTATGTGACATTTGCACATGACATTACATTTGCACTGCCAATTGACTTGTGTGTTTTAGAAACTGCAAGAAACAATCAAGAAATCTTATATGTGATCACAGATTGGTCTGTATTCAGCAAAAATAAATGTGATAAAGCTTCCTCAAACAGATTCTTTGAAAAAAAAAAAGAATGGTGGGTAACAGCAGCCCACATGAGATGTTTTACCCTGCAGTCCCGTGTGATCAATCAGCTTATCACTCAATCTTCTAAAGAAAAACACTTGAAGTCCACAGCAAACATCACTCTATACTTTGTCTTTGCATAAAACCTTTTCAAGGCATGCAGACCCACATCTATTTCTGCTACTTCTCTTAAAAGCAAAAACAAGGACCACAAGTATATGATGTCTTTGAGGTGTGAAATATATTGTGCATTTAAAGCAGCATGGGAAATGAAACCACAAATTGACTTCCTTCAGAGCTTTGCACATTGATGTGCCTGCCAAACTTAGAGTTGCAAACGGTATGCCCCGCATCGGACATCATCAACGATTTAAGTTTAAAGATAAATCTTCTGCATCGAAAAGACAAAAGAAGTCACAGTATACAAACCGCAAATAAGAAACTGTTCATGTTACATTTGCATATGAATATGTTTTAAAGGTTAAATAAAAGTATTGTTTTGTTTAGATGGTGACAAACCAAAACTGCCTGACATCAACAGTCACAGGTGGTTTTAGTTTTACACCTTATAGATTCAGGCAGTTCTCCACAGTCGTAATTTAACTTTTCAAGACAGAGCCCTCATTTAACAAAAGCACCTGTTTCAACACGCAGCCAAAATCGAAAGAGGAATTCAAATACCATGTCATCCCAAATTGATGATCAGATATTTGACCACATCTGTACTGTAATCACTGCCCAATTAATTCAGCTGCATTCAGGTTGATTGTGCTGTGTGATGGAAACAATTGGAGTTCTAGTGTTGAGCCAGAAAAGAGGAGTTTCGTTTCTAATTCCTTATGCCCACACCCATCTACCCACTCATCCACAGATACAAGTCAAAAGGTTGAGGTTTCTACACAATGTCGTATGTCACATGGTCGACTCGTAATGTCCAACGCATTTAACTCTGACATAACTCAGTACCAGATGTTTATAAATGAAAAGCAGAGCACATTCAAATCTGTTGGACGCCGCTTCCCTTTGTATGATAATGATAGCCGTGACATTAAGATCTGCTGGCTCTTTGTTTTGCCTGGTTTTAACACTGGTTTGTGTCAGTGCAGCTCCCCAAAGACCTTGTTTAGGGACTCAGAGCAGAGGGAGGGAGAGAGAAAAAGAGAGCAAGAGAGAGGTCCTCAGGTTTCACAGCTGCAGGCCTAGCTCAACCCTAAAGTAAATGGACTTGAGGAAAGCCAATCCTAATTGATTCCAAGCCTCAAAGCTCTTTAGTAAACATTGTGGAGCAATGAAAATGACTTGTTATCCTAATTCATTGGATGCTCACGCTGTGCGTTCAGCAGAGCAGAGGAATAAACCGAGGAAGCAGATGGAAGTGAGATTAAACTGATTTTGTTTGGTGATTTTGTCTCATTCAGAGATAAATTCACCACAGAGCTCCATAAAGTGTGTCAAGATTAAAAGCTTTATAGGCCTGCAATGATCACATACACAAACGTTACCATTCTTGACAAGGATTACTGTTTCTTAATGGTCTCTAAAGTCATTTGGAGTAAATCTAAGTATAAACATTTACACTGTAAATAACTTGTGCACAATGGATTTAAGTTCAGTTTTAAATGAGTCTCTTCTCATGTCTTCACAAAGAAATGAAAACATATTGGAGACTATAATTGAGGTGGCTTCACAGGACAAAGGGTAATTATGAAAGGCGTCACATGGAACCATTGATTGGACCTTCCGTCGGCCCCTAACTCTCAGTCTGACCAGAGGACAGCTAGCCAGTGAAGTGTCCAGTTTATTGTAGGAAGTTCCTGTGGAGAAACTCTGTGCATGGAGCCTTTGGTTGGCCCTAATGGCTTCCTGTGGAAGCGTTGCTTCTCAGTGGAGGGGTTTCCTCAACTCATTTTCCTGCTGATGTGAACATTTCCAGATCAGTCTTTTCTGGTGTGAATCTGCTCATCCTATTCATGTGTTCGGACAAAACCATCCTTGTAAACAAGTGATGTCCCTGTAGTTGCCCAAGGACTGCAGCTGGGACCTCTGTGCTGCTCTGTGGCTAAAAAAACAACTACAATATAATGCAGCACCTCTGTTTATCAAGTGATGTGTAAAACCACCAGTCTGCCAGCAATTCAATGAAAGATCTGTGATCTGTCATCAAAAAAGATGTGAAGTCTGTGCTTTAGCAAGGACCGGAGTTTTAATGACAGGTAAACTCAGGTGAAACAGGCCCAGCAAAGTCTCTGTTACTGGCAGTGATTGCTGCTCCTCCAAGGGGATGAAATTCCACCCCTGTCCACAACAAAGAGCCTGACGGGGTGTCAGTCAGGCTTAGTGATGGGCCTCCCATCCAATATTCACTAGCTCCTCAAGCTGTAAATCTACACAGGACAACCTCGACACAACGCAGGTCTATAACACTGAGCCATCTCAATGTCTAACTAGCTTGCCACAGGCCTGGTTTACAGTAACAAAGCCCTGGCACAAGTTTGACGGTGGTTGGGGTAAAAGGGTAAGGGATATCAGTTAAGTCAGTGGAGAGCCCTCACAAGGTAAAAAAAAACACAAAAAAAAGTGTGTGTAAATGTTTGTGTTTATGATGTTATTTATATGTAACACAAAAGGCAGTAAAAGGAAAGATGTCAAGCTCATGTTGCTTATTAAAGGGATACTTCAGTTTTTTTGAAGTGGTGTTGTATGAGGTACAAACGACCACTAAATATAATAACTGCAGTAGAAAGGTCTCTGCCCCCCCTCCACTGAGAAGTACTGGCACATCACGCTGCAGCGAGGCACAGGCATTGAATGGTTGTGAATGGGGAACGATTAATCAGCATATTTTTGCTGCCTACGAGAAGTCCTGTCTCAAAATAATACACCAGTTCAAGATTATGATATAAAGTGTAAATTTACAATGCGTCAGCTGGTCGGAAAAAAGTTAAGTTTATCTGGAACTAACTAACTCACTCATTATTCCTCCGCGCAGACAGGCTCCGCGATGCGCTCGATCAGTTCATCTATCAGCTGTTTTGGTATGTCACCACGCAGGCAAGCGGAGGAATACTTAGTGGCCATTTGTACCTCATACAACCCCACTTCAAAAAAACTGAACTATCCCTTTAAGGTTTATAAAATCAGTGTCTCACACAACCTAACTACATTCATGGATCATGAGCACCATTATGACTTTGACTAAAAATGCATCGAACTATGTGAACTATTCTTTGACCACTAAAGGTCAATGACAAGCAGCACCCTATGCTACCCTGAGATATTTATTAATAGCCTATTTCTATATTGGTTTTTATTGCACACCTGTATGCAAAGGTATCAGAGAAAGAGCACGCCAATGTTGTGGCTGACATTCCCATACATTGAAAAGAACTATATTAGAGCATGAAATGCTAAACCGTCGTAAGAGCAGTCACAACTGACGCTTCAACAATGACCTCATCGTGTCCTCTGGGACCCTCTTTGGCATGGTCCGCTGTGGGACAATACTGAATGAACAGCAAAACATGAATCGCCAGTCCCACACACATACACACTCTGTGCTCAAAATGTAACAAAATACTGACATTACCTCAGAGACTACGGCACAATGACAATCGGCACCAATACAAAGGGACCAGGCTGAGCCTACGGCTGCAGCTATAAGAGGGGCACTCTTGAGGTGAGAGGATACACTCTGATTGCTGCACTTCTCAGATAATGTTCAGTCTGTCAGCAGTTATTTACACTCTTCTACCCAGTGGTAACAAAAAGAAACTCCCTATACGCACCCACAAGAAATTAATAATACAAAAACTATTTTTCTGTGTTTTCTATTGTGAGTCTAATCAAATCTGCATTTTTTCCACTGTTGCTCAATTTCATCTTGCTGATGTTTTGCTAGATTTTCTGATTGCGTTGCTCACTCACCCGATCTGCCTATTTGTGGATGGAGCCTGAGTGATGACGGAGCTGGACTGAGAGGGCAGGGCCTGCTGGATCACTATGCTGGTATCATGGTTGCCCATCCGTGAGTGGGACTGCTGGTGCTGGCCTTGGCCTGCCTGGCCGTGCAGTGAGATGTTCTGCAGAGAAGGGGGGAGAGGAGAAAAGAAAGAAGGTATACAGCTGTCAAGAGTGTCAAACTTTCCCCAGCAAGTTGTATTTTCAGCACAGCCCACGCATTACAACTGTTTGGCCTTGGGCTCTATACACCCAGCTTGAATTGGTAATGAGGAACTTTGTAAACTATCATCTACAGGCTTTTTCTGAGTTGAGTTAAGGAAACAATGAGTTTAATGAAAACCAGATTTCCTTATTGTTATTTACCCTGCAGGACACTATTTGTTTTACCTCTGTTGCATATAATGGCATATACATTCCAAAGTTCACACATGTTGTAGTAAAACAAACAGAGGTGGTTAGGGTTAGGGTTAGCAGCAATTGGCAACAATGAATCATAAAAACAAAATAACACAATCCCTCTTACAGGAATGTTTGCACATGCATCTGTAACTATTTTATATTTATATTGGCCAATTGGTATTTTCCTGAAGATTTCAGTGTTTTTGCTCGTTATCTCTGCCTATTGTGTTTTGCACTCCCACAGTCTTGCTTGGACTCGCCTCCTGCTGACTTAGCAGAGCCTCCCATCGTAAACCACACAGGCTCGGGAGGCTAGACATGGCATGACCTGAGCACATATGAGCTTCGGAGAAAAACCACCCAATGACAGTTTAGCTTCAGTGTGCACTGCACATCTTCCCAGACATTGGATTAGCAGTCTGTCTTGTGGTGATTTGACAAGTGTCCGTGTTTCAGGTAGACGTGCCTCAGGGGATATCTATAGTGCATAAATGAGCACGTCTTTAATCAGATGTCAAAGCTCTGCGACTCTGCTCACATGTGCGAATGTCTGGCCAGGTCTTTTATTGCTTCCACAAAAGTTGTCTCAAGGGTCTGTCTTTATGTGTGGAAAGAAACAGGACTCCCTCCCTGAGAGATGGCTGGAGAGCTGTTTGAAGTTACAGGTGGAGAAGCTGATCTTTTTTCTCTTCACCTGTGGTGGGTGACAAATCTCCACCTGCTAGCCCTGTCTATCACTGTCAACAAGACTGATGGGGTTCAGAGAGCATGGCATCTGCACAACAGTGGCTACATGTCCAACACATGAGAACATTTTGGATGAAAAGTTGAAGATATAGCAGAAAGATTAAAGGCATCTTCATATCTGTGCAGTTACATGAAGTCTCTTTGTTCTATATCTATTAAAAGTATGTCTAACTGATAACATTTTGTGGGCTGTTGTTTGTGACATAAAAGTTCACAAGGCACTGATGTAACCACTGTGGTCAGGTTCTGGCTTTGGGTTCACCTCATTTTTTTTTTTTTTACCTGTTTACTATCTTCTTCTTCCTGGGCCTTGCAAAACTCCTGCTCAATGGAGCAGTCCAGTTCACTGAACAATCCCACCTCCTCACAGTTCTTCAAGAAACGTGTCGGTGTGGGTGTCTGATCTGAAAATCAAAGAAAAAAGTTACACATTTTTGCATTTGAATGATCTATTCTTAATACTATAGCAGCAACAGGCTTTTTTGTCATGTGGTGGGTCACAATTGAAGCGTACTGTATATAATAACACTAAACAACCAGACAGTACACTCAATCCAACATTACATCACACAAACTATGTCAACAGGAAGTGCAGTACATGTTGGACAAATTAAGGCCTGATCTATTTGTATTAGTATAATAGATATGGCAGTTGTTTTCTTTCATTGCATGATTGTTGTTGTTAAGGCTTTAATTTGAAAAATCGGTTACCCTATTCTTTGATGCATATGTTGAGTATGTTTTTGTCCACCATTACTGATACTGCTTCATATTAAACAAGCATATTATTTTTTATGACTTGTTTTGAAAAACACCAGTCAGAATAGCAAATTCTTTAAGGAAAGTAACGAGGACCCATTCACATAAGAAATTGATAATGTTGTTCTATATCTGCAGTGATGTTAAGAAACATCACTTCAACACTGTTAGGGAGAGAGAGATACTAGATTTGACAGCCCTATTCCAGCTGATGAAGTACAGATCCCACCTACCGAGTGGGGGTCTCATTTGTTGAACTCAGTGAGCTTGACGTTGTGGGGGGTGCACACAGATCAGGTTTCAGACAGTTGAAGGTGATTTTAGGATCAGGCTTGTTTCAAAGGCTAAAAGCATACTTCATGGTCTGTTTATCCATTCTGGCTAGACTGGGGATTGACTCAAACTCTGTACCCAAAATACAGTTTTACTCTAAATATACACCTTTCCACTGGAGAGAGTGAGAATGTAACTCAAGTTCTATTAATAAAAAAAAATACCAATGAGTCAATGAAAGTATTAACAAATGGAACAGGAAGTTAACCTTCAGACAACAGCTGTAGTACTGAAGGCTAATGGATAATTATTATGATCAGTTTTGGGCATGTTACCATGTGTGGCTGAGT